>CM057388.1:86324759-86963509 GCA_030015415.1 Cynopterus sphinx
GAAAAAACAAACACGTTCCTGGGCACGATTTCCTTCGACACGCTTTTCTGAATAGGGTACATAACGTCACTCTACATTTTAACTGGTTATGTTCGGTAGGTGTGAAAGGTGGTGACGAATTGATATTGGTTTTGTACTCGGCCATACCAATGAATTCAGACGTAACGGGTGACGGTTAATTTCCCCTCCGCCTCTCCAATTGGTGAAACTCTCAGCTATTCCGTTCCTTCACTCTTCCGTAGAGCGTGTATAAAGTCGCGTTTGGAATGCATCCCACCTCTCTCTCACTTTTGCCTTTGGGTTTCTACAGTGAGAATCCCCCTTTGGCTTCCTAACATGGCAAATTCAGAGCTTCCTTACCACTTGACCTTCTTTACAGTAACTGGTCGCGGTGCATTATTCCTTGAATACCCTGCTCTGGATTATGCTGGGTGACATTTGGGGCTTTTGCATTATGGCGCAAGGTCACCCTTACAGCCCGCAGTGCAAGACCTCTCTGGCCGAGAGATTCATCCGCAAGCAGGAAAACGTGTCCGCGGGACCGCACTCAAGTGACGTCCAGAGTCGAAGGTCAGCGGAAGATTCCCTGGGCCTGAAGGGGTGAAAAAGTGGAAACTCCTCAAGCCCCAGAGGAGGGGCCCCGCGGCTCCCACGTGCACCAGGCTCCTCCCTCGCCGCGTGGTGCCAGGTGAACCGGGCTCCTCGCCTGGGCACCGCCGCTCCCCGCCGGCTCGGCTCGGCTCGGCTCGGCTCGGCTCGGCAAGCCTCGGCCCCGCCCCTCGAGCGGCCGGTGGCCCCGCCCGCTTCCGCGGCCGCCCCCGCCCCCCACCCCTCCTGCTCTCAGGCCTGCGCACGAGCGAGCACCCGGCCTCGTGGGCGGAGCCCGCGCACGCGCCGTGTCCCGGCCCCCCGGGCCCGCCTCTGCGCGCACGCACTTCCCGCCCCGCCCCCACGCCCCGCCACGTCCCGCCCCGCCCCGCCCAGCCCCGCGAGCTCGGCGCGCGATGGACGGCAGAGTGCAGCTGATCAAGGCCCTCCTGGCCCTGCCCCTGCGGCCCCAGGCGCGTCGGTGGAGGAACCCGATTCCCTTCCCCGAGACGTTCGACGGCGACACCGACCGGCTCCCGGAGTTCATCGTGCAGACGGGCGCCTACATGCTAGTGGACGAGACGCAGTTCTCCAGCGATGCCCTGAAGGTGACGTTCCTCATCACCCGCCTCACGGGGCCGGCGCTGCAGTGGGTGATCCCCTACATCAGGAAGGCGAGCCCCCTGCTCAGTGATTACCGGGGCTTCCTGGCCGAGATGAAGCGCGTCTTTGGATGGGTGGAGGACGAGGACTTCTAGGCCGGGAGGCCTGAGGGCCTGAGGGCGGGTGCTCGGGCGAGGGTCCGCGCGCCGGTCGCCGCCGCCCAGATCGCCCGCCGCAGGCGTCCTCGCGCCGCGCCGCCCCTCCCCCACGTCCCCGTCGCCTTGATCTCCCCCGCACTCCAGTCCCCTCCCGCGCGTGCATGCCTTTGTTCCACGAATAGCGCGCCAGGGTCCCGCTGTCAGCCGCCGACACCCGCCAGCCCGGCCCCTCGGGCACACTTGGACTCTGTCCTGGACTCCGGCTGCGAGCCGGGCTCCCGTTCCGCTCGGGACAGACCCCCGCAGCCCAGCCGCCGCCATCCTCTCCCTGCCAGGCTACCAGGCAGGCCCGCGTCGATGTGCCCAGCGCCCTGCGCTGCGGTTGCCGTCGCCATCCGCGGCATCCCACTGACAGGCTGCAGCCTCCAGCGAGCGCCCTGGTCTCACCCGGGAGGTGTCTGAGCTGGCCACAGCCCCGGCCGGGACAGTGACTCCAGCAGCTCACCACCACCCCACCTCCCCACCCCCGAGGCGCCGGCCAGCCTCTCACCTTCAGCGGGACCCGTGCCTCCCTGCTCCCAGAGACACCACCTTCTTTCTACTCCTGCCAGATGGCTGCCCGGTCCCGGGGGTGCCCGGCAGCCAAGTCGTGGCACTCACTTTCTCCTGTGGACCTGATAGTTTCGCCCGGCAGCCAGTCCTCTTCGGAATTTGCCGCCGTCTCTCCGATGTGTGCCTTTTGTCCAACACCGTGACCCCTGCACTCTGCCCAGCGCTTCCACACCACCTGGACAAAAGTCTTTCCCTTCTTTTCAATAAATGTCAGATGCTGTTCAAAAAGGACACGAGTCTCAGTGAATGTGGCGCCTTTCCCTCCCTGGTCCAGCATGCGGGGTCGTTGTCTTGTTCAGCGGGTGTGTCCCCTGCGGTTCTGTGGCTGATGTTGAGCCTTGCATCATACCACAGCCAAGGTGGTCCTGCGGTGGTCCTGGGGATGGAGACGCCGCTGGGGATCATTCAGTCCCGGGCACTGACTGACTTCCGAACCGGTCAGTGCCATGCCCCTTGGGAAATGGACCTCGATCTGATTTTGGCCAAGGCGATGTGAGGAGAAGTCAGCTAGGAGGCTTCTCAGAGGCGCTTTCCTCGTGTCCAAAAAGCTGCTGGAAAAGCGCAACAGCGAATTGGCACAGACCGTGAGTTCCACACGTGTGTTGGTCGACACCTGTGCGAGTTTTCCTTAACCCGTTATCCCGGGGACCAGCGGGATGACAGAAGTGCTTCAGGAAATGCACTTGCATTTTTAGAGCCTTGGACCGAGTAAGTAGTGGGGGAAGGAATGCCGAATGGCCGTTAGTTTGGGCACAAACCCCGTTGATGACCTGCGGGACCGTGAAATTATAACTCTCTAGCAGGCAGAAAGGGAAACCAAACGTTACTCCTTACTGTGTCTCTGCATGCTAACCTCTTAAATCGACAGTGCTGGCAAATCCTCTGCGATCTCACGTGCGGCCGGGAATAGTTGAGTATCCCAACAGTCAGGAGAAAAAGTGGGCTTGTAGGACAGCACTCGAGCAACTCTGTGTCATTCGTAGTTTGGGTGACTTTTCCAGAACATACGAAAGAGGAATCAATCTCAACAGCGATGTTCATTGTATTTCGTCTCTCCCCATCCGAACGGGCAAGCCTTTGTCCTCCATGTCTAGTCCTCCGTAAGGCTGTACGTGGACCTAGAGGTCCACTATCTGCATTATGTACCTGATAATGTTTTTATTCCCCACAGTAATGGAGATATACTGATACTCAGATGAGCTTAAAGGATAGTTCTCCGAAGTGGTGTTACAAGGTCATTGAACCAACTGTGCCTCATTGTAATCATAGTTATTTCTTCAGAACATCTGTTAGAATGGGGAAAATACTGCATTTAGTTCATGCGTGGGTTGGCCTGTTGTGTGGTAGTAAACAAAGTGGACTTGTTTTGCAAAGAGGAGTGATGTTTACTTGCCCAATCCTTAGACTCCTTTTTTCTGCTTCTAGATGAGACCTTTTTCCGTTGTAATGTGGGGATAAAATGGCTTCTTTACCTTTAGCCTTTCTTTTCATTCTGGAGTTCATTTCTTGCCTCTCATAGCAATCATCTAATTGCTCTCGCTTTATCATTATTACTTCTTTTGTACATCTGAAACTCCTGAGATTCTTCACCTGCATGTAACTTTCCTTCCATTGGTGTTGTGTCTCAGTACTCCACTGATGAAAGTTTTGACAATTTCACTCCTATCACATTACAGTGGTTATAAGTATTCACTTTACACTAGTGATGTAGTCCTCATTTCTAACCTGCTGGAATGTAGCCACACTCTTAATATGTTTATTAGAACCACTTCTAGCATAAAATATTATACTTTAAATTTTCCCAGAAAGTGATCTCACAAACAGCCGTTGTAAGGGAGTGAGGGAAGTAGGATTGAGCAGAGGGAATATTTGAGAGGGCATACAGTTGCAATAGAGGACTCACCTGATCCCGCAGGGGTTTATAAAGCTGGAATGGTCATTTGGAATTGAGAAGAGAAGACAAGGCCTATGTACCTCTACAATTATTAGTCGTTGTATATGCTCTTAACCGGAGGAGGTAGTGTACCCCAGAGCATGGCAGGTACCTTTGATCCATAGTAATTCCTGGGCAGTGATTCAGCTGTGACTTTCAGCAGCCTTCAACTCCTAGCATCTGGGAGACTGAATAACTCAGTCATAAAGGTGGGATCCACTTTATTCAACAGTAGGAGAATGGCATCAACACAGTGGAACATAATTCAGCATTTAAAAGGAATGAGATAGACTTCTGCTACCTGATTTGGAGATTATTGCAAGGTTTTATTAATTAAGAAACTATATGCAGGAAATCAAATAAGGTGCCCATTTTTAGACATTAACCCAAAAAGGCTTACCTACAAATACACACATACATACACAGATTCACACACATGATTAGCTAAATATGAAGAAAAATACAGTAACATGCATACTAGGTTGTTAGCATGGGTTGCAAAATGTGTCCAAGTGTTCATGCCAGAGATGGAGTAGGGCCTTCGGGGAGGGGACTGCACAAAAATAGGTAAGGTAAAAGGGTGCGTTTAAAAAATGGGAGAGAGAGAACAATGTATGTTGCAGAAAACTGGAAAATCTATAGAAACTTGTAAGAAGGACATGGTATCAATCAGTGCACTGACAAGAAACCAATGGTACACACAAATGGGGTAAGGGAGGAGAATGGAATGGGAGACTGTAAAAACATGTGGGTGTGGCTAAGAAATTGTGATAGATTGGATAATTGTTCTGCAAATATTCACTCCCCACTCTGCCCAACCTTTGGCATAGAGTGTACTTACCTGTTCCTCTGAATCTAGGCTTGGTCACGCACTTACTTTTTTTTAGGCAATAAATGTTTATTTAAAATTAATTTCTATTTTTCAATTATAATAGGTATACAATATTATATTAGTTTCAGGTGTACAACGTAGTGATTAGAGATCTATATAATTCACGAAGCAATTGCCCCAATGAATCTAGTACCCATCTAACACAGTACATAGTTCGTATATTAATGACTATATTCCTCATGCTATCGTGTATATCTCCATGACTCTTTTATAACTACCATTTTGTACTTCTTAATCCATGACCCCTTTTACACACCCCATGAACCCCCCCTCCCATCTGGTAACCCTCAAAATTTTCTATCTATGATTTGTTTCCGGTTTTAGTTTTGTCCTTTAGATTCCACATGGACGTAAAATCATAAAGCATTTGTATTTCTCTGATTTACTCCACTCAGAACAATACCTTCTAGGTCCATCGAGGCAATTTCTTTTCCTATCCCCTTCCTTTTATTCTCTGTGTGTCTTTTAACCTGAAGCAAGTCTCTTATAGGCGGCATATGTGGGCGTCTTGTTTACTTATCCATTCAGCCACCCTATCTCTTGACTGGAGCATTTAATCATTTACACTTAAAGTAATTGTTGCTAGATATGTAGTTATTGCCAACTTATTATTCAAATGTATACTCATCTTTGTTCTTAAAGCAGTCTCTAACATTTTCTGTAATACCGGCTTGCTGATGATGAACTCCTTTAGCTATTTATTACCTGGGAAGCTCTTTGTCTGTCCTTTAATTCTAAATGATAGCTTTGCTGGATAGAGCAATCTTGGTTCTAAGTCCTTGCTTTTCATCACTTTGAATATTTTGTGCCAATGCCTTCTGGCCTGCAAAGCTTCTGTTGAGAAATCAGCTGCCAGTCTTATGGGAGCATCTTTGTAGGTAACTAACTGCTTTCTTCTGTGGCTTTTAAGATTCTCTCTTTGTCTTTAAACTTTGGCATTTTAATTAGGGGGTATCTTCCTGTGGTCTTCTGGTTTCCTGTTGTCTGGGATTCTGTGTTTCCTGGGCTTATATGTCAGTCTCCTTCACCTGGTTAGGGAAGTTTTCAGTCACTATTTCTTGAAATAGGTTTGCAATTCCTTGCTCTTTCTTCTACTTCCAGTACCCCTAGGGTGCAAATACTGTTGCACTTGATGTTGTCCCAGAGGCCCCTTAAGCGAACCTCATATTTTTGGATTCTTTATTCTTGATGCTGTTCTGATTGGGTGTTTCCTGCTACCTTATTTTCTGAATCACTGATTTGATCCTACACTTCATCTAATCTACTGTTAATTCTTCCTAAGGTATCCTTCATTTCAGTTATTGTATTCTACATTTCTGACTGGTTCTTTTTTATGTTTTCTGTCTTATTGTTAAGGTTCTCACTGAGTTCATCTACTCTTTTCCTAAGTTCATCAAGCATCCTTATAACAAATGTTTTGAATTCTGTATCTGGTAGGTTGCTTGTCTCCATTTTGTTGAGTTCTCTTTCCAGAGCTTTTTTGTGCTCTTTCATGTGGGACATGTTTCATTGTCTCCCAATTTGCCTGCATCCCCGTGTTTGTTTCTGTGTATTAGATAGGGGTCCTATGTCTCCCGGTCTTGGTTGAGTGGCTTTATGTAGTAGGTATCTCGTGGTGCCAAGCGGCACAGTGTTCCCTGGTCACCTGAACGAGGGGCTCAGGGTATGTCCCCTGTGTTGGTTGCGTGTGCTCTCTCAATATAATTAAGTCTTGATTCCTGTTTGCACTTCAATAGGAGGATTTACCCTCAGGGTGATTGGTTGTGAGGGTTGGCCCATGAGGGGCTGACCCTATGGAGTAGGAATCATTTTAGCAGGGTGGTGGTGCCTGCTCAGTCTGCCCTTTAGGTGTGTTCTCCTCAGATGCAGCCTGGGTGGCGCTCTGGCTATATCATTGTTTGAAGCAGGCCATGGGTGTTCTGGGCTAAGGGCCTCCTGGGAAGGGCCCAGCTGCAGGCCAAGTTCAGCTGCAGCCTGCGCACTTCTGAGGCCACCTGGTAAGACTCAATAAGCAATCTGCTCTTGGCTGCCACTCATGCTGGGCTTATAGGTGCCTCAAGAGGCCAAGCCAGAAACCAAGGTCAGCTGTTGCTAGTGCCAGCCTTGGTTCTGCTCAGCAAGATGTATGGGACACAATGAATTCAGATGATGCTTCTTTGTGTTTTGCGAGCCTTTGAGAGATTTTAGGAAAGTCTGTAGCATGAGCCAAGACAGGCCATTTCTATGGAATAATCCAGTGGAGGCAGCTTGGATGGGTCCACAAGCTGGGAGAGGCAGGCGCTCAGTGAATCACCTGGGTGCAGTGACCTGTGTTATCCAGGTTGATGGAGACTCAGATATGGCAGCCCACTGAACCTGCTTGCTGGGAGCCGGGAGGGCTCAACCAAGGAACATTGGGTACTGCTAGCACGTCTTTGTGGGATAAAGCCTGACAACTCAGTGTCTCCCCATATGTCCCTGGTGCTTTGAGCAGCTGCCCCAGTGCTGGAGCTCAAAGTGAGTGAGTCCATCACTGAGTAAGTCTGGTAGTGGGCCCTTTGAGATGCACGTCTGCACCTCCCACAGTCCTCACTCAGCCACAGTCTCTGCTGGTTTTTCACTGCCAGAAGTTGTGGGACTTCTCTTCCCTGCACTGGAACCCTGGGTTGGGGAGCCTGGTGTGGGGCCAGGACCCCTGACTCCTCCAGGAGTGGAGGTGGCTCTGCAGGTGGTTGTAGGACTAGGCTGTTTTATGCCTTGGCCTCTCTTACCAGCCTCGAGGATATGTCTTTTGTATGCCACCAGTTGTTTGACTTCTGTTCAGCCAGACATCAGGCGACCTCCAGTGATGGTTGTTCTGTCATTTCATTATAATATGGGCGTGGTAACGAGAGGAGGCATGCACAGCATCTACCTTCTATGCCATATTGGTTTATCCCTCCCATGCACTTACTTTTGCAATTGAATCTGAGCAGAGATAATGTGAATAGAGGGTTTCAATATGCTTGCCTGGTTTTGCCAGTCTTCTTGCCCTGTGATTGCCATGAGAAGAGCATGCACCAGGCAGCTGCTGATCCTTCAGACTGGGGTATCCAGTGATTCATTTGGAGTAGATTTGAGCACAATCTGCATCCTAGAGTCAAATCCACCCTAAGTGTATCCTGAAGCAAAAAATAGCCCCAGGAAGCTCAGAGTACATAAGCATGGAGAACAAGTGATTGTTATAAGTTTTGGGGAGATTTCTTAGAAAGCATTATTGCAGCAATAGCTAATACTGACACCAACAAGGAATTTTGAATACCCTTGGGGAGCAATAGTGGGGAGCTCTTACCTGCCACTGAAGCTGGAGGGGTAAGGGCAGAGTAATTACATACATAACAAACATATGTGTACATATATATCACTATGCAAAAAAACACAATAGGTATAGGAGAATCCTGGACAGGATTTATGGTCTTTGGTAGGGGAACTCAGCCACAGTCACATCTTAGTCTAGTAGGTGTGGTTGGCCAAACTCAGTCAGAAGCCAGAGGGAAAGGGAAGCATTTATGCAACCCACAAAGGTCAGCCTCCTGGACATAGAACAGGTTGAAGGAGAGTGGAGAATACTTATAGATGGTAAATGGAAGATATCTGAAAGATATATGAACAATCAATTTCACGTGAGGAACATCTGAAGAGATGCTGAATCACATAAAATCACATAAATTTTAAATAGAACAGAAATGGAATCCCATTTAAAAACTATTAGATTGGCAAGAGTAAAAATAATGACAATATCAAGTGTTGAAGGGATATGGGGAAATGAGAATTTTCATATACTGCTTATGACATTATACAGCAAAATTGTAATTGTACAATTAACGAATGTGAATGCCTCATAACATTATGACATATATTCCCTACAAACAAGAAACTCCAATAAAGATGTTGACTGCAGCATTTTTTAAAAATGTGTGAATGATCAGAACCTCTTCTAAGTTGTATAACACCTTTGCCTAAAATTTTTTTAATATGCCCCCTTGTGCTGAAAGCAGCCATGTATGTGCACAGCATAGAAAGCAGATAGTATTTTTATGTGTTTTTTTTTTTTTAAAGCAGCTATTGATAAGTGTGGATATAGTCCCATCGTTTGCCTTGGTAGGCTAGGTCAGGAGGATTGTGGCCTCAGTGAATAACCCAAAGGAACATAAGCAGCAGCCCTGTTTGTAGTAACTGAAAATTGGAAATAAAATACATATTATCAGTAGGAAAATACATATACATGAATACATACATTTCCCTTTGTCCTCTTTTAAATGTAGGTAAAATTTTAAATTTCAGAAAAGTTTCAGGAATAGTTAAAGCAACTTCCATATTCCTTTATAACATTTTCTGTTTCCATGTATTTATCTACCTATATAATATGCATATGCATATTCCCTGAATTATACACATAATTATACACACATATATAAACATATGTACATATACATATATATCACTAGGCATATATAATTTTTCTAAATCATTTGACAATAAGTTCATTAAAATAATAAAGTATGTCTACAAGAAAACTACAATTAAGATAATATTTAGTGGTTAAATATCAAATGCTTTCCTCTGAGATCACAAACTAGACAGAATTGAAGAATCTAGACTATCACCATTTTTATTTACGTCTTAGAGGTCTTTCTTAGGCAGTACAATTAGCCAATAAAATGAAAGAAGATACTACTATTAGAAACGAAGAGCCCTTATTTAAAGGTATGATTGTGTACATGCAAAATCCAAACACATCTATAAACAATTAGATATAAGAAAGGAATTTTGTAAGTTTGCTGATTAGAAGATCAATATATAAAATTAAGAAACTCAATAACAACTGTTGGTGAGGCTGTGGAGAAGTTAGGGCCCTCATACATTGCTTTTAAAATGGTGCAACTACTGTGGAAAACAGTCTGGCAGTTCCTCCAATGTTTCTTTACAGAATAGAGTTATCATATCACTCACCCAGCAATTCCACTCCTTGGTATATCCCCAAGGTAACTGAAGACATACCTCCTCACAAAAACTTGTACATGAATTTTTTAAACAACATTATTCATAATAGACAAAAATCAGAAACAATTCAAAATTCCAGCAACTGATGAGTGAGTAGAGAAAAGTGGTATATCCATAAAATGGAATGTTATTCAACCATAAAAAGGAATGCAGTACCAACACATGCTACAACATGGATGAACCTAGAAACAATGATGAGTGAAAGAAGCCAGTCACAGAAGATCACATATATGAATCTATTTATATGAAATGTTCAGAATAGGCAAATGTATAGATGCAGAAAGTCAATTAGTAGTTGGTGGAGCTGGGGGACGGAAGAATGGGGAGGCACCGGGTTTCCTTTTGGGGTGATGAAAATGTCCTAAGGTTAGGTAGTGGTAATGGTTGTATGATTCTATGAATATACTAGAAACTACTGACTTGTACACTTTACAAGAGTGAATATTGTGGCATGTGAATTAAATCTTAATAAAGCTGTTATAAAAATTAATTATATTCCTATTTATTCATATCAAAGTAGTGGGAATAGAATTTACCCAAAAGTATACCATGTATTATAGTGTTATAAATTATCAAATATCAAGGAATAAATCTATAAAATATTTGCAATACTTCAACACTAGAAACTAAAAAATATTACTTAGCTAAATTAAATAACATGATAAATGGAAGCATACAAGATGTTAATGAATTGAAAAACTCAAACATTATTTCAACATATATTCTCCGCAAATTTATTTTTAAGTTCAACGTAATTCCAATAAAATCAAGCAGTTCTTATAAGAAAGTACAGCAGGGTATCTTCATTATATTTGATTAGGCGAAGATTTCTTAAACAGGATAAAAAACACTAACGAGAGAAATTGACCAGTGACTCTAAAATTTATATGGAAGCCAAAGGACCTACAATAACTAAATCAATACTGAAGACATATAAAGCTGGATGACTTATGCTACCAGATAGCAAAACTTATTGTAAAAAAAAACAAAACAAAACGAAACTGTTTACAGCCATGTCACCCTGAACATGCCTAATCTCATCTGATATCATAAGCTATGCAGGGTCAGGCCTGGTTAGTACTTGGATAAGAGACTACCTAAGAATACTAGATGCGGTAGGCATTAAAAAAAAAAAAACAAAACAAAACAGAAATTCAAGTATGTGGTATTAGTGCAAGGACATACATACAGACAAATGGAATAAAAGAAACAATCCAGAATGAAAGTAATAGTTATATGTCACTTGATTTATGGCAAAGGTACTACCCCAATTCAGTGGGAGAGAGAATGGTCTTGTCAATAAATTTTATTGGGTCAATCAGATATTTATATTGAAACAATAAACATTGTCCTCTACCTCTCAGCATACACAAAATTTAATTCAGTGTGTATTATAGGCTTAAATTTGAAAGCTAAGACAATTAAGGTTTTAGAAGAAAATATGGGATAATATCCTCATGATATTAGGTTTGGCAAAGATTTCTTAAACAGGACACAAAAAGCATTAAATATGAGTATGCCTTCTCTATAGATAATATTTATTAAGACTCAGTTGTAGAATTTCCCTTCTTCCTGACAGCATCCAATGCTGGGCAAAGCCTCATTTCCTTAAGCTGTCCCCTAAATCTCCTAACACAAGTCAAAATAGTTTAATGACTCTTCTAACTCCCACTTTCTGACATGCCCTACAGTTTTCCATGGTGTGTTCTCCCTTGCTGCATTGAGTAAGAAACCCAATTTTTTCAATTACAGATGTATCCCTGGTAGTCTCTGGCTAAAGGACATAGACTTCAAGAATGTATAGATGAACAAGCCCAATCCCATTTGATCTTGGAAGCTAAGCAGGGTCAGGCCTGGTTAGTACTTGGATGGGAGACCACCTAGGAAGACCAGGTGCCGTAGACATAAAAAAAAAAAAAAGAGATTGTAAACTGACAAGGTCCTTGCAATCTGTGAGGTCAATGAAGAGTTGCCTTGCCTAAAAAAATGTTAGAGAACTACTGCCAATCAATAAGAAGATAGAGAAACCAATTTTGAAAATAGGTGTACACATGAGGCTGCTTTCACCAGAAGGGGACACCTTTTATTAGACAAAGGTGCTACACAGCTTAGCAGAGGTCCTTATCATACACACATTAAAAAAATTGCTGCACTCAATATCCTTATTGAAATGGCTTGTTTGTAGAGTATGCATGTCTTAAACTTCATCAAGGCTCTATTTTGACCGATCTTTATCCTTTCCATACCTGGTCCCTTTAGATGTGTTACTTTTCATTTTGGACTTATTACTGCTCAGAACTACTTGAAACACTACCTAAGTACTACCATGATGGAAGACACAGCAATGTCTCCAAACCTATAGAAACAGACATGGCATCAGACACTTGCAAAAGCTATTGGAGGAAACTTCAGTAAACTCAAGATCTCTGGTAATCATTTTCTCAGGCTTCTCCTTTGGCACCCTCCAGTATTTGGTGGACATCAGGGACACTCACAAAAGGTCCATTTAGAATCCCCTTCCAGACTCCATCTCTGCACTAGGGCTGCCTCTGTGTACAGGTGTACACTTAGGTCATGGAGGGTTAAGCGAAGAGTGAGGCATTTCATGATTATATTCTACCAGGTTACTTCTTAGATACAAGGCCCTGGGACACTAAACCACCTAAAGGTCACCTTGCTGTCATATTACATTTTTGTGCATTTTGGTGTCATAAAATTTGTGTAACTTTAATCTTAATTATAGGTTTCAAGTCATTATTGGCCCCAACTCCCCGCCCCCCACAAAAAAAAAAAAAAGAGGGCTGTGGTGCCTTTGTCCTTTTTATATTTATCTTCCCTTATGTCAGTTTTCTAGTTCTCCCTCCCTCTGAGTTATGACTTCTTGGTTGAGTACTGAGTAGATTGCTACAATGAGGAAAATAAACCAAGAATGGCAATAGCAAAGGTGTGAGCTTGCAAAGTAATGAGAAAGAACTTCCTTTCTCTCTTAAATATTCCATTCCTTTGTGCCTATACAGAATCTTGCTGAGATGTTCATGATTAATTTCTGCAAAGTAGTACCCTCTCCAAGACATTTTTATCATGAAAGAAAACTGGGGATAATGCAACTAGTGTAGTCCAAGGAATGATCCTGAACAGAGCCATTCTGGCAGGAAGAAGAACACTACAGCGACACTTTCACTGAGGGCAGTAGGGGGTTACTTACTGAGATTGTTCAAAGGATACCCAGTAGGTCCCTGCCCATACCACCTACCTCTAGCTCCAGGTGGACACAGATTGTAGGGAATAAGCTGGATTTTATGCATTAAGTAAACTCCTTCTTAACCCTTCTAAAACCACGTTGGCAAAATCGATGTTTTTTAAAATATCTTTTACACTTAATTAAAAAATTTTTATTAGTTTCAAGTATATTGTACTTCATTTTGGCATTTATATAGTTTATAAAATGATCCCCCTGATTGCTCTTTTTCTTCTCTGGCTCTTCACCTAGCCATTACATTAATGCTAACTTCATTCTGTATGCCATGTTTCCCAACCCCGTGACCATCTATCAACTACTAATTTGTACTTCTTTAATCTTTCCCCTCTTTCTCCAAGCTCCCAGCACCCCTTCCCTCTACCAGACTAACTTCTATATTTGTGAGTCTGTTTTAATTAGTTTGTTATTTTTTCCCTTAGAGTCTGCATATAAGTGAAATCATATGGTATTTATCTTTCTCTAACTTGTTTCACTCAGCATAACCTCTGGGGCCATCCATGTCATTGCAAATGGTAGGATTTCATTTTTCTTTTTGATGGCTGAGTAATAGTCCATTGGATATGTGAACCATAACTTCTTTACACAATCATCTGTTAATGGGCATTTAGGTTGCTTCCATATCTTGGTTATTGTAAATTGTGCTGCCGTGAACATAGGGGTGCAGAGATCTTTACGAATTATTGTTTTGGTTTTCTTTGGATAATTACCCAGAAGTGCAATTGTGGGGTCAAAAGTTAGATGCACTTTTAATTTTTTGAGAAACCTCCAGACTGTTTTCCACAGCAGAATCTATGTTTGAACTGAATGGTGAATATACTTAACACAATCATCCTTTCTAGCCATCCAGGGAGACAGAATGCCAGCACCTTCCATTGGAACTTCATAATGAGCCACTTTTAATTGTTTTAAGTACCTTGTGAACCATGCAACTTGATTTTATTAACCCAAATGTTCTGTCTGATTTAAGAAAGACTTTTACCAATTACATGCCAAACTGCAAGTGAACGAAGTTTACACTATTCAAAGTCCATTTTATTTACTACTACATACGAAGCCAACTCAGCACGAACTAAACTCAGCATTTTCTCACCTCTTACAGACATTCTGGAGAAATATCTGTAATTATAAGGAGGCAGAGCTGGTTCAATGACCTTGTAACATCCCACCGGAGTGCTACCCTGTAAACTCATGGGAGGACCATCGGAATAGAAATATTTTTCCATTACTTTGGGGAATAAAAACATTATCAGGTACATAATGCAGATAGTGGACCTCTAGGTCCACGTACAGCCTTACGGAGGACTAGACATGGAGGACAAAGGCTTGCCCGTTCGGATGGGGAGAGACGAAATACAATGAACATCGCTGTTGAGATTGATTCCTCTTTCGTATGTTCTGGAAAAGTCACCCAAACTACGAATGACACAGAGTTGCTCGAGTGCTGTCCTACAAGCCCACTTTTTCTCCTGACTGTTGGGATACTCAAGTATTCCCGGCCGCACGGGAGATCGCAGAGGATTTGCCAGCACTGTCGATTTAAGAGGTTAGCATGCAGAGACACAGTGAGTAGTGTTTATTTATTTTTTTCTGCCTGTTAGAGAAAGTTTTAATTTTATGGTTCTGCAGGTCATCAACTGGGTTTGCGCCTAAACTAATGGCGACTGGGCAGAATTCTTTTCCCCACTACTTACATGGTCCAAGGCTCAATAAATGTAAATGCATTTTCTGAAGCACTTCTGTCATTCTGCTGGTTCCCAGGATAAGGGGTTAAATAACATTTTCAAAGGTGTTGGCCAACAAATGTGTGGAATTGAACCTAAGGAGGGAGTTGTGGGAACCTTTCATTTGTGACCAGTATTTCAATAGTACAGCACAGGTAACAATCTAGTCCTGCAATTGGCATCTGAAGTGGAGGGTAGTCTTGTGGGATGGAACGCTTTACCTGTGAGATATGTTATCTTTGGGTAGATATCATCAAAATTGAATTGAATCATAGGACACCCAACTGGTGTGAGAGAATTGGTTGGTGGCATGGACAAACGCACACTTTAGATTTGTTGGAGCAGAAGTTTATCTGGAAATTTTTATTCAGTATGTCTGGGGTAGATTCTGGGAATGTGTTTTTTATAAGGCCTCCTGGTGATTCTTCTGGCAAGTTTGGGAAACTGCAATTTAAAGCATTATGTCGAGGAATTTGCAATAAAGGCTTTGTTTCCTAATGTGGAATCTCAAAAACACATACCTAATATAGTATAATTTAATGTTTTTTTAAAAGTGTAAAATAAAACAGACCTAACATTTGAAGAGCATCCTGTAGTTACATTATCACATATGCTATAAATATTATCACATTAGAACATTTATCAGCCTGAAAGACTGTGTAGGCCAAAGATTCTTGTCCCCATTTTAGGGATGAGGAAACCCTGCCAGAGTGTAGCTTCTAACATAATTGGAGAGAAAATAAATAGGCATTAAATGATGCAAGAGCAACACAAAGCAAGATGCCTACTTTTGTAATAAAATGCCTTATAAAACAGAATACAAGGTCTAAAGGGTATGATACCCAAGGGTAGCCTGAGGCAAATAGGAGTCCAAAACCTCTCAAAGGTAGGAGATATGTCCACGTTGGAAACTCAGTTATTTTATACAGCACCAGGAAATATTTCTACACTGGATTCTCATGTGAACTGTATCAGTTAAATTTTCCATAACCATATACTATACCACAAACCAGTCTGACCTGCAAGGGAAGTACAAGCTTTGTTCTTTTTGCAATGCTGTGCTGCCAAACCAGTTTCTGTTTTCAAAACGAGACACTGTGTCAAGTTGGAGATGACCTAGTGAAAGAATGGTGGTTGTATGAGGTCTTGCCCAGGATCCTTAGGGTTTTGGATGCTGTGGAGTTGAAAGATTTAATTTCATCTAATTTTACTGATGTCTTTTCTGGATCAGTCATTGGTGCTGGCAGCTGTAGGTCAGCTTGAGGAATTCATAGTCTAGGTAGGAGAGAAAGGAAGACATATACGGTACGAGTGATTACCTAAGTCAAGAAGAATTGCAAAGCAGAATAAGCAATGTTCTCTGGTGATGAAGCAGGAGTTAATAGTTGTCATGGAAGTCCTATTTGTTTGTTTTTACCTTTGTTTCCCTTGCTCAAGGGGGCATATCCAAAAAGATTATTAAGACTGATGTCAAATGGTTCTTACCTATATTTTCTTCTAATGGTTTTAAGAGTTTATTTTTGTATATGGTGTAAGAACGGTGGTACGGTTTCATTTTTCTTTGCATGTATCTGTCCAGTTTTCCCAACACCACAACGATTGAATGGGATAATATATTCGTATATCTGATAAGGAGTTGATATCCAAAATATATAAAGAACTCCTATAACTCAAAAAAAAAAAAAAAAACCAAAACACACACACACACAATCCAGTCCAAAAATGGACAGAGGACATGAAGAGACATTTCTCCAAAGAAGACATATGGATGGCTGTAGGATTAACTCAGAACATAGCCCCTCCACATACTGAGGAGACTGATAGCTGCCAGGCCAGGAAGGCAGTGCACAAAGAGCTTTCAGCAGTGCCTACTCCGAAGAACGTTTTCTGCTGCTCCCATGGACTTTATCTGCTCCTGTAACCAAGCAGCTCATCTTGCTCTCAACTGCCTGAGAAGGCAGCTGCAACCTCAATAAAATAACCCCTCCCTCTGTTGGTGTGCATAAAACAACTCTGCTTGCTCTTGATCAGCTGCAGCCTTTCCCTGCAGCTCTGACCAGCTGCTGCTGAAGCAGCATTGAAAAATAGGTAGGTATTCTAAAGACGGAGAAGAGCATTATAAATTGAGGTAATCTGAGCAAAGGCATCAGAAGCCTGAGCCCAAGCGATATTTTCTGGCAGCCCATTGCTCAGGTGGGCAACTAGGGAGAATTCTGGGGGCCTTATACTTGTGGGGAGGAGACCTCTGGCAGCTGCCTGCATATTACTCTTCTTTTCTGAACATCATTAAAATGTAATTTTGAAAATTCTATGTTTAGTGATACACCCAGGGGCCTATGATTGGTACTGACTGTGCAGCCTCCTTTTAAAGGAGGTGGGGGGAAGATTTGGGGCAGCCAGAGCAGGTTGAGTTGCCTTGAGGCCCCATTGTCTTCCATGGATAGCCAGTATGGTGGGCTAGAGTATTGGAGGCATTGGAAAAGGATCACAGAGGGCCTTATATACCATGGTAGGAGTTGTAGGTGCTGCTGAGACATGGAGAGGTTTTAATCAGAAGAGTAACACAGTCACCTATACATCTTAGATCACTCCCTCTGGTTGCTGCCTGGGAGATGGTATAGACGAAGGCAAGAGTGGAGGGACTATCCGAGCAAAAGGCAATGAGACCTAAACAGAGCCTGTAGTCCTGAGGAGTGGAGTACTCTGTGGTGGTATCAAGTAGCCTTGGGTACTAACTGGATGTGAGGGTGAAGGCGAGTAAGAAAGGGGAGGAGTCAAGGGCGGTTGTCTGACAAGTGCAAAGGGAGATGGCACCTTTGTAAGAGTCTCCAGTCTCCTCCAGAGCCGGCCGGCTGGGTGGGAAGGGGAGGAGATGGGAGGAGAGGCGCAGATTAGGGCCTGGGATGGAAGAAACCGGAGAGGCGGGGTGGCCGTGAGGGAACCCCGCCCCCAGCCCCGCCCCGGGCCCCACCTCTTACCCCTTTCCCCACCCACCCTCCAACCACAGCTCATCCTCGGGGGCGGGGAGAGGTGGCATCTGAGTCCTCCGGTATCCCAGCAGGCAGTGCAGCCTCGAGACGCTGACAAAGAACCGGGGTAGCAGTCGCCGCTACTTTGCGAGGAGCTGGTGTGTCGAGGTGAGCGTCCCCAACTGTCCCGTCAGCCACTTCCTCTGACTTCGGGAAAACGTGGAAGTTACGCTGCCGAGAGACCCTGCAGAAAGCCCCCAAACCCCGAGCTGGGCTCGGTGACTGAGAGCAGGGCTCCGCGGCGCCGGGACTCAGGTGAGAGGTGGGGAGGAGGAATCAGATGGGGTCCTTTCGGCCCCATCCTTGACTGTCAGTTGTCCTGCTGCCTCCATGTCCTGGCCCTGAGTCTGGCTAGCCCGTGTGTGGTGCCTGGGCGGAGGCGAAAGGCTCAGAATCCTCCCGGTGCCTGCCTGGCAGTTTGGTTGCCCCAGGGATGCGACTCCGGGGACAACTCTTCGGCGGATGTTTTGAGGAGGGCTGGGGGAGGGAGCGCGACTCCTTATTCGAGGTGACACCGTCTTCGCCCTTCCTCCTTCCTCCAGCCTAACCAGTCCCGTCAGTGAGCAACTGAAAGGAAATTGGCGGGGATGGAAGCAGACGTCCCGGGATGGCTGGAGGGAGACGAAAGGGGAGGGAGAGCGAACCCGTTCTTGGAATGCAAAATGTGAGGGGGTGCTGTGGGGGTGTGTGACCTGTACGCGTCCCCTGTCCTGGACCTCCGCGTGGATTTTGATGGTTGCGCCAGCTGCTCGGCTGTAAACAGGCTCACATGACCGGTTTCATACAGAGCCGGCCGGTGTGGGGACAGGTGCTGGAAAGACTGGGACCGGCCAGATCAGGTGCAGTCGAAGTCCTAGGACGGACTGTTGGAGACGCCCTCTTGCACTCTGGCCTCTAATTGTCCTGTGGTTTCCACTCTGAGTAGCATTTCTGCCAGAGGAGACTCGAGACCTCTCATGTCGGTGAGCGAGAGGCCAATATTAAATGAAAATACTCCCGAATTTTTTACCTTTGAGGGAAATAAGAGGTCGACGCAAACTTGCAAAATTGCATCCTTTGGTCTTGCCTAAAAAGCAGTCCTGTTTTTTTTCAGAATATGCATTGCGTTTTTAATTTAAATTCCAGACTGAAAGGAGAATTAAACCCCATGAATTCAGGCAAAGAATACATGGGGTTTAATATATTCTTGATGAAAATCTTCTCGACGGCTCCTCTAAGTACTGGGAAACCTATGCCTGTGAGATGCTGTATACAGGATATTTAAGAGAGACTGGACACCACCTTTTAGATTACAGTATATTTGGTATAAAGTAGTGGGAAGTTTGGAAAACAGGAAACGGGCGAAATGTGCCTTTCAAGTTGTTCACTTCTTCTACATACCTAAACAGGATGCTAGTTTAAACTAGTTTGTGAAGCATTTCTAGAACTCTCAAAATAAGAGATTTACTCGAATACCAGAATACTTGAAAATTTTCAAATGTGTGATGTGATTAGGATAGATTCCTTTTACATGTAATATATAATCAAATATAATGTATGTTGTTTAGCATAAGGTTACCCCTTTATAGGCAAAATAGAAAATAGAACAAATAGCTTATAAAATAATGCTTGTGTCTCTCCTTAAATTGTTCACGCACATTTTCTTCCCAAATATTTTTTTTATGGGGCTTTTACATTTAACTCCAATTTCTGAAAACAAAACAATTAAGAAACTACAATAAAACCTTCCCCATCCTCTAATAATCCAATCAACTAAGTAATTTGCTATTCTTTTTCTGTTTTTAAAAAAGTTTAAGATGGAACATAGAGGAATTAAAAATCTTGTCTAAAACTCAAAGGAGCAGATTATCCGTGTTGCTCTTAATCTTGTTTTGCCACCTTCTAGTTTTCTGGAGAATTTTGCCCTACAGTAAACAGATTAAGTGATTTACTCTTTGAGGCCCTCCATTTCCTTATCTGTAATATGAAAGATTTGTTTTAATCTCCAGGGTCTTTTATGGTTCTCAAATTTCCTAAAATAGTGGTTTTTGATTAGAAACTATTCTTGGCCAAAATAAGTTGGTCAAATAAGCCAAGATATTGGTATTGCCTAAAAAAATGTGCACTAACAAGAGGTATCTAGAGTCCTAACAAATAGAAATTTCACTCTGCAAAATTCTCATTGGTAAATTAGCTGTATAGGTTGACCTGTAAACCTCTCCCTCTCCCTCTCCCCGCCCCCAGCCATTCTCTCCATTAGGAAACTGAAGATTGCCCCAGCTAAATCCTGCCTCCACAATCAGGGACAACAATTCCACTTGAGCTTCACACATTGTATAAAGTCCAGTTCTTTCACTCATTCCAGCTTTTTTTCCTAAATTAAGTGGGCTATGTGATCAGGGTCAAGTTAGAATAAAAAGGTGGCTCTAGCAGGGTCTCACTTTGGCAATACCTTGGTTTGATCACCAGAACCAATGTCTCTTTTTAGCTTTTCAGGGTTTGACTTTAATTTTGCCAGCTCATCCAGGAATTATCCATTGATCTCAGGGATTTATTCACACTCCAAACTCACAAAACATTTCTATGTTAATATGTGAATGTCAGTTTACTAACTTACAGTGAGTAGTAGAAATGCCAGGCATATCAGAAGACTCATGTATAAGCCAGGACATCCTTTGCTCTTGATAGTATGGGAACATATTATAAGGTCTATAAATGTGGACCATTTCTTTCTTAGAACATCTAGCAGTTGATACCGTGTGCTTTTATATAAAAACTATTTCAGTCACACCTTTGTATTGACATAGTTTAGTCATCTAATTGAACGTGGGCCACCTGCAAAACATCTCAAAAATATGTTTCCTCTCCATTAACACTGCCTTAGTCTTGACCGTCGTCATCTCTCTGTGACACAGTCATGTAACAGTTTTTTTTTTCACTGTAACTACTCTGGAGCCAGGTCCTCTGTTTGACCGGTCAATGTCAGCTGGTTTCCTACTTCAGATCTTAGCTAGTCAGTTTCCTGCTTAAAATCCTTCAGAGGTTTCCCATTTCCTGCACCCATGGTTCTCAAACTGTAAGATGCATCAGAATCATCTAGAGGGCCCAACCCCAGATTTTCTGATTTAGTAAGTCTGGGACCCAAGAATTTGCATTTCTAACAAGTTCCCAGGTGAAGTTGGTCCTGCTGGTCCAGTACCACTTATCAAGAAACACTGCGTCCAGAATCAAGTCTAAACCCCCAAACTTGGCATATGAAGTTTCTCACCATCTGCCTCCAACTTACCTTTCCAACCTTGTCTCTTGCCACTCCCTCATACATGCTGTTTTTTTTAAAACCATATGAAATGCCAAAGCTCATTTTAAGAGTCCCTTTCATGCCTCTACATATATATTCTTCCTGGAATTCACCCTACCCCTCCACTCCTACTGAAAACTCCTATTTAAGGCAGACCTCACTTTCTTTATGCTCCCAGAGCATTTTGTATCTACTAGCAAGTTAACACTTGCCACATTATATCATAACTACTATGTGTATCTTCTTGCTAGGTGGAGTTTTTGGAGAGCTGAGACAATGTTTTCATCTTTTCTCCATATTCCTTAGCACAGTACCTGGTATACAATAAGTGCTCAGTGAATGTTGAATTTGTGATCCTAAAACTTCTGAGAATGCAGTTTTATATATGTAGCAACATATATTTCATATAAGGAATTGATATAGATTCTGCTTTAAGAATTGAAATAACTGAAGACATATTGGGATATTATAAACCAACGATTTGAAATAACTACCTTAAAAGAAATGTAAATTAAAACTACACGGAAATATCACCTCGCACCTGTCAGAATGGCTATCATCAATAATCAAAGAACAAATATTGGCGAGGATATGGAGAAAAGGGAACCCTCACACACTGTTCATGGGATTGCAAATTTGTAAAACCACTATGGAAAACAGTCTGGAGGTTTCTCAAAAAATTAAAAGTGCATCTAACTTTGGACCCCGCAACTGCACTTCTGGGTAATTATCCAAAGAAAACCAAAACAATAATCCGTAAAGATCTATGCACCCCTATGTTCATGGCAGCACAATTTACAATAACCAAGATATGGAAGCAACCTAAATGCTTCCATTGGATAAAGAAGTTGTGGTTCACATATACAATGGACTATTACTCAACCATCAAAAAGAAAATGAAATCCTACCATTTGCAATGACATGGATGGCCCCGGAGGTTATGCTGAGTGAAACAAGTTAGAGAAAGATAAATACCATATGATTTCACTTATATGCAGACTCTAAGGGAAAAAAATAACAAACTAATCAAAAACAGACACAAATATAGAGGACAATCTGGTGATGGACAGAAGGGAGGGGGAGTTGGGAGGCTGGGAGAATGGGGTGAAGGGTTAAAGAAGTACAAATTAGTAGTTGATAGATGGTCACAGGATGGTTAGCACAGCATACAGAATGCAGTTAGCATTGATGTAATGGCTAGGTGAAGAACCAGAGGAGAGAAAGAGCAGTTAGGGGGATCATTTTGTAAACTACATAAATGTCTAACTAATGTACTGTATACTCGAAACTAATAATAAAAAAAATTTTTAATGTTTTAAAAAAGACATTGCTGGAGCGCATACTTATTTTTTTAAAAATGCTTAAAGCATATACCATTCACCTTTTACATCTTGAATATGTAATAGCCTGTCACAACATATCATCAATAGCTGTCAGTCCCATTAGTAAGATATCAAATTATACAAAAAAAACCTAGAAAATGTATAAAAACAAAACTGTCTAACATTGAGCATTGAACTGTTTAAAAATATAAAGTGAACATTATAACATCGCTTGTGAAAGAGTTGACTTTAGGAACATATCTGCCATTAAAAATCTTAATAGACAATACAATACTGGAAATTCAAAGAGAGAGAGAGATGAGTTTATAAAATGGGAAGGAAAGAGTGGTTTTAATACCAGTGAGAGTAAAGCCAAATAACTTAGGCTCTTAACTATTTCATATTTACTTGGCCATTGGCAAGGACTCCACCAAGTATGGAGGAAGGAGATAGCCCCTGTGCCCAGATAACAGGGAGCTGGCCTGGAGGTGGAGCTAGGAACCCAAGTGGAGTAAACACTATAGAGCCCCAGACAGGTAGTAAATGCTGGTTGTCTGAAGCCAAGCAGATAGGTCACTAGTTTCTGGGGAAGTCTGTATTTTGAATCACTAACTGTTTCAAACTTTGAACCACTTTAGTACAAGAATACCAAGTTTCACTTCATTTGATTTTTCTTACAGCCTCCTCTTCTCATAAAAAGGTGTGTGTGCAAATGACAATGTGCTTTTAACAGTGTCCAAGTTTAGAATTCGCAGTGGTAGAAGATATTGAAATTCCCGTTTACCTCATAGTCTCATCTTTTCCTTTCTCTGGTCAATCCAAAGTGAGGGAAGCAGAAAATAATCACGCTTTGGGGTACTAGTCTCCCTGGACTGACGGTAGAAGGTGTGTGTGACGATTTTAGTGTGTTTAGGCTTTTTTTTTTTTTTTTTGGTGGAAGAGTAGTTTGTAAACTGGTCACAAGGTGGTGTACACACATAAGGTTTTCTTTAAAATTTCAGGATTGCATTTCTGTTCCTTTAGTATGGGAAAAAAGGACAAAAAAGACAAGGTAGTTTCCAGTAGCACCAGCTCCTGGCCATATTGTCACCCTGTTAAGGTCAGGGGTATGGGGGTATGTTGGGGACTCAGATTTCTAAACACTCATGGCCCACTTGGGCACCAAGGAGCCAGAGGAGATGGGAGGAAGATAGGGAGGGAAGAAGGGAGGCAGGAGAGGCAGCTGGGAATGCTATTGTATGTTCTCTTCTTACCATAGCCCATGGCAAGTAGCCACCGTCGATTTAGTGTTCCTCTAATTGGGTCCCTTTGCTTCTATGGGGAAAGGGAGTGTTTCTTGGTGAAGGAGACAACTATTAGTAAACACTTGTAGGTTAAGTGATAAGCTCAGTATCTGTTAAGTACCTAAAATTTAGCTTGGGTCTATGAAGGGTGCAAAAAGGGAAAAAAGAACCCACAGGAAAACTATGGCATTATGCTCAAAGTCTGGGGAGTCAAAATTAATACACACAAATGTCAAAGTAATCAATCCATACAGTAAGAACATTAAAAAGTAACAAAATTATGGAGATCCATGTAGACCAGAGTAGTAGAGGAAAGCTTTAAGGTGGAGGAGGGGCTGAGCCAGGCTTTGAAGAATGAGGAAAATTTTAGGGTCCAGAGAGGAAGAATAAGACAAA
Organism: Cynopterus sphinx; assembly: GCA_030015415.1. NCBI lineage: Eukaryota > Metazoa > Chordata > Mammalia > Chiroptera > Pteropodidae > Cynopterus > Cynopterus sphinx. The sequence continues at coordinate 86,348,855 of CM057388.1, forward strand.
CCTTGGTTATTAATGCCATAATGAATAGTTACTGACAGCCATAGTTATTCTTTCATAATCAGGAAAATAAACTATATATAACTTGGTAAGTGGACTGGTATCTCAGTTTTTTCTTTATAAAACCAAAAAGGAAACTCATGTATCAAGACTTGAATTTTGGATCATCCTTTGAGAACTTCCTGGAAAAGCAGGGAAATTTTTTAGAGATGATGGCATGTGTGGCAGTCAACATCAGGGAGGCAGGACTTTTTATTTTTATTTTTTATTGGGCTGACATTGATTAACAATCCAATAAGTTTAAAGTGTACAATTCAAGTAACTCATTTATACATTGCATTGTGTGTTCACCGCCCATAGTTAGACTTCTTTCTGTCCCCGTATATTTGACCCACTTTATCCTGTTTACCTCCCTCCTCCCTCCTCCCCACACCCTCTGGTAATCACTAGTCTATAGTCCATGTCCATGAGTCTCTGTTTGTCCTGTTCATTTGTTGCTTTTAGGTTTATATTCCACACATAAGTGATACCATGTGATTTTCAACCTTTTCTGTATGGCTTATTTTGCTTAACATGATTATCTCGAGGTCCATCCATGTTGTTGCAAATGGCAGTATTTCAACTCTTCTTATGGCTGAGTAATATTTATATATATATAAAGCCAATCATCTGTCATAGGAGACTTCAGTTGCTTCCATGTCCTGGCCACTGTGATTAATGCTGCTGTGAACATTGGTGTGCAAATATCTTTATGGATGTGATTGTTTATGTCTTTAAAGGGAGTGCTGGATCATATGGTAGATCAATTCTTAGTTTTTTGAGGACCCTCCATCCTGTTTTCCATAGTGGCTGTACCAATTTGCAGTCCCACCAGCAGTGTCGGAGGGCTCCTTTTTTTCTACATCCTCTCCAGCATTTGTTATTACTTGTCCTGTTGATGATAGCCATACTAACAGGTGTGAGATGATACGTCACTGTGATTATGATTTGCATTTCCCTAATAGCTAGTGAAGTTGAGCAGCCTTTCACATGTTTGTTGGCTATTTGTATGTCTTCTTGGAAGAAGTGTCTGTTCATATCTTCTGCCGATTACTTAATTAGATTGTTTGTTTTCCTATTGATATTGAGTTCTTCGTATGTTTTGGGTATTAGGCCCTTATCCGAGGCTTCTTGCAAATATATTTTACCATTTAGGTGGTTGTCTCTTTGCCTTTTTGATGATTTCTTTTGTTCTATAGAAGCTTTTTAGTTTGATATAGTCCCATTCATTTATTTTTGTTTTTACTTCCTTTGGGGTCAAATATATAAAATCCTCTTTAAGTCCTAGGTCCATGAGTTTAGTATCTATGTTTTCTTCTAAACAATTTAGTTTCAGGTCTTATATTCAGGTCCTTAATCCACCTTGAGTTAATTTTGGTGTGTGGTGATAGACAACAGTCTAGTTTCATTCTTTTGCAGGTGGCTTGACAGTTTTCCCTGCACCACTCATTGAAGAAGCTTTCTTTTCTCATTTGTATGTTTTTGGTTCCTTTGTTGAAAATTATTTGCCCATATAAACGGGTTTAATTCTGGGCTCTCAATTCTGTTCCAGTGGTCTGTGTGTCTGTTTTTCTGCCAATACCATGCAATTTTGATTACTGTCTCTTTTTAGAATAATTTGAAGTCAGGCAGAGTGATGCCTTCAGCCTTGTTCTTTTTTCTCAGGATAGCTTTGATGATTCAGGGGTCTTTTATGCTTCCATACAAATCTAATGATTTTTTTATTCCATTGCTTTAAAAAATGCTGATGGGATTTTGACGGGGGTTGCATTGAATCTGTATAATGCTTTAGGTATTAAGGCCATTTTAACTATGTTGATTCTTCCAATCCAAGGACATAGAATATCTTTCTATTTCTTTGTGTCTTTTTCAATTTTTTTAAAATAGAGTTATAGTTTTCATTATATAGGTCCTTCACATATTTCATTAGGTTTTCCCTAGGTATTTTATTCTTTTTATTGCAATTACAAAAGGATTTTTTTTTCCATTTCTTTTTCTGACAATCCATTTTTAGAGTAGAGGAATGTTATAGATTTTTTTTTTAGGCAAGGCAACCCTTGTTTGACCTCACATATTGCAAGGACCTTATCAGCTTACAATCCCTTATTTTTTAATTTTTTATGCCTATGGCACCTGGTCTTCCTAGGTGGTTTCCCATCCAAGTACTAACCAGGCCCAACCCTGCTTAGCTCCCGAGATCAGAAGGGATTGGGCTTATTCAGGGTAGCACGGCTGTAGATGCTATGGATTTTTTAATGTTGATTTTGTATCCTGAAAATCCTGTTTTTATTATTTCTAGGGTTCTCATGGAGTCTAGGGTTTTCTATACAGAGAATCATGTCATCTGTAAATTGTGATAGTTTGACTTCTTCATTTCCTATTTGAATGCCTTTTATTTCTTTCTCTTGCCTGATTGTACTAGCTTGGACCTCCAATATTATATTGAACAACAGTGGTGATAGCAGACAGCATTGTCTTGTTCCTGATCTTGGAAGGTTTTTAGTTTTTCACCATTAAATATAATGTTGTCATATATGGTCTATATTATGTTAAGGTACTTTCCTTCTATACTGATTCATTATGTGTTTTGATCATAAATGGATGCTATATCTTGTCAGAGCCTTTTTCTGCATCTATTGATATGATCATATGATTCTTATTCTTTATTTTGTTTATGTGGGTGGGTTACATTAATCAATTTGTGTATCTTAAATCTTGTCTTTGCCCCTGGGATGAAGGCAACTTCATCATGGTATACGATCTTTTTAATGTGCTGCTGTATCCGGTTCGCTAGTATCTTATTTAGGATTTTTGCATCTGTGTTCTTGAGAGATATTGGTCTGTAGTTTTCTTTTTTGTGTTATCTTTACCAGGTTTTGGTATCAGGGTAATATTGGTATCAGAAAATGAGTTGGGAAGTTTTGCCTCCTCTTCGATTTTTTGGAAGAGTCTGAAGAGAGTAGGTATTAAATCTTCTTTGAATGTTTGGTAGAATTCACTGGTGAAACCATCTGGTGTTGCAATTTTACTTTTTTGATAGGTTATTGATGATTGTTTCAATTTTCATACTGCTGAACAGTCTATTTAGATTTTCCAATTCTTTTTGATTCAATCTAGGAAGGTTGTATCTTTATAAGAACTTGTCCATTTCTTCTAGGTTATAAAATTTGGTGTTATATACTTTGTCATAACATTCTTGCATGATCCTTTGTATTTCTACAATGTCTGTCATAGTTTCTCCTCTTTCATCCCTGATTTTGTTTATTTGTGCCCTTTCACTTTTTTCTGTAGTGAGTCTAGATTAGTTTTATTAATCTCAAAGAACCAGCATTTTGTTGTATTTATATTTTATTGTCTTTTTGTTCTCAATTTCATTTAAACCTGCCCTAATTTTGATTTTTTCCTTCCTTCTGCTGATTTTCGGCTTCATTTGCTCTTCTTTTCTAGTTTTTTTTTTTTTTTAGAAGTGTTAGGTTGTTTATTTGGACTCATTCTTGTTTTTTTTTGAGATAGGCCTGTACTGATATGAGCTTTCCACTTAATTACCGCTTTTGCTTTGCCATGTCCCTAAAGTTTTGATATGTTGTACTATCATTGTCATTCATTTCTATGTATTTCTTGATCTTTTTATTTCTTTTCTGATCCAGTCATTCTTTAGTAGCATGTTGTTTAATCTTCATGTGTTTGTGGTTCTTCCCTCTTTCTTTTTACAGTTGATTTCCAGCTTTAAAGCATTACGATCAGAGAACATGGTTGGTATGATTTCAAACTTCTTATATTTGTTGAGATTATCTCTGTGTCCCAGTATATAGTCAAGCCTTGAGAATGTTCCGTGTGTACTACAGAAGAATGTATAAGCAGCTGTTTTGGGATGGAAGGCTCTGTAAATACCAATTATGTCCAGTTGGTCTGATGTTTCATTTAAAGATGTTATTTCCTTATTAATTTTCTGTTTGGATGATCTGTCTATATTCGACAGTGGGGTATTTAGGTCCCCTACTACATTAGTGTTTTGGTCTATTTCTTTCTTTAGTTCTGTGAGTAACTGCTTTATATGTTTCGGGGCTCCCTGAATTGGAGCATAGATATTAACTAGTGTTATGTGTTCTTGATGCATGATTCCCTTTATCGTTATGAAGTGTCCCTCAATATCTTTCTTTACCTTTTTCATTTTGAAGTCTATTTCATCTGATACTAGTACTGCTACTACCACTTTTCTCTGAATGTCATTTGCTTGAAATATCATTTTCTACCCTTTCACTTTGACTTTATATTTTTCTTTGGAGCTGAGATGTGTCTCGTGGAGGCAGCATATGGTTGGGTTTTCCTTTGTGATCCATTCTGCAATTCTGTGCCTTTTTATTAGTGAGTTCAGTCCATCTACATTTAGGGTGATTCTTGAAATATGAGATTTTCCTATAGTCATTTTATCTTTTGCTTTCTGTCAGCTCGGTGTTTCCATTGCTTCCTTGTCCTTGTTTTTCTGTTTTTTTTTGGGGGGGGGTGGGTTTTGTGGATTTTCTCTCTGGTCCTTCTTGTTTTATGTTAGGTACATCAGCTCTGAATCTTTGTTGTGTGGTTACCATTATGAAATATGAAGGATATATATATATATATATATATATATATGTACATATATATATATATATATATACATACACATATATATATATACACATACACATACACACACACACACACACACATACATACTTAGTATCCCATTTTCTTTTTCGTGTGCCTTATCTGCATTCCCTTTGCAAATTTGGGTCTTTGATTCCTCTATTTTCTGTTATTGTTGTCTCAAATTGTCCCTATGTATGCTGAACATTTATTTCTAACTTGCAATAGCAATTCTATTCTTATAGTTTAAGCTTATAACACCCTGTTCTTAATAAGAGTTGACCTATCCTGCTTCTGTCTACATGCCAGTCTTCTTACTCATAGTTATGTATTTTTTTGTCATTTTGTTTCAAGTGGGCTGACTCCTTTCATTATTTCCTGTAATGCAAGCTTCATAGTGGAGAATTCCCTCAAGTTGTGTATGTCTGGAAAGGTCTTTATTTCTCCTTCATATGTAAAGGAGAGCTTTGCTGGATGCTTACTCTTGGCTGGCAATTCCTTTCATTTAATAGTTTGAATATTTGGTTCTATTCCTTTCTTGCTTGTAAGGTTTGTACTGAGAAGTCTGGGGATTATCTACTGGGTTTTTCTTTATAAGTTACCATTTTCTTCTCTCTGGCTGTCCTGAGAATTCTGTCTTTGTCGTTGTGATTTTTGATAATTTTAATATGTTGTATCTAGGGAAGGCCTTTTTGGGTTGAGATAATTGGGTGTTCTGTTATCTTCTTGAATTCGAAGCTCCAGCTCATTCCTGTTCTCATCAACTATTTGTCTGGGTGTGCACTCTGATCCCTTTTTTCTTCTTCTGATATACCCATTATTCTTATGTTGTCTTTCCTGATGTTCTCAGCTATTTATTGTATTTCTCTTTCATTACTTTTTATTCTCTAGTCTCTTTCTTCTTCCTTCTAAATTATTTCTAGATTTCTGTCTTCAGTAACACTGATTCTTTCCTCCATCTGGTCAGTTGTATTTCCTAATGTACTATTTTACTCTTTATGTCTTTTAGTGTGTTCTTCATCTCCAGAAGTTCTATTTGGTTCTTTCTTAGGGTTTCATTCTTCTTGCTAAAAAACTCATTTTGCTGACCTATATTTTTCTTATTTCTTGGAATCATTTATCTGAATTATTTTGCCTCTCATTGAGTTTTTTTCAGAAGTGCAATCCTGAATTCTCTGGCCTTTAAATTGCATATTTCTATATCTTTAAGCTTATTTTCTGGAGATTTTTCTTTCTTTCTGAGATGCCCTGTCACCCTGGTTGTTCATGGTGCTTGATGGCTATTTCTCTGGCTGGGCATTAATGAGAGGATATTCTGCATTTTTTTTTTTTCGGAAAGATTTATTATATAGAGGTCTCTCTTTAGCCTGTTGATAAGGTGTTTTTCTTTTGATTTCCAGTAGGTGGCATCCAAGCCTCTTGGATTTCTACTTTGAGGCTAATAATGATTTTTCTCTCTCTGGTATATCAAATACCAGAGTCATGATTGGCTACCATCGCTCCCAGGGTACTGGTTTTGTTTTGGTACCATTTGTTCAGATTCTCCTGGGGTTTCACGGTGCTAGGTCTGAGAGATATTAGGTGTAGGGAGGGCGCACTCTGGGTTGGTAGTTGGGGGTTGTTATTAGTCTGTGTCTCAGCCTCTTGCTTCACAATTGTGGCTGCTAAGACACGGTTGCCCCTCCACACTTAGTTCCCACTCCACTTTCTGCCCTGATCCTTGGGCACCAATGTGCAGAACTTGCTGATCCCTTAGGCAGGGCTGTTCGAGGAACCTGCCTCAAATTTTCCCCTCCCCCTCCTCTTGCAGGGAGCTCTGGCTATATGAGGCAGCTTCTTTGTTCCTTTCAATCTACTCTCCAGATTCCCGTAGTTCTGACCTCTGGAAACTCTTATGCACAGATCACTCACTCAGATGTGCTTGTGTTCAGGTTGGGTGTTATTTGTTGAGTTTTAGATGTTGAGCTTGTTGTTATTTCAAGGGGAGAGATCCGGGGACATCCCTCACTCCGCCATGCTTCTGACGTCACCCAAGGGAGGCAGGACTTTTGAATTGAGACACAGAGGAGATGATGACTGTATAGGGAAGTGTGAGTCCGAAGACCAGAGTCCTGCCACCAATACTCTGGTAAGTCCCTTATCCACCCTGGGCATGATTTCCTCAGCAGTAAAACGATAAGGGTTGGGAGCTAATATTCTTTGACTTTGTGTGTGTTCGACTTTTGGAAAGCAACCTTATAATCCAATTTGCTGTAAGGTTTTATCAGCTTAATATATAATCTGTCCCATGAATTTTCACAACTTATCATTTTGCAGTATGGACTGGAGAGAGGAGAAAGTGTTGGTATCTGGAAAACCATCAATTAAAGGCACATGTTATCTTCTTTAGGTTTCTTCCAGTATTGCCCTGGTGACCTGGTGCTAATTCCTCCCTAATTTCCACTGGTTACTGTTTAGGAGGCCACTTATATCTTAGCCAAGATAAGTGAGAGATGGGAACAGGAATAATAAACTGCTCATAAATGGTTAAACACTTATGGTGACCAGGGGTAGTCAGCCTATTGACAATTCATGGGAAAGTGTGTACATATTCAATTTGTAAAGAGAAAGCTTAAAGCTAGTAAAATTTCTACTCCGACCTGTGACAACTAACTTCTCCTTAGAGTTAGAACCAAGAGTTTAGCACTTGTTCTGTGTGGTTAATATTGACTTCTAGTCAGATTTACAAATCACCTCATATTCCTTTATAACAAAAAGTCTTACATTTTCCTATTTGCCAGTTATCTTAAATAAACCTTTTGTTTATTGTAATGAGTTTCTATTGTATGTAAAATTTTTTTAGATAACTGAAATTATTCTATTTTACATAGTTTTAAGGTTGTCAATGTTATCGAAGGATCATAAATTGGAAAATGCAATTAGTAGTTTTTTCACACATTGTTTCTAAATTCCTTATTGTATTTCATAACTGGTAACTTTTCCAAATTAGGCCTTAGTGGGTTGTTGTTTAATTTGACCTTTAAAAAAACTTTTGAATAGTTATTTATAGGGTTCAGAATTCAAAACATACAAAAGTATATCCAGAGGAATCTCTTCCCAGCCCTGTCCTCAGCCACACAGATTGTCTTTCCAGAGGCAGCCCTGGCTATCCTTCCAGAGATATTTTACCCATATCCATGAAGATAGGTTTATGTATTCTTTTATCTCCTTTTCCCACACAAATGCCAGCATATTCCACACTCTGCATTGCACCTTGCTTGTCTCACTTAATGCTACACTTGAAGATCAGTCCAAATCTACACTACACAGAGAGCTTCATCTTTCTTCTTAACAGATATTTGGTATCCCAACGGATGGCTGTCTTAGACTTTACTTAATGAATCGACTACTAATGGACAGTTGGGTTGTTTCCAATCTTGCCATTGACAACAACTGGCTCTTATTGATTGCCAAGCTTCATTCTATGTGCCTCAAATGAATTATTTAATCCTCAGTGCTGAAAAAAAGCAAAACAAACAAACAGACCACCTTTCACATACATGATTTCACACAAGGCGGATATTTATACAGGATCGATTCCTAGAAGTAGAATATCGAAATCTGAGGGTGTGTGTGTATCAGATTAACTCAGAACGCAGCCCCTCCACATACTGAGGAGACTGATAGCTGCCCGGCCAGAGGTCAAGAAAGGCAGTGCACAAAGAGCTTTCAGCTGTGCCCACTCCTAAGGACGTTTTATCCTGCTCCCATGGATGTTATCTGCTCCTGTAACCAAGCAACACAGCTTGCTCCCATCTGTCTGAGAAGGTGGCTGCTCCCCTACTGAGATTGCCTCTCCCTCTGCTTGTGTGCATTAAAAAACTCTGCTTGCTCTTGGTCAGCAGCAGCTTTTCCTTCAGCTCTGACCAGCTGCTGCTGAAGCTTTTCTGCCTCATGAGTAATAAGTGGCATTTCTCACCCCTATGGTCCTGATGGTTTTTCTGGAATATCTAAACTCAGGTGCAAGTTCCAGGCATGGGGCTCCTGTGTTACAACTGGCATAGCTGGCAGGGTATTCTGGAAAGTACCCTGGTTAAGTTAACCTCAAGTGAAGGGGAGAATCTGCTGGTGAGAGTCTGCCAGGGGGAATTCCTGGAGTGGGCCTCTAGGTCCATGTTCTTTGAGGTGGCAGGTCTTTTAGATTCTTGGAGCCCACAAAGGAATGGGAGGACACTCCCCAACACACTTGTGGGCCTCTTACAGGTTTTACTGAAAGTAGGGGAATTGTATTCTTTAAAAAGAAAGAGCTGTAGGCCGGAGCAGCCACAGAGGGCTGGCCCCTTCTGCAGGCACTGCGTGAGGCTACGGCTAAACAGTTACAGGCTGAGGGATGGGTGAAGAATGTGGAAGAGGAAGTAAGGCTATAAGGAGACCTATGAGTCACATAGGTTAATAGCAAGGATATTCTCTGGCGACAGAATAGACTAGTTAATAGCAGCAGAACCTAGCCTGATGCTTTGTGAAGGTTTGGGGACGGAAGCTAGCAAGAGCTCGCATATGGACAGTAATTACAGTCTGAATGGAACCCCCATAAGTGGTTTCCCACAACAGAAAGTCTGAGTTAGATGAGGAAATAGAGGTGTCCCTTCCAGAGGAAGCCACATTTGTGTTTTGGGCCTGCATAGTAATTGTTTAGAAACTAAAGACAACAAAAATGCCCTGAGCAGCAAGATTGTAGGAACCTGCCTCCTCCCCTCAAACATCTATACACCTCTGCCCAGCCATACACAGCTTGGTAGAGCTGGTTGCCAAGTTCCGCCAGAAAGGATCAGAACCCGAAAGGGTCAGAGCCCATCACAGGGTGGCTACTCCGCCTCTGGGACATGGATGTGGACAGCATAATACTGTCTGGGGAGGAATTAACCCATGTGGCCTCCGTCATCACCCACTCTTTTTGCGCCAACACATATGGGGCAATCCAATATGCAGAAAACGTGTCTCTGCTGAATTGGCTCATGGCGGGTTGCCACAGGGCTTGTTCAAATGAAGGCAATTTGCCAGTGGCCCAGCTGTGCTAGATATCCACGTCAGAACTTTAAGTGTTCCTTAGGGAGATGGGAATGGGACGTGCTATTTACATCGAACCATTTGAGGGCCTTGATGTGGTGCCTTACTGCAGATATGTGGGACTGCATCAACCAGATCACCCTGCTGGCCTGTTATGGTACTTTGGTGCCCATTCTGTCCACCCTAGTGGGGAGGACAATCTAGGTTGCAGGACAGGTTGTTCCCAATTTGGACAAAATTGAACCAGCCAAGCAGAAACAGGGGGCCTGATGGGTCCAGGGGAAAGAGAGAGAGAGTCAACTGTGGGTGTGCAGGCAGAAATTAAGGATGGCTTGGTAAAGGTGACCAAAAGGCAACTGTAGATGGATCTGATAAAAGGTGGGGTTGACCCAAAAAAGTTTGATAAGCAACCCAATACAATACTGGTAGCTCCGTGGCAGCAGTTTAAACTGGAGCAGAAATTACAACCCCTGCTTGACAGGCTGGCACTTGTCTGTACCTTTGAATGGACCTCAAGCGGGAGACACTCTCAACCCTCAGGTCCTTGCCTGGATGACTTTTTATGGAACTAGGATGTGTCCAAAATATTTACCCAGGGAAGATCAATTCGCCTTTACCTGAAAAGGACAACAATGGGCCTTCACTGTCCTACTAATGGCGTATCTCCATAAACCCACTATTTGCCACGGTTTTGTGGCTGAGGATTTGACTGGCTGGGATAAACCCTCTACCATACAATCGGACCAGTAGATTGATGATGTCATGCTAACCTCTGACTCTCCTTCAGACTTGCAGCAAGCCATATCTTGCCCCCACATTTTCCCAGCCTCTGTAAAACTATCAAGGGCAAATGAAATACTTCTAGAGGTTACAAAATATATTCATAAATTTGCCAATCTAAAGGATGGTAATTGTTTACTTTCTAACTGACATTAGAAATTAAGGTTTCTGAGAGTTAAGAATTCGTGAAAGAGAACTGTATGTGTTTATTAACAGAAGGTATGATGTATAGAGGTGTACTTTAACGGAGATCAAAGGAAAGTAGTTTGTCCCAAAATTGGTTATTTTCAATGGAGTAAGAAGAGGCAGGCTGAAGAGATGAAGAAAGTTGCAGAAGATCTGTGAAATCTTGAAAGAGGAAACTTTAGATATGGTTAAGCTAAGCAAGATTGGAAATCAATTTAAATGTCAAAAGCAGGCTAATACAAAATCACAGCTGTGTTTTCTCCCTCCGCTAAATAAGACAGTTTCTTGGGCTATTAGTCTGCTACTGATGTTATGGAAAAGGTTTTCCTGCCTGAAGAAAGCAAAAAAATAATTTAATTAATTTTTTTTTTTATCAAAAGCATTTTCCTTGTTCTATGTTGTCTTAATCGGGCCCTTGGCTACTTAAGGAAATTGAATCTCCACAATAGTAAGAACTAGGTTTTGCTAATAATTGTGCAGAATCGGAGTGTTTCTTTTCCTCCCTACTTACCCCTCCAGAATCCACACACTTTCAGTGAGTAAGTATTCTTACTTTCATGGCAATGTGATTATTTGCATAAGTTCAAAAAGAATCTGTTCTCTTTCTAACAGGACATGATTGAAAACTAGTTTTTATTACTAAGCCTTTGACTGGAGTGTCATATTTGAGAGAAATGCAGAGACTCTGATATGACCAAACACCTTTAAGGAATTAAGATTGACTTTTGTAAACCAGTGAAAGCCTTTGGGAATATTAACCTGGTACCTGGTACTTCTGGTTCCCAGCAGTCTTCCTATTTGAGTAAAGAATGTCACTTTTTGGCAGGTGCAAGAATCTTGAGATATTTTGGAGATCTCGAGAAAAGAGAAACTCACCTGAAACCTATAGGTATTGCAGGCATCCTCTGAGGGCAAGTACTTTCCTTTGCTTTTCTGGCTGAGTGAGGCCTTTTAAGATCAATCTGAAGATTCCTTGTAAAATTCCAGCAAAGCAGAATTAAAAGTGCCTCTCTGATTAATTAAAATTCTTGCTGCGATTATGCCAATGATTAGGCCAAGTTTATTGAAACGACTTATTTTGCAAATTAATGAATCTTAATTTGGCTATCTTTGGTAAATAAAGGGTTAGTTGGAGAGGAGAGAAAAAACATGTCTTGATAAAAATTGAAATATGGGGGGTTTCAAGATAGTGTTAGAAGGTAGTGGCTGTTCACACCTCCTCTAGTGACCACACCAAAAAGATAACAAAACAGAAGAACCAGTATGCGGATTCACCAGAGGTCTGGCTGAACAGAAGCCCAACAACTAAGTCACCTCAAATAACAGGTCACCTTAAAACAGTAGGAGGGGTGGAGATGTGAAATTGCCGGGTCCCACAACTGCATGTGGTAATTGAGAATCTGGAGGGCTATCTTGGCTGCAGAGCCACCTCTCCCACCTGAGGAGCAAGGGGTCCCAGCCACACACTGGGCTCTCCAGCCCAGGGTTCCAGTGATAGGAAGAAGGGTCCCCACAATCTTTGACTGAAAACCAGCAGAGGTTGTGGCTGAGTAAGACAGAGGACTGTAGGAGTCACAGACATTCCTCTTAAAGGGCACATGCCTGGCCATACTTGCTGATGGACTCACTTGTTCTGAGTTCCAGTGCTGGGGTAGTTGCTTGAGGGGCGCCAGGGACATATGAGGAGACACTGAGCTGTCAGGCTTTAGGGCGAGGGCTAGAGGGATGGCTCGCTCCCAGATAGAAGTGCAGGCAGAAGCCATTGTTCCTTTGTTGAGTCCTCCCCACACCCAGGCTGCATATGTAGGCGCTGTGGACCTGGATAACCCAGGTCACTTCGCCTAGGGGATTCCCTGAGACTCTGCTGCTCCCCACTTGTGGGCCTACCCAAGCCACTTCCAGTGATTTATTCTAATAGCTGTCATGGCTCCTGCTGAAGACTTTCATAAAATCTCTCACAGGCTCAAAAACTCCAAGAAGCAGCATCTGGTCTTAGCATGCCCTGTACCACTTGCTGAGTAGCCTCAAGCCCCAAATAGGTGGCAGCCATAGGTGGATTGCTTGGTGATTCTTAACAGGTGGCCCTGGAGGTACACAGGCTATGGATGAACTTGGCCTGCAAATAGACTCCTCCTAGTCTGTGCCAAGAGGCCCCACAAGACACCTACTACACGAAGCTTCTCTTAGACTAGCAGACTTAGGAGCCCTGTCTACATAAAAACAGACACAGGGAGGCAAACGAAATGGGAAGATAAGCATGTCCCACATGAAAAACCAGAACAAAGCTCCAGAAAAAGAATTTACCAAAATGGATACAAGGAATATACCAGATGTAGAGTTCAAAAACACTAGTTGTAAGGATGCTCAAGGAACTTATGGGAAGAGTAGATGGACTCAATGAGAACTTTTACAAAGAAATAGAAAACATAAAAATGGAGATGGAAAACAAAAAAAAGAGCCAGTCAGAAATGAACAATACAATACCTGAGATGAAGAGTACATTAGAGGGAATCAACAGAGTGGAGGAAATGGAGGATCGAATCAGTGACATAGGGGATGGAATAGCAGAGGACACTCAATCATAACAGCAACAAGAAAAAAGAATCCAAAAAAAATGAGAGTAGTTTAAGAAGACTCTGAGGCACTGTCAAGTATAACAACATTCACATCATGGGGGTACCAGAGGAGAAGAGAGCAAGGAATTGAAAACCTATTTGAAGAAATAATGATAGAAAATTTCCCTAACCTGGTAGTGGAAATATACTTACAACTCCAGGAAGCTCAGGGAGTCTCAAGAAAGAGAAACTCAGAGGCCCACACCAAGACACATCATCATTACAATGTCAAAGGTTAAATTCAAAGAGAGAATCTTAAAAGCTGCAAGAGAAAAGCAATTAATTATATACAAGGGAGCTCCCATAAGACTGGCAGCTGATTTCTCAACAGAAGTTTACAAGCTGGAATGGCTTGGCACAAAAAAATCCAATGTGATGAAAACACAGGACCTACAGTCAAGATTACTCTACCCAGCAAAGTTATCAATTGGAATTGAAGAACAGATAAAGAGCTTCCTAGACAAGAAAAAGAGAGAGGAGTTCATCAACACCAAGCCAGTATTACAGAAAATGCTGGAGGGACTTCCTTAAGAAGAAAAAATTGGCGTGGCTCCATGGTATAGTGGTTAGCACATCTTTACATGCAGAAGATCCTAGGTTCGTGCCCCAGGTGGAGCTATAGACTATACCCCAGGTGTGCTGAGCCCCCGGCTGCATGCTGCGAGCACGTGGGAGGAGACACCCTGCCTTCAGAGATTCAGTTCTTAAAAAAAAAAGAGGATGGCAACATCCCTTGGTCAAGGGTGGAAGTTGAGGGGGGAATAAAAGAGGGGGAAACTAATAAGAAAAATATATACATATCAAAAGTCTAAGTAAAGAATGGCAGTAACTACACATCTATTGACAAATGCATCAAATGAAAAATAATTAAATGCTCCCATCAAAAGATGGGGTGGCTGAATGGATAAGAAAACAAGACCCTGACATATACTGCCTAGAAAAGAGACTTACTTCAGATTAAAAGGCACACACAGACTAAAAGTAATGGGAAAAAGATATTTCACGAAGGACCTAGAGGGTATTGTGCTAAGTGCAGTAAGATAGAGGAAGACAAATGCCATATGATTGCACACATGTGTGGAATCTAAAGAACAAAACTCATAGAGAACATTTTGATGGTTACAGATAGGAGAGCATTGGGGGTGTTGGTGAAAAAGGGGGAAGGGTCAAGTAGAAATTGGTAATTACACAATAGTCAGAGAGACATAAAGTATAGCATAAGGAATTTAGCAAACAATATTATAACTCTACATGGTGGCAGAGGGGCACTGATTTATTGGGGTGATCACTCTGTGAGTTATATAGATGTCTAATCCTTATGCTGTACACTTCAAACTAATGTAGTATTGTATGCCCACTATACCTGAAAAATAAAAAAAAATTAACTTAAAAAAATGGAAAGATACTTGGGCAAACATTAGATTCTTATGCTATTCATTGTCTTTTAGGTTTTATTTTATTTTCTACTTGTAAATTGGACAGGGTCCTGAATTCTTCTAGTTTTCTCCAGTATCTCTCTGTGGATTTTCGAATGTGTTTTAATTTGGAATGTATTTTTCCATCCTTTAACTAGGAATTATCGAAAACTATAACTGCTTTTTCCAAGCCATGCAAGCCAAAGATGGACAAGTTCATATAAAATTAAAGAGATTGCCACAAAGCTTATGTTTGAACAATCTCAGTGACTGGTGCTATGTGGACCGCACAAAGAGTTGGCCTTGATGTCCGAGGACATCATCAAGGAGATTTCAAGTTGTGGAAGATGCTTCCAGCCTCATATCTAGAAATCTTTACTGAAAGCCTTACAAACTCAGAAGCTGGTTTATAATTTGCTCTGATCATTAACCTTTGTTTTCCTTTTGTTTTCATAGACATAGAAGGCATCTATACAATGGCAAATACAACCTGCTAACCCTACAGTAATACCTCTGGTGAAGTTGAGACTCAAATAAGTAGACTCATGTAGAAAGTTGCTTTCTAGTCATAGTAAACCAAAAAGTAACAATATGTTCCCGGGAATGTAGGATTGTTTCATTCTTCTAACCCCTGAACTCTGCCTCTTTTTTTAGCAAAAAGCAGCCATAGCAGTTGTTGCCTCTCTTCCCCCAATATTGAGGGATGATCAAGAACCTGCTGGGAGTTGTAACAGGATTTGTAGCCTCATGTGTTGCAGCACTTGGAACAAAGCCCTTAACCAATTGGTGGCCCTCCTTGAGCCACTGGGGCCATTGCCTGATAACAGGACTGCTTGGCTTACGTGGACTGTTGTTAGTGTTCAGATGTAGTCTCTGTTTGTGATATATGGATACGATATACAAATGCTCCAATCATTCACAGACCCCCTGTTTGGAAGAGGTGACGTGAAGAATGTGAGATGGAGGAGCTGTGTTGGGGTGAAGTGTAGGGTTAACTCAGAACACAGCCCCTCCACATGCTCAGGAGACTGATAGCTTCCCGGCCAGAGGTCAAGGAAGGCAGTGCACAAAGAGCTTTCAGCAGTGCCCACTCCTAAGGACGTTTTCTGCTGCTCCCATGGACGTTATCTGCTCCTGTAACCGAGCAGCACAGCTTGCTCCCATCCATCTGAGAAGGTGGCCGCTACCTCAATAACGTTAACTCCCTGCCTGTGGGCATAAAATCTCTGCTGGCCCTTGGTCAGCCTCAGCTTTTTCCTGCAGCTCCAAGCAGCTGCTGCTGAAAATTCCCTGCCTTGTGAGTAATAAATGGCATTTCTCACCCCTCTGGTCCTCCTGGTGGTTTTTTTTTTTCTTTGAATATCCAAACCCAGGAGCAAGTTCCAGACTTGAGACTTCTGTGTTACAATGTGCGTTTAATTTTGGCAGATAGAGTGGATGTGCCAATTTATCTCCCTGCCAGAAATGTTAAGAACATGCCTGATTGCTCCACCTTGTGCTGTCAGACTTTTCGATGTTTGCCATTTTGACAAGTAAAACAAGTAAAAACATTTATTTCAGTATAGCTTTAGCCTATATTTCTTGTGAATGATGTTACACAACCTTTTGTAAGTCTAAAAAATTTGTCCTTTTCTATAAAATATTGTAGTGTTTACTCATTTTTATATTGAGTTGTCTTTTTTTGTAATGATTTGTAGGCCTTCTCTATATAATAGGGAAATTAGACATTGCCTATAATATGGATTGAAAATATTCTTTTGGCTTTCCTTCAAAAAGTTTTTTGCCATGCAGAATTTTAGGAATTATTATATAGTTGAATTTATAAATCGTGTTTGGTTTCCAGTTGTTTGAAAGCCTAAGATTATAAAAAATAGATTTCCCATGGTTTCTAGTGTTTTATAATTTTATTTCAGTACTTTTAAAGCTTTGATCCATTTGGAATTTACCCTAATAAAGTTTTGGAATTTTATAAGGAGTGAGAGATAAATTCAACTTTTTTTTTTCCCCCTGGATATATACCCACCTTTATCAACATTTATTGACTAAACTGGCTTCTACAAATCAGAGATTCCACCTTTTATCATAAGCTAACTTCTCATCTTGTTTTAGAATGAGATGTTATTATTCAGTGATGCCAAATTTAGATGGTCCATTCCTGATAGTCAAGCTTACTGAGAACATAATTATAAAGCTTATTATTTTCTATTGTAAAAAATAAGATACCAAATTTCTGAGAGCACATTATCCAAATACAAGTGTGTATGGCTCTTAGGAAAAGAAATTCATGGCAAATAAAAACTTTTAATCAGATGCTTTTCAGAATAATTTTTTTTATTGAAATGGAGAGTTGGTATAGTGGAAATAATACTATTAGGAAGGAGGTGGCCTGCTGACATCTTTTGTCTTAGTCTGGTCTCTTCCTAATTTAATAACAACAACAAACACTTAGAACATTGCTTGGCCTACAGTAACTGCTAAAAGCTTTATATATACACACACACACACATATGTATATATATATATGTATATATATATATGTGTGTGTGTATATATATATATGTATATATGTATGTGTGTGTGTATATATATTCATTCAGTGTATATAATTAATGAAAAGTTTATAATATTATGGGTTATACAAATGCTAAATATTATTACAAATAAAAATGTCTATAGGCCCTTTCAGCTCAGTAAAAAAGACACTGTTATGAACTGCATGCACACCATAAAGTATATGGATATAAAGTAGCATGATGATCTGGGACAGCCTATGGAGTAAGACCTTCTCAGAGTTCTCCTTTACCTTCTCGTTTCTGTCCCTTTGCTTATGCTGTTCCCTAGGCCTGAATGCCCTCCCTACCTATACCCCCAATCCCTAGCACAGAGTGCGTACCTTCTTCTCTTTAAGGATTACCTCAAATGCCATCTCCTGGCCTTTCTTCTGGCTAAAATTATTCATGTCATTTTCTAATTCCCTAATACTTCATATTCAGTAGTATTCATTATACTAGAGGTAGCTTAAATATGTATTTTGTTTCATCAATGAAACTTGAGTTTCTTGAGGACAGGGCTTGTGCATTATTCATCTCTGTATCTCTGTGCAACTCCTGACATAGTTCCAGGCCTGTGATAGGTATTCAGCTGGAAGAAAAGAAAAATTTGCATACATGACTATACAGCATTATAGTTGACAAACAGTGGAAAGGCTTCCATCAGAAGTGTGCCCCACAATTTAATCATTTGTTATATTTCTCCTTGAATGTATGAGAATCTGAATGCAAAGTAGGAAATGCTTTATAGCCTATTTTAAAGTTATGTTTTACAGGGTGAAAATCAGACAACTTCTGTGATTGTATGTTTTAGCTTTTGTATTTTATTTTAAAAAGTCACATGGTACTAGCTAAATTAGAATTTTGTTGCTTAAAATTAGATTAGGAAATAAATACAGAAACAGCACTTATCAGTCAGACTTCTGCCAGTTACAGCTATCTGGAACATATTCAAGAACCCCAGAAGGAATCCAAAAAGGTCCTTGAAGTTGGGGGAAAAAAATAGCTCTCATGAAGCCTATGTATTTGACGTAGGAGGGGAGGCACAGTGCCACTGGAATGCCAAGGTCTACTTACTGACTGAATTTGCATAGAAAACTCCATGGACTGTTTAGCAAGTTTGGATATTTGGCTTCCCTCCCAGATATTTTTTGTTTATCTTGGGTTTCGGTAGAAAAAAAGATTAATCTCCCACCAATGCTGCCAGAAGGCGCTAACTAAAGCATTGTTGAAATGAGTGTAAAAATGATTCTCATGTTTTTATCTCATAAATCATGGAAACTTACTTTGTTTTACATTTTTTCGTCTTTAAGAATTCTGATTGGCTCTCAAAATTAGTTGATTTTACAAAATCTGAGGTTTAAAAAGAGTGTTCCATTGATCTCGCCTATTTGAAAGGTGATTAATTTGAGATAGAATGCCTCCTTTATCCCTTCCATCAAGTATGTTATTTATCATAAGTTGAAATCTTGAATGTGAAAGGAGCATGTATAAATTTATTTGCATAGTTTGGTAAAAGCTGTATAAATATGCCAAGAGGGAAAGACAAAAGTCGTGTTTAAATGATTGGAGTGTCTATTTTAATGCATGCTGAACACGCTTTCTGTGGTGGTACAGCAAGTGAAAACCGTTTTATCAGTCAGTTTTCTTGTTCTTTTCTTCTTTTTCTAGATTTCCAAAATGCTTTGGTGTTTTTAACTGACTTTAAGAAAAGTCCAAAACAGATTTGAGAGTGTAAAAACAGAAGCTACAGCAAGGGGGATTCAGTGCCAATGCATCAACAAAAAAGACATCCAGAGTTAGTGGAAGGAAATCTTCCTGTTTTTGTGTTTCCCACGGAGCTGATATTTTATGCCGATGACCAGTCAACACATAAGCAAGTGTTGACTCTATATAATCCCTATGAATTTGCCTTAAAGTTCAAAGGTGAGTCTCCTAGGCCTATTTGATGGCTTTAACAGTCCCTACTAATTTTTTACTTGTAGAAACTAATGTTTTAAAAAAACACTAATGGCCATTGTGACTTTTTCTTTCAGTTTTGTGTACTACTCCAAATAAGTATGTTGTCGTTGATGCTGCAGGTGCAGTAAAGCCTCAGTGTTGTGTGGATATGTAAGTCACAATCACTTCCTGGTAACATGTTTTAAGTGTGTTAATAGTTATGTGTGTAACTTGAAAAAGGTCTTTTCTTGAAGCTGTTCCCACATTGGCATTTATTATATGTTGAATTTTTGTTGACAGTTTTAGTTTATCAAAATTCTTGTTCAGAAGTTTCTAAGATTCTAAACAGGTTAACCAAAGACTTAATATTTCATTATGTTGGGACTGATGCATGTATTAATATTTCCACGAACATTTCCTCATTGTTGAGCTTTTAGTCATAACAAGGGTATTTATGAAGGTTAAAATTCTAATGTATTGATTTAAATTTTTCTATAGTCATTTAGCTTTCTTTGGGACATCTTGCTATTATACTGACATTTGAGAAACTAATACTACTACATTCTCAGGATCGTGGTATATAAGTTCATCTGCAGTGATTCAGTTTATAAGCTTGGAAGTTAAGCTATACAAACAGGAAGCAAGTATGCAACTACTCGTCTGTAAAAGGTTATCTGAGCTCTTCCAGAGAATTTTATTTTAGAATATCAAATTAATGATTGTTTGTTAGAGCTTTTCATATTTAATTTTCACTTCAGAACTGGTAGTGACCAGATAGACCAATTGACCAGCCCGTAATTTAAGCCACCAACTAATGTATATTTGTTTAAATCTGTGAGCATGAGAAACAGAAGTCTTTTCTTTTGAATACATTTCATCATCTCAGAGCCTTAAAATGATGTACCTTTGAGGATGTATTTTTGCACATTTCTTTTGATTTTCATTCAGTATACAATAAGCAAGAACAATTCAAAGAAATGTAGCCTCTGGCCAAATAAATACATTTAACCTAATTGTTCTGTGTTCTCTATTAAGAACAAAGTAAAATAAATGGAATTACAGATAACTCTCATAAAAATTCAAGGGCTTTATACTTTTTTCTCTTCGGAGATACAGAAGTATAGTGTTAGCCTTCTGTTGGATTGGTCATACTGGATTACTTACTTATGAAGTTGCTTATTTTTACCTGTGTGCATGGACTTTAAGTCTAGGGTAAGGTTAATTACTTAAACAACAAGTGGCAATAGAAATTTATGAGACATCTGTGGGGAAGAAACAATTTCATGTATCTTTTATTTAGTAAATATTGCTGTATACAGATATCCAGAAAAACGCCATTGCCCAAAGGAAAATTTTTACTTGACTTTTATTCTGTTTTAGAGTATGTGTTTCTATCAAATATTTTAGAGTTAGCCATTTCTTGTTGGGTTTTACTGTGTTTTTTTTTTTTTTTTTTTTAACATCATGGGCAAATTTCTGTATTTGAGTATTTGGTTATAGTCAGTTAATATTGTTTTAATGTATGAAATCTCTTGCTGAAGTGTTTGACAAGCTCCCAGAAATCTAAACAGTATTTGTTATTTGTTAATGCTTTCAGTGTGATTCGTCACAGAGATGTTCGATCCTGTCACTATGGTGTAATAGACAAATTCCGTCTCCAAGTTTCTGAGCAAAGCCAGAGGAAGGCTTTAGGAAGGAAGGAGATTGTGGCTACTCTTCTCCCTTCTGCAAAAGAACAAAAGGAAGAAGAGGAAAAACGAATAAAGGAACATTTAAGTGAAAGTTTATTTTTTGAGCAGTCGTTTCAACCAGGTAATTTTGAGTTGTTTTTGAAGCCCTATTGAGGTCTTATACTTTTCTAACTTTAAAATCAGGGAGCCAATAATAATTACTAAAAAAATAATCTGCCACTTGAAACCTAATCAACTGCTTTAAAACCGAACCTAGAGATCTGTACCTAAAATCAAGCCCAAGGCCTAGAGCTGAACAAAGGAGAGAAGGAAGACTAGACGAGGCTGTAAGGAGAGGGCAAATGTTGCCATGACCTTTGAAATCTATAAAGCCTAAGAATGCAGGTACCATGCTTTATAATACTAGCACAATTTGGCAATTATATACTTTTGTTTCTGTGACTTTCCTATATCCTTTCTCATTTAATTAGTTCAAAGAAGGAGGGATTGTGTTTGGCAATAGGCCAAGCTTGGTATACTGTTCATATTATTTTGAAAAAAAATCTCATTAAAGTTGAAGTTAATTAAACTAAGTAGATTATAATATCCCCTGTGGGCTATTAATTGAATCCCTCTCCATTCTTCATTTCCTTCCAGCTTAGATATTCAGAAATGTTATGATATATTATTTCAACTTTGACACTGTCCTCATCTTCAACTCTTCGGACATCATTCCCTCTCCCTCTTAACTTCTCATTATCCCCCTTAACCCTACATAAGAGGAGGAAGATAAAATTTTCCATATAAAAACATGGAAATTTATCGATAGTGATATATGAATATGATAGCAGCTGTGTTTGAAATTGCCACATTATGTAGGAGGAATTTAAAAAGCCTACTTGTCATTATATTAATTCATAGATCCCTATCATTTTTTTCATCTTAGCATGTTTATTTTGATATCACAAGAGGTAATGCCTCTTTGATTTACTGTAGCCAAGAGGCTTCTCAGTCCATGTAGAGAGTGCTCACATTTTCTGGTGATACACATACTGGGGACTAGGTAGTCGTAGTAGATTGTTTTCTTCTCAGCAACTATTATTGACTGACAGGACCAGCTTTTCTTCTTTTGAAGGTGAAAGAGACCCTCTGTCAAATGTCACCTTGATATCAGATCAATATTAAGGTGACATAAATACCAAATGCAAGATTCCCCTTTAAAATGCCTTCTATGGAACAAGAAAGGCCATGTAATGAGTATTTGTTGTTTGATGTTAAATTCGTAACTTAAAGTGGTCATTGGAGCTCATTTTTATATTTAACAGACCAGTTTAATAGTCAAGAATATTAAGGGTTAAAAGTTTAGTTATATATATTTTTCCCCTTTTATTTTTAAATCTTTTAGATTTGAGGTGAAAATCACCCTAAAAGGCTAAATAATTGCAGTGTGTATTAACGGAGCATTTTATTCTTATTTTAATAATGAACATTTGATATCTGTAATATATTAAAGTATTCTTCTAATTGTAAAATTGGAGTAGATGGATGAAAATAGGTGACATTGGAATAACACATGATGATCTGTTTTGAAAAAAAAACTCTTTCTAAGCCATCCATGTCAAGAAGCTCAATGATAACAGATACCATATTTGTTTTATTTACCATTATGTCCTCAGCACAGAGTACATCTGTCCCTTGGTGTCCAAGGAATACAGGTTCCAGGAATCACACCTTGCCCCCTGCTCAGATAACAAAATTTACAGATTGTCAAGTACCTTATTTGGCCCTCCATACCCATTTGTTCCATATTCTTGGATTTAACCAACTTCAGATCAAGGGTGGTTGAATCTGCAGATGCAGAACCCATGGAGAAGAAGGACTAGCTATAGTTACACAGGAAACGTGTGCATGGGCTACACTAGGAAGGCTGGACTTCTTATCTGGTAAGGTCTGTCGAGTTGGTTATCTTTGTCTTACAAGTCTTCCACTGCTATAGCTACCCTCTAGAGCAAAGGCAATACCAGAACATTCTCATATTAATTCTTGGCCAACATGTCGTATTTGTGGGTAGTTACCACAGGCAACTGAGTAGTGTTTTCTCCTTTAATAGTGTATAATGGTGATTGATTGAGTCTATGCTGACAAAGTGATATTTTTAACTATTAAATTAATACAGTGATGCACCATTTAATGACTGGGATACATTCTGAGAAAGGTGTTATTAGACAGTTTTGTTCTGTGAATATCATAGAATGCCCTTACCCAAACCTAGGTAGTATAGCCTACTACACACCTAGGCCTTATGTTATCGCCTCTTGCTCCTAGGCTGCAAATATATACTGCATGTTGCTGCACAGAATAACATGGGATTAAGTCAAACACAAGATAACATGATGCAATCAGGAAATGGAAAACACAAGACCCATGAGACTGCCACTGCTGGTGTAATACAGCATACTGATTTACAGCAAACTTCATTCTATAAGTAGAAAGAATACACCCTAAAATAATGATAAAAATTTCCATTAACATGGTGGTTTATTATCGTTATCAAATACTACATACTGTATGTAAGTGTATGTGCTATACTTTTATATGAGTGGTAGCACAGAAGGTTTGTTTACTCCCACATCACCAAAAACATGTGAGTAGTGTTACATTAGGAGATTATGATGGCTACAACATCACTGGATAATAATCATTGTTCAGCTCTGTTATAATCTTATGGGACCACCTTTGCATACGCATCTATGGTTGACAAAACATCATTGTGTGGCACACGACTGTAATAAATTATGTGTGATTTCAAGTATGTAGAATTCAAAGGTTTTTCATTAAGTTTTTCTGAACTAAAATGTTGAAAAAATCGAGATTGTTTTGGGGGAAGTTTTGAGATGGCATTATTTTTTCATGTCTGTAGCTTGGAAAGTGTTTATTAGATGTATTACAAGTGCAGCAATGTTGTGAGGATCCGAGCTAGCTGGAAAATGGCTGAAGGCTATAGCTATAGCATGAAAAATGTGGACTTTATTTTATTGTATCAAAAGGCAGTAAAATGAGAAGTTTCTTAAGTTTATCATATAAAAACATATAGCAATGAATTTTTAAAAGCACCTATAATCTCATACACTTAATTTTTTTTTCATTTAATAGAAATTTAACTAAGAGGAACTCACAAAACATATTTTTACACAACACCTAAACCCAGGTTATTAAAAAGATGTTTTAAAATGGTGCATCTGAATCTTAGTTTGTCTTAATTACATTAACTAATGAACTGCTGTGTCTATGCAATGTTTGAGTCAGCGCCCTCTGGCTTAAGAAAATTATGCTCTTTATCACTGTTTATAATAATAAGAAATTGAAAATGACCTAAAAGTCCATCATTTTGGGGTTTACTAAATTATGAATGTTTGTGAGATGTGTTGCCAGGCAGGCATTTACATGGATCTGATAGAATGATAGGTGGTTATATCTTGGCACGGAAAGAGGTTCAGATTTATTTCTAAGTGAGAGAAAAAAAATAATTATAGAACAGTATGTATAATATGGTCTCATTTAGGAAAAAATATTTTATATATTTATATGGGTATTAATTAAACCTGAAAGGATCTATACCAAGTCATTAACAGTGTTATCTCCAGAAAGATAGGATCACATAGAAACCTTTATGTTTTCTCTATCTTTATAAAATTTTTACGACAATCAAAAAAGAGCTATTTCCATTTTGAAAAATTTCAAGGCACTTATGCAAATGTTTTTGGAATTTCTCTAAATACTAAAAATTCCTTGGAATTTTCTTTATTGTGGGTTTGCAGTGAGCAGCATAATTGTTGTAAATAATTGTTTTCCTTCAAAATTTATCTTTGTAACAAATATAAATATACAAATACTTAATTTATTAACTAAAATAAGACTTGTTTTTAGGTATTTATGCTATTGTTTCATCTCAAGCAATAATCAGTACCAAATTTGAATTTGTTTTCACACCTCTCTGGTTTCAATGAGCCTCAATTCAACTTTGCACAATAGCTAAGGTATTAATAATTTAGAAAAGCTGTATTTAATAATGTACAGTTATTACATTAATAAAACACAAAGATTGTGTTGCTGTTGGTTATTCTTTTCAATGAAAGGAAAGGTAGTGGGAAAGCCATATAATAGAAAATGCTGTCATTAGGTTTCTTAAAAATATCGGTGAATATTGTCCACATCAATCCAGAACTGTAGAATAACAGGCCAGATAATAAATGTTGTTTAAAATTTAATTTTATTGTAGGAAGAACATTTAACATGAGATCTACCCTGTTCACAGATATTTGTGTACAATGCAGTACTGTTAACTATAGGTGCAATATGTACAGCACATCTCCAGAATGTATTCATCTTCTTAGTATTTTGTTTCTGCGACTTTCTTCTTTGCTATAAATGGATGTAGAGCAGAGGGCATAAGAGTTTTCATAGGCAACTTTAAAACCCTCAAGTAGTGCCTTTTTGCTACCTTCACGTTTTCAAAAATGGTAGCAGGATGCTGCAGTTACGAGGACCAAACCTGTCTGGAGACCTACCTAAGATGCTTCCAGAGCTGCGGTGCAGTGGGCTTCAGATGGAGTACACACAAGCAATATATTGGGGTCCAATACAAGAAGAAAATATCAGAACTTCAATGTCTGTCTATTTTTGGCCCATCTTTTAAAATTCTATCTGTAGGTTTTATATTAAGCTTAACAGTACAGTGTCCATGCATGTAATTTATAAACATACACATTGCTATGTGCTCGAACGCTTTCTACTGAGTATGGGAAGGTGTGTGTGATGGGGGCAGAATGGTAACCTTTCAGCAGGAACTCACTACCTCATCATGCTGTTTCAACACTCCATCCTGTAATGACTCAGAAGTCTAGGTTTCCAGGTAAATCCCCATGGAGTGGGAATAATGGGGAATGAGAGTATTCAGACAAAATCAGGATCTTGGTGAGTGGCAGACAGTATATGTGAAACAAACATTTGTATAAGTTGTTGTAGGAACAAGCTCAGGGATTTTTGTCTTTTTACAGATAACAGAACTGTATCCTCAGGACCTAGTTTACTGACTGTCTTCCTGGGAGTGGTGTGCATTGCAGCCCTGATGCTTCCCACACTGGGGGATGTGGAATCGCTGGTGCCTCTCTACCTCCACTTAAGTGTGAATCAAAAATTAGTGGCTGCTTATATCTTAGGTAAGTGTTTTAAAGATACACTTGGGGCATATTTGTAAGCAATTTTTATGGCTTGGAGGTGGTAGTGGTGGTCTTAGGTATATATAGGGTGATGGTGGTAGTAGATTGATTTTTTTTTTAGAAAAACATAAAAGATTGCTTTAAAAGTATGTTGAGGTAAAGAATATTTTAAGATTTAAATTTTAGATTTACTTCCTTTCAGCTTATTTATACTGGTACTAGTACTTAATACTGTATATATTCAATTATTTTCCTTCTGCAGACTTACTGTGGTATAAAATGTGTAAAATACATATATTCCATGATACAACATTTCTACTTCTAGGAATTGATCCTAGGGAAACAGACAAAGTAAATTCAGTCATAAAGATGAACAATGAAGCCTTGTTTAATACTGTGAACTTTATCTTTAAAGCAGTTTTTTTTTCCTGTTGTCATTCTTGTAGTCATCCTGACTTGGAATCTTAATTAGTTTAACTGAACAAAAATTTATTCATTTAAATGGAACCATGAGATCACCATCCTTAATTCTCTTGCTCAGATTTAGATCTGCAAGAATTTTCTGAGAGCCTACTATGTGTCAGATATTGGGTTCTATGTTCTTAGATATGGCTATCAAAGAACATACTTGATACTCTTATCAGCTCTGACAGGCCTCAGACACCCTTCTGACCTAGTCTTGGGGTTTTGTTATGTTTTTCCAAAAAGGAAACTTGCTTCATATTTTCTGGAGCTCACGTTTACTGATGTTGAATGCTTTGTGAATTTAATAAATGCAGTTCAGAAGTTTCAGAAACAAATTTTATTCATGTGTCAAGGATTAGTGTTCTGGTGATGAATGACTCTTCCCTCATAGTCTTTTCTCATCTCTTCTGAGATGCCAACTCTTTTCAGAATTCTCTCACTATTCTTGGTGCTCTCTCTCACTTCAAAATTGTCTTCTCGGTTGTCTCCTTACCTTCTGTCTCTTCTCTTCCTATTCCTGTCCCCCATTATTTTCCCCCTCAAACCATCAATCATTTTGCTGTCAGATTGATTTCCATTCTGTTTTGGTTTTACCACAACCACTCCCTAATGAAAAACCTTTGATGCTTCCCCATAGAATGTCCATAGAATGAAGTATAATCCCATAGTTTAGTATTTAAGACTCTCCATACTCTGTTTCAGACCTCTCGGAGCTACTCTTGTCTGGCTGCTGCCCTACATAAATCCTTGATTAGAGATGTTAGATTACTTAATGGTCCTCAAAAGCTCATCCGGAATTCTAGTCCCACCTTCATGCCCTTGCCCTTTCTTCACCTGAATGCCTGGCCATCTCATTATTCAGTATCTTTCCTGTCCATCTTTTAGACTTATTCCAACTTTCCCTTTTATGGTATCTTTCTGACTGCCCTGGTCACAGGTGATTATTCTCCATTTCTGTACTTCATCACTCATATTTTTTTAATACTCATTTAGGATTGAGTACATTAGTAAATTTTTATGATTTTATGTATGGAGTTTCTTCAAAGGAGAAAAGCCAAGGAGGAATACTAATGCTTCTGCCTCTTTGTGGCCCTAGGGCCCTGGGATACAAATGGACCTGCATTGTTTTTGTTGATGAAGTCAACTGGCTTTACTGACACTTTAAGATGGCATGTTTGCAATTATAGTGGATGTGACTGAGCAAAGTGGGAGGTATATTTGTTAAAAAATTAGCTATGGCCAGACATTAGTGAATTAAATCTATCCAGTGACTGCCCATTGTTATAAATTGGATTTCTTCTGTATAACATCAACTAAATTCAAATTGACTTTGAGTTCTTGGTAGAGTGCTTGCCTATGTGCCATATTTTATTTGCTCATTGAGGGCTAAACAATTGCCCATTGAATGGAAGATGTTATAAAATGAATGTCTTTAACTATTCTCCCTTTTTCCCCTTTCAGGTCTTATCACAATGGCTATACTTAGAACATAAGCAAAAACTCAATTGACTTCTCAAGTAAATTTACCTTGAAAATATGAATGTGGACTGCCTTTTATCTCTGTCTCACTCCATTAACATGCTATAAACTATTGAATGATTTACAATAATTATAAATGTATAATATATATTTTAAATTACTCTATAATTTTATTCAAAGAACTCTAGCACATTATGTTATAGAAAGCAGGATGCTCCTGAGTAACACCTAAAAAATTATTTGAAGAAATTCTTTTTATATCTAAATCTATTGTGTAAAACACTTTAAAGCATTTGTCATTTTCTCATCTTTTTTTTTCCAATTTACTTTGTTAAGGTCACGTGATCTTCAAAGTTAAAGGCTTAAAAGAGCAAACTGACCAGCATAAAAAGAAAATTACATTTATTTCCTAGCTAGGAACATCAGTGTTACTATGTAAATTATATTTTGTCCTCTGTCATTATAAACAGTTGCCACGATGTTTATAAAATAAGACTTTTATAGTTTATAGAGGGGTTTTAAAGAAGCACAAAATACTAAGGAATCATGCTTATCCTAGAGCTCATAGAACACAGGACGTATTTAATTCATCTTCTGAATCACAGAACAAACTGTGGTCCAGATACCAATCATGTGGTCTTTTTTAAAAACCTCATAAAAGTATGGTGACCTCTATTTGGTCTAAGTATTCTAAAGGAGGGTAGGTATGTTTTAAATTGTTCACCCTGGCTTTACCTCTGGATAATGCTTTATGTTGATAGGAAGCAAAAATTACTTTATCTTTCTCCCCAGCTTCTTGCCTAACTGTAAGCGACTAGCCCAGATTGAGATTACCAGATGCCAGGTGGTTTATGTGAGATGATTTTTTACCTTTAAACCCTAAACCAAGTATAGAAAATCCTTGATATTTGTGTATATTTTATAACAGTCACTGAAACATTTTTTAAGTTTGTATTTATTACTAAAACAACTTTATCAAAAAAGTCTCAAAGTACAACTATTTACATTTCTTTATAGCCTCTTCTGATCTCTAACATATATATGCTGTTTTAACTGTTATCATCATAGTAACTGCTCTTTTTTGATTTAGGATTTTTATCTGAGAGCACAATGCATTAAGAGTCTCTTGAAGATCATCTTTCACATCTTTTTACAGAATGCATTTCTGTACTGCTATTATAGTACTCTCAAGGAATATAAGTAAACACAAAATATTGCCTGAGGTTGGTTTTTGCAAGAAACAGTACTTTGCTTCTAAACTAAAAGCTTTTACATATACTCTTTCATAGAACATCCTCTTTGTTTAACCATTTGGGGAGCATAAATCATTAAACAGATCATGTCTATACATTGTGTAATGACTGAAAAGCACATAAATGTTATGGTAATCTATTTTGAACTTTATAAAAAAACCCTTATGTTTGGAGGCTATCTTTGTTTTTCTGTCCATCTCAAGTCCTGTGTATGTGTGTGGGAAAGTGCACACATGTGTGTGTATGAGCACATGTATGCATGTACACATTGTAAAGAAAAATTACTTTAAAAAATAAAAGAAAATGGAGACCAAAGTTTCACATTGACTTACACTTTTTATTTGGGTTACCTCTCAAAATTTTAGCTCTCCTAATTCCTAAACCTGTCTCTTATTCCTGTGAGTTAAATAGGAAAAAATAAATGAAATATGTGAGCTCAACTGTCTTGAGTTTCTTAATTTACCAAGGGAGTTAATTAAAAAATCTATTATTGAATAAGTAACAGCTACATGCTTCAAAAATCAAAAACTATAAAAAGGTAAACAGTGAAAAAGTACTCCTCTCCATCCTTGTCCACCCCATTTCCTGTCCACTCAGCCCCTTTACAAGTGACCATTTTTATTAGTTTAAATATGTTTCTATTTTTTTTTATCCAAACACATACATGCAGGTATCTCCTGCTTTTTAAAACTTTGCTTTACACTTCTTCATTTTTAAGAAAGACTTACTTAGCACATGTTTTCCCTAATTGAAAGAAATCTGAAGGATTTCTGCTTTCATGAAAAAAGGCAAAAAGCAAAAATAGCATTCTTTGACAGCACTTACCCTGAACAGCAAGAGTGGCCCACCAAGCTCCTTCCATCGGAACTACACTTAGCATGGCAGCATCAGTCATTATAGCTTTGAACTATGTCTGTGAACAGATGTGCTTTAATCTTGCATCCCTTAGCAAGATGTGGTCTAGAGTAATTGCTTCTTTGCTTTACATCATTTCAGCTTATGAAAGGTTTCATTGGGATGCAATTCCTTATGAAAGCATAAAAATAAGAATACTTTTAGG
Organism: Cynopterus sphinx; assembly: GCA_030015415.1. NCBI lineage: Eukaryota > Metazoa > Chordata > Mammalia > Chiroptera > Pteropodidae > Cynopterus > Cynopterus sphinx. Next base: position 86,379,192 of record CM057388.1, read on the forward strand.
ATAGTGGGGGAAACCTTATTTTTATGCTTTTATATAAAAATGGTAACATATTCTATACACTATACAGCACCCAGCCTTTTTTTTTTTGTTTGTTTGCTTAACACTATATCCAGGAAAACTTTTTTATGTCAGTAATTAGAGTATGTTCATTCTTTTTATTATGGCTGTATAGTATTTTCTTATATGGCATGTAGCATAATTCATTTTACCAATTCCTTCCCAACCAGTTCTATCAGCAATGCATGAGAGTGTTCTTCCACAGTCTCATCAACCATGCATCTTGCATGATGAGATGAGAAATGTAGATGAGAAATGGAACCTTAGTATGGTTTTAATTTTTATTAATTTGTAAGTGAGGTTGAGTATCTTTTCACAAAGCTATTTATTCATATCCTTTGTCCCCCATCCCCTGCTTTCTGGTGAGTGGGTGTTTTTTTTTTTTTCTTATTGACTTATAGGAGCTGCTGATGATATGAGTTGCAAATATTTCTCTTCAGTTTGCCATTTTTCTTGACTAATGGTATCATTAGCATGTAACATTTATTCTGAGGTAGTTGAATTTATTAATCTTTTATGGCTTCTGAGTTTTGAATCATAGGTAGAAACTCTACCCCACTCCAAGATCACAAGTCATAGATACATATGTACACACAAACACCAGTTAGGAGATTTAAAGATACAATAGCAAAAAACTAAACTAAAAGAAACATAGGTTTAAACTTAAAAAAGTTCTCAAACTTTTAAATGATAAGATGCTCTCATAAACACAAAACTATACTTGAACAAATAGAAAGAATCTGGGATGTTCTTGGGCATGGGTATTCTTGAGATAAATATTTCCCTTTTCCTAAGTTAAATAAATTTAACATAATTTTAATAAGAATTCCAAGAGGTTTTGGTATCTTTTTTACCTAGACAATTTGATTTTAGAGTTCATATGGAGACATAGGCATAGCTAGGAAAACTCTTCAAAAGAGTAAAGGGAGAACTTTACCCAGAAATGAAAACATTTATATAACCCCAGTAATTCCAACACTGTGGCACTGCCCTATGAATAGACGAATGGAAAATTATTGGAAGTACAGAAATGGACTCAAATACATCCAGGAGTTTAGTATATGATAGAGGTGTCATTTCAAAACAGTAGAGGAAAAAATATACTTGTCAATAAATGGCATGAAAACAACTGGATAGTAATCTAGATTAAAAAATGACGTTGGATCAATGCATTCCATCAGGATCAATACTAAGTGGATCCAAATTTTTAAAGGAGAAAAATGAAACCATAAAGGCGCTAGACAATATGGGATAATTCATTTATACTTTTGATAGGGGTTAATTCTTGCTGACTCAGTAGCAGTACTTCATATCAAGGACTAAATTCGTAACCAATGTCTCCCCTTGGTAGTTGTTTTCCTCCCTCCTTAGTGTAATTTCTCAGTTTTTTAAAAGGACCCCCACAAAAATTAATTTCAAAAGTAGATTCTAAGAATCATAAAACAGTTGGATCTTCCTATTAGAGATTACTGAATTCAACTCACTTAAGTCTTCCCTTTTAATTAAAACTGTGTTACATTTCAACAGGCTGTAATCATTAACTAGGTGCCTGGCAAGTGATCATACACTGTGTGTCTCCCGTGTCTGGATTTATAGTCCACGTTTGAGTGTGTGGTGGCATAGAGGAAGGGCAGACAATAAAATGAGCCTAAAGCAGCCCTTGATCCAATTCTGTGCTGAAGTGTGTGGCACACTACAAATGTAGTTGGGGAGACCTGAGCTGCCTGTTGAAGGATGGGCTTGATTCATAAATGAAAGGAGTTGGTTTCTCAAGAAAAGGCAAGGATGAGTGTACCACAAGGGAAAGGGAGTTGTTTTGAAAGTTTCCAGGGAGATATTTGACTATGATATATGTTCCGTTATCATCCATCTACCATGAAGAAAACCTTTTCCTGCCATGATTAAAAGGGCCGAACATAGGGTAGTGATGAAGGAACTAAGCTTACTAAGTGGCCACAGGTATTACAAAGTTTAATCTAGGGAGAAGAAAAAGAAGTATTTGTCATTGTGAAAACAAATATGATTCATTCTAAAAAGCAGTTGGCAAATGGGAAATGCACAGCAAGAGCTAAGGCAATGGCTGTAATTATCTGTCACTGCAGGTGTTTCTGCCACCTCAAAATCATTAGGCCTGCACAGTTCTGCCACCCTAGTTTACCTCAAAAGGAGTTGTATAAAGTCAGCATGTAAAGCTTCAGGTTTCTAGAAAAGATTCTGGAAACGAATGTCTCCTAGATATTTTCATTCACCGAACAATTGAGTGGAAAAACTATATAGTAGCTACACAGGAGACACCTATAGGGTTTCAACCTGAACACTGAAATAGAATGCTGAGGTCTCAAAACTTTGCAATTATGAAAGAGATTGAAGATTTCAAGTAGCATCTAAAGCCCTGACATTTTAAAAGGAACAATTTAAAATAGATCTAAAAAAATATTGGAGAGGGGCCTGGGACTGGGACGATGTAGCTACCCTAGAAGATTCTCCACAAAGCCTAGCTTTATTATCCCAGTAGCAGAATTTCAAGTTAGTGATTATTTCATTAGGAAAACATTTGCTACACTGATAATCTGAAAGTGATAACATACCAGAGCAGAACATTACTCTTTGTGATTAAATACGAAACAAAATGACAAAGAGTTGACTCACCCACTGAGATGAGGCCTCGTTGATAAAAGGCCCTTTCAGTAAGCAGGAGGCAGAAAAAAAGAGGAATCAATTAGGACACTGGTTTGGAGAGGCTTTATCTGACCAAGAGAGCAAGGGAATGCAAACAGACCTAACTCAAGCTGGCTGTTTCCTATATTTTGTTCATTTAGTTTCTCTCCGATTTGCCCCTGTCGCTTGGTTAATCAAAAGATGTCCAAAAATTTAAAGTGACATGTATGCTGGTCTGTGTCAGCTTAGTACCTAATAAAAACTAGGCCCAGTTCAAGGAAGATGATGGAGAATGTCCAGCTTATTAAATGCACTTCCCATTTAGCTGGGCGATTGCTTTGTTCATCATTGACTTAATGAACCCACAAACCAGGCAGTTTAGGATGTGATGCAGGTGCGTGGGGGAAAGCCCTGACTTAATAAATGAAATTATTTCATGAGGATGTAGACAGATTTTAGTCCCCCAGGGTAGAGAAAAATAATGCAAAATCCATCTTGGCAAAATAAAGTGTGAGCTCTTGAGGGGAAAAAATGTGCTTAATGCTGGGATGGATGGATAAATAACTTTTGCACGATCATGTCATGGGGGGCAAGGTTAGGAATGGATTTATTTAGAGAATTGAAGTGAAAGCTCTCCTAATGAACACGATTTTGGTGCTAACCACTCTACTAGGTCATCTGTATCTTCTGCTGTTCTCAGGTGGTTAGGAAACAGGTGTTTTCTGTGTGTGTGTGTGTGTGTGTGTGTGTGTGTGTGTGTGTGTGTGTGTGTTTCTTGGTAGACTGTATTATTTAGAGCAGTTTTGGATTCACAGCAAAACTGAGTGCAAAGTACAACTCAGAGATCACTCACCATGGCCAGTCTCAATAAGACATTTTGCAAAGGCAATGGGAACCTAGCTAAAGGAAGACTGGTATTACTTTTGTGGAAAAAGGGTTTCTTCCAAGTAATTTTTAAGTGGGTGGTTGGATTATTTTGGGGTGACCATGTATTAAGCACTAACTGTGTTAGGCACTTTGCAATTGATATCTAGACCCTTGTGACTCCAAATATGGCCTGTGGACCAATAGCATGGGTACCATCTGGGAACTTATTGGCAGTGAAGACTCTCTGGCCCTACCCCAGACCTACTGAATTAGGGTCAGCAGTTTAACAAGAGCTCCAGGCCATCTGTATGGGCATTAAAAGTTATGAAGCACTGACTGCCTGGCCAAAAGTAGATACTTAAAATAGCCTAAAACTCCTGCAACACCTCAAGGCAGATATTATCATGCCCAATTTATAGATGAGAAAACTAAGCTCAAAGATATTATTTAGCCTTTCGGAGGTCTCACAGCTAATAAATTTATATCTGTCTAGTCAGAGTTTATGCTGTTACCATTTACAGCACGCTGTCTCCCAAATAGGGAGTCCACTTTTGGGACAACTCAGTTAAAAAAGGAGACAATATATGTCCATACAACACAAAACAACCAGTCATTTGGATGACGACATAAAGTCAAACTGCTCTCAAGCAAGAAATCATTTGCTCCACTGAAAGACCTTTCCATTTTTTATGGTATTAATGTAGAGAGAAGGCAAGAGAATTAAAATGTGCATCAAGCGACTTTCAGAGACTGCAGTATGTTGATCAGCCCTGTGGCCAGGCCAGGAGGACGCCTGCAGAACAAAGGGAGATTTCTGCTGGGATTGCTAACAGCCCATTCCCCACATCTGTGAAGGGGAAACAGGAAAAACAGAGTCTTTAAGCGGCGCCCTACACAAATAAAATCATTCATTCCCTATGGCTAAAACCATGGGGAACCTATAGATTAAAGTCTGGGAACTGCCAACAGGTCTTTCACGCTACATACTCTTCCCCTTTCTCACTGCATGTCCATATCAAAGGAAATAGGTTAACAAAGTCTTAAACTATAATTTACAGGGACTAAAGAATGATACATAAACTGAATTCCCTGAACACGCAGGGTCCCTCTCAGTGTCTGCCTCTGAGAGGAGACCACACTCTGTGGAGTGTGACCCTTTTTCTAAAAAACTTTCCTTTTGACTCTAACTTTGGTGTGTGTGTTGAATTCTTTCTATACTCTCTGCCAAAGGACCCTCTTCTTCTCTCAGTACAGGGCTTGGTCTTCCCACCGACTTGGGGTAATTTGCCCTATCCTGTATAAATATCATGTAGTTAGCTAAATATTTCAGGGCAGTCAAGAAACAAACTCCCCCCTCAAAAAAAAAAACACAAAAACTGGAACAATTATCAAAGCTACTCCCCCTTGACAGTGACTGTTGACCCAAATATGAACCAAACTGCAAACCACAAGCTTTCCCAGAACAACAAAAAAGATTAGCTGCAAACCAAAGTAACAGGTAAATGCATTTAAAAAATTCAGACCAGTTTGACAACATATAGGCAGGAAGGGCAGGTAGTTTGCTATTTCACTTTCCAATCACCTGTGAGCCTTAAAAGGCTGAGCACTGCTGGACGATACAGTAGGCCCTTTTGTTTTCTGGGTAGGTTTTTGGAAGGAATATCACATGGAAAGGTAGAAAAATCATAATTCCTTGAACATAACCTCAGTTTAGCAGGAACTCATTAGATCTCAGGAACTTCTTCCCTCTAATCCTGGGAGATTAAGCCATTTCCTTCTCTTTCTGCTGCCCTAATGACTCTGGGGACCTGTAATAATGGATCAGCATGGCTCCTTGGTTTTGCAAGGAGCTGATTTGATGATTAATTGTTTCTAGCAGAGATCTGATGAAGTTCTCAACTCAAAGCCCCAGGGATCCAGTTCGGGACAATCTGCCCTCACCAAAAACAAAACAAAACAAAACAAAACAAAACAAAACAAAACAAAACAAAACAAAACAAAACAAAACAAAACAAAACAAAACAAAACAAAAGACTAGGTGAAAAGGCATGCAAACTGGCTTGTGATAGGCCTCTGTAGGAGTTGTAACTGACTTTCTACTTTACAACCAAATTACTTGGACACAACTTGGCTGTGGTGAACCTAATCCTACTGAAAAGTAGTAAACCTCAACAAAGCTCATTGTCTTTACGCATGAAATCAAATTCCTAATGCATTTCTCTGCCTTATAAATAACTATTCGGGTCACTTTATCCCTCGTTCTGTTTTTTTTAATCTCACATTATAAAAAGAGAAAAATTTTGAGATGTTCTAAATTAAATTGCAGTGGCTAGAGAGTCAGAAAGATAGGAATAGTTAAGTAGTTAACAGTAATGGCTCAACAGACACATTCTTGAATGTGTGTTCAAGCTTCTAATAAACCTCTAGGCCTCTTTAGCTGACCACTAGATGCCAGCACTTCGTGCATATGCACAAATATTCAAGAACATGGCCTGCAACGAATCAAAAGTGGTAAATATTTCTTCCTTGAGGACTGGACACGTACAATAGAACTGCCCTTGCTTTACCTTTCCCCATCCCTTTTACCTGTAGCCAATGTAAATTCTTTCAAAACAAGTGACATCATTTCTTTCCCAAAACATCATGTATAAAATTGCCTGGGACATCGGAAATGTTGCCTCTCTACCTAGTGCTGCTGCTACTGCTTTATATTTAATGCCCCAGGACCTGGTCCTTTTCTGCCTAGCATATGGCTCAATAAACCTTTCCTTTTAAAAAAGCTTTCGGCTGTGGAAGTTAAGTTTTTTAACATGGACTTTGTATTACTTACGGCCAACCTCACCCTCATGCTAAAAAATATAGTGAACAATACTAAGAACTGAGTGAAAATAAGCCAAAAAAGGCCATCTAATGTAAAATGGATAGCATTTTAAGAGTTAAAGAATGTTTTTCTAAACATTGAAGAGTATTTTAAAACAGTACTTTTAATACTGTGTTTGAATGTTTTATCACCTTATTTTCCCTCTGAGACTTTCATGACGACTTTTCTAAGATCTGTGTATCTAAATAACCACCTGTGTAAGGTGGGCATTTAGAAGGGCAGTTATTTATCCCTCTTTTGTAGATGAGGAAACTGAAGCTCTAAGAGTTGAAGTTATTTGCTATCCACAAGAAGGTATCAGGTATGAGGAAGGGTCAGAGCCAAAATCAGCATCCAGACCATGAGCTGGCCCTCTCTTCTTTCCACTTACCATAGGTTAAAGAAAAAGTACAAGAGTAGCCACAAAATTATCCCCTAAAAAACACAAGACAGCCGATAACATCTCAGGATTATTTTATCAGTTGAAAATATCTTTTTGCTTTGGAAATTACAAATTACATCCGTGGGTTATTTGGTGAGGGGGAAAACGCTGAGACACGAGTAGCTGCAGTCATCATGCCTATTGAAGGGTTTGGGTTTTCAGCTGTGATGTGGACTCATCAATGGCACTTGGATTGGGCACGTAGCTAGCTGCATTATCTCCTTCCCTCCCTCCTCACTGCTCATTATTCTCTCATCACCTAAGGGGAAGTGATGTGTGTTCCTGAAGGCAGGGACCCCTACTCAGAAAGTAGGAAGCTGGGACACTACTGCACTGACTTCAGGAGGAAAGCGGATAAGCACTAGATTGCAGTGTCTCTTGGTGCAAAGTCAGATACCTGCCCCACCTCTACCTCGAGCTGGCTGCGGAGGGAACCATCAGTTGGAATTCATTTCTTCTAAAGGACATATCCTCATGGGTCTGAGTCTGGGTTTGTGTATGTGCTGCTGTGCAGTTGAGGCGAGTACAGTGCTCTGTGTGAAGAGCCAGTTAATTTCATGCAAAGTGGAAAGATTTCAAAGCAGTCCAGGGGAGAAGAAATGGGGGGTCCAAATTAATTCTTGCCATGGAACCCCGCATGGCTTCACTTCTGCTAGCCCCTTCTGGTCTTAGCATGACTTTGATTCAGTATTTTCTAATGTTATTGGCTGCAAAGTGCCCTGTGAAAGCTCTCTTACCCACAAAGCAGTTCTGGGAGTTGGGCTCCAGTTCAGATTACCTCAAGGAATGACCCTTCTGTGAGCCTTCCAGGTTTCCTGCATCTCATCCCTCTCATTAGGTAAATGGAATGGAAAAGAGAGATACTTGTTTGGGGCAGAGCAATGTGTGGTGGGAAAATCAGCATGTGAGAGAGCATTTTGTAATATTCAACATAAAGGTAAGAGTTTTTCCCTAATTACTGAATACGTGTATGAAAGGAAACAATCTTTACCTTAAATTTTTTATGTCAAATACTTCAACACTCCTAAAATTCTGGAGAATGTTAAGGTTTGTGGTAGGGGCTATATGGACACTTACAAGAGATATTGTAGAGGGAATTTGGGCAGGGCCAGGAGACTGGGTTGGGCAATTTACTCCTTTGAGCCCGAGATTATGTGAAAATGAGAGGTTCCAATTCATTTTCTTAAGGAAACTGTACTTTTTAAAGTACAAAATTGTAGAGATGAAGAACAAATTAATGGTTACCAGAGGTTAGTGATGGTGGGAGGGTGCAGGATAGGTATGACTGTAAAGAAAGGGGCACACCGGGAAGATCTCTGTAGTGATGAAATAGTTTTGTACCGTGAGTGTGGTGGTGGTTCCACGAATGTTTACATGTAATAAAATGGCACAGAACTATATATACACATTGCACCTATGCCAGTTTTCTGGCCTTTATGTGCTACTATAATTATGTGCAATGTGATCATTGGGGGAGACTGGGTGAAGGGCTACTTCCTATAAATCTATAATTATTTTAAAATAAAAATTAAAAAAAAAACTCAAGCACAATCCTGCATTTCTTTTAAGTGCCCCACAAAACCCTTTATTTATCCAATTTTTTCCTTTGAGAGGATCCTACGCCCACCTCCCTAACCCAACATACCATAATGCTTTCAAACGAACTACAGACTTAAGAAGGAAGTTTTCCTTTTCCATCTTAATTTCTTCATTGGGGAAAAAAGAGAATGCACGTGATCTCCTTTAACTTTATTCTACAGATCTGCTGTTTTGAATGGAGATACTTGGTTGGCAATGCTTGAGCAGACTGGGAAGGTTCTATACCTGACTAAAGCAGTTCTTCTCACTGTTAAGAAAAGGAGAAACATGTTAAATTCCTTTCTTTCCTTAGATTGAAGAGAAGCATAAGGGTAGGAAGGAGGGAAAGGGCAGGACAGGAGGGTGTGGGGTCTCGTGGTTCTGAAATAAGAGGTACCAGGCTACCGCACAAAGCAGAGAGGCTCCTTTCAGCTTAGAGGGAGCTGTGCTTCTGGAGTTGAGAAACATGGAGAAATTGCCCAAGAAGATCAGGCGCTTGGAAAAATAATTCACCTAGCTTCAGAGAGGAAGGAAGTTTGCATTGAATGTGAAAATGTGAACCAGCTTCCTCTCCCCACCTCCTCAAATACATCAGAAGAGCAGACAAGGGCTAAGCCCTTCAGTGGGAACAGGTGGTTGTAATAAGCAGGTTATAAAGGAATTTGGGACGGGAGCACTGTCACAGGCTATCAGCTTCCTGACATTATCACCCAGAGGCCCCATCTTGGCCTTCGTAAATTCCATGTATCTCACTGACATTTATTCAGTACATCTCACCTAGCCCATGCGACCACGCACTTGACTGTAAGCTCTCATATTCTCTAATTTTGAGTTGCAGGGGCCTGTGTTCAAATCCTAGTTCTACTACTTACTAGCTATGTGATCTCAGGCAAGTTGTCTTAATGTTCTTGCTCTTCAGTTTGCTCGTATGTGAAACGAGAATAATACCTGGTAAAGTGTCTGGTACCTAACAGGTGCTTAGCAAATGTTACCCTTCTCTTTGTCCATTGTTTCCCCTGTGAATGCCACAGCACTCACTAGATTGTAAGCTCCTTGAGAGTTTCCTTCTGTTCTTTTTCCCACAGCACCTAGCATAGGGCTGGGCATTCAGCATATTGTAAAGTCCTTGTTGGCTAGGCTAACTGGAGCTTTCTTGTCTGCCTCAGTGATGTCGATGAAGACCCAGAAATGGGCATAAGAGAACATCAACATTCCATTTCAAATATAGGAAGGTGACATGCTGAATTTATTACTTCCTTGCTACACTGTTATAATAAAACTGTCCATGTGATATGGCCTGTTTTACATACAAATATAATTTTACACAAATATTATGTAGCTCAAGTAAAACTAAAGTTGAAGGTTTAAGTACCTTGACAAAATGGTTTCTTAATCACTATATCAGATGGAGAGCAGGAACAAAATCACTTACAGACTGATGTGTTTATTACCACAGAATTCAGGAGATTATCAAATTTAGCAAAAGAATCTGAAATTGACCCGCTCACATTTATACTCCAGTTATTATCTTGAGACCATGCCTCAGTCTACAGGCATTTGTAAGATACAGTGGAAAGAGTAATGGATCAGGAAACGAAGACCAGAGTTACAGGAGTCCCAGATTTCGTCATTCATGTACTCATTCAGCCAACAAATATTGACTGAGCGCCCACCACAGGTCTAGGTTCCATGCTTCACAGACATGAACCTGCTCTGCACGGAACTTCCTGTCAGTAGGTGTGTGACCTGTGGGAAGTTATTGCACCCCTCTGGCTCTCATGCTCCCCATCTGTCAAATAGCGACAAATCTATTTACATCATACTTATGCAAATTCTGTTAGGAATACAGGGGCCAGAGCCTTTCAGACTGTGCATTGTTCTCTATCATGTTCTGTTATACAATGATTACACAAATACATTGTAATCACTTGAAAATTAAGTCCAAAGTCTATTCCAAGGAATCTGAGCATGATCTGCCTACCTCATTTTCCTTCTTTACATGTTGGCAAGAAAACTGAGATGGGAGTGAGCAAGAGGGGCAGAGGGCTGAAGTACTGTAGCAAATGGCACTCTGCTCTGTGTTCTCTAATGAGCTGGATTTCAGATATAGTTCTTGTTATAGGTGGAATCAGTTTCCCCAAATAAATATGTTGAAGTCCTAGCCCCAGGTACCTTGAATGTGATCGTATTTGTAAATAGGTTAAGATGAGGTCATTAGGGTGGGTCCTAATCCAGTATGACTGATGTTCTTATAAGGGAAATTTGGGCACAGACACAAACAGAGAGAGTACACACACATATACAGAGGGGTAAAGACCATGTAAAGATGGAGGCCGAGACTGGAGTTATGCAACCACAAACTAAGGAAAACCTGGGGCTGGAAGAGGCAAGAAAGATCCTCCCCTAGAGACATCTGGGGAGCATGGTCCTGCCACATCTTGATATCAAACTTCTAGCTTCTGGAACTGTGACAGAAAAGAATTATTTTGTTTTAAGCCACCCAGTTGGTGGTAATTTGTTATGGCAGAACCTAGGAAACGAATACAGCTCTCAAACAGAAATAACCCCACTATGTACTTCCCTCTACCTTCCATGTGGTCATGGTGCCCTTCCTTTTCTGTACATGAATCCACATGAAAATGATGCCTTGATCCAATGTCTTAAAATGTGGGTCTCCAGAATGGCAAAGGAGTTTGTGTGGAATACTGAATGCCACTTTATGTTTTTCAAATAAGTCAAAATAGAAGGCAAGATTGTCTCACCTTCGTTACCTCCTCTGCCCTCAAATTTGATGGAAAATAGTAAGAACAGGCCAGACATGGGGCCTGCTAAGCGAACAGCTGCTGCCACTATCCTTCTTCAGCATGGAGACTATCTTGGGAAAGCCATGGATTCCATTTTGGGCTCTGATAAAGGCCAGCTGGGCTTTCAGGAGAACCGACCTCATCTAAGGTTTTCAAGCATTGCAAATTATCATTGTGCTTCAGAGCCAAGCTGCCAGCTTGTGTCCACCTAGAAACCACTCTTGCAGCCAACCAGAGGCTGCCACGCTAGTGGAGGAGGCATCCCTTCTGTAGGACAAATGAGCACTTCATTTAATCAGTACATATGTATTATTTTGAAATTTACTATTCAGCAACCACCATAGTAATAATTGATTCAGGCAAGAGTCATAAATGGATCCTAAAACTAGTGAGTGAAAGTTTTATGAGAAACATATTATTTATGTAGTCTTGAAGTATCTTCCCATACATTAGTTATTATGTACAAAATGAAAAATAGTCTCTTCACAGTGGAAAGACCTGGCAGACATCATCTTAACTAAGTAATTAAAGTTAACATCATCAACAATTATCACGTGCCTTTATATATTCCACTCCTGCCAGAAATGCATAACCTCTCCTCATGAGGACACTCAGACGCAAATTCGCCAAACTCAAATTGAGGGAAATTCTACAAAACAACTGGCATGTACTCTTCTAAAATGTCGATGTCATGAAGGACAAAGAAAGGTTGAGGACTGTTCCAGATTGAAGGAGACTTCAGAGAATTAAGAGACATGACAATGAAATATAATCAATGTGTGATCTTAAACCAGAAAAACTAACTATGAAAGACATTCTTGGTTGGGACAATTCATGAAATTTGAATATGACCAGTATATTATATAATAGTATAACTCTACTGATGTTATTGTTTTTGAATTTGCTATATTTACTGTTTATAAAAGACAAAGTCTTTGTTAGGAAACACACCTTAAACTATTAAAGGGCAAAGGGAAATGATGCCTGAAACTTCAAGTGTTTCAGAAAAAAAAGTGTGTGTGTGTGTGTGAGTGTGTGTGTATGGAGAGAGAGAAATGTAACAAGATGCCAACAGATGAATGTTGATAAAGCATATGTCAACATTCTTTTTTCTATTTTTGTATAGAATTTTCTGTAAGTTGAAAGTATTTGAAATAAAAAAAAAATATTTAAATATATTATTTTGAAGATTTAACCATGTCCACAGTGCCATGCTAGGTGTGAGATATTCAAGGGAGAAGTCATGGTCACTGTCCTTAATCCAGGGGTTCACAGCCTGGGGTTGGTAGCACAAATAAAGAGGCTAAAACAACACAGTGTGATAAAGGCTGCTGTGAGAGCACAGAGGAGGTATGCTAAACCTGGACTTCCCAGAATAGGGTCAGAGGAGGCACTTTACTGAGGTGGTAAAGGGGAGGCTTAAAATGGGGGAACTTTAATGTTTGGGGTGCTAGTGAGAAATGAAAAAAAGATCCGGACAATAGACTATGGGATCGAGATGATGCCTAGGCCTGCAGGCAGTGAGAGAAAGGCACCCGCTTCCTGAGGATGGACAAGGCATGGGTGAACAGGTGTTGGTGGCCAGGCAAAAGTCACCATAGCCTCTAAGGCAACAGAAGAAGTGCAGATATACGAAAAGCAACTTGGCTGAAAGGTTGAACACAGGTGTGCTTACTGATGGCTGTGATGAACTTTGTGGTGCTGTACACTGAATGCCCCAAAGACATCAGCCTCCAGATTGATCTATAAGTGACTGGAATAAAGACATGACTCCCAGTTAGTTAGGACTGCTAATAATAGAGTGTGAGGCAGGAAGAGAACATCAAGTGATCATAAGAAACTAAAGAAGTGATTTTTCAAGGACAGGATGGGCTTTACCAGCAGTAAGGATGAGGTAGTACCCAATTAACGCACAACAGGATGGGGAGAGATTGTTGTTAATAGGAAAATTCTTGAGAACAGTACTGGGTCCCATAATAAAGGGAAATCGATGAGGCAGTACTGCTGTTTGGGGAACAGGAATTTCCACTCTATAACGAGATAGAAGAGGATGAAAAAGTGCACAAATGTTCCTAGCAAGGCCCTGGTGGGAGCTCATTATTTTCCTTTCTTTAGAAACTTTTATATTATGTAAAATTTACAAAAATAAGAAGAGCATTAGCTTAAACCATGTGAAATTGCCAAAATGCAACCATGTTGACCTACTAAAATGGCAGTTTCATGTTTCAAGTGAAAATCAACCCGCATATACCCGTGGTTAATTGCATTTCATCCTAATCCTCACCCATCCCCCTGGCAAATTGACTGATTTGAAACAAATCATGATGGACATTTTTGTTGTGCTTTGTTTTAGGAGTTCATATTTATATAAGAGATTCAAATTGTGTGTGTGTGTGTGTGTGGAAAATACATGATGTTTCAGTTCCTTCATTAAGGAAGTAATGTATTGATATGGCTCTAAGTTTCAAAGGCATGTTGTGCTGTACATGTTTAATATATACAATTTTTATTGGTGAATGATACTGCCATAGAGTAAAAAAAAAAAGGTACAAAACAAAAGGGCAAGGGAAAAGTCACCTTCCGTTCCCTGTCACCTAGCTAACATCTCTCCCTCAGTGACAACCAATACTAGCAGTTTCTTATGTATACCCCGGAGATGTTTTATGCAGAAGTTAGCACGGAGATTGCAAACTAGTCACACTGATGATCAGCACCTTGCTCCTTTCAGTTAACACAGTATTTGGGGGATTACTCCACATCAGCACATAAAGAGCTTCCTCCTTTTGTCCAGCTACCTAGCATTTCATTGTTGAGCCATGCTTTAATCAGATCTCTATGGATGATGGACTTTTAGGCCGTTTCTAATCTGTTGCCATGACTGATAATGCTGCAATGTCTCACCTTACACGTTCATCTTGCACCAAAGCAAGTAAGTGTATCTGAAGGAGGAACTCCTCAAAGCTGAATTGCTTGATGAAAGGCAACATGCTTTCGTAATCATAATAGATATTGCCAAATTACCCTCCCACAGGTGAGAGTTATTTTAATGCTGTCTTTGCCGTTTTCTCATGCATGGTTTCCTTGCTTCTCCTTTCTATTTACTCCCGGGGACAGCTTCAACATGCCAATGAAGAAATACCCCTCTCGCCTGAGCCTCCTATGGCCTTCCTCTACTACTCTCTGAGCCCTGAAGCCACCAGACTGTCCTTCATCACAAAAGTCATCTACAGCCAGTTAGTTTCCTTCCCTCCTTTCAAGGCAGCCTCACGATTAGCCATTTTACTATGCTAGTGTTTACCCCTGGACTTACTCCCCTGTGACCTTCTGCAGCATCTTCTCTGCCAATCTCCAGCCCTGGGAAAACCCCACTGTCGATTCTCCCCACCCACAACTACCAGGCTGCTAACTCTTGCTGAAGAAGGTCATGAACCTGACTCTGCTACCAAGCCAGGCCAGCTAGCCTCAGGGGGCCCCAAGAGCTGGGAAGCAATCCTTTAATATATCTGTATTGAATTTCTCTTAGCCGTTTTTCCAAATCCTCTCCCCACCCTTACCCCAACCGCTCAGTACAGGGCCTAGTTTTGGATTTCAAGGACAGGACACAGGTAATCAAACAGAAGCTCCCTCAATTCTTGCTTCTTTATTTTGCCTTTTCCTGCTTCTCTGCATCGTTTGCCTGTGCCTGCTCATTTTCCACCCATCAGCCCCATAGGAACAAGAGAACTCACTCCTCAAGATTGCCTCTTCTCCTGTGCCCTTGAAACTAAGGTTCACTTGGCCGCAGGACCCATCCTCTTTTTCCTCTGGACAAGATCGTCCTCTCCGCTAGTTTTTTGTCTTAGCCTAAAAACGTTTCCCTCTGTGTCATTGTTCTACGCTAGCAATGAACTTTTAAAATGTAGTCATCTTTAAAATTGCACAAGTAATGCGTGCCTGCTGGCTTCACTTCTTCCTTCTCAGTCAGCCTTAAAATTAAAAAGTCAGAAAATCATAAGCAAAGAAAATAAAAACCACCCACAACCACACCATCCAACTGTTAATGCTGAGATGTATTCATTTCCAATCTTTTTATATGCACATATATACATTTGTATGTCTATATACTAAAGTGGGTTGTAGTATATATACTGTTTTGTCATAATAATTTCAGACACCTCGGCTTTGCTGTATTAGTTGTCTGACCCTGAGCAAGTCAATGAACTTCCCTGAGTCCATTTTCTCTTGTGAAAAATGAGGACTATTTTAAGTAACTCCCTCACAAGGCTGTTATGAGGATTAAATAATATAAAATATATAAAAACACTTATCACAGTGCCTGACATATAGCAAGTTGAATTAATGTTAGCTATTATGATCTCCCCACGTCAATAAATATAGCTGTACATAATAATTTAATGAGTTCTGTCACTGTTGTGTCTAATAGGAGTGACTAAAGCACTGCAGTGACTCACTAACGCATATTCATTTGGCCCATGAGCAAGTTTATCTGTGGGATAAAGTCCTAAAAGCTGAATTGCTGGTTCAAAGGCTACGTGCATTTGTAATTTCGATGGTGCCAAATGCCCTCCATCAAGTGATAGTTACCATGATTTTTCTAACTTACTCTTATTGATGGATATTAAGGCTGTTTCAATTTTTTCACTGGTACAAACCCAGACTGAAGAACATTCTTACAACTAAATCTTTGCACAGATCCATGATTATTTATTCAGAGCAGAGGAAAGATTATGAGTAAATGCACAGATATGGGGGAACAAATGGAATGCATGGGAAACTGCTAGTATCAGGAACACAGAATAGGGAGAATGACAAGAGGTGAAGATGGAAAAGAAAATGGGAACAGAATGTGAAGGACTGTGAATGTCACAGGCATTCATTCAGTTAGGCACCAAATATTTAGTGATGACCTACAACAGCCCAGGTACTATTTTAGGTACTCTGTCCACTTAGTGAACAAAAAGAACGAAAAAAGTTCCTGTGCTATGGAAGTTTACATTCTAGCAAAGAAAGACAAACAATAAAAATAATAAGAAAATTATGTAAAATGTTTGAAGGTGATAAGTATTATACTAAAAAAAAGTAGAGCAGATTAAAGGGGATCAGGAGTGCTGGGAGTGGGAGGATATTATTAAAAATACTAAGATTGCAAGGTGCTATATGAAATAGAGTGGCCACTTCATTATGGAGTTTGGACTTATTCTAGCAATGAGGAATGGTGAAGTAGGCATTCACTTATATCATCACCATCTTTGTCGTATGCACATATGTTTATGCCCATTTGATACTTAAAGACTTCCTTAAATCAACTTACCCTTCCCTACTTATTTTCTTTTATTTATTTATTTTTGTCAGAGAAATTCTTTATTTCACACACACACACACACACACACACATATATATATGTATATATGTATATGTATATATATGTACGTATATACATATATATACATACATACATACATACATACATACATATATATAATTTATGGTGACACTGGTTAATGAAATCCAGTGTTTTAGTGTACAATTTAACAATAAGGCACAGACATATTGCATTGTGTGTTCACCTCACACAGTTAGATTTCTGTCACCACATATTTGACCCCTTTTACCCCTCTACCTCCTCCATCCTCCTCCC
Source organism: Cynopterus sphinx (assembly GCA_030015415.1). NCBI lineage: Eukaryota > Metazoa > Chordata > Mammalia > Chiroptera > Pteropodidae > Cynopterus > Cynopterus sphinx. The sequence goes on from CM057388.1 coordinate 86,396,096, forward strand.
CCCATACCCTCTGGTAACCACTCGTCTATTGTCCATATCTTTGAGTTTGTTCTATCCATTTCTTGATTTTAGGTTTATATCCCACACATAAGCAATAGCATGTGGTTTTCTACTTTTTCTGTCTGGCTTATTTCACTTAGCAGGATTATTTCGAGGTCCATCCATATTGTCGCAAATGGCAGTATTTCATCTCTTCTGGCTGAATAATATTTCACTGTATATATGTAACACTGCTTCTTTAGCCAATCATCTATTGTAGGACACTTTGGTTGCTTCCATGTCCTGGCCACTGTGAATAACGCTCCTATGAACATCGGTGTGCAAATATCTTTTCGGATATGAGTTTTCAAGTCTTTGAAGTAAATATCCAGTAGAGGGATTGATGAGTCATATGGAAGATCAATTCTTAGGTTTTTGAGGACCCTCCATAGTGTTTTCCAATTTGCAGTCCCACCAGCAGTGTATGAGGGTTCCTTTTTCTCCTCATCCTTTCCAACATTTGTTAAATTACTTGTCCTTCTGATAACAGCTATTCTAACAGGTGTATTGTATCTCATTGTAGTTTTGATTTTCATCCCTCTAATATCTAGTGAAGTTTAGCATCTTTTTATATGTTTGTTGGCCATTTGAATGTCTTCTTGGGAGAAGTGTTCAGGTCCTCTACTCATTTTTTGATTGGAGAGCTTGTTTTTGTTGTTATTGAGTCATATGAGTTCTTTGTATATTTTGGATATTAGGCCCTTATTAGAGGCATTGCTTGCAAATATATTTTCCCATTCGGATGATTGTCTTTACCTTGTTGACAATTTATTTTGCTGTGAAGAAGTTTTTTCATCTGATGTAGCTCCATTCATTTATTTTTGCTTTTACTTCTCTTGCCTTTGAGGTCAAATTCATAAAATGCTCTTTAAGTCCAGGATTCTTGAGTTTAGTTCCTAGGTTTTCTTCTATGCATTTTATTGTTTCAGGTCTTATATTCAGGTTCTTTATCCATTTTGAGCTAATTTTGGTGTGTGGTGATAGACAACAGTCTAGTTTCATTCTTTTGCAGGTGGTTTTCGTTTTCCCAGCACCATTTATTGACGAGGCTTTCCTTTCTCTACTATATGTTTTTGGCTTCTTTGTCAAAAATTATTTGCCCATATAAGTATGGGTTTACTTCTAGACTCTCAATTCTGCTCCACTGGTCCATGTGTCTGTTTTTCTGCCAATACCGTGCTGTTTTGATTACTGTCACTTTGTAGTATAATTTGAAGTCAGGCAGAGTAATGTCTCTAAACTTTTTTTTTTTCAGAATGGCTTTGGCAATTTGGGGCTCTTTTGTGCCTTCATACAAATCAGATGATTTTTTGTTCTACTTCTTAAAAAAAATGCCAATGGATTTTAATGGGGATTGAATTAAATCTGTTTAATGCTTCAAGTAATAAGGTCATTTTAAATATGTCAATTCTTCCAATCCAAGAACACGAAATGCTTTTTATTTCTTTGTATCTTCTTACATTTATTTTAATAGGGTCTTATAGTTTTCATTATATAGGTCTTTCACATGTTTCATTAGATTTATTCCTAGATATTTTATTATTTTTGTTGCAATTGCAAAAGAAATTATTTTCCCACTTTTTTTCTGACAATTCATTATTAGAATATAGGAATGCTATAGATTTTTGAACGTTGATTTTGTATCCAGAAACTTTACTGTATTTGCTTATTTTTTCTAGTAGTGTTCTTGTGGAGTTGTTAGAGTTCTCTATATAGAGAATCATGCATCCTCAAATAGTAACATTTTGTCTTCTTCCTTTCCTATTTGAATGTATTTCATATCTTTTTCTTGCCTGACTGCACTTGCTAGGACCTCCAGTGTTATATTGAATAACAGTGGTGATAGCAGACAGCATTGTCTTGTTCCTGATCTTGGAAGGTTTTTAGTTTTTTACCATTAAATATAATGTTGGCTGAGGGCTTGTCATAGATGGCCTTTATTATGTTAAGGTACTTTCCTTCTATATCTATTTTGCTAAGAGTTTTGATCATAAATTGATGCTGTATCTTGTTGAGCACTTGTTCTGCACCTATTGATAAGATTGCATGATTCTTATTTTTCAATTTGTTTATGTGGTGTGTCACATTAATTGATTTGCATATGTTGAACCATCCCTGTGCCTTTGGGATGAAGCCCACTTGATCCTGGTATATAATCTTTTTAATAGGTTGCTGTATTTGGTTCCCTAATACCTTATTTAGGATTTTTTCATCTGTGTTCATGAGAGATATTGGTCTGTAGTTTTCTTTTTTTGTGTTATCTGTACTAGGTTTTGGTATCAGGGTAATATTGGCCTCAGAAATAGTTAGGAAGTATTGCCTCCTCTTTTATTTTCTGAAAGTTTGAGGAGAGTAGGTATTAAATCTTCTTTAAATGTTTGGTAGAATTCACTGGTGAAACCATCTGGTCCTAGACTTTTACTTTTTGGTAGGTTTTTGATGATTGTTTCAATTTCCATACTGCTGTTTGGTCTATTTAGATTTTCCAGTTCTTTTTGATTCAGTCTAAGAAGGTTGTATTTTTCTAAGTACTGGTCCATTTCTTCTAGGTTATTAAATTTGGTGTTATATACTTTTGCATTGTATTTTTTTATGACCCTTTCTTTGTATTTTTGTGGTGTCTGTCATTTCTTCTTTCTTCCCTGATTTTATTTGTGTCCTTTCTCTTTTTTCTTTAGTGAGTCTAGCCAGGGGTTTGTCAATTTTATTAACCTTCTCAAAGAACCTCTCTTTGTTACATTTATTTTTCTATTTTTTTTTGTTTATAGTTTCATTTAATTTTGCTCTAATTTTGATTATTTCTTTCCTTCTGCTGACTTTAGGCTTCATTTGTTCTTCCTTTACAATGAAGAACAATGAAGCATTACAATGATTATTACAATGAAGCATTAGGTTATTTGGGCTCATTCTTGTTTTTGAAGATAGGCCTGTAATGGTATGAACTTTCCTCTAATGACCGCTTTTGCCATGCTTTATCCTTAAAGTTTTGATATGTCATACTGTTATCATCATTCATTTCTATGTATCTCTTTATCTCTTTTTATTTCTTTTCTCATCCAGTCATTCTTTCGTAGCATGTTGTTTAATCTCAATATATTTGTGGTTCTTCCCCCTTTCATTTTACAGCTGATCTCCAGCTTCAAAGCATTATGACTAGAGAATATGGTTGATATGATTTCAATTCTCTTATATTTGTTGAGGCTGTCTCTGTGCCCCAGTATGTGCTCAATCCTTGAGAATGCTTTGTGTACACTAGAGAAGAATGTACAAGTAGCTGTTTTAGTATGGAAGGCTCTGTAAATGTCAATTATGTCTTGTTGCTGTAATGTGTCATTTAAGGATGTTATTTCCTTATTGATTTTTTGTTTGAATGATCTGTCCCTATCCGACAGTGGGTATTTAGATGCCATACTACAAAAGTGTTGTGGTCTGTTTCTCCCTTTAGCTCTGTTATTAATTGCTTTATGTATTTCGGGGCTCCCTGACTGGAAGCAAAGATACTAATATGTGTTACGATTTCTTGCTGTATGATTCCTTTTATCATTACGAAGTGTCCCTCAGTATCTTTCTTTACATTTTTATTTTGAAGTCTATTTCATTCAGTATTAGTATCACTACTCCCGCTTTTCTCTGAATGCTATTTGCTTGAAAAAACATTTTCCATCCTTTCACTTTGAGTCTATATTTGTCTTTGGAACTGAGATGTGTCTCCTGAAGGCAGCATATAGTTGGTTTTTTTTTTTTTGATCCAATCTGCAATTCTATGCCTTTTTATTTGAGTTGATTTGAGTTGAGAGTTGAGTTCAGTACATTTACATTTAGGGTGATTGTTGAAATATGAAGTTTTCCTATAGCTTGGTGTTTCAATTGCTTCCTTGTTCTTGTGTTTTTGTTTTGTTTTGTTTTGGTTTTTTTTGTTGGTTTTTGTGAATTTCCCTCTGGTCCTTCTTGTTTTATGTTGTATACTTTAGTTCTGAATCTTTGGTGTGTGGTCACCATTATGAATATGTTGAGGATAGTTATATATATTCCATTTTCTTCTTCATGTGCTTTATCTCCATTCACCTTTACTAATATGGATCTTTGAATCCTCTCCTTTTCAGTCATTGTTGTCTCAATGTGTTCCTATTTATACTGAATGTTCATTACTATCTTGTTATAGTGAATCTCTTCTCATTGTTTATGCTTATAATGTCCTGTTATTAATAAGGTTTGCACTCCTCTTGTTTCTGTCTGCCTGCTAGTCTTCTTAGTTATAGTTATTTTTTTGTCATTTAGTTTTAGGAGAGCTGACCCCTTTCAGTATTTCCTGTAATGCAAGCTTCATAGTGGAGAATCCCCTCAAGTTTTGTATGTCTGGAAAGGTATTTATTTCTCCTTCATATCTAAAGGAGAGCTTCGCTAGATACTTATTCATGGCTGGGAGTTCCTTTCATTTAATAGTTTGAATATTTGATTCCAGTCATTTCTGGTTTGTAAGGTTTGTGCAGAGAAATCCGATGATAATCTGATGGGTTTTCCTTTATAGATAAACGTTTTCTTCTCCCTAGGTGCTGTGAGAATTCTTTCTTTTTCATTGATTTTTGATAATTTTAATAAAATGTGTCTTAGAGAAGGCTTTTCTGGGTGGAGATAATCGAATGTTCTGTTGATTGCTTGAATTCCAACTAATTCCTTAGATTTGCAAAATTCTCATCAACTATTTGTCTGAAAATGCTTTCTAATCCCTGCTTCTTTCCCTCACCTTCGAGAATACCAATTATTCTTATGTTTCCTCTCCTGAAGGTATCATCTACTTCTTGTATTTCTTTCATTATTTTTCATTCTTTGTTTTCTCTCTTCTTCCTTCTGATTTATTTCTAGATTTCTGTCTTTGATATCACTGATCCTTTTCTCTGTTTGGTCGACTCTATTTCCCAAGTTTGCTATTTCATTTTTCAACTTTTGCAGTGTGTTTTTTTTATCTCCAGAAGTGCTATTTGGTTCCTTTTAAGGGTTTCAATCTCCCTGCTCTGCTCATCTAGTTGTTTTTATCAATTCCTGAAATTGTTGATTTGAGTTGATTTCGATTTCGTTGAGTTTTTTCAGAAGTACCATCCTGAATTCTGTCATTTAAGTCACATATTTCTATGTCTGTAAGCTTATTTTCTGGATATTTTTTCCTTCCTTTCTGAGATGCCTTGTCACCTTGGTTGTTCATAGTGTTTAATGGACTATTTCTGAGCCTGGGCATTAGTGGAAGTGTATTCTGCTGTTTTTCCAGAAAGATTTATTATATAAAGGTCTTTTTTTAGTCTGCTGCAAAGAAGATGCTTTTCTTTTGGTTTCCAGTAGGTGGCGTATAAGTTCTTGGATTCCTGCTTTATATAAAGTCTTAATAAGGCTTTTTAAATTTCTTGTAGATATTTAATCATGTTTGCTGCCCTCAGTTTCAGTCCCTGTCAGTGTTACCGATAGTTTCAGTAGTGTTTGTTCATATTCCCCTAGGGCTCCTCCGTGTTCCATCTCATAGGGTGTGGGGAGAGGGGCCCTCTAGGTTGAGGGATGAGGGGTGCAGCTCTGTCTTGGTTTTGCAACCAGGGCCAGTAAAAATCAACTGTTGTTTTTTTCTGCCATCCCACTTCTCTGCCTTCTGCCCTGATGACTGGGCCCTGCCCCAGCCAGCAGCAGGGAGCTCACAGCTTTCCCAGGCATGGCTGTTCAGGGAATTCGCCACTCCTTCTCTCTTCCTCCTCCTCCTGCATGGAGCTCTGGTGCTAGGAGAGGCAGCTTCTTTATTTCTCCCAGTCCTCCACCTGACACCCAAGGTTCTGACCTGTGGTAGCTCTTATGTACAGATCCCATGCTCAGACGTGCTGGTGTGTAGTTTCGGTGTTTTTGTTGAGTTTTAGATGCTCAACTCATTGTCATCTCAAAGGAAGAGGTCTTGGGATGTCTCTCACTCCATCATGTTTCTGATGTCACTCTACTTAAAATTATTTTAAGGGAAGCTTTATAACACCTGCATAAATGGAAACCCAGTATTGCATGCCATGAAGGTCTCTAAAGGGAGACTTGATATCTATAATTGACCTCTTCTTTTCCTTTCAACAATCAGTTTGTAAATAAAAAAAAAAAACAAGCACTTTTAAAACTGTGTGCTTATTTCTCTCAGGTAGCTTAGCATTTTAAATGCAGCAGATAATTTTATCTTCACCATAACTCTATGTATCGTTCCCCTTTGTTTAGTAGGAAACTTGAGCAAGTGGTTAACTTTCCCAAGCCTCTGTTTCCTACTAAATAAATGAGGACAATAATGGGGACATAGGAGAGAGGGGCCCATGGTTTCTACCCACTTCATGCCCTTCTTGGAGGACAGAAAAGAGACAGAAGCTCCCAGCTATATCATCCTCTGACCACTACCACCCCAAATTCTGACAACTGAGATTAGAACTAAATTATTGCTTTAAAATAAAATACCCCTCAGAGTTAAATTTATTTGTCACTTTAATTTTCTTGTGAAGAACTTTAATCAGAATGTTCAAATTGATTTCAGACTTGCTAGGATGGGAGCTTTGATTAGAAGAGGGAAAGAACATGTACCTTTGGAGCACCAGCCCTGGCTCCTTTTGGAAGAGGGAAGACCTGGGCAGATTCTAGTGCGGGAAGGGAGGGCTGGCACTTGGGCAGCTGGAGGAAAAGAGGCAGCAGAAAGCAAGGTGTGAAGAAACGAAAGGCAAACTTCAACTTCAGTTATCTCTAATTCAAGTTCTTTGGGAAAAGCAGCAGAGTATAAATACAACTCTTGGTAGAGAGACAGTACCTAGGTTCTGTTAACCTGTTTAGTCTCTCAAAGGATATTACTGCTATTCAACTTCATTAGAAGTATGCTTTGTTTTTTTTTAAAGCAATTTTTATTCACTGGAAATGATATGGGACTTTGAGCCACTTAATCAAATAATTTGAACCAGAGATTTGTCTTTCCCTGGTTTCAGTAACCATTGAATAATGAGAATTCCACAAGACACACAGAGGAACCCAGGTTACTTGAAAGGCTCACAATCAAGAAAAGTTCAATATAATATAGTAACCCTGGAATGTGAGTACCAGTGCAGTCCTCCATTATTTGAGTTATAAAGGGAAGATGAACACTGTATAAAGTAAATAATGACATTTTAATGGCTTAGAGAAAATTGGAGAATAAGAAAAGCTTCTCATAGAAACAAAAATATCTAGTGTTAAGGGCCAGCATGTCTGGTGCAGAGCAGGCATTGCCTAATGAGCCCACATAGTCCATAATGTGATACGTTATGTGGGTCCTATGCTACAGAGGAAAACAGTATTGACTATTTGGTGCAGACCATCTATGATGGGATAAAAATTTCCAAATGTGAGCCTGATACCCTGAGGAAAGCAGACATCAGAATCCTTTAGTTAACAGCCTGGTGAATGTTACACTGCATTTTTAGAAAAAAAAAATGGCTTCCTTCTCACATCTGACATTTGAGGTGTCCCAGACTCAGACATGTTGGCATTTACACTGGAGTTTTCATTTGGTAAAGCCACATTAGCAAAGCTTGTTGCTTGGTAACATGTGCTCTATAAACCCTTGGATCTTGGGTATGGTGAAATAGACCAAGTACACGCATCGTTTTGTTTTTAAAATTTCTTTCTTGTCACCAAGATCCGAAGGCTAATACCATGCTTCAAAACTTTCCATGTATCCACAACATCTAACCAACAGGACACTGACAAACATGTATGAAAGAAGTCAGACTCTTCTTCTGCCAGTAAGTGAGGGAGTTTGGGAGAGCACATAATACACACAAATTTTTTTAACTGAGTATGATTTATCTATGAGTTTATCTTGAAATTAACTAAAAGAATTGAGAAGTCATATGAAGCTATTCCTAAGAATTTTAGGAGCCTCTGGAAAAAGTCAGGTCAGTTTATTTTCTCAATCAAATAGGATTATCTTTTGAAGGAAGTATGTACTTTAACCAATCATTTTAAACAGTAATGAATAATTGCATTTGATCAAATACCAAAACCCAAGATATAAAAAGTCAATTCTTTGAAAACAAATATAATCTAATGAACATTTTTTATAAAAATAAACACATTTAAACATATTTCCTCATCCTTATTGATGGCTTTCTTATCTCAAGCTACATTTAATACAAATCCTTTTGAAAATTAGGGTCTCAAAATCAAAACATTGTTTAAATGAACTATATATGTGAACTATATAAATGAATATGCATTGCTGGTGGGAATATAAAATGATGAAATCACTTTAGAAAACAGGCTGGCAATTTCTTATAAAGTTAAATATGTACTCACCATATAATATAGCAATTCTACAAGGTATTTATTCAAGAAAAATGAAAACATATGTCCACACAAAAGTTTAAACAGACATATTCATAGCAGCTTTATTAATAATAGCCCCCAGCTGTAAACCCAAATGTCCAATAACAGGTGAATGGATAAATAATTGTGCAATATACAGACAAAGAAATACAACTCAGCAATAAAAAGTAATGAACTACTGACGCAGGAAGCAGCATAGATGGATCTCAAGGACATTTTAGCAAAAGCAACCAGATACAAGAGTGCATATTGTATGATGATATATGTGAAATTCTATAAAAGAGAAATTTAATTAATAGTGATAAAGATAAAAAGGTCAGTGTAACCTGGAGCCAGTAGTAGGGGTGCAAAAAAATTAACTACAAAGAAGCAGAGGACATTTTCTGTGGTAATGGAATAGTCTATATCTTGATTGCAAGCTCAAAATGGGTGCCATTTATAATAAATATGTAAATTAAATCTCAATAAAGTTGATTTAAAAAACTAGCATAAGTAGAAAACTCTTCAAAATTTGAAGATTTCAAATTATTTCTGCTTAGCAAGTATAAGTATTAAGTATCTTGTGTAAACTGTGTACCAAGATGCAGTCCCTACAGTCTTGAAAACTAAGCACAGAGGCATATATGCATGGTAGAATTCACTGGGTTTGATGTTATATAGCGCTGGTATACACAGTTTACCAAGCTTTTTAAAATAGTGCCTACCATGTGGGAGGAGTGGCAAAAAGAATAAAAGGCAAAGGACTTATTAGGCAGAAAAGAGAACTGAGATCAGATTAAGGACAAGAAATTATATTCTATATTACCATGAAACCTAGCTGGTCACCATCATATCGTGAAGTGCCTTGCAATAGAGAGGCCAATCAATCTGGATACAGCTTGACTTTGTCTAAAAAGTGGTACCAATGACTAGGACTAAAATTATAAAGAGGTAAAGGGCAAGAAGGTCTTCAGAATCCTTGGACAGACTTCAGAGAATCCCTTGCCTTCCCCATCAAAATGAAAGCTCTCTCATTCTTTAAGTGTTTGATAAAATGTTCTACTGAAATTTTAATAAATGTAGGAGATAGATGAGGAATTGCTCTGGAATATTTTATTAATCTATATAGCTTTAGAAATTAAAAGATGGGGGAAATATATAATTTAGAATCTCTCATATATAATCTTAGGATAAGATTCAGAGTACAGTCACACTGACCTGGGAAGTATTCTGAAATTACTTTTTAATCAGAGGAATCTAATAATATGACATTTTTTTAAGGAACTGATAATCAGTGTGGAGCATTGTGGTCAATTCTGGGTGCCACACTTGAAGGATACTGACAAACTAGAAAATGTTCAGAGGCCAATGGCCAGGATCTTAAGAAGGTCTGGAAACCATCTCATAGAAAAAACCCTAGAATGGAAACCTAGAGGAAGAAAGATTTGTGGGGACACGGGAGCTATTGCTAAATATCTGAAAGTCTGTATCTATGGGAAAGGAGATAAATTTTGCTTATTTTGTGGTATTCCCTATGACAAATTAGGATCAAAGGATAGAGGGTAGATTTTAGTTCAGTATCAGAAAGAATTTTCCAATGCGTAGAACTTTCTAGTAGTCAAAAGACTGACTCTCCTTCAGTGAAAGTTCAAAAAGAAGTGAACAGTCCAATAGAGGTAAGATAGTCCTGATCCTCTCACAAAATTATGTTTCTACAATATATTTATTTTGACTTCTATTATTTGTGTATTATACAAGTAACAGATATCCCATGTGGAAAAACCTGAAAACAGAGAAGCAAAGGGAAAAACAAATTAAAACAAAATCATTCATCTTCCCACCTCCCAGAGACTTAAAACATTTTGATATATAACTTTACAGATATTTTTTCTGTTATTTAGCCATATAAAATATATGCAAATACTTTTTAAAAACCAAAATGAGATCCCATTAATAACACTTAAAAAAAAAACATTATATCACTTGACATGGAAGGATGTTTAATGTCAAGTGATATGTGATTATTCTTAATGGGTACAGAGATTTCCATGGAATGAATGTACTATAATTTGTTTAACCCAATATTTCTCAAAAGGTATTCTACATAACAGCAATCCCATAATATGACCTTCAAAAAATAGAATTTAGGTTAAACTGTTTTAAAATATTTCATACCATATTCCCTTTCTTTAGCTTTCACAAAGTTAAAGAAAAAAGTTTAACTGTGTTTTCCAAACTTATTTGACCATAGACTACCTGTGGCTTCCCCCTTCTTAAATTCTTCAGGACACTTTTCACATTTTATAAAACACCCTAAGAAATGCTACCTTACTTGATCCTTTAGTGTTAGATACTAGTTTTGTTTTTGACATTAAACTTGCATTTTAGCCATTTTAAGTATATAATCTAATGGCATTAATTCTAGTCACAATGTTACACAACCATTCCAATGATCTATTTCCAAAACTTTTTCATCATCTCACAAAGAAACTCTAGAACGCTTTCCTCCTTCTACCAGCCCTTGGTAACCTGTAATCTATTCTCTGTCTCTGAATTTTTCTATTCTAAATACCTCACACAAGTGGAGTCATATGATGTGTGTCCTTTTGTATCTGCCTTACTTCACTTAGTATATATTTTCAAGGCTCATCATGTTGTATCATGTATCAGAATTTCATTCCTTTTCATAGCTAAATAATATTCCATTATATGGCTATACTGTACTTTTATCCATTTATCTGGTGATGTACACTTGGATAGTTTCCATTTTTGGCTTTTGTGAACAATGCAGCAAGAAACACTGACGTACCAGTCTCTGGGTCCTTGTTTCCAAGGAGTGGAATTGTCAGATCACATGAAAATTCTGTTTAATATTTTAAGGGACTGCCAAACTGTTTTCGGCAGTTGTTGTATCATTTTACATTCCAACCAGTAATGTACGAGAGTCTTATTTCTCCATATCCTCACAAATATTTATTATCTATCTTTTTGATTATAGCCATCTTAGTGGGTACAGAGCAGTATCTCTTTTGTTTTGGTTTTGATTTGCATTTCCCTAATGACTAATGATGTCGAACATCTTTTCATACACTTCTTGGCCATTTGTATATCTTCTTTAGAGAAATGTCCATTCATAAAGTACTTTATCCATATTTTAATTGGGTTATTTTTTTGTTACTGAGTTACGAGAGTTCATTATATATTCTGGATGAAACCCTTACCAGTTGTCAGTTATGATTTACACATATTTTTCTCATTTTATAGACTGTCCTTTCACTGTTTTGTTAATGTATTTTGATGCACAAAAGTTCTTAATTTTGATAAAGTTAAATTTATCATTTTTTCTTTTGTTGTTCATGCTTTTTATGCTATATCTAAGAAGCCATTGCAAAATCCAAGAATATAAAGATTTACCCATTTTTTTCCCAAAGAGTTTAATGGTTTTAGCTCTTGATATTTAGGTCATTGATCCATTTTGACTTAATTCTTGTATATGGTGGGAGGTAGGAGTCCAACTTCATTATTTGCATGGGGATATTTAGTTGCCCCAGTACTATTTGTTGAAAACATTAGCTTTTCACAATTACAAGTAACATTACAGCAAATATCCTTTTCAACCTATCTCATATTTTCCCTTTAGAAAAATTCCTAGAACAGTTGTTATATTGAAAGATATGCACATTTTTAAGGTCTTTGATACATACCATCAAATTTCCTCCAGAAAGTACACTAGGAATCTACTACGGTAATTTCAAATACCACTTTGCCCACACTCTCAATAGCCTTGCATATAGCAAAAATAAATTAATAAAAAAAATCTCTGCTAATCCAAGTGGTACTAGAATGTATTCCAAATCAAGTTTAAGGGAGTTTTAGCGAATTTCCCTTGACAGCCCCAACATCCTAGCCTCAGAACCTTCCTTTATGAAGACCTCACACTTATGAAAAGATTATCCAAGAATAGGACTTGATATAAACCACTGCAGAGTTTAATATAAGTCTAGTTAAGGAAACAATCTAAACCCTTCCTCTCAGAAGAGTGAGACTAGAAATGGAAAGTATAATTAGGTTTCTCTGCTGGATAATGTAATTTCAAAGTATTTCCTTCTTCAGCACAAAATCATAAACCAGCTGTTTGTGACTTTCAAATGTGTCTTTTTTTATTTTGTGTTCAATGGAGAATTACCAAGCACAAGAGCCATGCCAAGAAATCAACTAAAGTGAAGTTGGAGAGTTTTACTTATAGTCATGTGATATTATCAAGGATAAATAAAAAGCTATTTTTCTGGTTGCTTTTTAGTACTAGTCAATTATTTCCAAATGTGTTTGGAATAGTTTTTATAGTTGATAAAGATTTTGGCCCTATCTCCTTCACATCTCTGAAACAAACATACCAAGTATATCTTTATTTTGTTTTATCTCAAGCTGTAGTTACAGTAGAAAGAAAATTTTATGGTGAGGGCTTTGTCAGTGGAACTTGGTATTAATATGGAAATCCTGAGAGGATCATTTATCCACACAAAACAAGAAACCAGGGGAAATTAGCTTTCCATATTTCATCATAAAGCATGCATAATTTATAGAAGAGAGGAAACTATTGATGAGGCTGAACAAAATGAGTTTCTTGTTGCCAGAAAGGATAAAAATATGAGGCATAAAGCTCTCTAATTTCCTAAATATTTTCTTAGAGCCTTTTGAAGTTTATTGCCATCATGATTTTCACTGTCATGGTTTCAAAGCGAAGGCAGATGTTTTTACAGAATCAATAAAATTTAAGAGACAGAAGCAACCTTATAAATATCTGGAAATCAGAAGCCCAGAGAAAAGTGACCTGCACAAAATCATACAGAGCTAGTGACAAAGCTGAAGCTACAAGTCAAGTCTCTTGTACTAATAATGTAGTCTGGCTACTCCCCTAAAGGTTGACATGAACGATTATGCTATCAATTTACTTTGCTGTCAGTAATGCCAGAGATATCAAATTTCATACATCTAACTTACAGTTGAATTTATAGGATTCAGTTACTAACTGTCTTAATTTAATGCATTTCCATTGAGAGATCATGGTCATTATGTCTCCCACTGTTAAGAAAGTTGAGCAAGTTTCCAAGATTCCTATATGATAAACAACTCTCTCTACCTATTTATTATAGGCATTTGTGAAGATCAATCTTTTTGCTCAGGTTAAGAACCATTTTAAGAAATCTGTAAGATTTCATGGAATTTAACAGAAATAAAACTATCTTTCTGTCATAGTACTTATTGTTCTCTGGCCCTTTATAAATGCACAATTTCAACTATTTGACAGTGAAGTCTACCTATACGACAGACTTTTCAAGCTCAACTTTTAAGATCTAAAATATTTAAAAACACTTTGGAAAACCTGTAATTACTTTTTTTTTCATAGATATACAAAGTACCATACATGCATTTCATCACAGATTTTATAGATAGTTGCTTCTAGGTGAATTTTAAAAATTAATTTAGGAGAGGAGATTAATTATATCTTATAGTGGGAATACCAATAATTCAAGGAGCAGAGACAAAGATTAATAATTAGAATCTTAACTCATGGGCTTTTAATAGCTTATTTGATTTGCCTTAATTCTTAAGATCCAATGAAACAGACCATATAGATACAAATTCTAACCCTATCTTCGCTTTTTAATGTAAGAGCTTTCTAATAGAGTTGTCCAACAATAGAAGAAACTGTTGTGTAAGGGAGTCAGTTCATTACTATAAGAATTCAAACTAATGCTAAAAGATAATGAATGGAATTCTTAAAAGGATTCTTGCATTGAGAGGTAGATTAAAAGACTTCTAAAATCCTGTAAGTTCTAAGATTCTATGATTCCAGTAGTCCTTCTCTCCTACATGAAAGCACACAGGTCCTTTCATGTGTGTATCTATAGTCATATTATCTTAGATTGCTTTGTATCATTATTATCTTTTCACTTATTTTATCCTGCTTGAAGATAGAGATAATATCTTATTCATTTTCATGTCATACAATTTTAAGTGTAGTTTCCTGCACACAGAAAGTATTCTTTAAATACATAACGTATTGAATATTCTTGAAATTACAAGCTGAACTGGTTGATTTAGTCATTATAAAATTTAAGAACCATATTTTCCCCCTGATATCAGACTCTATATTACTACAGTGAGTTTTCATGTTAGAATGGATTTGGAGTGTTGCTCTCTTGTAAGGTTATAAATAAAATAGGAATACTTGATTGAACATGAACACATATTTAAGGCTTAAAAAATAACACTTTAAAGTATTTGAAAAACATATTTCTTCTTTCATTTATCCCTTCATTGACAATGTGAAAAGTAGCATACATGGACACATATAAACATATATATTCATAAATAGGAATATTTATATATTGATAATATATAAGACATGCTAACACTTATGTATAATAATATGGTTACCTCTTTTTCTTACATTTTTAAAGATATAAGATTGATGATTTGAAAAACTAATTTAAGAAAAATTTAAAAAGCAAAATAAAAATTCTAAAATTATCCTGTTGTGGGTTGAACTGTGTCCTCAAAATGATAATATTGGAGTCCTAACCCCAGTACTAGGAATGTGACCTTATCTGGAAATAGAGTGTTTGCAGATGTAATCAAGTTAAGATGCAGTCATACTGGATTAGGGTGGGCCCTAAATTCAATCACCTGTGTCTTTATAAGAAGGCCATGTGAAAACATAGAGACACAGGGAGAACTCCATGTGATGATGAAGACAGAGACTGGAGTGGTACATCAGGAAGGCAAGGATTTCCAGCAACCACCAGAGGCTAAGAGAGAGACATTAATAGATTCTCCCTCAGAGCCTCCAGAAGGAACCTATTCTAATACCTTGATCTTAGACTTTTAGCCTCCAGAACTGTGAGAAGACCCATTTTTATTGTTTTAGGCTACCAGTTTGTAGGACTTGTTATGGTAGCCCTAGGTACTTCACTATGAATTCCATGTTTAGGATGACAAAATATAGTCTTAACCATAATTTTGAAAAATCAACCACAAAGTATCATGTAAAAGAATTATTTTTGTCTGGAAAATCAATAAATGGAAAATCATTTAATAAATGAATCCTCCCAATACACAAGCTCAAAAGGCAAAAGAATGGAAAATCCTTGATTTGAGAATATTATAGTGAATGGTAGTATCCTAGAGTACAACTAAAACTAACTGAATCAAGAGAAAGAAATTGCCTGCTTTGAGAAAAGTATATCGAGAGAGTCAAGGTTACCAAGATGTATTGATAAAAGTTCTTTATATAACTAAGTAGTAGTCTCACTTCCATTGCAATTTTTTTTGCTAAGTGTCAATAATGCATGAATACTTTTTATCTGTCAGCGATCTACAATTACAGCAAGGAACATTATTTCAATCACACCTTATTCCATGACGTCCTCCTTATATGTTCACAATTGGCCCACTAAAGGTCCAGCAAGTAAAGAACCTGAGTAACAAAGGCAATACTGAGAGTTCACTTGTCCTTAACCAAGCAGAATCCTGTCCCAATTTTAGAAGACCATCATGATCCCAGTCATCTCATAAAAATGCAGTTTCATTTATTCATAGGTGAATAGATTTGTTCTCTACATGTATATCCATTCCAATCAAGTCCATCAGGGCCATTGTCAAAAAGTTCACCACAGTCTTTTCCCCATGTGTGGCATATGTACATCAGATTTCCATCATGCTGATTATTTCCAATGACGAGGAAAAACTTTTTATATATATTTAAATAACCATTCTTATTTCATTGATGAGGAAATTTAAACCAGTTATCAACTTTTTTTTTTTGAGGAAAGATTTCTATTTTTCAAAATTCTAATACTACCCTCAATTACTTAAAGCACTTACTTTAGATTGACATTTTTCAACACATGATTTTTCCTATAAAGAAAACCCCTTAAGACTCTCAAAACTGGGGTTTAAACAAACATTTATAGCCTTAGGAAACAATTGGAAGTACATAATTCTTGTAGAAAAGCCCTAACATATTTGATGTTTAATCAAATCAGTAGTCATGATCATAAAAGGTAATTCATAGAAATGTAAAAGATCAAAATTTATCAACATCATCTTTTTTTCTGCACTTAATTAGAATACAAAATTGATCAGGGATCAGGTTAACAAATTGGGTGAAGTCTCAAGTACATATTATTTTCTGGCTATTCAATTAGCTTTTATTTATCTTGCTTCCCCTACCTATTTTTTTCCCAACAAATTAAACATCCAAGGACTCATGTAAAATAGGCAATCCTTGGATCAATATGGTATAACTAGTTTAGTTTTAAAAACTGCTTTTGATAGGTGATTTTTCCTTACCAAGTAGAAACTAACACTTACTGCAAAAATCATTAAAAACTAGCATAGGCATTCAGTATATAATCTTCAAAAATCATTTTACCTGTTGATTAATGGAACAATTATATTCCATCAGAACTTATACATTTTATTTACTTATTTATTCACATAAATAAATAGAAATTTCATCTGACTTTTTTAAAGTCAAGGTGCAGCATGTTTCTATATATTAACAGCTTAAAGATATATGATTATATCAACAACATAGTTCTTATTTGGCAAACATCTTTAAAAATGTTACTACATTAATTTTAAGGGAATACAAAAAATTAGACACGCAAGTTTTATAAATAAACAGAATTTAGGAAAAGAAGGTAAATAAGAAATAGTCTAAACTATACCATACAATTGTTACTGCTCCAACTTGTGTGTGTATGTGCGTGTGTGTGTGTGTGTGTGTGAGAGAGAGAGAGAGAGAGAGAGAGAGAGAGACAGACAGACAGACAGACAGACAAAGAAACAGAGAGACAGAGAGTACAAGTGTGCAAATGAGTCCATGTGTGTTTCTCCATTAGTGAGAAAGTCTTGAGATGGGTAAATCATTTAGTTGAAGGTTTATATACTCTAAACAAACAGAGAACCAGAATCAGTGGGGAACACAGGAGAATTTGTGTCAGTGCTGATTTTAGCCAATGAATTATAAGGTGATCCTGTACTGCTGTAGTTTCCATCAAGAGCATCTAAAGATACAATAGACTAGGAGAAAAAAAATGCCACTTATTGATAACAGAACTTGAGATCTCTATGCACTCGGCTTTGTCTACAAATGAACACAAAATATGTGAAACCAAGAACTAGCAGTTTCATGAGAGCAGTAAAACAAACCAACAGTAACAACAAATAAAAATTCATTCACTGTATTTCCCATTTTGATTATTAAAACCTGCTTTCTTGGCACTTTTCAGTAACATGCTCAGCCTAACAAAGCACACAAAAATCCAGGGTACAAAAGATAGGAAGAGACTTTTTTTTTTACCAAGCTTGCATTTTTATTTATCTCTCTAATATCTCTTAATCTAATGTCAAAACTCCACTTCTAAAAATGTATCCACCATATATAAATGTTACCCATAAATGTTTGGGAGGAGAACTAAAGTTAATAGTATCCATTTGGGATATTATTTTTACAACTTCTCAAATATTTAATAATATACCATACTTCTGAATATATACAATGGCCAAAGTAGACTGAAAAATAAATGAAAAATGGTGACCAATACATTTTTGAAACCTCATGTCAAGACTTACCCCACTTTCATGTCAGACAGTTCAGTAGTATCGGAAGAAAACACATTGGCTTTGCCTTGAAAAAATCTCTTTGGCTGATCTTCAAATGCCAAATCACCTATGGCAAAAAAAGCAGATCAAGGTAGATATGTTTCATCTAACATGTTTATTATGTTTTTTATTGCAAAAGTAAAATTGTTCTTTGCAAGTAATTTATAAAATATAGAAAAACACAAAGGAAAGGAATTTTACATCACCCTTATCTAGAGATGAACACTTTTCAGTAATTCCTGAATATGTGTGTATATATACATAACTTTTTAAACAAAATTAGATTTGTGCTGTATATAATACCAATATATAATCTACTTTTTAAAATAATTATAATTTTATCATATTATTCACTAAATTCTAAAACATGATTTTATATAGCTATGTAGTCAAGCCATACCATAATTTAATGCCCTTATTTTAAACCTTTAGATCATTGCTATCTTTATTTTGCTAAACATATACAATGAGCTAAATATAAGTCAATCAATTATTTATAGCATACAATTAACAAAATAAAAAACTGCATTGCTATAACCTTCACCTTGAGTACATGTTAAAATCTGTACAATGTTACACATTTATGTGATAACCATGTTAGGATGAGAGAAAAACTGATGTTTAAGCCCGTAACTTCTAGGGTGGAATATGTTTAAATGATAAAACACTACGGCCATCTACTCATTAAAAAATATCCCTAGGAACAGTTTCCACAGACATTTCTTAGGATTCTAATCGTGGCACATAAAGCACAAAAGGGTATCCATCCTATCTCATGCCAGATTACACTTAAACCATTATGAAAAAATGACTCATCTCTTCTTTTTGGTTTTAATTAAAGAAAAATGAAAACAAATTCATTATAGAAGAAAATTAAAATTTTCTTTGCTAAAACCATTATTACTCATTAAATAATATTTATAGCTGCCCAATTTCTACAGATTTCTCAGAATTCCCTTCCCACTTGAAGCCTTATTTGCTCTTGCTTATTCCTAATAGAAGTAACTGCTGCTTACACCCATTAAATAAGCATTCATCTGCTTGGAGACTCTAGCCTTTATTTCACATTCTGCTTGGCTGTATAAAGTTCTCATTCTTTTTTGTTCTTCTGCATCCCCACCTACCAGGACCTCTTTGTGATTTTGTATATCATCTTTCCTCACATTTTACTTGTATTAATCAGCTCCAAATAGGACATAGTTTGTTGTTTCCCCAATGAATACTCATATTTCAAAATGTATAAATAAAATGTCTATTTAATCTGTTATTGCATATGAAAGACCAGATGAATTTTGACCAAATTTGTACAAGATGTTTGGGAGTGTCTGACTTAAAATATAGACTATGTGGTATATATAGAAATTGCTTTGGAGTCATCCTACAGAGCAGGTAAAAACCAGGTACAAGAAGCTTGTTTGTGACATGCCACATCCACCAAGACACTGAGCAGAAACCAAGTCTATTATGCCAAAAACCAAAATAGAAAAAAAAAATTTTAAATCTTAAATTTTAAGAAAATTCTAAATATTTTCAATGTCATAAAACATTTTCTGTAAATAAATGTCTTAAAGGATAAATATTTTAATTCAATAAAACACTCTCTTCAACTAAAGCATGTTTTATTTTAAATATCTAAATGACCCCAACTTTCTAACCACTCCTCAACTGTTAATATATTTGAATGTTTTTTTTTTTTTCAACACTAGCCCAACTTTACAGCACAGGCAAAAGGTCCCTAAGCTAGGCCACTGATCCATTGTCATAAATCAATGTTCTTTGGAAAAGAGTATTTTCCAGAATTGATTTAGTCTTAGTCTTAGCATATAGTAAGTACATGCTGAGTTAGGTATGTCGTTAGGAAGATTGCCATTAATTAATCTAAAAATACATGGAGTGCTGAAGTACATTTCAATTCCTTTCCCTATAGTTTTACTCTTCTTTTCCTCTTTTTTCTCCTCCTCCTCCTTCTTTCCTATCTTAACGAATTTTTCACAACACATTTTAAAAGTTTCATCTCCTTTCTTATTTATTCACTTTCCTTCATTGTTACAGTTCAAGTTGGAACTAAGCCCATAAGCCAGTAGCAGTGTTAACAGAAAAGAAAGACCATAACTTATTGAAGCAGGGTTGAGAAATGGGATCCAGGATTGGGAGTTAAAAAACAAAACAAAACAGTTCTTTCCATTGCCTTTTTATTACTGAGTATGTGGGTCATTTTACATATATTTAACCAAAAAATAACCACATAAAGAAGTGAAACATCCAAGGCATTACACCTTAGCATATACTTTTTTAGTGTTTTAAGTGGATCTAATATGTGTCAACTTATTCATATGATATCAACATGTATGTGTGGTGACAGGGCAAGGCAGGGGTTGACATTCATCAGAATACTTGATGACCAATTTACGCTATCTGTTCATTTATTCCCCACCTTATTTCAGAAAGTATTTAAGGTAGATAGCTTGGTGAATTATATAATGAAAATCATAACAGCTGGCTAAATTGAAATTAAATTTCTTGAATCACATTTGTAAGGCAATTTATAGCTTTCAAATGTTTTACATATAGTTTTGAGTAAAATGAAATAGATCAAGTGTATTTTAAATAAGTAAATCCTTCAAGATGAATTTTTGTATAACACTTGATTTCATATGTTATTTTATACAAACAATTCAAAGTTATATTTATTTCTGCCAGTAAATAAAAGTACCTTTTCTTTTTAATGATCCAAGGATACTTGGTCTTATAATATCGGTGGAACTTTGATTTCCTCTAAAACAAAATTATCACAATCATTATAAGAAAAATTTTTAACAAAAGCAGCTATGACTATTTTGTTATAACAGATCTAAAGGCATAGATTTTAAAAGGAGACTGTGTAGTGTCCTACATCATATCATTCTACTGCTTTTTCTCTAAATCTTGGTAAAAATATGAACATCACAGGACAGAAAACTATCTTGTAATTTATAAGAATTCAGGATTTCCCCAAGTTGTAGGGAAACAATCTAGAAGGATCTGCAGTCCTGGCCTTGACTTGCCTTGAATCAAGTGAGAATCATGGGTAAATGAGCAGGTACAGTAGTTTAAAGTTCAAGAGTTAGCTCTCATTCTTATCAACAAGTTTGGTCAAAGGAGGATTAATGAAGTACTGATTCTTCATACATTCACACATTCTCACATGTTCTTAGTCACTTGATTCTTTTTACTATACAAAGTGATAAACCAAAACAATGACATTTTAATTTAGCTAAAAAAAGACATTACTTTTTTTTGGCGGTCATAGAACCTGGAGCTATAATTTCTTTTAAGTTTCTAAAAATCTTACTTTATATAAGCATTTTGATATTTTCATATAATATAAACTTACATTGTAAATTGCTGTGTAGAACTGGCAATAGGACTTGGAAGCAAAGTGGTGTGATTCACACAAGTTTTTAATGATGGAGAAAAATATTGCTGAAACAAGTTGGAAAAGAGGTTTAAATACTGCCATTTTTCTCAGGAAACAGATCAGTTGTTTTCTAGTGTGGACAGAGGCAGGTGGGTTGTGGGGAGGGAGATCAAGTGCAAAAGATCACAAGAAAATTGTTTAGAGTGTGAAAACTATTCTATAATTTGATAATTACAGAATTGTAAATAATTACTAAAATCAATCATATCATATAATTGTTGGTGACTTTTGTTACATATAAGTGATAGGTTAGGAAATAGGTTAGGAAATAAAAAGGAAGGGGAAACTATAATTTAGAATCAGATATGTTATAAAACATATATCTCCCAAATGATTTGGGTGGTGAAACATTAATCTTTCGTATGTATTTCAAAGGACATAGAATTTTAGGCACTTCTTTTTTACCTTTCCATTCCTCCTCAGGGGAGAAGCTGCCAAGGAAACTGGAATTAAATCAATACTCTTTCGAGAAGATGGTTTCTCTAAATTGTCACTCTGTATAAGCAGAAATCAGTGTAAAATTGTAGCACCAATTTTACCCATCAAATAATTAGGGATACAGCTGTTGTGGGTAAAGGAATCCTTACTGAATCAGTGGTTGTACCATGGTGAGGAGCTCTCACCAACATAAAGCAAGCAGGGAACCCAAGATTCACTTCAATAATCAAAGGTAACCTTTGCCTTTTGGGAAAGAGAGCTACGTGGTGGTTGAGGGGCTTCCATAGTGCCCCTAAAAGACCTAGAATATAAGTACTCAGTATTGAGTAATACTGACTGTAAACACAAATCCTAAATTCTGTTTTTCTCTCTTTGGGTTTGACCTACACTTTGTTATTGCAAACTACAATACTACTTCTAAGAAAGAAAAAAAGGATTCGGTTAGAATTAAGATACAAACGGGACAGCAAAAATAATAGTTATAAAAAATGTTTATAGATGTTATATAAACAAAACAGGACTACATAATTCAGCGTTTTAAAGTGTGCTCTTTTCCAAGACACAAGTAGAGTTACAGTACATGTTCCCTGCCTCCTAACACACTTGCAGATTCACTTACACCAATACCCAAAGTAATTAGAATCATTGTCAGTGAAGGGAATTCAAAGCATCTATAAATTGTATTAGCAACAAAACATGAGAAATGAAAGGCTCAGAGGCTAGCTACTCATCCCAGGACTATTGGGTCAGGGGTAGATGCCTATCTAAGGCAATCAGGGCGTAGAAAAAAATAAAATGTCACTGTTTCTGCTGATGACCCATTTCCTTATCTAATAATTTCCAAATCTGGAAATTGACAACTAAACAGAATCTGCTCTACTCAAATTTCAGCTCAATTCGTATTTTGTTATTATCTGAGATGTCCCTGGAAAAGAACCCTAAACATTCAACTTAGTTGTCATAATATGTTAACACAATGTGTACACAGACATTAACAAATGTTAGCAAAGAATGTAGCTAAATTCCAAATACGTTTAAAGTTGTATGTTAAAGTTGTAGTGACAGTATATGTGTTATAAGCATAAAAATGAAGTATTTTCCCAGTAAAGCCAACGTCTGTGATTTCAAACTATAATATATAGTTAATAAATTATGTAGAAGAGAGTGAAATCATTTATTGATTTGTCATCTGAGCGATTTAACCAGCACAACTAAACTTTTTAAAGGCCCACTAGGATAGAGAGGAAGCTGGTCCACAACACTGATGGTATTTTATCAACAATTACTTACTTTGAGCCCCACTTTCAAACAATGTTAGTTATTTGTATAGGTAAATCATAAACTGTTTCTTTAGAGGAATCAAAAATTACTTATGCAGCATATATAATTTGTTTGCAATGAGAGCTTAGATTTCTAGAAATTACAACAAAACTAGGGAGCACCAAAACTTATATCAGTAAAAATTTAAAATTTTCTATAAAATTAAAGTGTTAATGCCATACCAAGTTTAAACATTCTTCCCAAGAATGACTTATCTGCCTTGTAGTTTGTACCTCCCTACAAAAGAAAACACATTAGTACTGCAGTTTGCTTATCTTAAAGAAAAGATATTACTGAATATACAGGTAATCAGAATAGTAATTCAAAGTACACTACTCGCCATTCATGCATTGTTTCTCTTTCCATTAAATCCATGCCTTCTTCCTAAAAGGCAAAAAAATGAAAATAAACTGAACAAAGTTTCTACAGTTTTACATGTGATTTCATTTGGCTGCACCTTTATTATTATTCACTGGGCTATAGAAGAGCTAGAGTAGAAAGGAGTCTCTAAATAAGTGTCTGGTTCTCTCATTTTCATTGTTGAACCTACCACACTAAAGATCTATTGCTTATGCAAAAACTGTTTAGAAGAAAAACTGTTTTTCTTTATTCAAAAGAGAAAAAACAGCAAACATTAAATATTATTATATTTTCTTTTTTTCTGTGTTCATGCTAATTGTTACTTTTAAAATTTGTTTTTATTTTTTATTTTTCAATTACAGCTGACATTCAATATAATTTTATACTAGTTTCAGATGTACAGCATAGTGGTTAGACATTTATATAATTTACGAAGTGATCCCTCCAATAAGTCTAATACCTACCCAGCACCGTACATAGTTATTACAATATTATTGACTATATTTCCTATGCTGTACTTTACATACCCGAGACTATTTTGTAAATGCAAATGTGTACTTCTTAATTCCTTTCCCTTTTTCATTGAGCCCCTCAACCTCACTCCCATCAGGCAACCACCAGTTGGTTCTCTAAATCTATGAGTCTCTTTCTGTTTCATTTGTTTATTTTGTTCTTTACAATCCACATAAAAATAGTGTTTTTCCTATCATTAATACCATGATATTAATAAATACTACTGAGAATCCAACACAAACTAAATGTCTATCAGTATGCATTTGCTTAAATAAATGATGATACAAACATGATTTAAATCTAGTCATTGACATTGAAAATGTTAATTCATTACAAGAAAAAGCATTTGACAAAATCCAGCATCCATTTATGATAGAAACTCCCAACAAAGCAGGAATAGAGGGAACATACCTCAAAATAATAAAGGCCACATGTGATGAACCCACAGCTAACACCATTCTTAATGGGGAAAAGCTAAAATTATTTTCCTTGAGATCAGGAACAAGACAAGAATGCCCACTTTCACCACTTTTATTCAACATAGTATTGGAAGTTTTTGCCACAGCAATTAGACAAGAAAGAGAAATAAAAGGCATCTAGATTGGAAAGGAAGAAGTAATTCTGTCATTATTTTCAGATGACATGCTAGTATATATAGAGAACTCTAAAGGTATCCCAAAAAACTCTTAGAACTGATAAATGACTTCAGAAAGTAGTAAGATACAAAATTAATATTCAACAGTTGGCTGCATTTTTATACAGCAATGATGAACTACCATTAAGAGAAATTAAGAAGACAATCCCATATACAATTGTATCAAAAACAAAATAACAAGGAATAAATTAAGGCAAGGAGGTAAAATTATAAGTCACAGAAAAACTGAAGAAGATACAAATAAATGAAAGCATATACTGTGTTCATGGGTATGAAGAAAACATTGTTAAAATGGCCATACTCCCCAAAGCAATCTATAGATTCAATACAATGCCTATCAAAATATCAAAGGCATTTTTCAGAGAACTAGAACAAATAATCCAAAAGTTTATACTGAACCATAAAAGATGCTGAATGGCCACAGCAATCTTGAGAAAGAAGAACAAAGTTGGAGGTATCACAGTACCTGATATCAAACTATACTAAAAGGCTTCAGTAATCTAAACAGCATGGTACTGGCATAAAACAGATACTTGGTCAATGGAACAGAATAGAGAGCCCAGAAATAAATCCATGCTCACAAGGCCATTTAATCTATGACAAAGGAGGCAACAATATACAATGGGGTTAAGATAGTCTCTTCAATAAACGATGCTGGGAAAACTGAACAGATACATGCAGAAAAATGAAACTGGACTATCTTCTTATACCATATATAAAAATGAGCTCAAAAACTGATTAAGAATAAAACATAAACTCAGATATCACTGTTAGTAATATTCTTCCTGCTACATCTCCTCTGGCAAGAGAAACAAAAGAAAAAATAAACAAATGGGACTATATCTAAGTAAAAAGTTTTTGCACATCAAAGGAAACCATCAATAAAATGAAAAGACAACTTACTGAATGGGAGAATATATTGGTTTATGACATGTCTGATAAGGGGTTAATATACAAAATCTGTAAAAACTCACATAACTCAACAACAACAAGAAAAAAAATCTGATTAAAAAATGAGCAGAAGTCCTGAACAGATATTTCTCTAAAGAGGAAATACATATCGCCAATAGACATATGAAAAGATGCTCAAGGTCACTAATCATCAGAGAAATGCAAATTAAAATCTCAGTGAGATATCACCTCACACCTGTCAGAATGGCTATCATTAATAAATCAAAGAACAAGTGTTGGTGAGGATGTGGAGAAAAGGGAACTCTCATATACTGTTGGTGAGAAGGCAAATTGGTACAGTTGCTATGGAAAACAGTTTCTCAAAAAATTAAAAATGGCTCTATCTTTTTACCCAGCAACCACACTTCTGGGTGTTTTATCCGAAGAAAACCAAAACAACAATTCTTAAAGATTTATGCACCCCTATGTTCACTGCAGTGCTTTTCACAATAGCCAAGATATGGAAGCAACCTAAGTGTTCATCAAATAGGACTGGATAAAGAACTTATACAATGGAATATTACTTCAGCCATAAAGAAAAGAATCTTACCATTTTCAATGATATGGATGCACCTGGAGGGTATTATGTTGAGTGAAATAAGTCAGAGAAAGACAAATATCATATGATTTCACTTATATATGGAATGTAAGGAACAAAAGAAACTAAAGGAAAACAGATTCACAGATACAGAGAACAATCTGGTGATTGTCAGATGGGAGGGGATTTTTGGGGCTGGGCGAAAAAGGTGAGGAGATGAACAAGTACAAATTAGTAGTTATGAAACAGTAATGGGGATGTAGGGTACAGAATGGAGAATACCATCAATAATGTTATAGAGTGCCAGGTGGGTGCTAGACTTATCAGGGGGATCACTTTTATAAATTATATGTCTAACAACTGTACTGCATACCTGAAAGTAACTACAAACAGAATGCCCTTACATATAAAATATGCATGAGAATGAAAAAATAAAAATATGCATTACATATTAAGAAAAAATAGATGCTATTTATATAAAATTGTAAATAAGGTGTTCAAAAGGATGTTCACCAAAACGTTAACAATACTTATTAATTAAGGAGGTTTAGGGTAATTTGTTTTTTCTTCCTTTGTACTTTACCATCTCATCTGACCTTTTCGTAATATTCAAGTATCATTTTCCACATAATTATTTTAAAAGGTAACCCACATATGGAAAGGCAACCTGTGTTTGTGTATTAGAAGACAAATATTAAGATGGCAATAGTGCCCAAAGTGATCTACAGATACAGTGCAACCACTTTTCAAAATCCCAGTAGCAATTTTTTTTCCCTGTGGAAAAACCCATCCTAAAATTAACATGGAATCTCAATGGACTCCAATAATCAAAACAATTGTGAAAAAGAAAATAAATTAAAAAACCCTATAATTCCTGATTTCAAACTTACTAAAAAGCTACAGTAACCCAAACAGTGTGGTAGTGGCATAAAGACAGATATTATAGACCAATGGAATAGGGAGCCCCAAAATAAAGCCTCATATACATGGTCTATTAATTTTTTTCTTAGCTTTATTGAAATACAAACTTAGTTGCTCATTTTTACATTGTATAATTCAACGAGTTTTTTTTCAGTTATAGTTGGCATACAATAATCTATTAGTTTCCGTTGTACAGCATAGTGATTAGAGACCTATATAACTCACAAAGTGATCATCCCACTAAATCAGGTACCCTTCTTCCTCTTTACACATTTATTGCAACATTATTAACTATTTTCCTTAGGCTACACTTTACATCTCCATGTCAATTTAGTAACTATCCATTTGTACTCCTTAATCCCTTTACCCTTTTTCACTGTACCCCTAACCACCCTCCCATCTAGCAGCCCTCAAAATATTCTCTATGAGCTTATTTCTGCTTTTTGTTGTTGTTGTTGTTATTGTGCTTTAGATTCCACATGTGAAATCATGAGATATTTGTCTTTCTCTATGCAACCTAATTCATTCAGCACAATACACTCTAGGTCCATCAAGGCAATATCTTAATCCATCCCCTTCCTTTTATTCTGCATGTCTCTTTTAATCTGAAGTGAGTCTCTTGTAGGTAGCATATGTAGGGGTCTTGTTTTCTTATCCATTTGGCCACTCTGTCTTTTGGTTGAAGCATTTAATTCTTTTCCACTTGAGGTACTTAATGACAGAAATGTAGTTGTTACTATTCTTTTTTTTTTTAATTAAGTTTATTGGGGGTAACATTGGTTAATACAATTATATAATTTTCAGGTGTACATTATCATTTGACATCAGTATATATTCTATTGTGTGTTTACCACCCAAAGGTCAATTTCCTTCAGCTACCATATACTTGATCCCTTTAACCCACTTCACCCTCTCCCAGCCCCCCTATATTTGACCCCCTTTACCCCATCCACCTCCCCTCTCCCCCCCACCCCACTAGTAAGCACTAATCTGTAGTCCTTTGGTAACCACTAGTCTATAGTCCATGTCCATGATTCTCTGTTTGATTGTTCTGCTTATTTGTTGTTTTTAGATTTATATCCCACATATAAGTGATATCATGTGATTTTCAATTTTCTCTCTCTTTTTTTTTTTTCCTGTTTTTGATACATGCTTTTTCTCCTTCAAAAAGTCCCTCCAACAATTCCTGTAATACTGGCTTGGTGGTGATAAATTCCTTTACCTTATTTTTGTCTGGGAAGCTCTTTATCTGTCCTTCAACTCTAAAAGATAGCTTTGCTGGATAAAGTATTATTGGTTGCACATCCTGGGTCTTCATCCTGTTGAATATTTTTTGCCAAGCCCTTCTGTCTTGCATTGTTTCTTTTGAGAAATCAGCGGCCAGTCTTATCAGTGCTCCCTTGTAGGTAACTGCTTTTCTCTTGCTGCATTTAAGAGTCTCTCTTTGCAATTAACCTTTGCCATTTTAATTATAATGTGTCTTCGTGTGGGCCTCTTTGGGTTCACCTTTTTTGGAACTCTCTGAACTTCCTGGGGTTGTACATCTATTTCCTTCACCAGATTAGGGAAGTTTTCCATCATTATTTCTTCAAATAGCTCTTAAATTTCTTGTTCCCCTTCAGGTACTCCTATGACCTGGATGTTTTTACACTTAATAGTGTCCCAAAGGCTCCTTAAATTATTATTATAGTCTTGGCTTCCTTTTTCTCACCATTCTGATTGGGTGCCCTTGGCTTCCCCATCCTCTATACCAGTGGTTCGATCCTCTTCTTTATACACTCTATTGATTCCCTCTAATATACTCTTCATCTCAGATAATATGTTCTTCATTTCTGACTAATTTCATTTTATAATTTTCACTTTTATTTTTATGTTTTTAATCTCTTTGTTGAAGTTCTCACTGAGTTCATCTATGGTTCAAGTTCATTGAACATCTTTATAACCAGTGTTTTGAACTCTGCATCTGTTATATTGCTTGACTCTATTATTCCTGGATTTCTGTCTTGTTCTCTCATATTTCTGCTTCTTTCTCTTCCCATTTTGGCTTTCTTTCTATGTCTGATTCCATGTACTAAGCAAAGCTGCTAAGTCTCCCGATCTTATCAGCATGGCTTTGTGTAGTCAGTGTCCAGTGGCACAGTCCTGAGAGGGATTCAGCTGCAGGCCAGGTCTAGCCTCAGCCTATCTCTCTCCAGTGCCACCTGTTAAGATTCAGTAAGCACCAACAGATTTTGTGTTTATAGTTGTCTCAAGAAACCATGCCAGAAACTGAGGCCAGCTGCCACTAGTATGGGTCTTAGGGTTGGCTCAGTAAGGGGCACTGGACTGAGGGCACACCTGATTGTGGCTTGAGTGGGGCCACGAATTTGGGTAGGTGGAGTTTCAGGGAATCTTCTGGGCAGAGTGACCTCTGTTATCAGGTTTGATGATGTTTTAGCTATGGCAGCGCTGTCTCAACATGCTGGGATGGGGAAATGTTCAACAGAGGAAGAATGGATACTGCCGGCACTTCTGACCAGGAGAAAGCCTTGACTCTGGCCCTCTCTCCAATAACTCAGTGTCTCCCTATAAATCCCTGGTGACCTCCGAGCAGCTGACCTGACCCTGGTGCTCAGAGCGAGCAGGACTGTCACTGCAAAAATATGCTCATGGACATGGACCCTTTGAAAGGTGTCTGCAGCTGCCAGCTGCCACAGCCTCCATCCTACTCAGCCACTGGAGACTGGCAGCCTCGCCTCTTCACTCCTTCCTACCTTCTACCATTGCACGTTGATTAATTATTTCTCTCCCTATAATTGTAGTACTTCTAGATTCCAGGTGACTTTGCTTACTGTTTGCTCCGTGTTTCTGTCAGAGGGATGAACAAAGCCTCTATCATCTATGCCATTTTTAGGTGCCTCCTATTAATTTTTGACAAGGGTACCGAATCATTCAACAGAGAAAGGATGGTCTTTGCAACAAATGGTGCATGGAAAACTGAACAACCACACACAAAATAATAAAGTTAAATCTTTCCTTAAACCACATACACAAATTAACTCAAAATTTAAGAAATACCTAAAGTTCTAAAAGTATAAAACTCTTAGACAAAAACATAGGACAAAAGCTTCATGACATAGGGTGTGGCAATGATTGTTTGGATATGCTACCTAAGCAGAGATAACAAAAGAAAAAACAGACAAATTGGACTTAATAAAAATTTAAAACTTTTGTGCATCAAAAGACACTATCAAAAGAATGAAAGACAGTCATAAAATTGGAGATGCTTGATAATAAATTATTAGGCAGGATATATAAAGAACACTTACAACTCAACAATAATAACAAAAGAAACAACTCAATTAAAATACAGGCAAAGGACTTGAATAGACATTTCTCCTAAGAAGAGATATAAACGGTCAATAGGTACATGAAAAGAAGTTCAACATCATTTATCATTAGGTAAATGCATATCAAAACCACAATGACCTACCACTTCCCTCTCATTAGGATAACCATTATTTTAAAATATGGAAAATATCAAGTGTTGGTGAGAATATGAATAAATTAGACTTTCATACATTAATGGCGGAAATGTAAAATGATGTCGACTCTGTGGGAAACAATTTGCTCAGTTCCTCAAAAAGTTAAATATTAAATTAACATATGACCCAGCAATCCCACTTCTAGGTAAATACTCAAAAGTGTTGAAAGCAGGGATTCAAACAGATACTTAGACACAAATGTTCACAGCAACAGTACTTACAATAGCCAAAATGTAGAAACAACTCAAATGTCTACCACCAAGATGAATGGATAAAAAAAAAAAAAAACAACTGTTGTATATACATATAATGGACTATTATTCAGCCATAAAAATAATGAAGTTCTAATACATGTTACAACATAAATGAATCTTAAAAACATTATGCTAACTGAAATAAGCCAAACACAATAGAAAAAATACTGCAAGATTCTACTTGCATGAGGTACCTAGAATAGTCAAATTCATAGAGATTGAAAGTAGAATAGAGGTTACAGGAGATAGAGTTTAAAATGGGGGGAGTTATTGCTAAATGGGTATAGATTTTCTGTTTGACATGATAAAAAGTTTTGGAAATGGAAAGTTATGAAGGTTAACATTGTGAACGTACTTAATGCCACTAAATTGC
Organism: Cynopterus sphinx; assembly: GCA_030015415.1. Classification (NCBI taxonomy): domain Eukaryota; kingdom Metazoa; phylum Chordata; class Mammalia; order Chiroptera; family Pteropodidae; genus Cynopterus; species Cynopterus sphinx. The sequence continues at coordinate 86,427,442 of CM057388.1, forward strand.
ACTCTTAAAATGGTTAATAAAAACCTATAGTCCAAATTCAGCCTGGCATTCTTAAAAGTATATTTTACACATAATGAGGTATCCAGTATAGTGCTAGGCAAATATGCTGCCAATTATTATGGGTAACATTAAATATGAGCATTCCCTAAAGAGACCTAGAATCATATTTGAGAAACCAGCTTTGTGTACATTAAGTCAGTGCTCTCCAAAGTAAGCTTAATCATAGCAAAGGGGGTATTGAAGATGATCCACTGAGGAACAAAAAGAAAAAAAATAGAAATTCAATTTTTGTATTTAAAAAAATGTAAGACAGTAAGAAATGAAGGCTTGCTGATGTTATATATATAAATTGACACAGGTGCCCTCAGTCAGCCCATAGAGTCCAAAGATCTTATGAGAGAATAGAAATTTTTTGTCTTTAGTTAAATAAAACTAATTGCAATTTACCTGAGCCAAGTTATGTGGCCATATGGATATATTATCTACTTTTAACTAAACCAATTTCCACGAAATTGACAAGTACCTTAACAATATTCCTACAAAGAAATTTTGGACAAGTGTAAGCAAATATCAGGGAAATGGCAAAGGTGAAACTTGTGCTATCCCTACTATGCCTCATCATCTGCTACATTGCTAGGAAAACACAATGCTGAGTTAACCAACTCTGTCAGGTATCTGGCTAAAACAATTTTAAATCATGAAGATTATTGGAAATACGAATTCACATTCACTCTCCTTGCACAGTGGCCATGCTAATGTCTCTGTATCGTTCCAATATGTGCTGCTTATACATACAAAGCAAGCACTGCATCCACTTTCAATAATGATCTATAGTTAACAAAATGTAAAATGTTCTAAAAATATTCCATCTTTAACTCATTCTTTTTATATTTCTATTTTGTGTATATTCTATGATTCATGTTATATACCAGCGCAGTAGTAGGTGTTCATAATGTACATTCGACATGCATGTATTGAAAGTATGTGCTCAAACCTTTTTTACTGATGCAGTATGTAATCAAAAGAGGTTAAATATTACTGTCTATAGTATAGACAATAAATGTTATTGGTGGTCGGTAACAGAAGACTAGTATGAGTTGTGTGAATTAAATTTTGGCCTAGGCCTAGAAAGATGTTTAAAATATGGACAAGCTGAGGGTGGAGAGGAGGATATTACAAACAAAAGAAATCATATAAACAAAAATTTAGAGGAGGAAAAATATGGCAGGTTTGCAGGTAGTGACTAGCTCAACTGGAACAGTTTGTGCTATGAATAGTGATAAAACTAGATAGGTAAAACCAGGCCAGATTTATAGAATCTTAAATAATTGAAGAACTTGAGTTTGGGCAGAATAGCATGGATGTTACAATCACAGGCTGTAGAGTCAAACAAAACCGAGTCGAATCCCAGCTCTGTAACATTACTTGTGCAACCTTAGGCAAGAGATTTAAACTGAGCCTCCGTTTCTTTATCAATATGAAGATGATGGTAATAATGAGGATAACAAGGTTGTTGTAGAGTTATCATACTGCCTGGCAACCTATGTAAGTACTCAATATGACCTAGCTATAAGTAATGAGAAGCCATTGTAACCTTTTGCACAGGAGAGAAAAAGGTTAAAATGATGTTTTAGAAAAGTAATTTGGTATTGGTTATGGAAATAGGATTATACTGGCAGAGAGGGGGAATCTGTTAGAATATTATTAGAGTCATCTGAACACAAAGGACAGAAGGAAGTAGCAGTGGGAAGAGAGAGGATGTTTTCAAGGAAGAATTAATAAGATTAGATGCCTAATTAGATACAGTAGAAAAGTAAGGAAGAATTGAAGATGTACCTAGAATTTTGAGTCTTAAAACTATGTGACTGTGACTGTTTTGATGCCATTGCAGAAAATGTGAGAATTGGGAAAGATAGCTTAATAAATTAATCAGTCTTTTAAAAAATTAATGAAATTTATTAAGGTAACATTGGTTAATAACATTATATGTTACAGGTGCATAATTCTATAATACATCATCTGTATATTGCATTGTGTGCCCACCACTGAGAGTATAGTCTCTTTCTGTCACCATATATGACTTCCTTTACCCTCTTCATCCTCTCCCCACACCCTTGGGCAACCACCATACTGTTGTGTCTCTGAGTTTGTTTTTTGTTTGTTCATCTGTTGCATTTAGTATTATATCCCACATGATTGAAATCATATGGCTCTTGTCCTTTTCCATCTGACTTATTTCACTTAGCACAATACTCTCAAGATCCAATGTACCACATCTTCTTTTTCCAATCATCTGTCAAAGGACACTTAGGTTGTTTCCATGTCTTGGCTTTTGTGACTAATGTAGCAATGAACATAGGGGTACATATATCTCTATGAATAAGTGATTTTAAATTTTTCAGATATCCAGAAGACAGATTGCTGGGTCATATGGTAGCTCTACTCACTTTTTTGAGGAAACTCTAATCAGTCTTTTAAAACAATGAAATACATCTTCTCAGCAAAATGTAATTGTTGGCATAGTCCTTCCATTTAATATTTATGTAGATGTTTTCTTCTGGTGAGAAGCTCAAAGTAATTTGTAATTCACTCAATCAACAAGTGAAGGACAAGTTATCCCAGAACTAAAACAGAATTTTGCTTATTATACCTCCCATTGAAAGTTGAGAGATTAGCCATCATCAGCTATTTTGAGGGTCATTAGTAAAAGTGGGTTGACCTTTTTATCATTTATATTTTGCCCATTTCCAAAATGAATATGAGATGGCTTACAATGAAATAAGATTGTTAAAATAAAGATAAAATGTCAAGAACCATATATCTGTCAAGGGCAAAGAGTACTGGATGCCAGAAACCTAAGTTAAGGAGAGTTGCTGCATTTAAACACTAATCTTAGCTTCCGACTTTTTAGGATTCAAGGAGAAAATTGATATCGTAAGTTGCCCAGTTTTGCTTTATGAAGGGGACTATGCCTGAAAGCTTTTAGTTGCCTAGTGTTGCCACAGTGCTCAATACATGCTGGTTGAGAGAATGAAACAATTTATAAACTAAGATCAAATTTTATTTCTTTTAAAACAAGGTAGTCTATTCCCTTAAAGAATGGCTTTTCATAAAAGAGGCTAGGTACTTAGTAGGTTCCAAGGAAAACTCAAAAACATATCACAAAAATATAATGCCATTGCTTTACTAGACTAAAAAAAATGGTAACAAAATCTATGACAGATTAACTGTGAAACCTGGCCAGCAGAAGAAAAAGCTCTTCCTATATAACAGATGATATCTAAATTGTCCCTATCATAATCATGCCTTGTACTCCAACTTCTAAATGTCTTCATCTCACAAAGTTCCCTTATATTTGTGTCTAAACCAAGTTTAATTTATCCAAAACAGGTACAATAAAAAGAAGATGGTAATATGTGTTACAAAAGTTTATATTTGTGAAGATATAAATATAAGGGGTTGTTGAAATAGGAAGATAATATTTAAGTTGAAAAATTTTTAAATCAATTTTACTTAAGACACTACAGAGAAAGTCATGTTCTTACCGGGTACCAATGATTTTATATCCTATTTAACAAGTCAGGAAATAAATATGAAATTATAGAAAAATATACAGTGAGCAGACTTGTTATGGGTTGAATTGTGCCCACCCCCTCCAAACCCATTTGTTGATGCCCTAAACTCCAGTGTTTCATAATGTAACTTTATTTGTATATAAGGTCTTTGTAGAGGTAATCAAGTTAGAATGAAGTCATTAGGGTGGACCCTAATCTGACAATGTCCCTATAAAAAGAAGAAATTTGGAAATACAGGTATAAGTACAGGGAAAACCATGTGAATATGATCCATGTGAACATGAACATGGCCATCTATGTGCCAAGTAGAGAAACTAGGAACAGATCCTTCTCTCATGGCCCTCAGAAGAAAGTAACCTCGCTGACTTCTTGATTTTGGTCTTCCAGCCTCCAGAATTGGAAGACGATCATTTCTGTTGTTTAAGCCCCCCAGTTTGTGGTACTTTATTATGCAACCCTAGCAAATTGATACACAAATTATTTCTGCCAGGCAGTTGTTTATGTTTAGAGCTTTAGGAGATAAGGAACTAAAATCTGAGTGCTTTCAAAACTCTTGAAATACAAGCTCAATTGTTATTATGAAAAGAAAAGTACATAAAAAATAATTCCTGAATACTTAGGAATTACTATGTTTAGAAAATTAATTTCCATGCTAAACATTTCACAATATATACATATACCAAATCACTATATTGTATACCTTAATCTTACACAATGGTATATGTCAATTATATCGCAATAAAGCTAGAGGAAAAAAATTAAATTCCATCTTGATGTTTTCAAGCTCTCAAATACCTACAAAACAGCTAACAACCACAGTCTAGAAGATATTGTTCATTAACTGACTAATAGGAAGGGGGCAACTTGAACCATACACTTATTCAAATATTGACCCAGTATATGACTTGGGGCAGTGTGCTTATTTAAAAACAAAAGCACAGTTAATCAAATTAGTTTATAGGAAATACAGAGAATAAAAAAGAACATATTAAATAACACAACATGGAAGCAGAATCAGAATGTGGGGCTTGTACAGCCTGGTTTCTTCAATAATTAAGTAACATGGAACAAAAACAGAAGGGAAAAGCTGTTTTAAATAAAAGAGGCCTAAGAGATCATGGTTGGAACATGTTTCAATCACTAAAAAAAGGCAGTTTTGAGAATCAAGAAAATGTTAACATGAACAGGTTATTAGGTAACATTAAGGAATAACTTATTTACATTGATTGTTTATGAGTAAAAAGACATCAAGAATTTACTTTAAAGCACCCTCCTCCCCCTAAAATAGAAGGGGCTAGATTAAAAATGAAGTACAAAATGCAGATAAATTTTAAGCTGGAGATGGAGTACATGGAGGTTATATTTTGTGTCTTTTAAAAACTTTAATGTAGTGTGCCAAGCATTGTGCATATGTTAATTCCTTTCATCCTTACTTTCATCCTATTTTACTGAAAAATAAAATAAAATATAAAATGTGACTTTATTAATATTAGAATTAAAGTTCAGGATGTAATGAGGTGAGAACCAGACATCTCTATTTTGTACTTTAAAGGTTAAGTCCAATAGCTTAAAAAAGTCATGATTAAAGAATGCATGTGAAGAAATATGTAACTTAAGATATCTATGAGACTATTACACTGTTGAAATTAAGCCTTAATTTCCCATATGATCAGTACCTAGATTGAAAGTTAATGTTATTTCTATTTTCCCATTTCATTCATTTTCAACTTGCGTTTCATTTTAAGGGTTTATAATATATATTCTGTCACTATGGAAATAACTTGCTTTACAATTTATATTACTAACCAGTTAAATTAATTTTGATTTCAAGTTTCATAATCAAATAGCAACATGTAACCAATTTTCAAATATTAGTCTAATTTATGGGAAGCAAAAAAATACTGCATAGATAAACCAGAGGTTACCTTACCTACTAGATTTAGGTCCTTCCATTAAGAATTTCTAAATAGTTACATACTCACAAACAGTAAAACAATGTTTTATCTACTAAAAATGAAAATAATTTTTCTACCATACTTTCTTGCTGGGGAATGATAACCTGGTTTTAGGGAAGCCATGGTATGAGGAAGAGAGGGAAAGGAAGCAGGAGTTAGAGTATCAAAAACTAAGGTCACAAGGTACTCTGTTTTGTGCCACTGCAACAGGAAAAGGGTAGCTGGAAAAGAACCCAGTAATTTGGGGTAAATCTTGGCTCTGATACTAACTCTGGACATCATATAAATTACTAAATTTCTCCCATCTTTAGTTTCTGAACTTATAAGTCTGTTGTGAGATGAAATGAAATCACAGATGTAAAGTACCTATTACAGTACTAAGTGAACAATAAGTGCTTCAGAAGAATTAAGATCCCCTTGAACAAAAGTCTGCTTGTAGTTGGGTCAAAAAAAATTTCATCATCTATACTGGAGTGGTGATTTGATCTTTTGAGTTCTGTGGCTAGTCCTTGGATAATTAAAAGATTTAATTCTGTATTAGGCTTTTGCTGTTAAACACCTACAGACATGCGCATGTACAGGCCCTCACACACACATGCACAAAACATAAACCAGTAAGATGCAATGTGTCCCTGAACTCAGATCTCTAAGAAGTAAATGAAACCTGATAATATAAAGGGCATTTTATCTTTCAAAACATTCTTCGCCTGAGGGTTTTAAAAAACCATGATAACTATGGTTATTATGAACAAAAGACTTAATTTTTATATACAGCATTCTTTTTCTTTGAGAACCTTAAAAGAACTAGATTCAATGTAGAAGAGTATGCAGTCTTTCTGGAAACTTCGATTTATTAAAATAGTTAATAACCCCAATAAAATTAGGACTCTTTATTTGTTGTTTGTTTGTCTTAGAGAAACTATTCCTGGAATTAAAAATGAACCACGTGACCTCACTTAGAATTGCTGAACCATAAGTATTTTCTAAAGAAAAAAATTTACTTTTTTAAATGAACAGCTGTCAATTTCGAAAGTCTTCTTACCTGTTTGATTTGATGAAGGCGACGGATAGAAGTGTGAATGGGAGAAGATGACAAAATCTGAAATTTCAAACGTAAAAGTCAAGCTTGCTTTAATGTTTCTGATTATATCTAAACATTAATTAAAGCAATATTGAATTATATAAATATTTCTTGCCTAATGCATGCTAGCAACAGTGTTAGTTAAGTTTAATATTTAAAAAAATCAAAAATACAATTGAATCTTGACAAAATTTATTAATCAAAAGTCTCTATCTATATATTGGGACAGAATAAAATAACTGTTCACTTAAGATATATGGGGCAGAAGATCAATAGAACATTTTGTTTATCTCTATGTTTCCTTTCCCAAGGAACTAGATCTTAAAATCACCTCATTTTTTTGCAAGTTTTAGCCCATTAGTAAAGCTTAGTGAAAGACATTACTCAGAAAAAGCTGAAACAGTCATTAAATCAGCAGTTAACTTGCCAACCATACAAAAGAAAAATATACAAAATAATTCCATCAATTATCTTGGAATCTAGCTGGAGAAACCAAACTTTCATAACATGTAATGTCATAAGGCAATCACTTTCAAGTATTCAGCATATTTTACTCTTGTTTGCTCAGATGCTTGTTGTCTAGGCAATGTCTCCTTTTCAGTCTTGTCTCAAGGCTTATGAGGACCCACACAAAAGGAAAATTAAAAATGAAGGGAGTTAAAGCTAAGTAAAAAAATAAGGCTTGAAGATAATCTTTAGAATTCATTTATCCATTCTATCTGTATCTTCATTAGTTCTTGAAATGCCAGATAATGTATTAACCATATCTTACTTTCACATTGTATCTTAAGAGCACATTGAGTCGTACATTCAAAAATATTTAATGAGCACCTACTACATGCTAAAGTACTGTGCCAGGCCCTGAGGATCCAAAGAGAAATAAGACATTTTTCTGTCCTTGAAAATTTCAAAGTCTAGGTAGGGAAAACTAGGCCACAGGTAAGTGCCAGAACGAGTTATGTTTTGTGAAAGTTCAAAGGACAGAGAACTCTGTCTGTGGTCTTGGATAAGTCTTCACAGAAGCTTACAGGGGAAGTTAGAGAATCAGTAGATAGAGAAGAGGAGGGAGGGTCTTTCAGAGAGTGAGAAGACACGTTTAAGGCAGAGACATGTTTGGGGAACTGAAAGGTTCAGAGTGGCAGATACTTGGTATATGACAGGGCATGGAAAGAAGCAAATTTAGCTGAAACCATTTTGTGAATTTTGAACTTTAGCATTTGAATCCAATAAGAAACTTAGTGCATAGGTCTCTCTGAGTTCTTGAACCTCAAAGGTATTTTAAACAATATCATACCTGTTTTAGAAAGATAACACTAGCAGCATATGTGGAACAAACTGAGGGTGGAGAGAAGAGAGACTAGAAGTAGGTTCACTGGTGAGCCAGATAAAAGATGGTGAAGGTCTGAATGAAAAGGGGAAGGATGAAGAGGAGGCAGACTGGAGAAATGATCAAAAAGAGTGAAAAGAGCTAAAGACTGGCCTGAGGTTTCTAGCTAACACCTATAGGTGGATGGTGGCCAAAAAAGGCAGTAACAGGAATGAGTTGGTTGGTGGGGAAAAGACGAGTGCTCAAAAAATATGTGTTGGACAAATGAATGTTTTTATGTAGTAGATTGTCTGAATTGTTATTAGGTTTTAAAATATATCATATGACTTTTAAAGGAGCATGTTATCTCACTAGTTGTATTTTGCTTAAGAAAGTATTAAAATCAGTTTGATTTCTCTAACCACTTGCTAGAAAGTGGAGGAAGCAGCCAAGGTTGTAAAATTAACAACAGAAAATTCATATGTGTACAATTGAAAATTCACTACATACAAATTATATGTATATAATTATATCTATATGTACATATATATAATTAGTGGCAATTGCTTCTTTATAATAATTTGTTACCAGAAAAACAGGGCTAACTATTAAGTATTTCAATATTTATTGAGCCCTTATTATATGTAAGGAATTGTTTTTCTGTTCAGAGTGGAGGGAAGGATTAAAAAAAAACTAATAAGTCATAGTTATAACTCTCAGAGATTAGACATGAAAACAAATATTATATAAGAGAAAAGGAATGGAACTACAGCAAACTAAAATTTTTTACAGCAAAGGAAATCATCAACAAAACAAAAAGACAACCATTTGTTTGGGAGAAGATATTCGCTAATGATACATCTGATAAGGAGTTAATAGCCAAAATACATAAAGAATGTATACAACTCGACAATAACAACAAAAAACAAAGAATCCAATTAAAAAATGGGCTGAAGACCTGAACAGATACTTCTCTAAAGAGGAAATACAGATGGCTAATAGACATGAAAAGATGCTCAAGGTCACTAAGCATCAGAGAAATGCAAATTAAGACCACAATGAGATATCACCTCACACCTGTCAGAAGGGCTATTATCAATAAATCAAAAAACAACAAGTGTTGGCAAGGATGTGGGGAAAAGGGAACCCTCACACATTGTTGATGGGATTGCAAATTGGTACAGCCACTGTGGAAAACGGTCTGGAGGTTTCTCAAAAAGTTAAAAATGGATATACCTTTTGACACAGGAATTGCACTTCTGAGTATTTATCTAAAGAAAACCCAAACAATAACTCGTAAAGATCTATGCACTCCAATATTCATGGCAGCACAATTTACAATAGCCAAGATATGAAAGCAACCTAAGTGCCCATCAACAGATAATTGGATAAAGAAGTAATGGTTCATATATAGAACGGACTATTACTCAGCCATTAAAAAATGAAATCCTACCATTTGCAACGACATGGATGGACCTAGAGGTTATTACGATGAGTGAAATAAGTCAGACAAAGATAAATACCATCTGATTTCACTTAAATGTGGAATCTAAGGAACAAAAATAACAATCTAATTAAAAACAGACTCACAATTATAGTGTATGATATGGTGATGGACAGAGGGGAGGGAGGTTGGGTACTGGGAGAATGGGGTGAAGGGTTAAAGAAGTACAAATTAGTAGCTAATGCATTGTCATGGGTTGGGGAGCACAGCAGAGGGAATGCAGTTAGTATTAATATGATGGCTAGGTGGAGGGCCAGGGGAGGGAGGGAGCAACTGGTAGCATCGTTTTATGAACTGTATAGCTGTCTAACCAATGTACTGTATACTTTAAACTAATTTAAATAATTTTAAAATATTATATACCAACTACACTTTAATAAAAAATTTTCAAATTTACATAAAAGGGATATATTGGATATATGATTTGTTGACATATGGAATATTGTTTTGCGCATTGTAAGAGATCTTTCAAGTTTCTATTTATATTAAATGTGTAATGGTGACAATGAACCTGGCACATAGACACTATGTGCTCACAGAATGGTAACTACTACTACCATTACCACCATTATCACCACCATCACCAAACACTTCTAGAATTCAGTGTTTAATGATCTAAATAACAACTTGGCAACAACTTGGATTATGTGTAGCAGTTATAAAACTAGAGTATCGGTTCCCTACTATTCAGCATTCTTCCTCGTTTTTTCTCATCTGGTCTTTTATTTTAATTAATTTCAATAGAATTAATTTTTAGAGCAGTTTTTGGTTCATAGCAAAATTTAGTGTAAGGTACAGATTTTCTCTGCCCTCACATAAGAATAGCCTCCCCCATCATCAAAAGCCAAAACAAAAGTAGTAAATTGTTACAATAGCTGAACATACACTGACACAAAGTCCATAGTTTACATTAGGGTTCACTCTTGGTGTTGTACATTCTATGGGTCGGGACAAATGCATAATGTCATGTATCCATCATTACAGTATTGTATTGAGTAGTTTCACTGCCCCAAATATCCTGTGCTCCACCCACTTATCCTCATCTTTTATTTTTTCAAAAGAAATTGACTCATTTTTTTCATTATAAAGCCATATATGCTCAGTATAAAACATAATTAATGAGGAAAAAAATCCCAGCATCACCCACCATCCAGAGATGACTATAGTAACTATCTCAGTGTTTATTTTTCCAGACCTGGATCCTACTGCACATACTATTTTGCAGTTTGGGATATATATAAAACTTGATACATTCTGTGTCTGCATCTAGGGTTGTTTGCAGGTCTCAGCTCCTGGGCCGGCTTCTGTCAAAATGCCATTTATTCACGAAAATCTGTGGAAACTTAGCTGAGAGAGTTTACACCCATAAGTGCATACAGGTCAGTCAAAGCACACACCAAGTTTTATACTTTGAACACTGAAATGGCTATCAAGACTAAACAAATGGATGAGGTCACCAGTCAACATATGATCAGCCACAGCAATGAAAAGAGAAGGACCAAAAAGGAACTTACATCAGTACAGACACTAGCTTGTCTAGCCACCTGGAGATGGTGATTTAGGGCCTACTGAAAAAAAATGCTCATTATGAGGCTTCTAAGTTGAAAACCTCCTCCATGAAGGGGTTGGAGACTGATGAAGACTCCCTCATTGAGATATCTGCTCAAGGACCAACCAGAAGCTGCAAGAAATTAACAGACTACAAGGAAATGGACAAAGGTGATCTGGAGAAGGACATTGTTGACACATCTTGTGACTTTTAGAAGCTGATGTTTGCTCTTGTAAAGGGCAGAAGAGCAGCAAGTGGCTCTGTCACTGATTATAAACTACTGACCCAAGACTGAAGAGGAAAGGAACTGATGTTCCCAAGTGGATCAGCATCATGACTGAGCAGAGGGTGTGTCACCTCCAGGAAGTATCTGAAAGGTACAAGAGCTAAAGTCTTTATGATTAAGGGGGTCAAAGGAGATCTGCTCCAGTGTATTCAGAACAAGCCTCTATTTTAGTGACTCCATCCAGAAAGACAACAAGGGCGATCACCAGAGAGTGCTGTCATGCCTGTGGTAGGAAACTCTAGCCAGCATAAACATACTATGTTTCCAGCTAACACTTCTAGAAACTCAGTTTGAGGCTAACAATCCCCAAGTGCCCATCCCTGTAAGGATAATATTAACATTGTCTACATACCCTCCCAAACTTATTTTAGTTATGTAAGCATTATTTGGCTTTCTTAGCTAGTCTCTCATTTTAGCCAAAGAAAGGAACATTCCAAAGTATTGGAAGTAAAACCTATGATGTCAAACACATTGCCTCTTGTGTACTGTGTCATAAACAGATGAATAAACTGAATTATTTTATAAACAAATCATAAATATGTTCCACACATCTTTCTATTATAAAATTCACCTGCAGAAACATTTTAAAGGCTGAATATTATACTATATGGTGGATGAAGTGATAAGAAGCACTCATTATGTGCCAGACACATCTTATCTCACTCACTTCTCATACCAGCCACACAACATAGATATTATTATTGTCCTCATTTTCAAGATTAAAAAATTGAGGGCCAGAGAAATTAAGCAACTTGCCCAAGGTCATACGGCTTGTAATTCTAAGAACTAGGATTCAAACACAGATAATGAAAGCTCAGTCATTTTACTTATTCCCTGTTGTTAGACAATCATACTGTTGCCACATTTTTCCTTGCTCTTGTGAACAATGCTGTGATAACAACCTTTAAGCTAATTGTTTCAGACATCCTCAATGAATTACTTAGGGTAAACTCCTAGATTTGGAGTTTCTGGGTCTCAAGGCTGTTGATTTACATTGCCAAACTGCCCTCCAGAAAGCTTATACAAATTTACTTTCTAGCAATGTATGAGAATATCAACTTCCCTGTACCTCTCCAACATTAAATATTACTAGTTAGAAAACATTTGTATGCCCATTCTTCAGGCATACAGTAAAGGTAATCTAATTTCTAAAGCAAGTAGAAATATTGTGATTTATCCAGTTTGGGATATTTTCCACCAATGTTCCCCTTTATTGCAGTGATCACTGAGAAATTGTGCAGTGACACGAACCAAATATGAAAAATTTAGGTTTCCCTTTAGAAAAAAAACTCTCAAGTATACATACATGTACATATGTATATATATATATATATATATATATATATATATATATATATATACACACACACACATATACACCTTTGAACAAGGAGAATTTAATATTTTTAACTCATGCTCATATTATCATCATTCAAATGCCCAGAAAGTTCACAATATAGAATGTGAAACATTAAGTGTTATAAGATTTATAATCTGATGAAAAGACATGATAACTGGAACTTAAATATATACATATACTCTATGTAATTATAAAATTATGATACTTTAGCTGTATAATAATGGCATGTTATAAAAAGAAAAAACAAAGAAAGGGAATTGCATGATGTGGCAAACTGTCCTAAACTAATTATGAAAGACTTCCTGGAAGAGATTATTTTTAAGTGATAGCTAAGGGATAGGAAGGAACCAGTTTAGTTTTAGAGACAAAGGCTTAGAATTCCCTGTTGGAAAACTTCATCCAGGAAATCCCTAGAAGACTGCCTGACTGAAATTGATGACATCAACAGGATATGCTGTGAAATGTCTGAGAAAGGTAGAATTTGAAATTGAGCTATAGTATGGTAAGCCACAGAAAATATTTAAATTGGACAAAATGTGGATTAAATATTGGACTTGACTGATTCAGCAATAATGTTGAAAATTAATTGTAGATAAGAAGGCATCTGGAAGAGAATTCTCCCACAGATAAAGTACTATAGGTGGTGTTAGATAATTTTTCTATATGAAATAAAGAATTAAAATTTAAATGGTTTCCTGAGATGTCAATAAACCTCACTAGTATCTTTTATGTAAATTTCTCATTGAGCTTTTATCTCATACTCTAGGGAGAGAAAGTCCTTGGGAGGAAGCAAGAGTGCTAGCACCAAGGAATGATGTGGTGGTGGTGGGTAGTGGGGGTGTTGGGAGGGTGCTGGCCAAAACTGATTCCCAAGCATTATCTTCAGTGAAGAAATTAAGATAGAAAAGATCAAGCTTAGTTCCATTTTAAAGGGAGACAACAGAAAACTATTGTAAAGACATTAAAATCGTTAAAAATAATTTAAACTTTACAAGTTTTCTATTTTAACCCATTTCTTACTGCAGTTACAAGAGGTAAAACACTTAGAAGATCCTGAACAGAAGTTGTATGCTATGTTTATGAATGCCTCTGCCTAGTTCCTGAAATGATTTAAGATGGTATAGATTCTGAACATGAACTGAATATGGGCTAGAAAAACAGAGCATAAAGGAGGATGAGGAATGTACTAAATACTCTCTACTGGGTGGACCAGAAACTGGGTTTAGAGTTTATAGTTACTAGCGTGAAAAGCAAAACCTAATCAGATAAATATCAGTAGCCATAAAATTAAAACATATTGCTCAAGAAAAGCACAACCATTTCTGACAGGAAGATGAGACATTTCTCCTCCTTATTTTGGAATAGGAGGGGCAGGGGTGGAGAAAAGATGTGGCTGTACCAAATTCAACAGAAGTTCCAGGAAGAGAATTCCTAGTGGAAAAGTAAGGAACAGGCATGTCAACCTCAGAGTTCTCAGGAGATAAAGCAAATGGATAATTAGGGGACAAGGTGCGGTCCCCATAGTTAGAAGAGGTCCTTGGGTTTCTGCTCATCAGAAGTGGGGTGGAATGATTCCCTGATAGTGGTGAAGAAAATATTGAGGTTAATTAAGAAAAGAATTGTGGATAATAGATTTTTACAATGTTTGGAAAATAGGCATCATTATTTGCATGTTAAATGATATCCATGGTTCTTCAATGCCCTGTCAATGGTAATTTTTTCCCCTCAAAATACTGTTTTACTTATATTGAAATACATGAAAAGCAGCACCAATTTAAAAATTTTTAATTTGTGGTCAAATGTTAGAACATAAAATTTACCATCTTAATCATTTTTTAATCTAAAGTTCATTAGTGTTAAGTACAGTCACTGTAGAGAGTGGATTGCAAGCTGACAAGGTCCTTGCAATCTGTGAAGTCAACCAAAGGTTGCCTCACCTCAACAATCCTCCTAAGAATGGAGAAGTAAGAATTGATCGGAGAACTATGCAGTGTTGCTCCGAGACAGGGAAGTACACTCATAGCCACGAGCAGTTGGGACTGCAAAAGATCATAGCAGGGTGTGGGTTGGGTGATTGTGCAGAGATGATTTTATCCTCGCCAACAATTGTATGCCCTCGTATAACTGCAGCTCGTAAAAATCAAACTGCGCCATTGCCCCAACATACGTGGACAGTGGATGTCCTGATCCCAGTTTTCTGTCTACTTTCTTTTCTTAATCTCCCACCATTCCCACTCAGGTACATTCTCCAGAGCCGCGCTGGATGTGGCAGGATTTACCACTTGCTGGATGCAGCAGTTCATATTGTTGTGCAACTAATCTCCATAACTCTTTTCAACTTGCAAAACTGAAACTCTATGCCCATTAAGCAACACCTCCCCCATTCCCCCTTTCCTGCAGCCCCTGGTAACCATCATTCTACTTTCTGTCCCTATGAATTTGACTATTCTAGGTTCCTACAGCACCAATTTCAAGGATACTTCAGTATGAAATAGGACGCTTAAAATTATGGTTAATGATATCACTCAATAATAACTCTTTTTTTCAAAAATGATGTTTCTGTTTTGTAATGGGATGTATCAACTAGAAATAAAAACACATATATTGTTGATGCTTCGTGAAAAACATTCAAGTAATATAGAAATACATAAAGTAGAAGTAAAATTTTCCCTCTAATTCCATGCTCCAGAGATAACTAATAAAAATAGATTGATACATTTCTTTCTACATCTGTAAATATATACATAAGATCATACTACAAAAATGATTCTGAACCCTGGGTGAAATTACTAGGTACAAAAATTTAGTGAGGCTGCTGAGGATGGTAGAGTAGAAAGATGGAAGGAACCTGGGTCTCTAATGACATCACTGAGCCACTGGATTAAACAACTCTGGAACCTCCTTTCCTCAAGACTTCTTAAATTTCGCTTACTGCTTAAGTTGCCTATGATTGGATTTTGTTACTTCTGTCCAAAGCATTCTAATCATCACATCACCCTCTTAGATAACTCAGCATATCTATATTGAAGGCAAGTATATACCTATATAAATCTTATAATAATAATAAAGTGATGCTTTCACAAAATAAAAGCATATGCATAATGCTGTTACAGTAATAAAACTTCAATAAAACTTGTAATTCCCATTACCAAATAAGATAAAATGACTTTGGTTCTGCCAAACACAATCCATGATATAAGATGGTTTCTTTTAAATATTCATTATATTAAATGGAACCTTATGAAAATCGAGAGCCTAGAATTCCTAAAAAAAATGCCAGGTAAATGGTTGTTCTACATATGTATTATTACTAATAAAAACATCTAATATTTATTAAGCATTTAGTATGTGCCAGTGCTGTGCTGAGTGTTTTACACTGATTTTTTCACATGCTAAAAGCTTAAAAAAAAAGTCTGTGGTAAAATACACACATTTACCATCTTAACCATTTTAAGTGATATTAAATGCATTTACATTGTTGTGCTATGTGCTTTAACTTTTTCCCTTTTTCTTCCAGTTTTTATTGATAGTATTTCACATTGATTAGTGTAATCACTACAACAAACCTATGAGGCAGATACTATTACATTCCCATTTTACAGATGAGGGAATTAAGGCATAGAAAGGGTAATCTGTCCCTGAATAACTAAACTGGTATGTATGGTGCTATTTATAGGTCCTTACCTCCCAGTCATTTGTCAACCCAATCCAACTTGGCTTTGCCTCACCCCAACCCTCTCTCCATTGAAATTGCTTTCAAATATAAGAAATTTATGAATTTCTCTCCATTTTGGTAACTCAAAGGACACATTTCAGTCTTTATCATGTCTGACCACTTGACAGAATATGATTTAGTTCTTTTCCTTGGTTTTTCATGGTACTATTCTCTTCTGAGTCTTCTTCCGGCTCTCCGACCATTCTGTCTTAGCCTTCTTTGGTGGAGCCTCCTCTTCTGACTGATGTTTAAGGGCTGGCGATCTTTACAGCTTTTTCTGGAGCCTCTTTTCTTCCCTTTTATATTCTTTCCATAAGTCAAATCATTTATTCTCGTAGCTTTAAATAACAATCTATTGATGATTCCTAAATGTGTGTCTCTATCCTAAGATTCAAATTATTATACCTAACATTTCCACATAGAGATCCCAGAGAACTTCAAACCTAACATGTCCAAAACTAAACTTGTTTTCCCTTCTAAATCCACTCCCCTTCCCATGTTCCCTTCTTCTATGGGATCACCATTCCATCATTAGCCCAAGCCAGATATCTATTAGCCCTCTTTGCCCCCACCATTTCCTACTCTCCATTGAATCTATCACCAATTCATTCTACCTTTTAAATATTTCATGAATATGACACTGTTCTCCATGCCCACTGCCATCACATTAGTCTGAGTTACTATTAGCAATTTGTCAGGGTTATTGCACTTGCCTCCTATCTGATCTTGCATCTACTTTTGCCCTCTTCCAACCCACTCTGCAGCCAGGGTACTCTTTTTAAAATGCAAATCTAATCATGTCAATCATAGACTTAAAATTCTTCAATGGTTTCCCATTGACCTTAGGATAAAGTACAAAAACTTTTTTGTTTTTATTTATTAAAATTTTGGGGTGATATTTATTAATAAAATCAAAGAGGTTTCATTTGTACAATTCAATAATACATCATATGTATACTACATTATGTATTTATCACCCAAAGTTGAATTTCCTTCTGCCACCAAATATTTGACCCACCTTCCCCATATTCCTCTCCCCTACCCCCTGCTAACCACTAATCCACTGTCCGTGTCTATGAATGTCTGTTTGTCATGTTTGTTTATTACTTTTAATTTTATGTCCCACATATGAGTGAAATCATATGGTTCTCAACTTTCTCTGTCTGACTTATTTCACGTAGCATTATGATTTCAAGATTCATCCATGTTGTTGCAAATAACGGTATTTCATCTTTGCTCGTGGCTGAGTACTATTCCATTGTATGTGTGTACCATGTCTTCTTTATCCACTCATCTTTTATAGGACACTTGGGTTGTTTTGATGTCTTGGCCACTGTGAATAATGCTGCAATAAACATCTTTATGGATAAATGTTTTCAAGTTTTTTGGGTAAATACCCAGAAGAGGGATTGCTGGGCCATATGGTAATTTTATTCTTAGTTTTTTTGAGGAACCTCCATACTGATTTCCATAGTAGCTGTATCAATTTGCATTCCAAGTTAGCAGCGTATGAAGGTTCCTTTTTCCCTACAACCTCTCCAACACTTACTACTTCTCTTGTTGATGATAGCCATTCTAACAGGTGTGAGGTGGTATCTCATTGTGATTTTGATTTGTATTTCCCTAACAGCAAGTGAGGTTGAACATCTTTTTAAATATTTGTTGGCTATCTGTATAGCTCTCAAGAAGAGTCTGTTGAGCCGCTGTCCATTTTTAAGTGGATTGTTTTTTTGTTGTTGTTGTTGAGTTCTATGAGTTCTTATATATTTATTTTCTTTAGCTTGACTTAGACAGCCCTACAAAATCTTGCACAGTCTACACTTCCAACCTCAACTCTCACCACTTCATCTTTATTTCCACTTTAGCAAGAACACACTTCATTCAAATACTCTACACACTCTATTCTCTACATACCACACTCTTTTTCAATCTAGGCCTTTAAATATGCCATTTTTTTTTTTTACCTCCCAAACTAGCTAACTCCTCAAACTAGGTTAGATCTCCCTGGTAACTAGATCTGGATATAATACATAGTAGATTCCTAAAAATATTTGTTGACTTAGCTGAGTAGAAAAGAAGACTGGATATGTATGGTGGCTTTGATAGATGAACAAGTGCTTAATAAATACTATTGAATGAGTAAATGAGTTGAGATTTTTTAAATTAATAATTCTAATTTCTCCCCAATGTACCATTAGTATATTTGTGGTTTGAACAAAAGAGGGGCTCTAGTTGGCTGTAGAGAGAGCTGCCTGTGTAGCTGACCTGCCAGCCCTGGGGCAATGTAGCCCAGTGATCAGCAAATGCTTTTCACTACTTTGGTCAAAGGTAGCCAGCCATCTTTATTTAAGGAATCCATGTAAAGGATCTGTTTCTCAAACCAGAAATCTTCTATGTGACTGACCTTCCACTAAAAGTACAATTACTTAGATTGCTTGCTTGAGCTAGAATGTAAATGTGTCTTTACCTGAATAAGCCACATATATACTGTTAAACAAAAGTTTTCAATTATCTATATCTTCTGAGTGAACCTGCCCAAAAGACTCTCAATTGACGAGACTGAGTAATAGAAAAAAGCAACTTTTCCTTTTGGTGGTAACTGTGATCCCTGACCCTGTTTTCTTGCCTTTGCAACTTGTCTGGTGCCTGAAGCATCTGGGAAGCTGACTCTCAGGCACCTTTATTCAGTCATTCTCTGTCCAAATGGCACCCATGCATAGGTCAGCTCTCATGGATGTGAGGACAAACCACACTGTCAAGATGGTGGCTCTGTCCTCTCATCTTCCTAATTAATATTTATTTTCAGCACCTGTTCAATGCAGTTTTAACCCTATTGCTTTACTGTGACTTGTTGGCCATTATTTGATTTTTGTACTAAAAAAATTCTGTTACAGAAATCAGCACATTATTTTTTTTTTAATCTGGAGAGAAGATATTATGTTGACTGAAAATATTGTGAGGTGTCAAATATAAATGTATAAAAGCCTTCTTGCTGTCCTGTTGGTTATATTACATTCAGTTTATATTTGCTGGCAAAATTGGAGGTTTCTTTTTTGTTTATGTAAACTCTAATTTCTATCAAGGTGTCATGAATTTTTAAAATTTAGTATGACATTACAACTGTCTCAGTGTTGGTTAACTAATTTTTGCCAGGGCTGTTGTTGATCAAGCAAATAAATTCAAAAGTCATTTGAGAAAAGAAAAAGGCACTCTGTAATAAATCTGACAAGTTCAATGACTGCAAGTCACCTCACAGGGTGGTGATCTGTTCATAAATTCTTAACTGAGCAGGTCATAGTGGGTAGTCATGCCCCAGGACTATAAAAGCTTTGTCTTAGCCTTAAGCAAACCCTGCCCATTTTTCTTGTGCATATAGGTTAACACACCTTTAAAATGCCAGAAGTAATCCTCTTTTACAGACCCCTCAGAGGTATAACCACCCTCAAAGTAGCACATAATCTTGTTTAATTTTTCTTACATTCCCTCCTTAATTCTAAATGTATAAAAAGAACTGCAAAAATATCACTCACTGGAGTATTTGAGATCTTTCTTCCCAGCAAATCATCAGTTTGGCTCA
Source organism: Cynopterus sphinx (assembly GCA_030015415.1). NCBI lineage: Eukaryota > Metazoa > Chordata > Mammalia > Chiroptera > Pteropodidae > Cynopterus > Cynopterus sphinx. The sequence continues at coordinate 86,447,350 of CM057388.1, forward strand.
AATAAACTTTTATAAATTTCTCTATAGGTTTGGATGTTTTTTATGTTGACAGTGGGGATAATAGTGAATATCATTCTATGAAGAGGAATATGTAGTTTTAAGATTAGGAGGCAATATTTTTAAATGGGTTTCAAGCTATAATATTTCACTAAAATATGTTCTATAGATTCCATCATATAAAAAATATCATGTAAGTGAAATCTGTGAAAAGTTGTATGTTGACAAATTAGATAATCTAGATGAAATGCACAAATTCCTAAAAATACAAAAATTACCAACTGATTCAAGAGGAAATAGAAAATCTCAACATACCTGTAACTCAGGCAGGAGTTACACTAGGGTCCCTCCCCAGGGCAGCCAAAATGAGAAACAGCCTTAAAACAATAGCCTTGACTTAACTGTAGGACCTGACACAATAATGAGGAAATGACAGAGAAATTCCCTAACATAGGCAGGTGCAGAAGGACAGCTGGTGTGACCTCGAATTCACTTCTGTTTCATTATGCCATCATTATAATAAATTTACATTGCGATTGTGACCCCCCTTATGGGCAAAACGAATGCATTACAGGTATATGCATGCTCAAAGATAAGGTTATGTATCTGTCAATTAAGGCTTGTAGGGGTGGGGCTACGGCAACAGGGGGAAGACCAAAGCCTTGCAGGCTTAATAAAAGAGCCCAAAACAGGAGGCTTAAGGGCTGATCTCTCTTGGCAGCCCACTCTCCCTTCTGAGAGTGTACTTTATCTTCAGGTTTGACTTCTCTTAACAGCCAACTCTCTCATCTGAGAAGTGTACTTTTGCTTTCAATAAAACTAGCTTGCTTACAATCTCTTGGGCATCTCCCTTAATTTGTTGTCACCTGACACCAAGAACCAAGGACCAAGAATTCCAGGACTCCCCAGAACCAGTAACAGAACAAGTACTGTAAAGAGCTAGAATCTGTTTCAAAAACCTACCAAAGAAAAGTCTAGGACCAGATGGTTTCACTGGTGAATTCTACAAAACATTTAAAGAAGAATCTATACCAATCCTACTCAAACTCTTCTAAAAATAGAAGAGGAACATTTCCTAACACATTCTAGGAGGTTAGCATTACCCTGATACCAAAGCCAGTAAAGATAACACAAGAAAACTATGGACTAATATCCCTTATGAATATGATGGAAAAATTCTCAACAAAAAAATAGCAAACTGAATCCAATACTACATTAGAAGGATTATACACCAGCACCAAGTGGAATTTATCCTGGAATGCAAAGGTGGTTCAACTTAAGAAAATCAATGCGATAAAACAATATTAACAGAATCTCAATAGATACACAAAAATGCATCTGAAACAGTTCAACACCCTTTCATGATAAAAATACTCAGGAAAGAGCAAATGACAAGAGTTTTTTTTTTCTTTTAGGAACTTCAGCAACATGATAAATGGCATTTAACAAAACCAATAGCTAATATACTCAATGATGAAAGACTGAAAATTTCACAGTGGTAATCAGAAACAAGACAAAGATGTGTGTTTTTTGAAACGAGAGAGGTGGTGGTCGATCAACATTGTGATGCATTAAATGCTCCTGAACTGTATACTTTAAAAGTGTTAATTGTATGTTATGGGAATTTCACCTCAATAAAAAAAGATTTATTATGTGAAATAAGTATTATAAGAATGATAATTAAGAGATTAATGTTTATGGCAGTGTTTCTTAAAGTGAGAACTTGTTAGAAATGTAAATTCTCAGGCCCCACTCCAGACTTCTTTAATCAGAAACTCTGGGTTTGAGAGCCAGTAGACTGTTTTAATGAGTGCACTCAAGTTTGAGAGCCACCAGTTAAGGCCAAGAGCACAATCTTGGCTAGTGAAGCTGCTATAAGTTATTTTCTTACCGGACACTTTTGTGTCCTAAATGCTGTACTGGTTCCTCTAGTTCTTAATGTGTCATCTTGGAACACCTGTGAATTTTCATCACTAAGAAGAAAAAGAAAACATTTGTCACAATTTTTTTAAAGAAGTAAGTTAAAATACTTAAATAGCACTGCCATTAATGTAAATGGCTGCTTTGTGGAGACAGCTGTGCAGATATAGAAATTAAAACACCCACACACACATGCACACACACATATACACAAAATTTAGTCAGCTGAGCCTCAAGAAGGGTCTGTATAATGTAAGGAATTCTCCAGCATGCCACTTTACCCATAGTCATGCTACCAAGAATAAATATAATTTATTGTGGCCTTGAATACACAATTTTCTGTGTAAACTTATAACTGATTTATGATTGGAACTACAATGTGCTAGTACCAATTCCCTCTTATAACTCCTAAGCTTTCATACTAACAAGAGGGGTAACCAATAGCAGGAATTAATAGAACTGATATTTTCAAATATGTTTCGTTTAGCCTGTTAAGTGTTTTGTTTTTGAATTAGTTGTGCACATTTTGGACACTGAGAGAGTTCACACAAATAATCCATATTCTAGACTTCTGGCTTCTATTGAACATTTGCAAGATGTTGCCATGCTGGGTCACATTCCCACGTGGCTACAATGATCTGAAGCTGATCGGCTGCTGCCCGCTGAAGATGGTGCTTCTGTACTCAGCTTTGACGTTGCCCACCTAGACGGCCCCAGCCCTATTTGGGACCCTGCAGAAGTTATTTTCCTTTTTATATCTTCTTTTTGCTATAACTTTTTATTTTCAAATAGTTTAAGACTCACAAGAAGTTGTGAAAAGAATACAGAAGTGTCCTGTACCTTTCATTCAGGTTTCCTTACTGATAATAAAAAATCATCTTTAACATATTCTTTTTTGCCCCCTAAATCCAATCAAGTGCCAAGTCTTCAAGGTTTTATTTTTATGATCTTACTAAGATCCATCTTATTTTTTTTTCAGTCTCCTTACCCCAAACCAGTTTCAAGCTATTTTACTTTTCCACAGACCCTGCAATAGTCTTATTAGTCATCTCACCTCTGTTCTTTCCTTACGGCCATCTCTCTAACAGACTACCTGATCACCTTCCTAGAGAATAGCTTGCTCTCCTCCTCACAACTTTCTATGACTCTGAATTGACTGCCGAATTCAGTTATCTACTATGACATTCAAAGCCTTCCACAATTTAGCTTCAAACTTTTGGATTTCATAGGCTACTAAAATTCAAAACAAAATCTTGGCACAAACATACGGTGGTTATCATTTTCTTTGGTCAAGTAAGGCCATTTAAAAAAAAAATCTCACCATCTACCAACACCATTGTTTCACTTATAAAAGGACATTTTGGTAGTACAAAAAAAAAGTTAGGAATAGAAATCTCAGAGTAAGGTATAGTCCTGCCCAAAATAGGATGATTAGCGACTATATGACAACATATTGAAGTATGCTGTCCTTTCTTAAAACTATGAATTGGTGAAAATGTCACCCAGGCCCAGCAATGGTCAGCAGATGAACATTTGGGAGCGAGTGATACAGAGTTGACCAGCTTTCTGAAATACATCTATGCTTTTCTGCCTCCAAGCCTGTTCCATATACTTGGAATGCTGTCCCAGTTCTCCAGACCCCTCTCTTCCAGGTTGCACCCTATTAATCTGTTAGGATGCATCTCAAATGCCACCTCTGCAAGAGCTTTTCCTTATCCCTCACTCATTCTGCTGTCATTTATTATTCCTTTCATTGAATTCTCCTAACACTTTTTCCCCATCCTAAGCACACATCTAACTCTACCGTATGTTTAAAGCCTTTGTGTATTGATTTTTCCTATAGAATTAAGACCTTATTGAGCCTTGAAATACATTTTGCAGCATGGTAATTTGCATATAACAGGCAGTGAACTCAATACTTTTTGAGAGAATATATGTGTGGGTCTAATTTTACTGTCCTTCCCAGTCATTTTCCTTATAGTATATTCTAGAAGTCACTTATGAGGAAGTTAGGAAGATGCTAATGAGTTACACATTTCTACTATCTTTTGTTGGGTGGGGGGGAGTAATTATGTTCCCTCTACATTTTTGCCTGCCAATTTTATTTAATAAGACAACTAAAAGAAATCAAGGCAGTACATACTTCAATTGGTATGGGTCCCTCAACATGATTTCATAAAATCCTAGGTGATATCTGGAACTGAGTTAAGTGCTATACTTCACTGGAAAGAGTGAAGATAATGTAGCTAGATAGATGTTCAATGCTCACATCAAATGATCAGTAAGCAGCTCTGTCTAAACTACAATATGTTTATGTCAATTATATCCTCAAAGCAATCATTCTTCATGGCCACTATTCTTCTTCCAGGTTCGTAAGAGTTTACTAGATCAGATAGTTGGCAAAGTTTTTCTTCAAAGAGCCAACAGTAAATACTTTGGGCTTTGTGAACTATACAATCTCTGTTGCAACTACTCAACTGTGTCGTTGTAGTGGGAAAGTGGCCATGAACATTAAGTAAACAAATGGCCATGGCTATGTTCCAATAAAACTTTATTTAAAAAACAAAGTGGCAGGCTGGATTTGGCCCATCGGCAGTAATTTGACTTTGAGGCAAAAACCTTGTAAATGCAGGGTCAGGCTAGAGGTATTTAAAAGGGGAAGGCACTGGTAAAAATCTAAGAACTTAATCTCTAATTCTAGTAAGACCCAGAGAAGCTGAAGAGAAAAACGACTCTTTAAATAAAGTTATTGACACCAGTAGTGAAGTCAGCCAACTAGAGGGCTAAAGAGTACAACGAACCAAGAGGTTCAAAACTTTTGACATTGGTATTTTTGGCAGTGTAGAGACTTCTTGAAAACAGTAACACTTGTACTAAAGAGTTGACATTTAATGGACACATTCTGCAAATGCTGGTGCAAGAGAGATTAAATCTTTATCTATAGGAAACATCAAACAAAATTGGAAAATTACCTGAAAGAAGTGCAATGATATTTATCAAACTGTGAAAGAGGCAGGGCAACAAGTATTAGAAGCCCAGCAAAGGGAAGGTGAGAAAAGTGAGCAGTGTACATGTGCAAATGAAAAGAACTGAGGGGAATATGAATTCAATTAAGGCTGTTTCATTCTACTCTGTTTTTCTTTCAGTGTAACTTTTCTGACTACACCCTAGACTTGCCACAACAGAACAAAATATGCTCTCAGATCATGTGGATGAGTTTCCTGACTTCAGGCATGTCATATATCATTCCTATCATTTCTTTTTCACGAACAAGAGGCTCTGGACTTGATCTACTTTGTGGTTTCTTTACATTAACCCCCTACCACATAAAGATGCAATTACCCCACACCCTTCTATACAAATTTCACTTTATACATCAGAATCTTAAGCTATGGAATTCAACACTGCAACTATGCTCTAATGATGATAAAAATAAAAATTTCAAATCCTTTGTAGAACAAAGCCAAGAATGAGGGGATAACTCTGATCACTCTCTTTGCTTCCAAAACTTTGGGGATTGGGGAAGGGGGCCTGCACCCCCAACACTTATTAAACAGGACCCATATGTTCCTTCAAGTATATATCTTCCATCATCTACTGGCACCTTGCTTTTTTTCATTTCCTAAGTCTTCCAGTAAAACCAACATTCTCCCTAAGTGCTTTCTCCTACTAGCAGAATGGGTCCATAATTCATTTATTTGCACAATGGGATTAGAGAAAAATCCTGAATTTATAGGATGTTCTTGTTCTCAGCATAAAATGCAGAGGTGCCCCTGACTTATTTTTCTATCTGCCTATTAAAATGGAAATGTATTATTTTTTGGTCAGTCTGTTTGCTTTTTATTTTGTAACTTTTGCATCAAATGACCAGAAAACTGAATTTCTTTAGTCAGTTTAGCTGTTGATTAATAGTGGATAAAGCACTAGCTCAGGAGTCGAGAGACAGATTCTTAGTACTGGCTCTACACTATGCCATTTTAGAAATTTATGGATTTATGGGTCTTGGTTTCCTCATATGTTAAACAACGATGGTAGACCTGGTCTTTGAGTTCATGTTTAATGGTTGTGAGTTATAACTATCAGTTAACATGATGCCAGCAAAAGGGGGAGCAAAGTTAATAATATGTAGTGAACACACTTTTCAGACATTTTTACAATATTGAGAAAATTTTATGATGTTGGGATGTGAGATTCGAAATCTCACTTTAAAATTCTATTTTAAGAAAGAATAAGCTTGAGTCATGCCAGACCTTTGGGTATGTGCAGGAAATACTGCTAACTCTCATGTAGGGCAGTATTTCTAAGTCATGCACATTTTTCATTACAAGCCCTCAATGAGCCCTCTTATTTTATTCTTATTTTAAGTTTTTTACTCTTTTTAATTTTAATTTCTTTGTTTATCCCCCACCTCATCCTCCCCCCTCCTCCCTTAACCTCTGGTAACCAGTAGTTCTTTGTCCATTTCCATGAGCAATGAGCCTTTTTAGACATTTCTCCCCCAATCACTCTCCCTTGAAAATCCCCACAAAATTTCCATATGCATGTATATCTGTGCTTTATACATAGAGTTATATTTTTTCACACTCCCAAAGAACCACATTGGGGACAATATCAGCCATCGAGAATGCAAAATTTTGGAGATGAACTTTCTGTAATACTTAAAACTTTTTGTTCAAATAAAACTAGGTATAAAAAAGGCCCAAGCTGATTTGCTTGACAACCATGCTTGAGGTGAAGGTCAGAGGTGACAAAGCAGCTGACAGAATGGCAAAAATCACTGTCCTCACAGAAGATGTGGAGGTGAGGGTGGGGAGTGTTGGGTTTCTTTAAAGGAGTGTAAAAGGAATGGGGCGAAGTTAGAAAAAGTGCTCCGCACCAGTTAGTTGTCCCTTTCGGGTGTTGGTGGACTGTCAGAAGGGGACATTTAGGTTCATATATACGTGTCAACCTCAGGGTGGGAGTGTGCTCTCCAGCTCACCCGTCCCACCTCTCCCATCCCCCTGGGCTGATGGGTGGGATCTCTGGAACCCCAAAACAAAGGAGATGCTCGCAGAACCTCGATGAATGAAGGGATCTGAATGCTTCTGGAATTCACTCTCCCCAATTCTTGCCACCCACCCCTCTGCTTGCCTCCTCCAGTATCTTAATCCCGCTCACCCAAGCCCACAGATCAAAGGGGCGCTGTTGATTCGTCTCAGGATGTTGCCGTCAGCGATGGTTGGGCTCGGCTGCAGATCGAAGTCTAGCTCCATTTCCTCTTGTGCCATGTCCGTGTTGAGGAAGAAGCTACTGTTTAGGTCTAAGTTGTCAAGGTTTTCTAGCTCCCGTTCAGAAAAGGGCGAGTCAATTTGGTGAGATAATGTGGGGAGGGAGAAAAGGGGGGAAAAGAGAAGAGAGGAGGAAGCTCTTAGACAAGAGAGATGCTCATTTTCGCAGCCCTACCAACCCTAACATCAGTGGGCACCCAGTGGGGCAGGACTGGCTCTGAACCGCCTATCTCCCAAGCTCGGGTCCCCTAACGCTGAGACCTTCCACCTCCAACCTTATGATGAAAATGAGGAATTTATCTTAGTCAGCTCCGCGAATATTTCTCCTTTATCTCTCTCAGCCAAGAAAGGGTACCAGGTAAGCCTTTCCGGCCAGCTGTCTTACAGAATCTCTTGGGCACCGCCCCTCTGCGCATGCGCTCTGTGTCCGGCGCGCCAGCGCACACTTACTTATACGCCAGCAATGAGCATTGTTGCGTGTCAGTCTAGGTCAGTCTAGGCTAAAGGACTCATGCATTCGAGGAGCCGCCCCCCCCCTTTTTTTTTCTTGCCAAGCTCAGTCCTCCCTCTTTTCTAAGTGCAAAATCCCTGAGATCAGTTCCTTTTCTCCTAGTTAACCCTGAACTGGTTTCATTAACCATTATTTAGGAAACAAAGGGTGAGAGAGGACTAAGGTGTATGGGAGAGCTGTTCTCTCTGCCCTGTGTCTCTCAATTCTGGTTAACCCATTAACCCCATATGACTGAGGCCAACAAGCTTGTTACGTCCCATGACGAATTTTCCCATCCTGTTACACCAGACGCACTATACCTTTGTAATTTTTAAAAAGCTAAACCCTGAGGGGAGAAAACATAACCACTCCTGAGTGCTTAGAGGCCACCTGCTCCCAAAGGGTCCTGTTTGGGCGCTATCTCAATTGAATCGATTGTGCAGATGGATCATTGTTTTCCATATAGCTTCATTATTTTTTTTTACCATAACGACACAGTGTACTTTACGTTGAATAAGCAATAGCTCCTCAAAACTATTCATCAAAGAAAAAGATTTAAGTTAAAGCAGGGAGGCTTATTTTTTTTTAAACAAATATCTCAGAATTTAGTATCCATTCTATGTTTCCATTCAACAATGTTGCCATGGCTCAAAATACTTTAAGAACTACCACTTTAGAATTTTTTACCATTAGTTAATGAGCTTTAATTTTGTAAAACCACGCATTTTAGGGACAATATAGAGAACTGGCAGAGAATGCAAGTGCAACTAGTGAAATGGGAGTTAGTTATTAATTAAAACTCACAACATGGCATAGCACTTTACAGCTTAAGAATTGTTTTCACATACTTATCTCAATTTGGTTCAATCATTAAACCTGCTCAACTAATCAGTGGTGAACTTAAAATGACATTGTCTTGAAGTAGTTCCTGACATGCTATGAAATGAAAGATCATAATTCTTCCTTCTTTCTGAGAATAGTATAAGAAAAGCTTAATTATATTAGGCAGAATTAGGTTACCTAAGTCCTGGACACGAGGAGAATTTGAAGTCATCATTCTGATGTAAGATGGACTAAAAATAGCCACCGTTTTGGGGGCATTTACTCTGTGCTAGGTACTGTCCTAAGCACTTTAGATATGTGGTTGCATTTAATGCTTACAGTAACTCTTTGAGGTAGGCGCCATCACAATACCCATTTTTCAAAGGAGGAAACTGAAGCCCAGAGGGGTTACTCAAATTACAACTACTAAGTTTCAAAGCTAAGATTCCTCTGCCCTTCTATTCAAGTGAAAAGACAGGTAAGGTACCTCTGGATATTTCCCAGGACACTAATTCTGTACTTATAAGCACTTGATAAATACTTATTGTTTTATGAATGCAGGTTTAATAATCCATCCTTCACAGTATCTAGTAAAGTAAGTAAATCATTTCTATTCTACAATTGATAAAACTCCAGAGACATTAATAGCACATAATCAGGTATCAGTAGAATCTGAGCTGGAACAAAGATCTCCTGAAAGCCACTGTTAAAGTTCCCTGGGTACTTAAACATTTGTGAAAGATGGCAGCTAAAGATGAGTAAAGCCAAGGTGTATGCAGGAGGCAGTGGTTAAATACGGAAGAGTGGGTAAAAAACAAACTGAATAGTAAGAAAATACGGAGTACACCAGAAAACAAATAAATCTTACCTCCACTGTAGAGCTCATTTTATTTTTCACAGGTTTTTAATATTCTTGGCAGGTAATAAAGTCTAACAGATATATTTTGAATGAAAAGACAAAATCTTATGCTTAAGCATTACAGATAACTGATTAAAAAATTCTAAGTTCAACAACACTAAGAAAATAGGCATAATAAAACAAGGAAAAAGCAACTAAGACTGTTTCTAGAAAAGGGATAGTAATATAAAATGACTAAATATATGAGATGGATAAATTTCTACTTATTACCAAAGAGAAGGAATTCTCTCTAAAGTGCAGTTACATGTCAGGAACTGAAAACCCGTAAAGGTAGAGACCAGACTCACTACATATACAATTGGCATGTCAAAAGGAATAAGTAAAACAAAAACCAAGAATTCTGTATACTGTAGTGGCAAACACAACATTTAAAGAAATTTTAACTTCTTCCCATATTTACCCACACATGATTTTATACCAACCTAGCTGTGTTCTATGATCAGCTCTTGCTGTTCCAAAGTAATATGCCATGCTTTCAGATTGTTGGGTTGCTTAGACCTTGACCTTAACAGTTATGCTACTGCTGTTTTTGTATGTCTGCTGCCATCTGCCCTGGGACTATTACTTGTAACAGGTATCCCCCAAGCGTGTCATAATTAGCTCTTTATTTTACCAGTTGTCATGGCAAATTTCAAGCAACATGTTAACCTTTAGTTATCACAAGAGCAAGTTGACCCAAAGCTCACAAATCAAAAACAGCCTAACTCTCCAAAAAGTATAGGTAGACAAGAATGATATGAATTAAACTTGGAAATGATGGCTAAGGTAGCATCCACCTTACCACATATCCTTGAGTTTCTCCTAATTATTAAGTAGAAAGGGATTCTACTAAATTGTTTTACTTCTCCAAGTTAGGGACTATGTATGTGGTCAACATATGATTGTTCAGTAATTGTGAACAATAGAATGTAGTATAATTTTTTTAGTAGACTGGGTGGAGGGGGTTGCTGACCTTGAGTTAAAGAGATACATAAATTGATCAAAAATAGTTTGCATTTCTAATACAGATGGCAGGAAAATATAGGAAAGTTTCCAAGAGTGCTTTAAAAACTCTCATATTACAAATAGAGAACAAACAATCAAGAATAAAATGATGCATGGGTTTGGCAAGTTTAATACGGGACAATTGAATTGAAGAGGCAGATTAAACTAGTTTTGCTAAATTTTGGAACCAATTTCATAACCATTAAATTTCCTGTACTTTCTGCACGTGTCTTATTAACACAATGCAATAATCATCTTTCTCCCAGGGTCATTCAGGTAGTGAGGATTGAGTTAATATTTCTAAAGCTCTAAAGAATAGTGCCTAGCACACGGTAACTGTTATGTACATGTTTATTAAATGAAATAAATCTCTAATCTCTACATGCTGCATCATGGTTGTTAAGGTCTCCATAAATCCTAGAAAGAAGGAAAAAAAACCTTCTGGTTCTGCTATTGTTTGTTTTTCTGGACTTAATATACTTAAAGCTAACGGTGCTTGTAAAATGGACATGAGTGCTACTCACTAAATAATATGAACGCTCATTAGATTCCATTCTTACACTATTTTATTTTTTTCATTCTCTTTAGTCTAGTGCATCATAATGGATCATCTGAAAAGGAAATCCCCTCCAGCAAAGACCGACAAAATCGAAGGATTTAAAAATGAGCGAGGAGCACAGAAGTCAGAGCACATAGTGGGAACGCAATGACGTGGAAACCGTTAAGTTTCCATTTCCCTTATTATTAGTTCAAACTCCTCCTGAAAGATGATGCTTCGGTGTCTCCAAACTATTGGTTCTTTTTAAAGTTGGGCGCCAGGGTGCCAGGGCCAACGCCACCCAGGAAGATAGGGAGCCCCCTACAAGCGCCCCTCCCCTTCGGAGGAAGTGTGCGGGGCGGGGCTCCCACGCATGCTCCGTTCTCGCGGGCCCCCATTGGTGCAGCCGCTCGGCGCATGCGCAGTGCCCAGTGGGTGCCGGGACGCGGAAGACGCGGTCGCGCGGAGGTTCCCGCTTCTGAAGCGTGGGAGGCGCGAGTGGCGGCAGGTTGTAGACTTTGATCTTGGCCCCAAGGGGTTGCCCCGGGCCATTGGAACCCAAGAGAGGAAGAGTAGGCACCGCAGCGGCGGCTGAGGGGCCAAACCCTCAACTGTCCTCCAGGCGGGAGGGGTGCCAGGGAGGGGAGCAGCAGCGATCGCTGGGCTGAGGAGCTTCCGGGACTGGTGCCGGAGTATGGGCGCCTGGACCAGGTCCCTAGGCATGGGGAGCTGGAGTCGCCGAGGCTGCTCGGCCGGGCCCTGCCTAACTGTCAGCTCCTTGCTGCCAGCGCTGCCAGCACAGCTGCAGTGTCTGTAGCCCGGCCCCACTTGAGGTTGTCAGCCGAAAGACAGCAGCATGAGTTCCTCCGCTGCCTAGTTTCCTCCCCTCTTCTTTCCCCCCTGTCCTCTTTCCTCTCCTTCCTCTCCCCTATACGTTGTCCTTTTCCTCTACTGGGCTCGTCTTTTCTCTCTACCCTTGCCTCCCTTCCCCCTTCTGTCCTGTTCCTTTGACTCCTTGACCTCTTGCTTCTCCCTCTGTCCTTTCCCCGTTCATCTTGCTCTTTTCCATCCTCTTTCCATCCCTTTTTCTTTCATATTTTCTCATAACCCTCCACCACAACCTCTCCTTTCTCCCCTCCCTCACTATCATCCTCCCTTCCTCATCCTCATTCCCCTTCCCTCCTCCTCCTCTCCTGCTTTTCTCCGCCCCTGCCCACAAGCCTCCGCCCCTTAGCCCCCGCACCCAGCTGCCAGTCCCCAGCAGATGAGTCCTGCAGTGAGAGTGTTGGGAGTGTTGGGAGCACCAGGAGCTGAGCACTGTCCGCTGTGCCTGCCTGCAAGTCTCTGACATGGCTCAAGAGAAAATGGAGCTGGGCTTTGAGACTGACACGTCTGATGGGGCCACCCTGAGGAGATCCAGCAGCGCTCCCCTGATCCATAGGCTCAGGTGAGCAGGGTTGGGGAGGAGGGACTAAGGGGATTCAAGGCTTCCTCGACTCCCTGCAAGCAGTCTTCCTTCCCTAAAGTGAGAGCTGGAGCTCATTTAGGGTCTCCAGACTGAGGGGCTGAGGACTTGTTTGCTTGGTAGTGACTGAGTCCTGAGGTTGAGTGCAAGTTTGACCTCAAACTCTGTGTGCAGTGTAGGCACAACAGGACCCTTTTTGCCTGGGGCTCTGTTGGCCCACTCTAAAAGGAACTACAAGAAGCTTCTGGCTCTTGTAACAGGTTGCATGCCCTGCCTAATTTACACCACTGAACATCAGACCGAAGCCCCTGGAACTAGACTTGCAACTTGACACCAGTCTCTAAGAGCTGCTATTTCTAAGCTTGGTTTAGGAACCCCGGCCTTAACAGAGATTTACTTTAATAAATCACACTTTATCTCATAACTTGAAATTAAATGGCATGATCATGTCATTATTAAGTGATTCAGATTCGTTGTAATGTTTTAAAATCCTCAAACTGCCTGAAATGCATTCCAGTGAATTAAAACAAACAAACAAAAACAAAACAGTGGCATGTAGCTTAGATCAGTGAAAACACAGGTTTTACAAAACAATAGAAAGAATCCACTCTTGAATTTTAGTGGTAGGGTCTTGTGAATAAGTCAGCAGAGGGTCTATTTTAAGTAGAATCTTGCGATAGTGAGCAGTAGGTTGGCAGACCTCTTGAGCCTATCACATCTCACTTTTATAAGTATATAAATTTATCTTAGCCAATTTGCAAGACCCTGTAGAAATGGAATTAGTCCAGCAAAGGGGATGGGAGTAGAGTTAGCCAAAAACACTAATCAAACACAGGGAAGGCAAAGACAGGTAATCCTTGTCTATAAAACTGATTATAATATACTCATTTCGGGGGAAACAAAAGATTTACTTTTTTTTTCTTTTATTAAATTTTGAAACAGAGGGAAGGATGGAATGACTCCTAATGCTATCTTCAGTTCTACATTTATTTCTGATACTATAGGAATCAACTCATCTTTTTTTTGGTTGTCTTTTTAAATACGGTAGGCAAGCAGTTGCTAGGAACTAGGATGATCCTGTTGACCTGTATTTAGATTGCTGTAGAAATAACATGCTGTTTTTTGAATCACGATTCAAGTAATTACTTGAAAAGTACTGTGATGATGATAGAAGAAGAGGTGAACAGACCAGGACTAGTCCTAATTTTCTCCCTGGCTGGCTATAATTATGAATGAGTCATTTAGCCTTTTTGAGTCTCTGTTTTCTTATTTAAAACATAGGAGAGCTGGATTAGGTGGTCTCCATGGTCCCGATCTGAAAATCTTTTTTTGACCTCATCATGGGCATACACTCTGCTGGGCACTGCAAGACATTGTACAAAGAGGAATAAAACACTTCTACCAAGTGGTTTAAGACACAGGCATAGTTTTCTTTAATAAAAGAGAAAGTTGGTGTCTGTAAGCATCTAATTTCCCATTGTGCTCTTTTGATTTGAAGGAGGGAAAGATTGCGTTAGTTTTGTGAAGAGAAGAGTGGTTTCATGGAGGGCATGGCATTTGAGATGGGTGTTGAGGGAGAGGAAGGATTTTGACAGATGGTGGTGAGAGGAAAGAAGGGCACTTGAGGCTGAAGGAACAACATGAACAAAACTCCAGGTATGTTTATTTAGTTGGTACATTTATTTTTTAGTCAGATAGTGGGGTTTAAAGGTAGAACACGTGTTAGGGCAATAGTGGGAGATGCTGGTCAGGCTGATATTGTAGAACAGGGCTCCCCAGCCCTTTTTTATGTCATGGCATATGCAGAAAGCAGTACTGTTTGTAGGGCCTTTGGGGTAAACAGATGAGGCTGCTTATTTGTGTCTGGTGGTAACCGGTTTGGGGGAGGGGTGAGCTCTAAGAAGCAGCTGGAGGCAACTAGTCTAGAGCTCTGTCCCATACCTCTCCTAGTTGTCCCCTAACCACCAACAAGATCAGTATCTCCGCCAGCCTGTAATCCACAGCATACCACTTAGGAAGCTCTGAAGAGGACGGTGAGGAGTTTATTCATTGTATGAAATGAGGCATCGAAGATTTAATTGTTAACTGTAGAATTGGGATTAATATAGTTAAAGAATATCTTCAACGAGAAGATGTTAATAATTTTATTTTTATTTTTCAGTGAACTTTCACAGATTTTTCAGCCTTACCCATTTAAAACTCGGAGGAATAGCACAACGATCATGAGCCGCCACAGCCTGGTAGGTATAGAAGTAAGTATCCTTCGTGGTTTCAATTGGAAGCACTTTCAAATGTAGTTCTTTCTTAAGATGATATGCTCTGCACAATTGTTTACAACAGAAAAAATTATTTTACCTATCTTGTTTGCTGCTTAACGATCTGGCCATTTTTAGCTTTCGGTGCAGAAGAGGAGACCTGTTTAAAAATATTTCTTGCCTGTGGGATTTGGTATTTTAAAAAATTGTTCACTGTTTTGTGTCACTCCTTCCATCATTGTGAGGTAAGTCAGGATTAACTTCAACTTATACCTGAGAACAGTGGTCTTTATTTGTCCTAGTAGGAAAAAAAATCATGTAATGGTAGCAGAGTATTTATTTCTGTTGGCCAATGTTGTGTACCCAAAGCACGACGCCTTTAAAATGCTCACATTTGTATTCTCATTAGAGTTGCTGATCGTGACTGTTCTATATAGCCAGAGCTGTTGGGGATCGCCTTATTGGTTTTGTTGGGAGAAAGTATGATGAGGTCGTTATATAGCAGCACTGCACATGTGGAGTCCACTTATGTAGTAACCGCGGTGTCTGAAAGACATCTGAGACGTAAGCAAACATCTCTAAATGGCTGAACTAGATTTCCATAGTCTGTGCATCGATTTATTTCTAGGAGAGCCTCTCTGACCTCTGAATCATTTAAAATTTATGCACAATTATAATAAGTTTCCAACCCAGAAGTATGTGAGAATCAGCAAATCAGAAGGCGAACACTTGGGTTAAAGGTATACTAGAGGTTCCTAGCAAGGGAGGAGAGGAAACTGAAAAGCAAACAGAATTTTTTTTTTTAAATGTGGCTGAGAGTATAAGGACTAAGAACTTGTTAATGGACCCTGAAGTGTCAATGGCTTAGAACCATAAAATAATTGACGTTGTTATGGATACTTGGGTCTTCTACCTTTTCTTAAATTACAGTAATACTTACCCTTGCATGGCATTTTACATGTTACAGAGTGCTTTCACACATTTAATCTCATAGCAATGCTGATGAAGTAGGCTGGGCAGATTTCTTTCCCAATTAAAAGTGGCAGCAGCTAGACTTAGCCAATATAAGGGACTTACTCATAGTCACACAATTAGTAAATAGCAGAGCTGGGATTAGGATAGAGACCGTCCAGTGTCATTCTGTTTGGTATAATCTGTTGAACAAGGGGACCAATATCCCATTTTTAAGAAACATTTCCAGCTCAAATGGCTAAAAATAAAGGGAAATGTTAGCTATCTGGAGATTTGATTTACCTCACCTCCTTCTGGAAAGTATAAGTACTTATTTTTGCTGTATATGTGAAAGACGTTTCTGCATCAATAGCATAACAAAGAAGGAAAAATTAATTTGCCTCTCTGTACTTCACTTTGCTCTTTTCTAAGATGTAGAGATTCTTATCAACTCTGTCTAGGCTCATCTCTACTACTCCCTGATGAAAACACCCTAAGCTCTGTCTGCACTAAAATAGCTACTTTGACTCACGGCTCTTTGTCATTCTTTTGTCCCACCCCCTTCTGCTGTCTATCATAATATTGATTACATTATACAGAGTACATTGCAGTGCACTCTACAAATCTCAGTACGCCTAGCTGTGTGCTGTTTTAACTTGCACAAAGGAGAGCATTGATGAATGAAATGGAAAGGAGGGAACTGATGAAAGAGACACGCAGAAGTAAAATCTTCATGACTTGACAACTGATTAGATATAAATGCCGGGAGAAAGAGGACTCAAAGTGACTGCAATTTTATTTCTTGGTGACTGGCGGGGAAAAGTGGTGCCTTTATTACCAGTAGAGAAATTGAGAGGAGTTGGTCGTTTAAAGGGACAGAAGATAAATTCTTTCTGGGCATGTTGGGTACAAGGTTCTTTTGGCCCCGTGCCATTTTCCAAAGCAGTATGCCATACCTTTTTAAAAAAACTCAGCAAGGTTCCTGTCTCACCACCTTTCACTTTCAGCAAATGACCCTTCTCGCTTCACAAAGAAGACAGACACCTATCTTGAATACATGTCAGCTTTCTTAAAATGTATTTACTGTCACATGTGGTGTTTTCTCCTAATGATTCATGTCTTTTATGACTCTCCTGTCTCTTTGCTTGGTCTGTCATCTCTGTTTTGTGTCTTCATTCTCTTCTTTACTGGCTCTTTTCCTTTCAGCTTCTCCTGACTCACATGTCTAATATCTGGAGAATAAACTTTTTAATTTTTTCGTAGTTTTCTCTTTCCCTTTTTTCCTTTCTCCTCTCTTAGCTTTTTCAAAGCTTAATCTACACTCAGTTGCCTCTAATTCCTTGTCTACTAATTTCTTGCCATCTATTTGGCCAGTATGGAATCTTACTACTCCTATGACAGCTCTGTTAAAAACCTGCTCCTTTAACAGTCACCAGTGCCCACTTCATTGCCAATATCAAAGGCTTCTTTTCTTCTACTTGAGCTCTTCTCTTTACTTCATCACCATTTACCAGCACCTTCTTGAAGTTCTTGACTTTTCTCTCAGCCTATACATTACTCTTGTTTCTGGACTAGACACAGCTTTACTCCTCTATCTCTCAGGTCTACTTTCTATTTCTGTCTAAACTTGATAAGTTGTACATCATGTAGATGCAGCATCTAAATTTCTGATTTTCTCCACAATCAGCTTTTGATAATCCTCACTTTGGCTTTCCTGATTTGTTTCATTGCTTTCGGGATTTTGTTCCCTGATGGATGCATCCATGCTCCCTCCACATTATTTCTGTTAGAGTCTTTGCTGCTTTATTTACTTGCCTAGGAGCTTAGTGTTTTTCAAATGATCTTATTAAGAGTTCACCAATAAACATGTAAAAAAATTTTACAAGGATTTTACTGACAAAATTTTTCTTTTTTCAAAGTCTAGGAGAGGAAAAAGTCAAAGGAAGGGGTGAATAATGAAGAGATAATCTTTGAGATAAAATCATATTTTAGTGGCTAACTTTATTTTTTTACATTAATTAGCTTTTGCCTAAACAACTTAGAGCAGTTTATCACCATTTTATACTTCTTACTACATTAGTATTCAACAACGTTTTACTAGAAAGGGCCTTTTGTAACAGGATAATTGTCTTATTTGGTTTGGTAGTACAATGATTTCATTTGCATTTCATTAGGGAATAAATAATGGCTGTTTACATTATGGCTATTAGAACCCTGTAAGGTCTGTTGATATGAATTGTACCTTACATTTTATTTAGATTGTGATTTTTTTTAAGAAACATAATTTTATCTCAGAATTATTTCAGCTTTGTGCTATTAAACAATCGTGATCTAAGAGAAAACAGTTATTTTAAAATTATCCTTTGCTTTCCACATTGACTTTTCTTAACTAGTGAGGTTTGCGGTGATAGCATTAGTGATCAAATTTTAGGATTTACTTAGATCATGGAAACAAAGTCTCCTTATTGCAGTTTTAAAGTGTTTTTGATAAATAGTAATCATAGATACTAGTATACTGGGCTTCTTAGTCTGTCTTACTCCATTGGTGCATGCATTGGTAGTAAAAATGAGTAAAATCAGTTTTTCTTTCCCTTCTTATATAGTTCTTTACTTTAGATTAGTGAGGTAATGGATATTTCCAAGGCCTGGAGTCTTTTATTTATTTATTTTCTTCACATAAATGTACAAATACAAATACAGCTCTGCATTAATTTGGAGAAAATGTTACCATCGGTGTCGGTCTAGTGACAGATGGTGCCTTGAGGTTGGACACCTGGTGTACTTTGTAAAGACTGAATGTACTAACTCTACCATGTTAATGTTCACTAATTTAAAGAGCTGGATTTCTAAGAAGAATATGAAAAATTGTCTAGGAAGAGGTTGTACACTACTGCTGATAGCAGATTGCTGCTTTCTGATTCAAAAAATAGTAAATGTTTACTTTTTCTCTCCAGTTGCTGTCATCCTCACCTAAGCGGATTCCAAGTAGCAGAGTGCATCAAATCAAAAGGGTATATTTTACTTTTCTAGCACAGATTATGATTTTCTGAATGTTACATTTTGATTTTATTTTCATTTGGAAGATTTACATATCAGAAATGTGTCAGGCTGCAACTGATTAGTTGTTGACAGATTAAAATTCTGAGTGTTCAGATAAAATACCAATGTGTCATGAGTAAGTTTTAGAATGTCTGTACTGCTATTATGTCAAATAAGGTAGAAAAGTCTTTTTTCTTTCCTTTGAAATAAAGAACTTTGTGGATAAGTATTATGTTTTCAGCATATGTTTGTCTTGGCAGGAGGAAGGCATGGATATGATGAACAGAGAAGCTGCACATGAAAGGTTAGCACTTCACAAGAATAGGGCACAGCCTAATCTATGTCTTGTTTCTGAGCACTGATGACCTTTCAGTTTTGTTTATTTTAGGGAAGTGCAAACAGCAATGCAGATAAGCCAATCATGGGATGAGAGCTTGAGCCTGGTAAAGTTTTCCTGTTTCCTTATTTTTTTTTTTTTATTTTCTAGAAAGCTTTATTTTGTTCATTGGCTTTATTAATTATTTCATATATTTCTGTCCCTTCTGTTTCCAAATATGTATTCATTTTTGATCTCTGCTTTTCCACCAGAACATTATATTGAGACTTTTAAGAGTCTATAAATTTCTATTCTAAAACTGTAGGCATGTTTGAGTAGTAAAGAAGAGCTGCGATGTGCTGAATTCTGAGGAAATAACACTTTATGTTTACAGAGTGATAGTGATTTTGACAAACCAGAGAAATTGTATTCTCCTAAAAGGATTGACTTCACTCCAGTTTCTCCAGCACCATCACCCACCAGAGGATTTGGGAAGGTAGGCTTATTGACAAGATATCAACTCTCTTTCACACACTAAGATGTTTACTCTAAAACACACACATGAAGTGCCTCACTTTTAAAGAATACAATGAGTGGAAAGAAAATCAGTGAAAAACTATGGTAGTAATTTGGAAAAAAATTAATATGCACGTTTAGTCTCGTTCATATGTATATGAGAGACACATAGCTAAATAATTCTAAGGGTGTTTCTGTTATTTTGTGAAAAATGTTTTGAAACTAGAGCACTAGAACTATTTTAATGTTAAACATGCTTTTCCAGCAATGTTTTTCACCATCCTTACAAATGTTTGTGAGCAGCAGTGGCCTACCACCAAGTCCCATTTCTAGTCCGAGACATTTCTCCAGGTAGGTGAACCTGCTTTTTAAATGTGGTTGAAATGCTACTTATTAAAATTGTCTCAGATGAACTTTTTCCCTCAACATTATATTATGGAAATTTTCAAGCACATAGCAAAATTGAAAGAATTTCACAGTGAACAGCCATAATGCCTATCACCTATATTCTACCATTGACATTTTACCAGTTTCATTTTTTGAGACTTAAAGCCAATTTATATTCAGAGGACACACACACACACACACACACACACACACTAATATGTTTTTTATAAGGATATATTGTTTAAGATTGTAGACCAGTCAAATTCAAATAATTTTTAATAAGGTTTATCTTAAAAAAAACAGAGTGTTGTGGATATTGTGTTATTGAATGATATTAAATGATAGCTTAAAGTGCCATGTTATGCCAGATTGCCATATGCCAGGTCAGATCATGTATTGGCATTTCAGTTACTCAACCTGCAACACAGCATTTTCCATTTTCCCCTATATGAATATTAATTTTATTGACTTATTTGGTGGGCTGTAATGTTTATGTTGCATTACATCATCCTGTTTATTCTTTGAAGCAGGAGGAGTCAGAGTCCAGTCAAGTGTATTAGACCCAGTGCTCTTGGTCCTGTTAAAAGAAAAGGTAAGTGTCGTACTTTTGATATTAAACCTAGTTGAACTTGAATTACAAATTAGAATATTTGTTTGAGATTACTTCAAGGCATGAATCCTTTTTCCTAAAGAGATGTGGATTACTCTTCCCAATGCGTGCTTTACTAATACTAAATTTTGTAAATTAGTTATTTGATCCCATCTATGTTTTTATACTTCATAACTGAATCTTATTCATATATTCAGATTATCAATATGTATTCCAAAAATTTTTGCTCCCAGTAATCTGAATATAAAAGAGTTGTAATTTGATATGTTGCAGAAATATATGCTTATGTTATGGCACACAGGTCCATAAACATGCTGTATGCTCAAATATAAGCCATCACCGAATTACACTTTGGCAAAGAGAAAATTGCTTCATATTCAAGTCTATAGGGTTTTTGATATAATAGGAGTGCTCTTAATTACCTTATTTTGAACCACAAAGCACTAAACTAAAATGATCTCAATTAGTTTTAGCTGCTTATGGAAGACACCTGATAGAATCTATTTTTAAAAAGGCAAAGAAATTTAACATCCTGGGGATATGACCACATGATTCCAAGTGTTGGATGTCATTTTAAAGAAGAGTTTTATCAAAAATTTTTAACAAGCAATTCAGTAAGTGGTTTCTTTGTACAGATAACCGTCGTGGCCAAGAAACAAATCAACTTTCCTCATGTTAGGTAAACGGTGAAAATTTTGGTGGGCTTTGGTGAAAATTTTCCAGTGATTCAGAAAGTGCTATATTTCAGACAACTTAAAATTAAAGATGGTATGCTCTGGAAAACAGATCCCGATACAGTGACAATATTTGTATTTAGCGAATAAATTTTATTTTATTTTTTTCAGTTCTCTTTAAGGAATTATTTACAATCCTGAGAACATTTTCAAGAGCTACTATGTGAAAGTAATATGTGGAAATTAAAACATGATTATTGTCATTATTATGAATTTTAAATTTGTTGCAGGCAATTGGTGGAATTAGTATGGTTGTTTAGTTTCAAAGCTATTCCAAAGTGTACCAGCAGATGGAGGGATTCTTTGCTAAAAAGGGCTGAAGTGTTGTTGTGCTAAAGAGGTATTGTTGAAAGCCCCCTTAGCAGCTTTTAAAAGCTGCACGTTAAAGTATGGAAAAAGCAAATAAAAATATAACTTTCCCTGAATTTTAGTAATATTCATAATAGCGCAAAAAGAAAGATAATATAAATTAATTGCTAACATGGAAAAATGTATGTTTTATTTGATTTTGCTTGATCTTTTGCCATCTTGCGAATTTTGTACATGTTTAAATTCAGAGTTACTAATTACCTACTAGAGTATAGCGAGGGCCATGACTTTTCTTTAGTATTCCATTTTATAGCTCAGGCAAAGAACTTCAGAACCAAGGTGTATGCATGTTTTAAATCATAGCTTACTTGGAAAGGAGATTTTTCTGTCTAACTTAGGGTTGTCTCTTTACTCCTGGTGAACAATATTAAGCATTATTCCTTTAATAGAAAGTTTTTTTCTATTACCAGTTCTGAGAAAATCTATAGGATTGAGGTAGCTTGTACAATACCAGTTTGGGGATTTGTGTAATGATTGCTTTCAGTCATGGACGTGCTTTCAAACTTATAGTCAAGTGTCCCTTAACAACAGAGATGTGTTCAGAGAAATTCATTGTCAGGCAATTTTGTCATGTATGAACATCATAAAGTACACTTACATAAACCTGAATTTTACAGCCTCCTACACACCTAGGTTACAAATCTGTACAGCATGTTACTCTATGAAACAACATGAGAGCAAATCAAGCACAAGAGAAAATGATGCAATCAGGAGACATGGAAACAGATATATGAGGCTGCTGCCAGCATAAGATAGCATGCTGTTTTATAGCAAATGTGTTTTTAAAATAAATCGAAAGAGTAGACTCTAAAATAATAATAAAAAGTATACTAAATACATAAATCAGTAACATAGTCATTTATTGTCGTTGTCATGTGTTGTGCATAATTGTATGTGCTATACTTTTATACGACTGGCAGTGCAATAGGTTTGTTTACACCAGCATCACCACAAATGTGAGGAATGTGGTGTGACCTTACTAGGTAATAGGAATTGTCCAGCTCCATTGTGATCTTTAGAACCACCATCACATGTGTGGCCCGTCATAGACCTAAGTTATCATTATGTGGCCCATGACTGTATTTTTAATCTTCATTTTCACTAGATAGCTTAAAGCAACCTTTGATTTTATAGTCTTCAACAGGCTGAATACTTTTTAACCATTTGACTTCAACTCAGGAAATGTTCTGATATTAAAATATATAAAATCAACTGTCTTTACTAAATCGTCTGCATAGATTATTATTCACTGTGAGATTCAGCTGTTCAGAAATACTTTATTTCTACTGAGATTAGCCTTGATTCATTTTGCCTGATGCATTCAGTGTTCTGCTCTTCTATTAAAGAACAGGACTGCTATATATAATAAAGGAGAAGGCTTTTTTTTAGGGTTGCTGACTTTTTGGTTGAGGTTATGTGGAAGTATAATTCTTTATGTTAAAGCATATTGAAAAATATCTTTTGTGCAACAGCTTCAAATAGTATTCTGAGCTCCAGTTAAGCAAAGATGACCCCATTTTAGCACTAAGTCTGTAAAACTGTTTTACTGTAGCATCATCTCTTCTGTTTTAGGTGAAATGGAGACTGAAAGCCAGCCCAAGAGGCTCTTCCAAGGCACTACCAATATGCTGTCTCCGGAGGCTGCACAATTATCTGATCTCAGTTCATGGTAAAAAAAAAATGAAATAAAATCAAAAGGATAGTAGGGTATGATCTATTTAAAAAGAACCACATCAAATGTATATTGTGATCAGTTAAAAGATATTCAACTTTTTATCCATGCTCCAAAGAAGGGAAATCTTCATGGAGGTGTAGGTAATGTGAAAAAGCAGATCATTTGAAAGTCACGAGTACTTCTTTGGAAATGTGTGTCATTTTTGGCACCTTTACCTTCATGCCTACCTCCGGTTAGGTCAGCCTCTCTCATAGGTGCTAATGGTGTAGGAGAGCATAACAGCTGGACAGTGTGAAAAAGTTTCTTGGTTGTTCTGGGGAACAGCATACTGATGATAGCTGCTCTGCCTGCATTTTGTACTTTATCCTTTTTTTTTAACAATTAAATTTCAATTAAAATTGACTTTCAGTATTTTGTACCAGTTTCAGATATACAGCAGAGTGGTTAGACATTTATATAATTTATGAAGTGATCCTTCCAATTAGTCTGGTACCTACGGGGCACCATACATAATTATGAAAATATTACTGACTCTCTTCCCTATGCTGTGCTCTATCTTCCTGTGACTTCGTAATCCCTTTTCTTAGCAGATGCCAGCATTCTCTTCACCATAGCTTTTATTTACATAGCATTATTTATTGTGATAAAATGTTTTTGAAAGTTTTGGGGTATTTTGTCACAATGCTAACTAAGATTTCATTTTTATAGTAACACTTCCTGATTCTCTTATTCTAGTTTAGGTGTCTAACTTAAGACCCTTAAGTGTTTTTGTGCTAAAGTTAACTTATTTTCCTGTACCTGAAGTTGAGCACTGGGTACTGCTTGGAAGGAAGGGAAGGTTAATAACAGGTAATAATTTGAAAATTTTAAATACCTTCTGATCAACTCACTGAGCACCCATGTTCTAGACATGATTGTGTATTGCCTTTTAGAACTTTCTGTTCCCTGAGTTTTATGGCTGAGTGTCTTTTTTAAGAGCCCATGAAGGCATTCACTTTATAAGGATGGTGTCCTCTAAATGGGAGAATTGTGTATATTAATCCTTATAAGGTATAAGGATTAATTATTCTTTCTTTTCAAATCACATATTCCATGTTTTGTGGAAGATAACCTATATTTCTAGTCAGGTTATTCTAGCTTATTAGGTTTGTTGATTGCTACTGTTCTAGCCTTGGAACAGATGCTTTTTAGATTGTTCTAGCTATTTTCAGCCCCACAGTCTTTCTTCTCTCTCCTTTCTGTCTGTCCTTAGTAGCTCAGTGAGCTAATTTTGGTTTAGAGTGCCTTTCCAGGTGTGTGGATGATTGCAAAGAGAAAACTTCGAAAGCTTGTCAGTAGGAATAGTGGATGAAACTCTATACTTAATGGAAACTACACATCGCTTTTATGGTAAAGTGTGTTTTAATATAGGTACATGGCATTATAAATAGATATGCTTACCCAGTTACTAACCAAGTAACCAAGTTAGGTGAAAGACATGAAAGAATTTTGCCAAGCTAAAAACACATGGACAGGATGAGGTAATTTAAAAAAGAATATATTGTCATAGGCTGACTGAGCAGGATGCCATAAAACAGGTTTGTGCAAATAAATAAGGAAAGAGAAGGAAGGGTATTTACCAGGAGTCTGCTCTCCTTGTTTACATGTTTATTCCTCTGAGAAGCACAACCTGAAGTTTCTATTTCTGTTGCCACTATTCCCATTCTTTGAACACCTGTGGCTATGACAGTCCTGAGAACATTGGTGATGGAGGGTACTTTTGATTCCTAAACACAGAAAGTTTTCCCTTACTCCAGAGAGTGCTAACAAGCCAACATATGGCTCAAATACTAAGTTAAAAAGAAATGTATTACTCACAAAACTAAGTGTCAAAATATTTAAGTAATTAAAAGTTTTATTTACATTTTTAGTAAGTTTGTAGCATCTGGACCTCTGAGGATATTAAAGCTTACTGTTGTGCTGAGACTTTTGGGACACCTTGTATACTAATATCGCTGACTGTATGGCTACAACTAAGAAGTTTTAAATAGAAGTTATTCCTGACATATATAAATTTGATTCTACTTTCGCAAAAAATTATTTCTATCTCTTTAATGCTTTTTCATTGATCAGTCATCTGAATTATTAGAAATGGGGACTAAGACAGGAAGTAGCTGTGTTCTGGCTTTTTTTTTTTACCACAGATAGCAATCTACTTGATAACAAAACTAAGGAAACCATTTTATACCTTTTAGAGAGTAGAAAAAAATAAATATCAGATCGTGAGTAGATGTTATCTCAACATTGAAATTACTATCGTTTGTTCCCTACCCCATCCTGCAAAGAAAAGATGGGCTTTAACACTTTAAAGTTTATATATTAGATAGTAATCTTTAAAATCTGACATTTGTGAAGTTCAAATTAAATGTGAAGTCTGAGGATAGACCCATTTGCAATTGTGTCCAGAGTGTCAACTGCTGCTCAAACAAACAGGCCCACTCTTTATGTCATATTTTTTACTAAATGAAAATTCTGAAATCTCTGCCAACCAGACTTGGGGAACATTGTCTCCACAAGGCAGGGATTATGTCATTCTGCATTTAGTCCTCATGAACTTCAAGAGTTGTATCACAGCTTGGGAGAATACCTTTGCATGGTACTTTGATTTAGTATGTTGAAAACTCTTGTTCTCCTCATTCTTCTGGGAATAAGACTATCAATGGCATGAAAATAATCATGTAGTGAAGATTAAATGATGGTCTATTTTTCCTACAGAGAAGGAAAAAGTCTTCTATGAGTTTTCTTGCCCAGCGCATCAGTGTTAACTTGACTGCTAATTTAACATTTATGGTTTTAGCATTTTTGTTAGATTTATCTTAGCAATTTTAATATTATTTTTAATGTTAGATGTGTCATGGCAAGAAAATTTCATACTGAATATGTGACATTTATAAACATTAGATTTAATCATGATTAATAATAGAAATGTGTATACATATACGTATGTATAATG
Organism: Cynopterus sphinx; assembly: GCA_030015415.1. Lineage (NCBI taxonomy): Eukaryota > Metazoa > Chordata > Mammalia > Chiroptera > Pteropodidae > Cynopterus > Cynopterus sphinx. Next base: position 86,473,596 of record CM057388.1, read on the forward strand.
TGTGTGTGTCTCTCAAAGATGTTAATGTGAGCAGCTTAGATATCTGTGCAGATACTTTTAATCTCTAGTTACTAATGTAACTGCAGAAATTACATTTACATGTGTGGTTTTTAAAACAGAGGTTATATGGGAAGATAATATTGGGACTTCTTAAGATAAAACAGTAGAGGCTAGAGAACATGTCCTATGGACCAGTTTAACCCACATCGAGGGGTAGGGGATGACGCTCCATAGTCTTCTTACCTTATACTAAAATCTGCTGGGCCTGATAGGGCTGTGGCTAATTTCTGGTGCATTTGCCTGCCTGCCATTAATCTGAAAGGACACCCAGTTTATTGGCTGGACAAGGCACCGAGTGGCTCAGCTAAGATGGGATGAGGGCAGTAGTCACACTGGGCATCCTAGCTTTGTTGTTACTTTATCATTTGAATGTTTTAATTCTCTTGCAGTTTCACCTTTGGATTTTTTAGACAGAGAACGCTGCTTTAACAGTCATAAGTATTTTTGGTTGTGTGGTTCAAATATTGCCTCAAAATACATATTCAGTGGCTGGAATTAATTAGTTCATTTTTGATTCATGTATTTCTATTTCCAATTTCGATTGTCTAGGTTCTTTGCTCTCTTACCATTATCTGGCTTTTGGTCATTAGTCTAAGGCTCATTAACACCTCCATCAGAGCTTAAGCTAGGAAAGAGAGAAACTCAAATTGGACTACACTTTGTTGCTTTTAGAAGACTTAATAGCAGGCACTGAAAATCACTTTTGTTCAGTAATCTCTCTATGGATTAAAATATCATCTAAGTCTTGCTTTGCGCAGATGTACTAACAGTGGGTAATTTGTGACCTGCAGTCTGTGCTTCCATGGCATGGGTAGTAGTGCCAGATTAATTAGCACAGAAACTAGATTTTAGTTTAGTGAGGATACCTGGTTAAAGGTTTACTAAGTATGAAATGAAATGTTCAGAGATATATATTTTTTTCTTGGTAGCTTCCCGTTAGCTTATTTCTCTCGGTAATCAACAATATTAGATGACAGATTTCTGCACATGAGTTCTGTTCTGTGTTTTTGAATGAATACAGGAGTCACCTAAGAAAGCAGATCTTATTACAGATGAAATCTTTTAACCCAGATCTCACCATAAATCTGGGTATGGGAATAAGATAGTTTTTATTTATATTCAGATTATCTTCTTGGTGGCCAAATTTTAATCCCAGCCCGTTTCTTCATGCCAGATAGCATAGAGCATGTGTTTCGGCTGCCCTTCCAATATGTACTGTAGTAAAGGAAATTCATTTTAAATCCAGTCTAGGCAAAATGCTGCAGGAGGAAAAAAAATCACAGATGTTCCAAAGCAAATATAAAGGTCTTTTGATTTTCCAACATCTCAGATTATCTGTGAAACTCTCTTTCAGTAGTTTGAATAATTCATATTTTAGACTCATTTGCCTTTTGGTTGAAAAAATATCAGAACCAGCTCAATTTTCCAAACTTCTTTCTTAAAAGTGATATTATTAATGATGTATTTGACAGCAGTGAGCATAAAGCAGGAATACTATGGAGTATATTGTTTCCATTTTTATTTTTACTTTTCTGAAGCCTATTTGTATTCTGTCTCCACCTAAAGACAATCCAGAGGCAATAGAAAGAAATGACAGTTTGAAGAAAAATAGAGGAGTAGAGGAGCAGCAGGGGAAAAATTACATTTCCTTGAGCGTAGTATAGGGCCCAGAAACTTCCAAAGGTACCACAAGTTGCTTAACGCTGGACATATATTAACTTAGAAATTCATAAAAATGACAATATTAAAGACTCAAATTATTTAGCCTTAGAGCACATTAGATCAGGATGGGCTTTTGCAAAGGAGCTGGTGACCAAATTTAGACTTGAAGCCATGTTTCCTGATTCATGATTTCTTCTCCAATTCTGTGCTTTGTTTCCTTTTCAAAAATAAAAAGTATGTTTATGTAAATCCTAAAACTGCCTGACTACCTCTCTAGCTTTGTCTCTTATGGTGTTCTCTTTCCTCTCTACTACAGCCATGCTAGCCTGCTTTTGGCTTCTAGAACTACCCTTGCTTCCTCCTAAAGCTTACCTAGGTCATGCCTACTCATCTTTCAGATTTCAGCTCAAATATCACTTTTGGGGAGCCTTAGTCCTCCAAATTAGATTACATTGCCCATGTTACATACTCTCAGAGCCCCTTGTATTTTTCCTTTATTGCTTTGATCACAGATTATAATTCTGTATTCTTAGCATGATTATCCCTGCAATCCTGTAAATTCAACGAGAGCAGAGACCACATCTGCCTTTTACATACCATTGTTTTAGCATACTTCCTGTATTTGGCAGGAACTGAAATAAATAAATACTGAAATAAATGAAAAGGGTGAATTTGGCCCAAATATAGAGCATAAAGCTTATACATTGGCTCGATGGGAATCAAAGCCAGAAAGGCAGCCTGGTGAAGGCTCTTGGTCAGAAATGCTGCAGTATGGAGGCCAAAGTTATGAGACAGGTCAGACTGGTTATTGTGAGCTCTGAGGCCCTGAGCTGGGTTGTAGAGGCTCTTGGTTCCCAGATCAGGAGTTTTAGTGGAAGGGCAGGAGCAGAAGCCAGTTGTCAGGATTAAAGAGGGGAATGGACTGTGAGTGTATTGGATCTGTGGATATAGAGCATTTATTTTAGAAGCTTAAATGGATAGCAATGAAAGGGTTCAAAGAAAGATATCTTTTAGAGATGGTAGGGAGACCTTAGGGTTTTTAAAGGGAGAGGAAAGGAGACACAAAATGAGAAGACTTTAAAAGGCAAATAATGGAGGCAATTATATAAAAAGATGTGTTTCATTTGAAGGCCTCTTGGGAGTGGGGAGGTGGTAAACTGTGGACAGTTGAAAGACTTGGTTCTGGGCTATAGGGACCATGAAGCAATGTACTTGAAACAATACTTCAGACAGTCCAGAGTAGGTACCTCGACAAGTAACCATTCCTTTGACTCAAAGCTGATGGGAAGGTAAGCAGATAAAGAGAAGGGTATAAATCTCTTGAGCTGAAGGTAAGGGAGCTCCCTCACAACAAGCATGGGAGCGCTTAGTATGTGTTGGACAATCTGATGCCTCCAGGAGAGTGCTCAAATGATGCAGAACCTTGCTTGTCTTAATTTGGGTTTCCATGACTGTCTTTTTGCAGGTATCTGAATATACTACACGATGCAGTTCATTGCTGTTGCTTTTGTGCTTTTTATTTACAAATGCTTTATGATCCATGAGTTTTTAAAACTATGCTGTTGCATGTTATGTTTACCTTTACCCTGATAGATGCATCTGCTTATAATTCTTTTTGCTTTATCCTCAGTTCAGATATTTTGGATGGCAGTAGTAGCAGCAGTAGCAGCAGTGGCTTATCCTCAGACTCAATGGCTAAAGGCAGCACAACCACAGTCTCCAGTAGCATGCTCCAATTCATGCCCTCCGTTCATCTTGATGGATGATCTCTCACCCAAGTGACTTCCCCATTTCTGATACAGTGTTTTAACTGCTGTTTCTTACATAAAACATTCAGTGAGGAACACAGAGAACTTTGATCCATAGTGAGGATTAAAGTGTTACAAATTTAAACCATTTTGACACCATTCTTTTTAGGCATCTCCTCTAAAGTTCAGTTTTACTAGCGTGATGATCTTACTTATGTCTCTTCGTTGATGTAATTTTAGATCTAGTGGCTAAATCTCAAGTATTCATTTTTGCTTAGAGTATATATTTGCTCAGTGCCTCAAAGAGCACCCATTTTAGAGTCTATATGTTTAAGGAAAGCACTGATGTATTTTCGATAATGGTTCTTTTTCCAAGCAGTGATATGACAGCTACAGTTTATCAGAAATTCTCTTGCTTGAGAGATTTTTTTTGTCCTCTGTTGACTACATAGTTTCAGATCTTTTTATTTCACAGTAATAGCTGAATTGCTTTTGATTGTATTAAACTTTTATTTTTCTCCATTGCCTTAAAGTATATTATTTTGTTTCCCTTTTTTGTTTGAGCTGCTTATTTGCCATTTCTCACAGAGCAGAAGAAACATGTAGTTGCTTTCAGTACTACCCATGTTGCTGCTTTGCTGTTGGACTGTGTGAGGTTTGGTTTTAGTGCTGTGAATGTAAATAGACTTTAAAGGATGCTTGTAGTAGTTACCATAGGTTCTTGTGTGTGACTTAGCTACCACAGTTGATATTTTTCTGCCTAAAGCTGTTCCCCTAAGGAATGTATAAAATATTGTTAATGTTTCTAGGTGGTGTTATCAAGGAGAAGAAATTCCTGCTTTGACCAGATGTGTGGAGCATCTACAAATGAATGAATAATGTTATTTACACACAAACCACTGTGTAGAAAAGCATACATGGAGCTTGACAGCTTGTCTTGGGTGGCATTATGAGGCCTGAGGTGCCTTGGGGTACAGTGATGTGCTGTAAAGAAGTATATCATAAGGTAGGGTAGAAAAGGGAGCTTTACATGTCTGATTGCCATTTACTATCTCGATTGCTGCTTTTTTCTGATTACTTTTTTTTGTTATTGGATTTATTTGTTGTGTGGTGAGTGGTGCTGCTGACTGTGTTTTGGTCATTGTGTTGCCACCAGAATCAGAATCCAGTTCTTGTTCATGCTGCCTTATAGCAAGGGCAGTCTAATATCTACAAGGAAGCTTTTAGGAGCTGAAAAAGTCAATGTCGTTGTGCATTCTGCTTTTAAGAAGCTGCTTGAGCTGTGAACAATGTACATGATAGTAAGACCGAGGTACCAAAACTTATTTAATTTTTCAAAGAGGGAAATTCTGAATGGAGCTATTTGAAAAACCTGAGTATAGTCTATTGCCATGTTATTTATTATTTAAAACTGTAAAAAATGTCTGTCACGATTTCTTTTAATGTTCAAATATCGTGGATGACTTATCTGTATTTAATATGCAAATTTGCCTTCTAGGATCATAATCCATTTTTCAATGAATGTAAGAAATGAAAACTACTGTTTTTGTATCTTTTGAAGGCAAAGATCCTTGAATCTTAAAGGAAGATGTTGCACTTTGTGGACACAAACTAGTAATATGCTGTGGCTTGAAGGGAAACCTGTTCTCTTTGAATTGTAAGAGAGCATCTCTTGGCAGTAAGTTGTTTTCTTACAGCATCAGATGTGTTGCTTATTTTAAACTGTAGTGACTACCATACTGGCCATCAGTGGCTTTCTCGTAATTGTTTTCACCTGTGCAAAGTCCATAATCCTTCAAACTTAACATAAATTGTATGTTATGAAGATTCTTCCCTTGTATTCCATTTCAAAGCAACAATACTTCAGTGTTATTCAGTGTTTATTCTGTTCGTAAAGAACCATGTTAAGCTGTTTCTGCCTATATAATACCAAGAGATGGTTTTATCTTACAGGATGTTTATCTACCCTCACTCTACTGTCGTTTTGCCTTAAAAGGACACTTTTGGCCATCATTTTAGGAGCTCTAATTTAGAACTTTTAAGAAATAACCTTTGGTATGTGATAATATTTAGTTTTGAAATTTGATGGTGAGGTAGAATTGGGAAAGGAAAATGAAATTGGTCCAATGGGAACTTGGAGGCAAGATGATTCACTTTATTCTTTAAATCAAGGTTTGTCTTTACTGTTTAAATTGACCAGAAAGTTAAGTTTATTCAGGGATTGTTTTGAAATAAATAAAAGATAGAGATGCTAGCCTTCAGATGAGCTTGGTTGACAGTACCCCTTTATTTTTATATAAAGTTTAATATTTGGAAAGTGATAGTTGTTATAAATTAAAATTCTTCCTAGTCTAATATTATATCATATTTCAAGCTTCTATTTGAAAGATGATATGATAAGAAAATCTTATAGATGATGCTCTTTTTGCTTGACTGACTTAACACTGTATTTCATTATTACTGCTTTTTGAGTAATAGGAAATTTTGTGAAATGCTGACCTTGTGTATATCTTAGAATGCAAATTTAATAAATGTACACGTATCAAATTTTTCAGTCTACTTACGTTTTCTTATTAATAATGATTTTCTGCCTCCACAGCCCAGTATTACATTCTCTGTGCCTAATTGTTGTCAAGTTTTGAATGAAAAGGTATCAGGAACACAAAAGAACTAATAGCTATATTGAAGTTTGGGCTGTTTCTTAAAACCGAGAACCTCTCCCAGCAATCTGTCAAATTTTCAAGAGCAGTTTGTAAAATTTGACAGAAGATTCTTGCCAAGACCATATATATCTCTGACTTTTTTTTCAATTTATGTTGTTTTTACATATTCATAAGACTAAACTGTTTTTAGAACAAGGGAAAAAATAAAGGTCTTTTATGCATGAAGGTACAGGTACTCAATTTTCTTTCAGTATTTTAAAAATCTATGGACTATTTTAGTTTACGCTTGCAGATAAGTTGTGAGAGTAGCCCAAAGAACTGCCACATATCCTTCACTCAGGTTCCTCAGTGGTTGACATTTAAACATACTTGCTTTTTCCGTCTCTCTCATGTATGTGTGTGCATGTGTGTATTTTTGTATGTGTATATATACGTATGTACACACATTTTTTTCTGAACCATCTAAGTCACATGACACTCCATTATCCTTAAATGCTTCAGTGAAAATTTCCTGAAGGCTTGGACAGTCTGCATCGCCACATTACAACTTTCAAAATCGGGAAGTTCACTTTGATACTCTGCAGACCACATTTCGATTTTGTCTGTGGTCCCAATAATACTCTTTTAGCAAAAGGGGAAAAAACCTTTTCTTCCGGCCCAGGATTCAATACAGAATCATGTGTTACACTTAGTCCTTATGCGTCTGGTTTCCCTTAACATGGAAGTCTCCCCGTCTTTCTTTGTCTTTTGTGACCTTCATATTTCTGAAAAATGCTGGCCAGTTATTTTGAAAAATGTGTTTTAATTCAGGTTGGACTGATGTTTCCTGGTTAATAAACTCAGGTTATTATTCAGGTTATCATTTTGGGCAGAAATAGCACAGAAGTGGTTCTGTGTTCTCATTGTATCATTGCAGGAGGCATTTGGCATCACCATCTTCTAAGTGGTGATGATAACCTTGATCCTTTGGTTAAGGTGGTATCTATTGTGTATTTCCCTTTGAAGTTAATAAACTATTTCGTCAGGATACTTTGAGAGTATATAACTATCCTGTTTCCAAATCAAACTTTCAGTCACTAGTTTTAGTATCCACTGATCTTTCTTGCTGGAGAGTATTATGATGGCTCCAGAATGGTGACTCTAATTCTATCATTCCTTCTACATGTGTGAATTCGCATTCTACTGTAAAGAAAAATGTTCCTTCTCTGCCATTTATTGGCATCAGTGTGGACTCATGGGCTCCTATTTTAGTCAGTTGACTTTAATCCATTCCCATGATTATTTTGATATTCAACTCTCAAATTTGGACAGTGACATCCCCTCCAAGATGGCTCCTATGTCCTTCTGGACAAATCTCTATAATTTTTTGAGCAGTGTTTTATTTCTGACAAGAAGTTTCAGTTTCATTCTTTCCTTGTCCCAGCCCCTGGGATCAGCCATTTCTCAGGAGCCCCGATTTCTTTTCATAGAGAATAATATCTCAAAATCAAGGTATAGGCTAGGTACTAGGTATAATCATTGCCACTGGTGCCTCAGCACAGATGTACAGATTCACAGATGCATATATCTGTTCATCTATTAAAATCATGAGTTCAGACTTAGACCTGTGACTCCAGTTTAACCAGCACACGGTTCATTCAGTGTCTACCCTATCCACATTTATAACTCTATTCTCTGGTAATGACAAACCTGATTCTCTTTATCCTCAATATAATTGCTCATTTCTCCTATATGTAACTAGTTTCTGACTCTGCCACCCTGGGTGCCTTGTCACCCACCACCGTCTCTGGCTCCAACCTGCATGCCCTTCCAGCCCTGCTAGCCTTGGCTGCTTCTATGAAGGGAAAGAGAAGATTTAAATACTCAAATTTTAAACACCCTTGGCATATACCACCTCTGAGCTTCTCTTCTTGTTGAACTGTTTGCAGCTTAGGAATTTCTTATATTTATCAATTTTACAAGTATTTATTGAGTCCCTTGCAGGGAACTATAAATGCCTATTAAGTTCATGTCTTCAAGAAAATTATCCCAGTGGAATAAATAAAAATCCACTGACCATTAGAAGCACTGATTCAAGTGTGTAGGAGCGCAAAGGGAGAGTACTCAACATAGGCTGTGCTGTGCTTCTGGAATGCTTCTAGAAAGGGGAATGCTGAAGCTAAATCTTGAAGAACCAACTTGAGATGGAGGTGGGTGTCAGGTAGAGGGAAATAGGATACATGCAAGAGACCAGGCACTATCACAGAAATGTAAGTAATTTGCTAATTATGAGAAAGAAGTTACCCCAATCGACTTTTAAATTGAGGCCAGAGAGAAACAGGTCACATTTGGTCTTTTTGGATTTGAGAGTCTTTAGCTTATGCAGATGGCAGTTATGAGTGTTTGTGGAAGCAGGGAGATTGTACCAAGGAGGGGGGTTAAGAACACAATCCTGACAAGCATGAACATTTTAAAGGAGGTTGAAGGAGAGCTGGGGTAGCAAAAAAAAAAAAATGGGAAGAACAGCTAGCAGTATCAGTGAAGCTAAGGAGGTAGTTGTCTCTAAGGTCACTAAAGATGACTGAAAACCGCCCATTGGACCTGAAAATTAGGAGATTGCCTAGAGATTGTGTATGTGTACTTTGGGTGAAGTGGAAGGGGCAAAAGTTGGATTGCAGAGACAAGTCAATGGGCTTATGATCTCTTCTGACTAAAGGAGTGGCTGAAGTTCCAAAGCTACAGTCTGAATGTAGCCTCAGAAAGAAGCTTCTACTTTGCGTCACTGAGGCCTGCCTACTTTGGACAAAGGGGATCTGTGCCCCAATTTTTTAACTTCCTCCTTTACTTCTTTGTCACCCCTTGCTCAATTACAATACAAAATTGTCCCCATTTTCTCCTCTGTATCCTCAGCAGCTGGCACTGTATCTGAAACAATAATAATCACTCAGTAAAGTTTTGTTGAACAACTTCACATTCTAACCAATAGAGGGCACTGAAAGAAAATCACCAGGGACTCTCAGCCTATAGAATGAACTGGAAGAAAGTTGGGGAAGTGTTAACTACTCACTGCCCTCTAGGAGGAGCACCAAGTTTCTTGCCTCCCACACATTCCTGAGGAAAACTTGCATGAGGAGTCTTCCACGTATAGGTAATATTTATTAATATATACGTGACTCATACCTTCCGTTTGTGGCATGTGATACTGATTTTTTATTTATGAGAGTGATATGTTTTCTGTTAAAACAGATTTAGCTGTTGCATTGTACACCTGCAACTTTCTGGATTTCATTAACTAATGTCGCCACAATAAAAAAAAATTAATAAAAACAAATTTAGCAAATAATATTTTTAAGTATATATATATATATATATATATATATATATATATATATATATTTAAAAAATAAGTATAGCAAGGAAAAGTGAGTTGATTTAAGGAAACATCTTAAGCAAACTATAGTATGAACATATGACCAAATTCTTCGAATTAAAATGTAAATCAGAACTCAGATCTGGGAACGTATTGGGTCACAGTGCTGTGTGGAACTGTTGGTGTAAAGAGGTTAAAAGCTGTTGACTCTGTGTGGAATGCTCTTTGAGGTGCCTCTTTGGATTCTCTTTGGGATTCTTATTCTGCTCTTCTGCGAAGTGTGGTAAGAGAAGTCTGGTACCTCTCTTTTAGCTTTTGAGAAGACATCCCCCCGCCACCTTGACTCAAAGGGGGAACTTGTTTGGGACTTGAACAGGGAACTAAAGAACGCCCGAGCCCTGGTTTGCTAGGTCCTGGTTTGTTTGGGACTGAGGGGTCTCCTAGGGACTTTCAGGGCCCAAACAAGCCAAGTCCCAAGCAAACTGGGACCAAATTGGTCACCCAAAAAGGTTTCTTGCCTTTCTTAGTTGTGGTTTCTCTATAGTTTGTGTTTTCTTACTTATTTCTTCTGACTAAAGGAGTGGTTAAAGCTCCAGAGCTAAAGTCAGAAAGTAGCCTCAGAGAAACAAGCTTCTAGTTTGGGTCACTGGGGTCTGCCTACTTTGGACTAAAAGAATTTGTAGTCTGACCCATTTGGCGACTACACTAAAGTTTGGAGTGAAAGCCCAAGCTAGTAAAGTGTTTCTTTGTCTGAATCTGTCCTTCAAGCACTTATCTCCTTATGAGGTGGGAGTAGGTGGAAAGGGAACTGTGGCTGTTGTAGATAGTGGGTTAAAAATTCTAGGATTTGTAATCCCGATTGTGTATATTTCCTCCTCAGAGACAAAACTAACATCTAATAGTAGTGTTAAATTATTTTCTTCTTTATTGTTTTTCTTCATTTTGAATTAAGGGAAAAAGTTTTATTATAGAAAGTTCAAACCTTAAAGAAGTGTACAACATAAACTTCCACAGCCTTCATATTTATAAAAGATGCATATACATATTTTTAAATTTTTAATTGAAATATACAAGAAAAGTGTACAATTTGATGAGTTATCAAACTGGATGTTTTAGGAATTTTTTAGAATGCTCTGTGTGTACTGTGTTATGGTGACACTGGTTTCTACTGCTTGTGATCATTCATAGGAGGTAAATGGCTAGAAGTGGGCATTAGAGAGTGCTTCAGGACTTCTGGAATGTTCTGTGTTAACCTGGGTGATGGTTGATGGGTTTATTTTAACCAACTGTATAGTATTCCCTTGTATAAACATTCTGTAATTCATTTAACTAATTCTTAATTTTAATGTATGGTTATTTTTGTTTTTATAATTTATTAGTATATTTAAGTAATAACATATTTATCTTTGTTTTTGCAAGTATTTCTGTAGGAGAGAATCTTAGAAGTGATAAATTGGTGGATCAAAAGTATGTATGTTTTATTTACTATTTTTATTTTTAAAAGGTAGGACAAATTCAGTGTAAAAAAAATCAAACAGTAAAAAGGGCATATAAGAAAAAGTCAGTCTTCTACCCTTCAAACCCAGTTTCATAACGTCCTTCCTCAGAAGCAACTAGGGTTATCAGCTTCAGGTGCCTTTTTCCAGAGATAGTTTGTGCATTTACATATTTTATAGGCACTCCTTAAAGCCATACCTTCACCCTACCAAGATTGAACCAATTTATAATCTCACCAATAGGATATGAGATTTCCCATGACCCACTTGAGGTGATTCAAGAAATTATTTGAAGAAAAGAAAGATTTCATTCATTCACTTATTTATTTTTTGGCAATACATTCAATTTTCAAAATTCAAAAGATACAAAAAAAAGCAGACAGTGAAATGTCTTCTTCTTATCTTCATCCCCCAGCCACCATAGCTTCTCTCCTCAAAAGCACTTGTGTTTTCAGTTTCTTGTGCATCCTAGTGCATCCTAACATAGAAAGTTTCAATATGCTAATAAATACATCTATATGTTCTTTTTTTCAAAATTTTACACAAATGGTAGCATATTTGTATGAGCTATTACTGGGTAATCTCCCTCTCCACCCCCCAAAACCTTAGTGACTCAAAACAATAGTTATTCATTTATTTTTTCCTGATGAGTCTGTGTGTAAGTTGCATGGTTCTACTGTTCAAGGTCAGGCTCAGCTGATCAGTTGATGAGTCAACTGTGGATTAGTTGATCTAGAATGGCCTCAACTGGGATTATTTGGCTCTATACCACAGGATCTTTCACCTTCCAGCTTTTTCTCATTTTGGTGTCAGGATTTCACAAGAACAGAAGCACACAAGGCCTCTAGGAGACTAGGTTTGGACCTGGCAAACCATAACATCTGTTATAATCTACTGACCAAAGTAAGCCATGAAGGTAGCCCAGGTTCAAGGGATGTGAGGAGCTGCAAAATCACATTGTGAGGGAGTTGGGATTAAAGAGGGGAAGAGGTAGGGTCATTTATTTCATCAACATCAGTGCTATAGGAATTGTTCTGTACCTTACCTTTTCTTCCTAACACTGTATCTTGGAGACAAATTCATATTAGTTCTAAAAGAGCTTCATATTTTTTAAACATTTGATTTTGCTAGTATCCCGTGGAAGGAAAATGTCAATTGCTCCTAATTTTTTTCTATGATCTAACAATGCTGCAATGAATGACAATCATATGTCAGATAAATTCCTACAAGCAGAACTACTGAGATAAAAGGTATGTGTAGTTATAATTTTTTAATTAATTATATTTTTATGGTGCCATTGATTAACGAAATCTAGTAAGTTTTAGCTTTACAGTTGAACAGTAAGGCACATATATATTTAGACTGTGTGTTCACCTCCCATAGTTAGATTTCTTTCTGTCACCACATGTTTGACCCCCTTCACCCCATCTACCTCCCCTATACTCCCACCCCCTACTCTCTGGCAACCACTAGACTCTTGTCCATGTCATGTTTGTTTGTCCTGTTCATTTGTTTCTTTTACGTTTATTTTGATAGATATTTCCAAATTTATTTTTTTTTAATTTTCAACTTTTTATTTAGAAAGATGTCAAATCTATAGAAAAAAGTGAAAGAGTCATTCAATGAACACCCACATACCCTTCACCAAGATTAAACACTTGATACCATTTTGCCACATTTGGTCTCACTCCTCTCCTCTTATCTCCTCCCTTCTCTCTACATATGTGTGTATATGTATATATTTATTTATTAATACTTATATACACATTTTTATGAACCATTTGAAATTAAGGTTCAGACATCAAGATGCTTTTTCAGACACTTTTTCAACCTGTATTGCCTAAAAACAAGGATGTTTGCCTATATAAACACACTTTTATTAGTACACTCAAGAAATTTCACATCAATAAAATATTACTTCATTCATAGCCCATATTCAAATTTCCCTGATTGTCACAATAATATAATTTAGAGCTTTTTATTTCAATTGAGGACCCAAAATATAGGATCAATAATCACGCAAATTCATTTAGTTGTCATTTCTCTTCAGTTTTCTTTAATACAGAACAGTCCTCCACTTTTCCCATCACTCATGAAATACTCATTTTTGAAGAGCCTGGGCCAGTTGTCTTATATAATGTACTGTAATTTGGGTTTGTGAGATTTTTTTTCCTTCATGATCGGATTCAGTTTTATATTAGAATAGCAAGAATACCACATAGGTGATTTCCATTGCATCACATTGTGATGTCAGTTGTTTCATTGATAATGACAAATTTTATCACTTGATCAAGGTAGTGTTCTCCAGATTTTTCCACTTTAAAGGAATATTTTCTCTCTTTAAATTAATATTTAAAAAGTAGATGTGACAATGCAAATGTCCTGTTCCCCAACAATTTTACCCAATAATTTTAGCATCCATTAGTGATACTTACCTGAATCAACTTTAAGATGGTAGCTGCAAAATGATGTTTTCCTAATTCTGTCATTTTTTTCACATTTACTAGATAGCATTCTTCTATAAAGAAGGCTGCTTCTTTCTTTTTGTATATCACTTCAAATTTTAAAAATTATTTTTTACTGTGTTATAGCCTGTTACATAATGAAAAATGAAAGTAAAAGCTTCTGCAGGGCAAAAAACAAATAAGCAAAGTAAAAAGGAAGATGGCAAAACTGGGAGAAAGTACTTACGTATCCTAGATAAAAGGCTAATATCCTCAATACATAAACATCTCTTAAATTCCAGGAGGGAAATGCTAAAAATCCTAAGAGGAAAAGAGGCAAAAACATGAATACACAGTTCACAGAAGAAAACATCTAAATGACACTTATATGTATGAAAAGATAGTCAACTTCACACATAGTAAGAGATATGCAAATATATTTTTAAAATATGCAGTCAGCTTGACTATCTGGATCACTTGGTGGGGAGAGTGAATGGTTGGATAAATGAATGGATGAACTACTGGGTCCTTATACTCAGCAATAGGGCCTGCCACTTACTAGTTGAATGAATGAATGAATAAAGTGGAGGCAAGAAGTATAGTCTACAATCACATTTTCTTTAATCCCCTCTCCCCTCTTCTGTTTCAATTCTTGCCCAGTTTCCGAAGCAAAATCTGTCTCCCAAATTTTCTCCTTAATTTCCATCTCATAACCATTTGTTAACTCAAGTAAAACCTTAAGCATGACCCATAAGCATAAAACAAAAATAAGAAAAGCTGCAAGTTTTTAAGCAATTAGATGTTAATATCTAAAAAATGCTTGAAAATGTCATGCTTTCTTAATCTTTCTGCAATTATTTTCTCATGCACCAAAACAAGAAAACTGAAATATAGTTTGCTAAAATTATTCTCACATCTGTTTGATTTTATTGTTAAAACTGCTTCCTACAATTTTATTGCAAACCTACAGTGTTTTAGCTTTACTTTTGTGAATTAACTGGGGACCCTAACTACCATAACTTTGTTTCTTCAAGAAAATGCATTCTTTGCACCAAAAAGTAAATATATCAATTTATTTTTGAAATGTAACACACTTGTAAGTTGAGGGACTGCGTATTTATGAGTGCCTGTTGATTGAATTTATTAATGAGCCCTTAAGCAGTTGCCTTTTTTTTCTATCACTAGAAACTCTTGCTATATTTTCCTATTAATTTTTAACATGCAGAATAAAGCTTTCTTCAAATGTTGATTTTTTTTTACCTCAGAACTTGAATGAGTCACTTGATTTTGCAAACCCAGAAAAACAGGCTTTCCCCAAGACAGTCATTGTAAAAGGAACCTCTTAGTAGTAGTAGATCCTATTTTCTTTACTACTGTAATTATAGATTGATCCAATAAATATGACCTTGAAATTTCTCTGACTTGCAAGGCACTATGGGAAAATCACATGTATTAGACTAAAGCAACTTGAGTGTGCTACAAATCTGTTTTATCTTTATCTTTGTATTTAGAGTTTTGATAATTTATGTAAATAAGCATACTGCATAACAGCATTTTACTACAGTAAAACAACATTTTGCAGGGTTTTTGTAAAAAAAAGGCTTTGATGAATGTGAATACAAATTGATTTAGGACAACTAAGGATTTGAGGTTAAAATATAGGTAGCAAATTTTCAATACTTTATTGTAAAAGTACTGTGTGCTCACTGGAAAGTATATTTAAAGTAATGGAAAATAGAAAAAAGTTTAAGTGAAAATAAAGACCATCATAATTACAGTACGCATAAATAACTATACGTTGAGCTCATACTCTATCTATAATATTTCAGCCTATGAAAGCACTTAAACCTTGAGAGTTTTTTTAAAGAAATAAATTGTCATCCATGGTATTGAAGTTTTATGGGGTCACACACCACTGCGATGACTGATTTGAGAGTTCTGTGTCCAGAATTTGATTCATAGAAGTTCTGTTTCAATTGCCTGCAGATGTCAGTGTGGATCTAAGTGTGGTTCAACGGTTTGTTCCGAGAAGTGGTGGGACAGTTGAAGCCTAGTTGTGAACCAGTTGCTTATTAAACAAACATCACTTTAGTTCAGATGAGAAATATGGGCTGCCAGGGTCTGAAATTGCTGAAATTTCTTTTTACGACAATGCGGAGAGCCTGAATATAGTCTCTAGTTGCAAAAGTTCATAGAAGTGGACCTCTCATTCTCTCGCCTGATTGTTTGACCAGCCTTTCTTAAATGTTCTAGTGCCAGAGAAGTGGAGTTAATGTACCTGTGCTTATTAAATTTCACTTCAATCTAGAGGGTAAGTCTGAGGGATATATTTCAAGCCATGTTGGCTTACTTTCTGCTGTTATTGCATATTTAAACACAAAGTTTAAAACTCATAATTTCAACTTGGAAAGATCATCATCTTTGTCATTTCTTTTGACTCTTCCTTTCTTTTCTACATGATTCTACTCTCATCCAACTTAACAACATAAAAAGTCGGAGTGTTTCTTAGTCTAGGAAATTGTTAGAGAGACTTGCAATGGCTCGTCGTGGCAAAAACCTGTTGTTTTTTGGGCCACAACACAAATATACCATCTGTTTCATAAGCTAGCAATCTTCCTCTCAGCTATAATTTGCTGTATATATTGGTACAGAAATTGTTGGTAGCTTATGTTTACCTAGCAACAGAATTTGTTTGGCAGAAGGCTATGGGAAAAGAGGCTCTCTTCCTTCCTTTTCCTTCCTTCCTTCCTTCCTTCCTTCCTTCCTTCCTTCCTTCCTTCCTTCCTTTCTTCCTTCCTTCCTTCCTTCCTTTTTTTTTCCTTCCTTCCTTTGCAGTTTCTTTATCCACAAATTTTCTTCAGGTCCAAGAAAGGCCGAAACAGTCTGCCTTTTATATCATTTTAACCTAAATTGCCTGGTAAATGCCCACTTTGGAGATTATTTTTTGCTACTATGTTTACCTTGTCTATAATTGAATGCCTTCTTTTAAATGTTTGTCTTTCATAAACAAACTTTGTACAAATCACTGTGAAAAAAACTGTCATGACCTTGTAGCTGTCCAAGGTCACTGAGTTTTGGGACTGCCCATGTCTGTCTAGTGTGAATTCCTCCCGCTTCGCCAGTGTTTTTTGTTTCACTTATGGGGTTTGGGTGTTGAATTTATACTTCAATAATGTTGGTCAGAAGACAGAGAAAGACAATACTGTATTGTATCACTTACATGTGGAATCTAAAAAAAAAAGTTAAACTCATAGAAATGGTAAAAGGTGATTGCCAGGGCCTGGGAAGTGGAGAAAATGGGGAGATGTTGGTCAAAGGATCCAAACTTCTAGATAGAAGATGAATAAGTTCTGAGGCTCTAATGTACAGTATGGTGATGATAGTTAGTAATACTGTGTTGTATAAAAAAAGGTATGTATGAGAGGTGATGGATGTGTTCATTAACTTGATTATGGTAATCGTTTCACTATGTATATGTAATCAAATTATTATGTTATATACTTTAAAAATATTACAATTTTATTTGTTAACTATATCTCAGTAAAGCCAAGGGGAAAAATATGGTCAGAACCTGGTTGTCTTTAAGTGTAACAGAACGAAACACTGTGCACTGTTGTCTGCATTACTTGAATATTCCTAAAGCTGAATGAGCTATATATTTCTGCCTACTCACTTTATTAGCTTTCTAATCAGCAGAGCAGTATTTCTTCTGAAAGAAAAAAAAGCCAAAGGAGGAAAAAAGTTCTGACTTCCCTTCATATTAGTTACAGTCATATGCTGTTAAAGGTTAGAGTGTACTTTATGCCTTCATTTTGAGAAGGAGAGAAGGTGTCCTTTTCTACTTCCTTCACACAGTACCAGGGTGTAATTTGCTGTGGGCTTATTGCATTCTATTGCCTTTGTGTAAGTGACTGGTTATTCATTTTGATCTACAACTGTTGTGTAGTTTTCTATGAAGAGAGAATGTGGAGGTTACTAACCTACTCACTCCAAAAAAAAAAAAAAGGAAGAAATGAATAAGAAAAAGAGCTTCTATACTATCCTATGACTTTGAAACTAGTCATTAGAGACTATGGTAGAATTATTACATAGACAGAGTTCCTTTGGCCAGACCCTTCCCATGTCTTTCATTTTGCCTTCTTTGTTTCTGCCCCTTTAGTTCCTGTTTACATGCTCACAGGGTTGTGAGGGACATGGGAATTAACTGGGATGGGGAGTTGGAGTTATTTTCATTCAATAATTGAGGGCATTCATTGATAATACAAGCACTTATTCTTGGTTCTCTCCTGGTAATGCCAGGCCTGTAGCTAAGAAATTAGCACCTTGCAATGTGAGATCAAGACTCATTTTCATAGAGCAGATAGTTAAAAAAGGAGGGAAGATGAGCTCATCAGAGAGGGGCTGGCGAAAGAGCAGAGAACTGTGCTTTTGGGACAGGAGGGAGATGTACAAAAGGTCCTAAGAGCTAAATCATTAAGGAGGGAAGCTCCTTATCTCAGTGACTCAATACTATGTCAGCAACAATTATGTGCCAGGTAGGAGAAATAGGCTAGAGAGTAGAGGAGGGTGATGACTGGGGAAAAAAGGTACAGGATGCCCCAAAAGTCTTTGGTGGCTTCCTTTCTTTAAGGAAGGTACAGAAATCAGATTGCAGAGGATTAAGCAAGTAAAACAGGTGTGAAAGCAAATTCTGATTCTAAAAGTTTGACAGCATTTAGAGACCTGGTAGCTACAAGGGTAGGAGGGTCACTTGTAGGGTAGTTGTTGCCATTGTTGTTGATGATAATGAGATTGAAGAGCCCATGGGATAGGTACGAAATCAGAGGAGCCTACTGAGCATTACTATCCAATAGAACTTTCTGTGATGATGGGAATTCTCTACATATGCAGGTCCTACACAATAGCCACTAGTCACAAGTGGCTGTTGAGTACTTGCAGTGCAATTGAAGAACAGAATTTAAAATTTTATTTGATTTTAAATTCATTTATATTTAAATAGCCGTATGTGGGTAGTAGCTATGATATAGGATGGTGCCAATCTAGAGGGAGAGGATAAATGTGGGAGTAGAAAAGTGAGAAGGGATGAATTCCGGAGCAGAGAGGGAGGAGATAACTTAGAGAGGATTCAGAAAAAACAATCTTTATCTGATGTGAGAGATATTTTCACATCTCCAATAGCTAGGGAGTTCAGACACCTAGCTTCATTTTTTAAGCAATCTTTGTAAGAGGCTTGTAAGCAAGCTCATCTACTGAGAATGGGGAGTTGGGAGGAAGAGGACTTGGAGGCCTGGGGAGAAAGACTGGAACATTCATAGTATAAAGTGTATAAGAAACAATTGGGCAATAGTGGGATCCAAATTGCAACTGAGAGCATGAATTTGTGGTGGGCCAAGCCTAAGGGGTTTGCTATGGGCCAAATTTGTACTGGGCCAAGTGTATGCAATTTCATATAAGGTTCTTTTTGGAATAAAAAATGAACTAAAAGAATCTGGAAAAATATTATCATGCAGTTTAAACTTAGAAAGTTATGTTTAAGTGTATCTCAGCAGCTCTATTACTCTACCTTAAACATTTCCTGGTAAATTTAACTGTGTGTGTGTGTGTTTTTTTTCTGGTGAATTTAACCCTTAATAGTATAAAATGTAGTTGAAAGAATCTCACCAGACAAGTTGGGCCCCTTCTGCTTGGGTGGTGTTTGGTTAGGGTGATCTGCCAGATTCCGATGCTTGTTCTCCTCCTGAAAGAGTTTTAGGCAGCTCACCTACCTCGGTGGCAGTGGCAGGTGTCTTCCTTCTAGCTATGGAAATTATAGGACTGTACAAACCCATTGCTATTTAACTAATACCCTTTCTGGATGTCTTTGAATGGCAGGGGCAGGGGATGCTTATTTCAATATAGTCCTGTTTGTGGAAAAGGAGTGAAATTAAGGGAATGAGCAGATAGGAATGAAAACTAATGACCTAGAGTTTTTCTGTATGTCAACAACATTGAAATTATGAACAAGAGAATTTTTTTTTAAGTTCAGGTATAGACAGCCATTTAAAATTTTGATTTTTAAATAGACACATCTCACCAAGTTCAAAATTTTCTAAGTGCAAAATTTGGCTAGCCAGTCAATCCTGTGGATATTTCCATGCAGGCCTTTGATTCTTGTTTTCATTGTACCCTAATACTCTTGGAAGAGTCTAGTTTATGTCAAAAGCCTATGACAAGTAACCCTGCTTAGAACTCTTCCTCTCTAACATTAATATTTAAAATGAGCATAGTGTATTTCATTTGTTACAACAGCCAGAAAGGAGCAACAGAACTTCTCCATTCTGTAGAGTTCCAGCCACGGCTTTACAGAGAAATAAAACACATGTGGGATCCTTAACTTGCCAGTATCAGACTTAGATAATTGCCTTTCTAGTTGTTTTTCCCATCAAGAAAGGCGATCTGATATAAGATATTAAGACATTCCCCCTTTTTAAGCCCTAATACTAAAGTATTTCAGTCTACCTAATTGACCTCAGTGGCTACAACCAAATGTATTTTCCAAAGATGAGGATAAAATCCAGAAAATAGAATTCGAATGGTTCTAAAGTTTAAGTCAGAAATTTTAAAATTTCAATCTGTTTGTAAACACCTGTATTAAATATCTTCCAAGAACCTCAACATTGGTGGTGAGCTAGGGAGAGGGTGGAGATTCAAAGGCAATATGCAGTATGAGATATGAATCTTATGAGATCTTGTACTCTAGTTGAGCTAACAGATCTGAAGCTTCTAAAGCAATTTGAGAAAAAGCAGGTACTAAATTACATGGTGAAGCCCACAATGATGACCAGAACCTATTCCATTAAAGATAAAAGTCACGTGGTACCATGAAAAGAACCCAGGAGTATCATGTCTATGGCCAGTTTTATCACTAATTGACTGCATCATCTTGGCCTGAAGCTATCTAAGTCCTTAGCTGGTTTTCTCTAACATGGAGATGGTGCTAACTGCTAAGCTGGCTTCCTCAGAGGGGTTCTTTAAAAGTTAAAAGAGAGGGACATTGTAGGTAAGAGTCTTTCCTGGGATGGTAGTAAATGTGAAAATGCTTTCAAAAGAGGTATAAAATGTAACATTTATGTTATTATCAGCATTATAAATACTTCCTGTGGATTCCCAGTGGCCGATGTTCTCCCTATATCTGCTAACGGGCCCACCCCACAACACATTTCCTGACTTCCAGGACAGCTTTCTCTTCCAGGTTCCTCAATGTCTCTTAAAATTTAATGAACTGAGTGACCAGCAGAGAATTTCCCAAGGACGTCCTCTTTATTTCCGCACTCCTGCAGACATTTAACTTTCCTTCCCTGGTGTAATGCAAACTTCGCTCACTGTGGGCCTCTGAACAAGATAATGTCTTTTAAAATCATTAAGCTGAGTGACCAGGTAATTCAAAATATAGCAGAGTGTTTTTCAGGGAGGTCAGGTTACCACTATACCCACCTCCTTCCACATTTATCTTTACTTCCCTGTCAGAATGCAAGTTGCCATACAAATCACGGGGCAGAGATGCTCTTTGGGCCTCCTGGATAGGCCAACTTTAGCCACAGGAAGGAAGCAACTTGAACAGGGCATTTGTGGTGCAGATTGGCAATGGGTTAATGAGAGGTTTCATTTAACTCTAGATGTTCAGTGGTGTTCCACCCCACCTCTCCTAGAGTATGTCATCTTCCTGAATGGAAAGGCCATAGGCCATGCTTAGAAATGAGTTTAAACTTTTAGACATTAGCTATGGTTAAAGTCCTCTGGGCTTCTGTTGCACTTATAGCCTGCCATTCCTTGTGACCTAGCATATACTACCTTGGATTCTTTATAATTTTTCCAAGCATGTATTTTTATTAAAATCCTTGTAGCCTCTTGAACATTGAGCAGAATGTTCTGTAAACAATAATCACTTGTTTGAAAAAAATTTCAAGTAATGTAGAAAATATGATCTTTTGAAGTTATTTACAGTCCAATAGAAGTTATACCGATACTGCTCCAAGAAACTTGGAAGTCTGTTTGCTTCCACCCTTTTACTTCGAATAATGCAGATTGGTTTCACATCCCACTGCATCATACTAATGTTAATGTATGGTTACCTCTGGCAGTTGTTGCTGGGACCTAGGAATAAGGTTTGGGCATTAGTTAGCTTTGCCAATGACTGTGATATATCATCTATAATATATGATATGTGATATAGCCAGCAGAGCCAAACAAGTTACTTTGAGAGTGAGTTATTGGTTTTCTGAACAGAAAAAGTGTTGGGTCAGGTCCAAAAACAGCACTGAATTTTCCTACTTTGTGAGCAGCAAGAAAAATGAGGGCCAAGGTGACCACAATCCTATCTAGCCTCTACATCTGCATTTAGCAAGATGTTTTTAAAGTCATTGATGTTAACTCCAGAGAGGCAGTAAAAATGGACCCAAACTGGAGAGATGTAAAGGGTGCCTTTCCTGTCTCTTGTGATAGTTAGGCAGCCAGCCAGCCTTGACAGCTGAGGGAGAACAAGGCAACCTGCCCAGGGAGACCAGGCAGAAGTCAGGCAAAGAATCAAAATTATTCTGCAAGAGGGGTGGGAGTTTTAAAAAATTAAAAACAGGTCAGGGAGGAAGCCAATGGTGGGAACTGAACCTTGAGGCACAGGCCTGTAAGTGTACACCTTCTAGTACAGAGTGTCAGACTGAGCTCTGCAGGTAGTTCACCCTCACCTTTGTCAATGTATGGAGTCCTCAGCATTGGCTTGGACAGATCTTAGTTTTTCAGTCTGCTTCATTTTAAATTTAAGACAAACAGTAGAGGGTCGAGGAGGGGAATGGATTTCAGGACCTCCTTACCTCCTTCAGAAACTGCAGCTAGTATTTTTTAACCCAACACTTTCAAACACAGGGAGAACCATGTGAGCTTCCTTTTGGGAAAGGAAAGAGCCAGGCTTACTGTGGTTTGGGCCATGCTTGCTACTGAGGCATTAATCAAGGTCCTGACATGGCTGGATAGGGCTGGTTTCCTCTTCACGTATAGAATCATAAAGGGGGCATGACATTCAAACAAAAGGCCAAGGAAACCTCTCCCAAAGATCCTATCAACTGTAGTTTTGGACCAAGGAGTCTGGCCAGAAGTGAAAAAAAAAGCCCATTTTAGAAAAGGACCCTGTTTTTCCAGGCATTCCTGTTACTCCGGATATGACTATAGTTCCAAAGTGGTCACTGGGGTACACCTTTAGCTTGCTTTCAGGGAGTAGCCGATTATTCGAGGTAGGGTTATTTTTTATGATCTCTAACATTAAGGAGCACGGATATCCTACAGTTAAGGTGGTGACCATTGTGGCTTGATATCCTACCATGTATTCTACTTCTCTCACATTGTTTACCATGCACATAGTTTTGAGGATTGCGTCCAGCTTCAGTGGGTGGAGCCTAATTAATCAAACCCAGTCATGACAATACCATGCCTCTGGATATTTTCGATATACTAAGCTGCAAGGATTAGTTTGTGAGTGGGCATATTACCCAGTTGATATTAATGAGAGATGAAGAAAAGTTTGCTGTGGGCTTCTGAGAAAGTAAGTTTCCTCAGTGTTAAGAAAGAGTTTTCTCTTCCTCTAATATCTTGTCAGATATGACAACATATATGAGGTCTGAAACTGCTGTAGGAGTCTCACTCAAGCTTGAGAATAAATTCAACTCAGGGAAGAGATCAGGACAAAAAGGACAGGGAAAAGGATCTGGGGCTACAGTGTTATGTCAGCCCTGAAGCAACCTGAGCCCAAAACTTTCTTATTTTGGGAGGTAAATGATAACAAGAGAAGCCGCTGATCACTGAAACAGGAACTCCCACATCACCCAGCAAGAACTGTGGGGGACTGATAGATATTAACGAGACTCAGAAGACCAACTCACTCATTGGCAGTGCCTGAAATACTTGTATCCTCTGACTTCCTTTCCCAGTATCAAGGTACCTGGGAAACAAAGTCAAAAGTAATAATAGCTACAACAGCAAATAGTCATAACAAAGGACCTAATCTGTTCAAAGTTACATGGCTAGTAAATAGCAGAGCATAGGCTTTAGACTCTATCCAAGTCTGAAGCCCAAACTCTTAACTACCAATTTATCTAGCCCACAGTGGCCATCAGGAGGCTATCATTAATAAAAATGTTAGCAAACTTTTACTGAGCTCCTGACATATGACAGGCCCTGTGCTAAGCACGCCACCTATATTATCTAATTGAATCCTCATCATATCCAGTGGGAGTAGGTATTATTATTCTTATAATTCCCATTTAAAGAAACTTAGGGAAGTGAAGTCCCCAAGGACACATGGGTTGTACGTGGTGGAATCACCCAGTATGACTCTATAGGAACCACTATTTTTTAGGACATCATAACCAAAGGAGGGGCAGAAGGGTAGCACCTGGGTTGTTTTCTCTGTTATGATCTAAAACATACCTTTCTGATGGTCTGAAGAAATTAGGCTCACATCTGTAAATAGTGTTACTCACTCACTGCCAACTTCTTATGATTCAGGTCTCCTCCTATTCAGTGTGCACACTCAGTTACCAAACACTTTTGTCACAATCACATTGAGATAGCTGACTTTATATCAGTTAGCCTTATAAAGTGATGCCTTAGAGTTGAGATTTTATTTTACTTATTTTTATTTAATTTTTTGAATTTATTTTAAATTACAATTGACATATAATATTATGTTAGTTTCAGGTGTACAACATAGTGATTCAACATTTATATACCTTACAAAGTTATCAGCACTATACAGTTGAGATTTTAGAAGCATTCCTGGTTTCCTGTTGATTTTGAGACAGTACCCTAGTTAATAGAACAAAGGTTAGAGTTTTCCTTGTTAACGTCAGTTTCAGAACGTGACATTGGCGGGCCTTGTTCCTACAGCCGAAGAGTCTCATTAGTTGCATTGTGTCGGCCTTTCCTTACTATCATCAGCATTTGTGTAGTGCTGAGTTGCCTATTTTCCCTTGAACCATCCAACTTTAGACTAAAGTGCATTTCTTTTGATTCTTTACTATCTTTAACTTCTAATTTAATTATTTTAATTTCTCTATGTTTGGAAGGCTTCTCTCTCCCAACAAAATGGCAAAATTCTTGCAGGCGTTGACTGTTTTCTGCTTTCTGCACATTCCCCACAGCACCAAACACTGTTGAGCACATAGTAAGCATTCAGTGAATACTGATGGGATTGAATTATGAACTATTGTCTCATGTTCAGTCTTTCCTCAAGGGCTTTTGGTTAGAACATTTGGCTGGAATGCCATACAGACAAAACTGAATTAGGAAAATAACATGCAATATATGTTACAGTCAAGGCTCAGAATTTCACATTACCTAATGTTTTGACTTCTTTCCAAATCAGTTAGTTATCATCTGGTCTCACAAACATTGCCTTTCTTTTCATATTTCCTAGGTGGGAATTTTCTTCTCTTTGCCCCTTAATTTCATACATTTTCCTCTCAAACAAATACTTGAGTGGGGTTTTTAGTCTTGCTGAAGAGTCACTGTTTTGGCCACTATAGGATGGAACATGTGCCATTTCATTTCTGTCTTCACTTTTCTTTACTTTTTTTTCTTTTTTTACATTAACAGCTGCATGTAGATGACAACAGCTCGAAGGTGACAACAGAAATGGAAAGCCCAGCCCTTGCTGTCCTTGTAGTTCACACGCTGAAAGAGGAAAGACAAAGCATCCATACTGAGCACAGCACATACATTTGAGGATTGCAATGTAGGAGGGAACTAGAGGAGTCATCAATTTTAACCTAATTTGGCCACTTAAGATAGTCAGCACTCAAACCATTGGCAAAACGTTGCTTACTCCTACTGTGAACCTGAAAACCCCTCTCAGATTTGAAAGAAAACCACTGTTATCTTCTTTATTTTGTACTTCATGATGAAGACAATGTTGTCACAGTCTCATCTTATTGCTGCCTGGGCAAAGTTAACGGGGGAAGGAAGGGTCTGATCCATCATGAAGGAAACAGTAGACCTGTCGGCCTACTTTTGGTGCTGAGGTCTCCTTGAACTGACAAGTTTAATAACTGGATTTGGGCAACAATGGTTCCCTTAAGCAGGCATGTATGAGAACTGACTTATCTGAATGTAGAAAAAGGCCCTTTCCAGGGACCCCATATCCTGCCCTGTAACTCTCTTCACCCGTGACTGTTTGAAGCCTCCACCCTACCAGTTTTGTTCGTCAGTAACCCCTTCTGAGGGAATTTGGGCCTATTCTCCATAGCCACTTCCATCTATACTTGGCTTTTGTTTCAAGTCCATAATCCTGGCAAGTGCTGACTTCTTTGAAGCCAACGTGAGGAGAGTGTATATTCAAAATCATCTGCCTGGGGTTGGAGGGAATGGAAAATGAAAAACATGCTCATTTGGGAGGCTTCTCATTTTTTGGAAAACTGAAACCTCCACTGGTTGATTGTTTGTAAGCTGCCAAGTGTGTCCTTTTCACTAGACAGGGGAAACGATCTTTGAATCATATTCTTAATAACACACAAACTATATGCAGTTCTTCTCCCATTCACTTCAAAATTGCTAGATAAGGTGGAGTTAGAATTGAGTTTCTTAGTGTTGCTGTCTGTCACAAAAGGTTAATAACTGATCTACTTTGAGCAAAAGCAAGGTGTCTATCATGCTATTATTACCCAAAACGTCCAGACAGTTCCTGTTCTGGAGATTTGTTACTGCTTAACTATCCTGCTACCTACTTCAAACAAAAAGGAAAATATGCAAAATGGATATCTGCTCCTTACTTCTGATCTTTTGTCTCCTACAGTTCCTCTAACCATACTATAGTGGAGGGAAAGACTGTGATTATACATTTTTAGGGGCATAGTTTTTGATTTGGTGAAAAGCCTTCCTTCCTGTTACAGAGCACAGCTTAAACATAAGCAATAAAATCTCGTAAAGCCAGCCTCTATTTACTCAAAATGGTGGGTAGTTGGAAACTAGATTATAGAATTATAGATTTGTCTTTAGAAAAAATTCTTTTATTGTTTATTATTTTTATGCCTATAGCTCCTGGTCTTCCTAGGTGGGTCTCCCATCCAAGTACTAACCTGGCCTGACACTGCTTAGCTTCCAAGAACAGACATTGGCCTTGTTCAAAGTAGCATGGCTTAGACCACAGACTATGGCTCCACTGGAGCACAAACCCAGGACCTTCTGAGTGTAAAGCAGCCATGCTAACCGCTACGCTGTGAAACCATGTCCTAAAATAAAATTTTAATGAAATAGAATATACATGTTAAAAAGTATACATTATTAGTATACAACTTGATAAATGTTTACAAAATAAATACACCTATATAACCAGTACCCAGATCAAGAAACAAAACACTTTCCCTGAATTAGTTTCCTGGGCTTCTATAACATATTACCACAAATTTAGTGGCTTACAACAACAAAAGTTTATTTTCTCACAGATCTGGAGGCCAGAAGTCTGAAATCAAGATGAGCCATGCTCCGTCTGGGGGCTCTAGGGGAGAATACATCCTTTCCTCTTCCAGCTCTGGTGGCTCCAGGCCTTACTTGGCTTGTGGCCACAGCACTATAAATCTCTGCCCCCTTCTTCACAAGGCCCATTTTCTTCTTCCCCTTTTGTGTCTTCTCCTCTTCAGTCTCACAAAGACACCTGTCATTGGATTTAGGGCCCACCCAGATAATCCAGGATGATGTCATCTCAAGATCCTTGACTTAATGACATCTGTAAAGATCATTTTTCCAAATAAGGTTCAAAGGTTCTGGACTGTGGATTTATCTTTTTTTTTTAAGGGGGACACCATTCAACTTACTACACCCCTCATCTCCTCTTTCATCTGCTCCCCTGTCAAAGCTAACCACTCCCCAGACCTCTAACAGCACAAGTTAACTTTGCCTGCATTTGCACTTATTTATACAAATGGAGTCATGCAGGATGTGCTCTTCTGTGTCTGGCTTCTTTTGCTGAATGTCACTCTTGTGAGATTTATGGACATGTTTGCTTATAGCTGTAGACTTTTCATTCTCATTGCTGTACGGTATTCCATTAAACATGTGCCTTACAGTATATATGTGTGTACCTAGGAGTAAAATTACTAAGTATACTTAGGAGTAGAATTACTAAGACCTAGGTTGTGTATATGTTCAGCTTTGGTAGATGATGCCAAAATATTATATAATTTTAAAGTTAGAATTAATTTTTTATCAAGACCAGATGCCTCACTTAAAAAACTCTAATACTAATCCCAAATACATTTAATTCAAAGTCTACTTTTCCCACTGGCCACAGACCTTTTAAATGGGGCAGATTTTATTATATATTGTCAGATCACACAAGTGATATACAGCTTGGTGACACTGGCCATGGGAGAGGCAAGAAGCAAGCAATGTGGCCAATAGCATTAGCTAGTGGTAATTGGCTTTCTCCCTGCATTTAGGCCTCTTTGGTTGCTCCAGGAGTCAGTCAGCTCAGGATTAAGTGTCACATGCAGGCTCTTTTACTGTCACTTGTGTGGGCAGAGGAGTGATGGGTGCCTAGGAAAGAACATTACACATCAAACTTTCATTGAAAGAAGTATGTTTCAGAAAAGAGTCACATCTTTTGGACCCTGAACTGTGGAAAGCCAAAGGCAGCTGAAAGTCAAACAAAAAGCAATTTAATAAGATATCAACCCCAAACCCTCACTCCCACCCTGCTGTGTTATTTTTTAAAAACCATTTAGTGTAATTAAGCCACTGCCTCATAAAGTTGTTTTACCAGGAACTTCAGTTTCCCCAGGAAGAGATGAAAATAGACTGACTGTTTCATGTCACTGTTCCCACGAGTCTTAAAAAAATCATGTTTGTCTTTAGCAGTATGCTACAAAACATCTCTTGTTGATAAGGAGTTGTTTTACCTCAGGATAACGAGGCAACAGAATCTATAATGACATTTTTTTACACACTTTTTAAACATGAATTCTTCATATAGTTTACAAGGCACATTTGACTCCAACCGCATTTTCCCACATAATTATTTCTTTTAAATCTCCTAATTATTTCATTCTGTTGAATACCATCTGTCCTGCTGAGGGACAGTTGTGTCTAAACAAATCAACAGGTTTTGCGTCACTGTCTAAATATGAGGGAGAAACTGCCCCCAAACTATACTTTGGCACTTTGGTGGAAACTAACAAAGTTCTGAATCCCACATTTGGAATGCCTCATCTCTAGCTCTCCTTGAAGCTAACTTTCATAACTTGTGGAGCCCAAAACAAAGCCAAATGAATTTTGGAAAGGTCAGTGGGAAAGGGATTGGGTGAGATTTTCCCAGAGAATGTTTGAGCCTTTGCTCTGAGAGCAGTCTGGTCACCCGCACAGTTTGCACTTCACTCAGGGAGGATGGAGGAGAGAACAGAACTGGTACCTGGGTCCAGTGGGCTTGGACATTTGGCATTTGCCATTTGCTCAGGGACAGCCATCTCATCCTGGGAATCCTATGAACAGTTTAGTTATATCAGGGACCTTGGAGAATGAGCACAACAATTGTGGGAAGAAGATTGCCAAGGATTGTCTGTATTGTGTCTTGTTATCTAGAGAACTGCTGATGTGTTTTAAATAATCAAATACCATGCACTGGGAAAACACTTCCCCTTGAAGCCAGTTCCAGGTACCCTGCAGCTCTGGTAGTTTTGCTAAGGGACTGTAGAAGTTCCTGTTAGCACTCTGCCTTCAAACAATAATTGACCTTTCTCCTTTTTCATTTTCTTCTTTTTCACTCTCTTTGTCTTGCTCTTACTACTCACTCTCCTCAACTTAGTTTTCTCTTTATGAGTTTATTTCTTCCCTCAAAGATGTAACCAAAATCCCCGATGGCTCTCAGGGTTAGAAAGGAGGTTGAGTCCACTGGCCTGAGTCTAGCCAGCAATTCTGAGAAATCAGTATGTCCTGGGAGATTCTTTTCCTCCCTTTTTGACTGTATTAGCCTCACTCTCCCCTACTTTTCTTTTTTATATACACATTCATTTCTAAATCAGTTCATTCAAAGACTGTAATGTAAGCCTCTGCCTTCAGGAAATTAACCCTGATTTGGTTTGAAGCCCAATCAAAAGGGACCAAAATGAAAGAGTAGAGTAGACTGTCCTTCAGCATCTCCTCATTTCCCAAAGACTCAATTGACTTCAGAGGCTGTGATGTGATTAGAGCTTCCATGTCTCTTCCCCTTCAGCCCTATGCAATGTCAGAGGGAAGAGTAAAGGGGTCACCATTATAGTGTTGGGAATCGGCAGTGCTTCCAATCAGGTGGCAGGCACACTAGCAAGCACATACTTCCCAGACTCTTCCCTGGCCCCTTACCAGAACCACAGTAAGTTAATCCCAAGGAAAATGTATGTGCACAAATGTCAGGAGTGAAGGAGCAGGTGGCTTGCTTCAGAATTAGCCCTCAATATCTCTTTTTCTAGCTGCCATCCAGTGTTGGACATGCTAACCACATAGTTAACACCCCAGATCAGCTTGGGATTATGAATGGATGGAAGGGAGATCCCCATGCAAGCAAGCAGCTGTCCTTTTGGTTAATTATTGGGATCCACAAGCCCATCCCCATTGCCAGGGCTCCAGTGTCGAGATGATGAAATTGGTGATTAAGGGACTTGGAGGCCAGTCCACACTGCAGCTTTGTCTGGAGTGTTCCAACGACAAGTGTTATGAGTCCACTAATCATAACATTGCCTGTAGTGGAATTTCCTTGGGAAGGAATGGGGCAGTGCCTCTATGCCAGAGGGCTGCACTGCATGAAAATACTAACACATCACAATTGGCTGTTCTGTGGGAAGGTGGTTCCAACATCCAATTCAGGAAATAGGTCACCAGGCTGCTAGATGCACTGTGATTTTGATTTACTTTCTTAGACTTTTGCAATTTTTATATACTTCACTCTGGGGAGAATGAAACTCCTGTGAATTATTGGCTTCTGGAGTGTCACACAGGGAAAAATGCAAGCAGGTTCTGAAAGCAGAAGAATGGGTTTTCTGTGGTCAGGCCTGCAGTGTCCACTTGCTTTTAGGAATCAGACACGTTGTCCTTCATGTTGATATTCCTCACCTTGACCTCTTTCTGTGGGGTCTCCCGGAGGTCTGAGGCCTTGGCTCTTAGGAATCTACAGCTGTGCCTGCCAGACAACAAATGTTTAGAGAGAGGATGAAGAGATAAAAATGGGTTGGAGGGAGCCAGGGCCTTCTCAGTAATGAGCATAGCAAAGCTTTCATTTCCAAGGATTTGGAAAGGACAAGATGTACTCATTTGGAGTATCACACTGCCAGGGCCATTTGTACCAGCTGTCTGATACTGGGACCACCCTGTTGGTGGGGTTAGGGGCCAATCCAAACTTTCATTTTATATCTCTTGTCACTTGGGTCTTGTGAAGCAGGAATTGGGGGCCCTGACACTCTATCACCGAGCATCTGCCTCCTCTTTCCTGGATCCATCTAGAGTTCTGATTTTTCCTAAACCCATGCAGTTGTCTACTGCCTTGAATTGCCAGCAAAGGGTATTTGTCTGTCCATTGGTATTTTTCAGATTTTAAATCAGGCAAAAGCTTATTTTTCTTTCTTTTTTTTTTAAAGGTAGACAGATGGTGTGACACTGGGGGCTCTGAACTTTCCCCTGCTCCCTTTTTATTTTTAACAATTCAATTGTTGGATATTTCTAAATTCACAACACCTTTCTTGGTGCCCAAAGACATACTATAGTTTATTGAGAAATAAATTCTTGGCTCAAGCTCACCTCCCCAGAGATGCCATCCCAGTGCATTCTTTTAGGAGATGAAGAGTTGTGCCAATGGTGTATTGGGTTATTGAGATTCCATGGGAGGGCCTCTCTCCCTCTCCTCTCTCTCTCTCTCTCTCTCTCTCTCTCTCTCTCTCTCTCTCTCTCTCTCTCTCTCTCTCTCTCTCTCCCCGTCCTTCCCTCCCTCCCTCTCTCCCTCCGTCTCCCTACCCCTACCCCTATTAGTCATGACCTATCTAAGTAAATAGGAAAGGGGAATCTTTGTGATAAACTCCCCAAACTTTCTTTTATTTCTCTGACTCTGGACTTAGAAAGAGTTTCACTGCCTTTTAAAATTCTAAGTAGCCCGTTAAACACAATTTCTCCCTCTCAGTTTTGTTTGTTTTATAAATCTTTAGAGCAGAGGTTGTCCCCCTTAAGTAATTGGAGTCGAATTTATAGTCACCTCAGAACTATTGCACATAATGCAGAGACAAGGAAAAGATATGGCTCTAGACTCATGAGAGCAAGTGCAGCATACTGATAAAGGGGACAGTAGTGCAGAATGGTGATAGAGGTGCTAATGTAAGCCAGCCCGGTTTGATTCTCAGCTGGGCTGCTTCCTAGCCATGGGGCTAGGCAAGTGCCTGAGCCCCTGCTTCCTAAACTCCAGATGAAAACACGAGTTCTTCGTGCAAAAGGTTTGGGAAAATTAAGTGAGAAAACGTAGGTGATGTCCTCCTATGTTAGGTCAGTCCTGGAAATTAGCAAAGGGTCGCTAAATATTGACTTTTCTCATTATGAAAATCGCCTCCTTGGCTTTATAATTCCATTTCCTGTTTAACAGCAACTAAAGGAGTCACAGGAGCCACCCCCCCATCTTAGTCTGGCTGTATGTGAGGCTCCTTTTAGAGTGGGCTGGCCCCAGCAGTCCAGGGGGTGGGAGGCCGGGAGGGAGGCAGGCATTATTCACTGGGTTGCAGCTGTGGCAGGCAGTACAGTATCCCCCACATGCCAGATGAATCAAGCTGAGGGCCAAATCTGGGCTGTGGGCCAGAGGCTCCCCACCCTGATTTATAGTGTGGACAGAGATGTGGGTGTTTTGTGAATATATTTTCATGATGATAAAAAAAGAGAGAGAGAGAAAGAGAGAGAGAAAAAACACCCTTTCTAAAAAAATGTGCTGAGGAAGGGAGGTTTGGGTCTATCTGCAAGATTAGAGCGGCATGACTCTGAGCAGCAGTAACTCCTTAGAAGGAAGGCCCATGGCAGAGAGGCCTGTGACGCAGAGCCCCTTGAAACGCAGTGAATTGTGAATGAGGCCCATGTATGCCAGCTATTGGGGGCAGATGAGGCCTGCTGTCCCTCTGCAGATGTAGAAGACTAAGCCTATATTTTAACTCCTGCAGGCCCCACAAGCAGGGAAAGAGAGCACTGGATTTGCTGCACTCTAGGCAAACTCCTGACTTCCGTGCTTCTCTGCTGCTAACATTTCTCCAGAAAACAGCTGAGCTTTTTGCCTTTGGAATCGGGCCTACATCATTGCCAATGGGCTGCGGACAATAAGCTAAGTGTGGGAAGGGATGCAGTTTGGAAAAATAACTTCATCCAGGATTTATTCTCAACCTTCAACCCAACACATTTGAGAAAGCTCCCAACTCTGGGACACTGGGAGCAGAGTAGAAGCAGGGAGGCCATGCAAAGGCTCCCTCAGGAATGTTTCTCCCACCCAGAAAAGGCAGAGCCAGGCACAGCCGTCCTTGCTTTACTCGTGAAATGTCAGGCACAGCTGTCTTGGCTCACTGCATTTCATCCAAGAAAGAATCTCAACCAGGTTTCCTAGGACCCATACAGATCATTGAAGGCAAGAGATTTATTCTCCAAAGGTGGGGCCTCTAGGAAGACATCTTGCTGGAGATGAGAGCTCATGTAAATTCACATAGACCTGCAAACATTTTCCCCGCCAAGGGAAGGGTCGTGAACACTCTTGTGCTAATAACCTGTTCTATCTGACGAGTATAATCTCGTTTGTTTTTTCTGCTCCTTACCTCTCAATGCTTCTGGCTTGGGCCCTATGTTCAAGTCAGGCCTCATCCCAGTACCCAGCACCCCTGCCACACCACCATGCTCATTTTTACCTTTAAACATTTGCTCCGTCTAGAATCCTCTTGCCCTTTGATTATCCAAAGTCTCCTTGACCTTTCACATGGCCAGATCTCTGAGGAACAGCCCCAGGTACCCCAAGTCCCCACAATAATAGCCTGACCCAGGGCTTTGGGGTGCATGCTGTCTGCATGTACAATCTCACCAACTCCAAATTTTCTACCAGTCCAGAGGACAAAGAAAACTCAACCGACAAGTCTAAAGGAGAGAGGTAAGCCTCTCTATGTTTGGCTGCACCTTCAGATCCAGTTCAAGTGAATTTTTGTAGCTTTTAGTATAATATATTTTATGCACACTCACCACTGTTGTGTGCTCACATCACAAAAAAAAAAAAAAAAAAAAAAGAAGAAGAAAAGAAAAATCCACCATACTCACAGGGCCAACTCTGGGTTATTTTCAGAGCCTACACAGATTTCCCCCATTAGATGAAGCTTCTCCTGCCCTGAGGCCTGGAAGTTCTCTGCTTTGTATCTAGGATGAGAAATAAGACTCCATGAGTGAGGCTTTGGTCTGTATCACTCGGGGCTGACTCTTTGGCAGAATGGTGAGAAGCCCCTTGAAAATGAAATAAAATGGCTTCACAGGCTCTTCTTTTTGAATTTCCCATTTCCTGTCCTGTAGTTCAACAAAAGACTTGTGTATGGAGTGTGTGTGAGAATGTGTTTACCATGGCAGAAGAATACACACAGAATCCTTGTTGTCCATTCACTTTTCTTGGGAGGAAACAGAGGTAGGTTATCTATTCCCAGTAGTATTATGGAGCAGTGGTAGGGACCCCTCACTATCTCTCCTTCCAGCTTGCTTGAGATGTCTTTTATTAACAGTTTGGTCTGATGCAACCAAAAAGTTTCACCTCTGGCTTATGACTATGTCCCACTCTCCACTTGCTGACCATAAAGAAAGCATATTCAGTTGATGTTTGGAAAGACTATGCATATTATTAATGGATAAGGGACCCTGGGACTATTCCTATCTCAGGGTGCTAGAGTTTCATTCTAACAAAGGTCAGGGCTCCTCCTCTCCCATAGTACTGCTTTTCAATGATCTGACAACAGCCAAACTTTGGTCACCATTTTGGATGGCCCTATCTCAGCATTTGGGAGCATCTGCTAGGGACTGGGCTTCATAAAGCTTGGGTTTTCTTTGAGATCCTGTTAAAAATTGAGTAAATATTGTGGGTATATGCTCATCACTACCCTGAGAACAAATTGTTGAGTAGGAGTATATAGCAGGGCCCATTCACAGACTAAATGTGATAATTATTTATGGTTCTTATCTTGTCATTAAAGCAAGCCTGGGACTTGGCAGCCCTTGGTTAGCTATTAGTTCCATGCTACTGTGCCAATGGGGCAGTCATAAAACTGTATCTCTTTGAAAAATGGTGCATAACATAGGTCAGCCACCTCTGCACCCATGAACCCTAATACGTGTGACCTGATGGTCCAATCTTGAGCTGCTCAGACACTGGATTTAATTTCTGTCTGGAGTTTTAGGCAGACTGGAGGGAGAGACACAAGGGCTATGTGCAGTGAGGTTGGATTAGAGGCTCTGGTCCCCAGCTCCCAGACTCCTACCTCCTTTGGCACCACTTGCCTTCCTGCTGCCAGTCAGCCTTCAGTTCATGTCATCATTCTGTGCCATACTCTAGGGGTCCCCAACCACTGGGCCATGAATCAGTACCAGTCTGTGGCCTATTAGGAACGAGGCTGCACAGCAGGAGGTGAGCAGCGAGTGAGTGAAGTGCCATCTGTGTTTGCAGCTGCTCCCCAGCATTAGCATCACCGCCTCAGCTCTACCTCAGATCATCAGGTATTAAATTCTCATAGGAGCACCAGTCTCTGGTGCCAAAAAGTTGGTCCCTGCTGCCATACTCTGTTAGGCCCAGCTAAGCAATTAACTGCAGGTTGGGAGTTGGTAAGAGCCTAGGCCGTAATAGGCAAAATTTCTTCAGTCACCATGCTGGGGTGAGCTGATAGGGTAGATATTTTTGGGTTACGTCTCCTCAGAAGACACTTGTGTTTTAGGCACAAGGAGGGAGTGATTAGGAAAATGGGTGTGTTTATGCTGGGTTGGGGTTGTGCTTCCAAATGCCTCTGAAATCCCACCAACTAGACTGGGTCTCTGGTCAGATGGTGCCAATCTGCCCTCTCTACCCTGACAGTGTAGTAAAAAGTGTTTATGGGGTGCCACACGTGCCTTAGCAAGTTTAGAGGCAGGTCCCTAGGGTAGCTTATAGTCTAGATGAGAAGGCTGAGGCTTTACCCAGGTTTCTAAAGCTAGAATTGGCTTTCATTTGATTTAAATGTCTCAAAAATCGAGAAAGGATCCAATTTTCTTTTGTCCCCCTCTTTAATTCCCCCCTCCCCATCACTTCCACTCCTGACTTATGGATGTTGCCGTTTCCCCTTAAGAACTGGATCTCCGAAGGTGGGGTGTCTCCTCCTACATGCTCATGGTGTGCACTCGGGGCCTGGCACACCCAGGGCATGATCCGTGGTGCCACCTGGGGTGTGAACCCAGGACCTTCTGCATGTAAAGCAGATGTGCTAACCACTACACTATGGAGCCACCTCCAAGATCCAATTTTCTATTAACACAAAAACATTAATTAGGGAATCAAATCCAACCATTCCTCACTTATTCACTTTTAATAACACATATTAAATAATTAATATGTGCCAGGCACAGTGTTTAATATATGACAGGTATGATTATATCCCCATTTTATAGACCAGGAAACTGGAGCTCAGGCGCATTAATCAGGGTCACATAGTTCTGAAGTGGTGGTACTGGATTTAAAACAGGGTGTCTCGTAGAGCCCAGGTTCTGAAGTCAGCCTGCAGAGAACATTTTTTGTCTCATAGACAGATGTGTAAAATTAAGGGATATTTCTTTTTGTAAGTTTTCTCTAGAGGGGACCTCAGCCTGCTGAGGACAACAGCTATCGCTCAGCAGGGAGGTTTAGTATAAGGATATACTAAAGCAATCAGCATGTAAAAGACAGAGGAAGACTGGTGGAGATGAAAGCACCAACCAGAATGACTTGCAGCCATCAAGGTCAGAGCCAAGCCCAGGCAAGAGCACTTCCTCCACGGTGCTTCCTTCTGCTGGGTGGAAAAGCACAGGCTGCTCCACCCTTCCTCTTTCCTGTTCCTCAGCCCCCTTCTTCTTGTTTTATAGACAGGAGTCGTTTCCCAGGTAGCAATAACAGTATGGGCAATCAAAAGAATGTGTGCTGAGTGACATTCCAGAGCTAAGTCAGGGAATACTGGAATAAGCAGACAACTTTGGGTTTTCAGCATCACTTACTTTGAAGAATCGTGCTCCAAAGGCTCTTACATGAAAGACTTTCCTGTTCAGAAACTCAGTGCTGTCTATGAGGATGTTTTCAGAGCAATGACTGTCATTTGACAAAGGCTGGTCCTCTCCAAAACAGTGACATCTGTATCTTGCAGCCCTCTACCTTGTTCCTTTCTCTTTCATAGAGCCCTTAATCCCGCATGCTCTCATGTTTTCTTCTCTTGGTATGATTGCATCTTATGTTGGTTGTCTACATGTATACAGTAAAAGCATCTCTTTGGAAAGAATATTATAACAGCTTACATGATCTTTCCTAGGCTTTTCTTTCAGGGGACAGGAATCTTAAGTGAAAGGAATACATTTCTAACAGTGGAATTTCAAGTATTGGCCAGCAAGTGGGAGGGTTAATAAAAGAATATTGAGAGAAGACACCTTTCATGAACTTCTGAAATCATACACCTGGCTCTGAATGTCAGCTCCTTGTTTGAGGACTAGATCTACTGTTGGGAAAATCTCAGACAGTCCTGACATGGTTGAGTGGAAGGGACATGGATTGTGGAGCCAGACTGTCTGAGGTCACATTCCGGCTCTGCCACTTACCAGCTGTGGGATCTTGCATAACTTACTTAAATGCTTGGTGCCCCAGTTTCCTCATTCTATAAATAAAGCAAGATAGTTATAGAACCTAATTCACAGATTCTTATGTGAATATAAGATAACCTGAATGCACACAAACCCTCGACATGGTGCTTGGCACAATGGAAAGCATCTAATGAATGATACCTAGACTTTCCATTTCCTCAGTAAAGCTGCCTTTTCCTCAGGTCCCTGAGTCATGGAGGAACTCAATTTATCTGGAATTACTGAGTATCTGCTGTGTCCCTAGCCCTGTGCTGGGGACAATGTAAGGAATACAATAGGATTCTAAGAAGGAGGAGCTATTCTCAAAGACCCTCTTTGGCAGGATGTTTTGAGCTTCCTCCAAAGAGCCCCATCTGGCAGATAGGTGGAGAGGCCCAGGGCCCTTCTTAACACAGAATAGCAAGGGTATTAAACTCAAGGGCTCTGCAATCAGGCAGGCGTATGTTCAATTCTTGCCTCTGCCTCGTGATTTGGTTTGACCTTGGCAAAGTGCACAACTTCCCCATGCCTCAATTTGGGTATGCCTCAGTTCTTCATCGGTAAAATGCACATTATCATTACATTCTAACATTCTTACCCATGGTGGGCCCATCAACATAGATTCATAATTATCGCTTTATGAAATTGTCTTTTCAGTCAAATGGGAATAAAGGACTTTGAAAATGCATTACTATCTTTTGTATTTACCTCTAAATATTACATTCACTCTTCTCTATTTCTCTGTGTGGATTTGCATTATTGGCCACTGTCTCTTTATTTCAGTCTGAAGGACTTTCTATGCCATTTCTTATCTTTTTTTTTAAATTAAGGTATAATTGACATATAACATTGTATTAGTTTCAAGTGAACAACATAATGATTTGAATATGTTCATACCTCATTTTATTGCACTTCATTTTATTGTGCTTTGCAGATATTGCGTTTTTTACAAATTGATGGTTCTTGGCAACCCTGTGTCAAGCCAGTCTATTAGCACCATTTTTTTTCCAACAGGCTCAAATGATGGGTAGCCTTTTTTTTTTTTTTTTTTTTTTTTTTTTAGCAATAAAGTATTTTTAATTATGGGTGTTTTTAGACATAATGCTATTGGATCTTTAATAGACTACAATATAGTGTAAATGTGATTTTTATGTGTACTGAAAAACCAAAAACTTCATGTGATTCACTTTATCTTGATGTTCACTTTATTGCACTAGACTGGAACCAAACCTGCAATATCTCTGAGGTCAGCCTATATTGTGAAATGATTACCACAATAAGTCCAGTTAATATCTTTCACTATACATAGGTTCAATTTTTTAAAGTTTATTGGGATAACATTGGTTAATACAATTATATTATTAACCATTATTATTTGACATCTATATATTCTATTGTGTGATTACCACCCAGATTCCAGTTTCCTTCAGCTACCATAGATTTGATCCCTTTTACCCACTTCACCCTCTCTCAACCTCCCTATATTTGACCCCATTTACACTGTCAACTTCTTTCCTCCTCTCTTCCCCTCGACCCTCTGGTAACCACTAGTCCATTGTTAATGTCCCTGAGTCTCTTTCTGTCCTGTTCATTTGTTGCTTTTAGGTTTATATCCCACATATAAGTGATATCATGAGATTTTCAACTTTTTCTGTCTGGCTTGTTTCACTTAGCGTGATTATCTTGAGGTCCATCCAGGTTGTCGCAAATGGCAGGTTTTCATCTCTTCTTATGGCTGAGTAAGATTCCATTGTATATATGTACCACAGCTTCTTTCGCCAATCATCTATCACAGGACACTTCTGTTGCTTCTATGCCCTGGCGACTGTGGATAAGTGCTACTATGAACATCGGTGTGCAAATGTCTTTTCAGATATGCACACCCACACCCACCTCTGACAATCACCAATATGTTCTCTCTGTCTATGAGTTTTTTTCTTTTTAAGATTCCACATAAAAGTGAAATTATATAGTATTTGTCTTTCTCTGACTTATTTCACATAACATAATACCCTCAAGGTCCATCTATGTTGTCACAAATGGCAAAATTTTGTTATTTTAATGACTGAGTAATATTCTATTGTATATATATACAACTTCTTCTTTATCCATTCCTCTAATTATGGACATTTAGATTGCTTTAATATCTTGGCTATTGTAAATAATATTGCAATGAAAATAAGGATGCATGTGTCTTTTTAAATTAGTGTTTTGAGTTTCTTCAGATAAATACTAAGAAGTGGGATAACTGGGTCCTTCCTTGTTTCTCATTATAACCTTTGTTTTAAAGTCTATTTTGTCTGGTATAAGTATTCTACCCCAGATTTTCTTGGTTTGTTTGTTTCCATTTTCATGACATATTTTTTCATCCCTTTACTTTCAGTCTGTGTGTCTCTTTCAATCTGAACTGAATCTCTTGTAAAGAGAATGTGTAAGGGTCTTGTTTTCTTATCTATTCAGCCACCCTATGCCTTGACTGGAACATTTAAAGTAATTGTTGTCAGAAATGTAGTCGTTGCCATTTTATTATTCAAAGTTTTAATCTTTTTATCTTTTTTCTTTTCTTCTTAAAGAAGTCTCTCTAACATTTCCTGTAATACTGGCTTGGTGATGATGAACTGCTTTACCTTTTTCTTGTCTGGGAAACTCTTTATCTGTCCCTTGACTCTAAATGATAGCTTTGCTGCATACAGTAATCTTGGTTGTAGGTCCTTGCTTTTCATCACTTTGAATATTTCCTGCCAATCCCTTCTGGCCTGCAAAGTTTCTGTGGAGAAATCAGCTGACAGTCTTATGGGAGCGTCTTTGTAGGTAACTAACTGCTTTCTTTTGTGGCTTTTAAGATTTTCTCTTTGTCTTTAAACTTTGACATTTTAATTAGGATGTGTCTTGGTGTGGGCCTCTTTGGATTCATCTTGTTTGGGATTCTGCACTTTCTGAAATTGTATATCTATTTTCTTTACCAGGTTAGGGAAGTTTTCAGTCATTTCTTGAAATAGGTTTCCAATTTTTTGCTCCCTCTCTTCTCCTTCTGGTATCCCTGTGATGTGAATGTTGGTATGCTTCATATTGTCCCAGAGGCCCCCTTAAACTATTCTCATTTTTATTTATTTTTTTTTTCATTTTGATTGGGTGTTTTCTGCTATGTTATCTTCCAAATCACTGATCCACTCCTCTGTTGCATCTAATCCACTGATTTCTCATAAGTTCTTCTTCATTTCAGCCATTGTATTCTTCATTTCTGACTGGTTCGTTTTTACGTTTTTTTATGTCCACTTTTATATTTTTTAATCTCTTTGTTAAAGTTCTCACTGAGTTTCTCAACTCTTCTTCTAAGTTCTTTAAGCATCCTTATAACAAGTGTTTTGAACTCTGCATCTGTTAGATTGCTTGTCTCCATTTTGTTTAGTTCTTTCTCTAGAGCTTTGTTCTGTTCTTTCATGTGAGACATGTTTCTTTGTTGTCCCATTTTGGCTGCCTCCCTTTGTTCATGTCTATGTATTAGGTTGAGCTGCTATGTCTTCCAGTCTTAGTAGAGTAGCTTTATGTAGTCCATGTGCTGTGGGTCCTAGTGGCACAGTCTTTCCTGATCACCTGAGTTGGGTGCTCTAGGTGTGTCCTTTGTGTGGTTTATATGTGCCCTTCTGTTGTAGTTGAGCCTTGGTTGCTGTTTTCACGTGGGAGGGATTGACCCTTGGGCTGATTGGATGTGATGACCGGCCATCATCTGTGGAGGAGCTGTTGTGCATGGGCTGACCTTACTGAGCAGGATTCGCTTTAGCAGAACTCTAGTGCCTGTACTGTCTGCTCTTTGGGTGTGTTGTCCTCAGTTGTGACACAGGGTGGTGCTCTGCCTCAGACCAAAGCCGACTACCAGACATGCAGGCTGGGGCCTCCTGGGAGGAGCCCTGATGCAGACCAAGTTCAGCTGCAGCCGTGCCCTGCCCGGGGCCACCTGGCATGAACCACTAAGAAATCTGCAGATGGCTGTCACCCACACTGGGCATGGAAGTGCCTCTAAAGTCCAAGCCACAAACCAAGGCTGGCTATTGCTAGTGCCTGGCTTGAGGCTGCTCAGCGAGAGGTACAGGGCATGCTGAAGCCAGATTCTGCTTGTGTAGGTTTTGTGAGCTTTTGAGAGATTTTAGGAAAGTCTACAGCCTGAGCCAGGAGAGTCCATTTGAATGGAAAATTCATTGGAAGCAGTTTGAGCGGATCCATAAGTTGGGAGCAGGAATGTCTCAGGGAATCGCCTGGGTGGGTTGACCCCTGTTAGTCAGGTGATGGAGTCTCAGATATGGCACTCACCTTGGTCTGCAAGCCAGATTGGGGATCGCTCGACCAAGGGACAATTCCCTTCTCCAGCACTTCTGTCTGGGAGGAATCTGCCCCTCTAGTTCTTGCCCTGAAGCCAGACAACTCAGTTCCTCCTCATATGTTCCTGGAGCCTTTTGAGTTACAGCCTCAGAGCTGGAGCTCAGAGCCAGTGGTTCTGTCAGCAAGTAAGTTCATGTGTGGGCCCTTTATAGGAACATCTGCTACTTTCACAGCCCTCTGTCTCACTCAGCCACAATCTCAGCTGGTTTTCACAGTGAGAAGTTGTAGGGACTTTTATTCCCAGCACTGGAATCCTGGACTGAGGAGCCTTCTCTCCTCTGTGAGGAACTCTGCAGCTGAGATATTTCTCCCTGTTCTCTACCACCACCGTGGGGTGTTGGATCAGCCCATTGTGTGTCTCCTCTCCTCCTACCAGTCTTGAGGTAGCCTCTTTTGTGTGTCCCTAGTTGTAGGGCTTCTGTTCAGCTAGACTTCAGGCAACTCCCAATGATGGTTTTTCTGTAGTTTAGTTGTAATTTTTATGTAGTTGTGAGAGGAGGCCAGTATAGCATTTACCTACCCCTCCATCTTGACTGCCAAAGTTTCTCTGGTCATTTTTCTTCACTCTTTTCTCTTTCTATTTCTCACATTGGATATCAATATCTTTAAGTTTGCTGATATTTCTTCTACTTGTTCAAATATGCCATTTAACCTCTCTAGTGAAATAATCATATCATTTATTGTACTTTTCAACTCCCGAATTTCTATTTGGTTCATTTGAAAAATAATTTCTATCTCTTTATTTACATTCCATATTTATTGAAATATTATTGAAATATTTAGTTCTTTAGACATGGTTTTCTTCAACTCTCTTTGAATATGTTTAAAACAGTTGATTTGAATATTTGTCTAAAAAGTCCAACAATGGGCTTCCTCAGGGACAGTTTCTATTGGTTGTTTTTTCTTTTTTTTCTGGGTGTACGCTATTTCTTTGCAGGTCTCATAATTTCTTTTTGAAAATTGGACATTTTGAATATTATAATGTGGTAACTCTGGAAATAATGTTCCTCCTCCCTAGAGTTTGTTGTTGTTGCTGCTTGTTGTAGTTTTTGTTGTTTGTTAAGTGCCACTCTCTATTTGAACTTTCATCAGAGCTGGTTGTCACTATGTCCTAGTTACAATTTACATAATATAACTCTCCCTACTGTTTGCTTTGGCTGCCCCAAAGCTCTTTTGATGAAACTTGAGGCCAGTCATTGGGAGAATAAAGTTATAAATATTAAACTTATCATACACTTCTTAAATCTCAGCTGAGCAACCTATATTCAAGGAATTTGTAAATCACAAGGCCAACGATCATTCATTATCTGCCTTTATTTCAGAAAGAGAAAAAATGAGAGATTTATATGACATGAGATCTTGATCCACTATTCTAAGAGGTCTGAAAATACTCCTCTAAAGAGAATAGGCCATAATCCAGAAGGTTGATCTCCATGTCAGCCAGAATAGATGTTCCTACCCCTTTCCTTTCATTTCCAATCTACCCTACTTTTGAGGGAAGGGGAACACATCCCTGAAAACTGGAGTTGACTGTCTTGCAGTATTGCCAGAGACAGAGATGTGTATGTGGGATTCTCTACACACAACAAAGAAAGCAGCTTTAATGTCAATCTGGAAACAATCAGAAACTAGTGCCTAAGGACTAGAAAGGTAGCCTGAGGGACATGGATAGTCTTCAGCATGGAATGGGGGTTTGGGGAGGAAGACAGGAAATGGAACAAAGAATTGTCGATAAACTCTGTGCCACTGGACAGGCTTAGAGCAAGAGGCAGTTTACCTTTCCCGAGTCCGTATTTTCAGCAGTTTTTAATATTGTTATTTGGGTTCATGAAATGTTCTTCAAGTGGCACCTTATTTATTAATTCAACAAACATTTACAAGGTGTCAAGCACTAGGAATACTGGTATAAATAAAACATATGCCTCATGGTTACAAAGGAAACATGTATAAAAAATTACAGTACAGTGACAGGAGGGTTATGAATAAGAGAACTCCAGATAACTGGGAGTCCCAAGGAGG
The DNA here is from genome assembly GCA_030015415.1 of Cynopterus sphinx. Classification (NCBI taxonomy): domain Eukaryota; kingdom Metazoa; phylum Chordata; class Mammalia; order Chiroptera; family Pteropodidae; genus Cynopterus; species Cynopterus sphinx. Next base: position 86,517,264 of record CM057388.1, read on the forward strand.
CCCCTAAGCCAAGCTTGGAGTGGAGATAGGAAGTAGGGTTCTGTAAGGCCTCTGGAAGGAGGTAATGCTTGAACTGAATCTCTATTCTTAAAGCACAAGAAGTTTGTCAAGTGTTGGCAGGAAGAACATGCGAAGGTGTAGGCATCCTAAAGACAAGGAATAGAAATTGCAGACAGAAGCCATAGAGAGATTCTGGTACATTCTAGAATGGCAAAACCACTTTGGAGGATGAACATGGGGTATATGGAAGATACCATAAGGAGACAAGATTAGATACTTAAATAAAGCCAGATTACGAAATGCCCTGCATGTTTTAAGGAGGCATCTGTGCAGTATCTTGAAGGTTATGGGGGAGTCAATGAAGGATTTTGCAGGAGAATGACCTGAATGGTGTAATAAGGTGGTTGAGTGCAGAATCTATACACTATCGATGTACAAAGTGTGGATATCTATCAACAACATCGGCATCATCTGGGAACTTACTAAAAATGCAACTTCTTGACTTACTCAGTCATAAACTCTTATGGTGGGACCCAGACATCTGTGTTTTAACAGGCTCTCCAGGTAATTCCAATGCATGCTCAAATGGAAGAACCACTGCCCTAGAGAGACTATGTAGTTGGAATTGTAACTCTCCCACTGTATACTCTTAGGCAAGTTCAAAACTTTTCTGAGCCTCTATTTCCTCAGCTGTAAAATGGGCATTATAAAATTGTTGTGAGTATTAAGTACATTAATATATGAGAAGTGCTTAGAGTAATATGTGAGCCATTATATTGTCATCTAAATTCCTTCTGGATAGCTGAACATTTTTGTCTGACTTGTGGGCCTTAGTTTAGTGTCATGGCTCTTCTCCAACCTTTTCTTCCCTTATTTGCCCTTCTTTTCCCTCATATATAGAAAAATATCGATTAAATATCTATTACAATCAAATAAGTACTTAAGGGGAATTCATCTGGAAGTAACACCTTAAGGAGAATTCAGATCTGTTGATTTTATAGAAGAGATGGAACACAGGGTATGGCCTTGGACAAACCCTTTTCCCTGGTCTTGTTCTCAGTATTCTCATCTGTGGAATGAGGGGGGTTAGAACAGATGATTTTGAGGGACTCTAACATTCAGTAATTCTGCTTACCTTTAAATGAGTGAGATTCAGCAAACATTTATTGGGTACTATTCTAGTAACTCACAGAATTTCACAATATTGTTAGGTGGATATTATTATTATCCCCCAATTAAAAATGAGAACATGGAAGTTGAAATAAGATAAACTTGCCTCAAATTGCACAGCACTCAAATGGCAACGCTGAGCTTTGAGACTGGTCTGGCTGCTTCTAGGGCCTGTGACTCTTCTGCCAGGTCGCTCTGCCTCCTGTGGCACACTGGCTTTCTTTAGAGAGATATATTGGCTTACTCAAGGGCACACGACTAAGCAAAGACTAGAAAAAGGACTAAAACCCAGGTTTTCTGACTCCAAGGCCAGTATTTGGGCTACAAATCACAGTGACCTCTAACAATGGAGGATAACAGCATGCTAAGTGCTGGACAGATTAATGGCCCATCTCTTGCCTATAGACTCCAACACTCTAAAGTCAATAGACAACACACCAGCCATGTAGCAGTCCTCTGCAGAAGCCAATTTGAAATGACTGGAGGGATCTAAGAGGGTTTGAGGTGAACTTCTTGACTGAAGATTTTGTCAGGAACTATTTGAAAGTGCTGTGAAAAGCAACATGTTGCCTTTCTTAAAAAGCAAATGCATGGATCAAGTTGAAGATCTCCCCACTCAGTGATCTCCAAAGTAAGGTGTGTACATTGAGGTACAAGAAGAAAATATTAGGACTTTTATTTCCATTGCCTTTTTATTTTCTCACTTTTAAATTTCTATTTTCTGTATATGCTTTATGATGTAAAATATATATACTAAGCAGATTCAGGAGTATATATTTATAATTTATAAATAATTTTCTGGTTTTGTATGTTATGTAATATCTATAATTATATTAATATAGAGAACATTAATATAATTTGTAAACTAGAAATATATTATATATGCATAAATGTATATGTATGAATAAAATGTTTAAATAAATATATTAAAATTATATGTACATAATATTTGGAAAACTTTTTCTTTATAGGGATATGGAAGCATATGCACTGCAGCCTGCCATCATATACTAGGAGTAGCAATATTCTGAGGTTTGCTTATGTTTTGGTAGAGCAGAAACCCAGTATTCTTTGGCATTTATTAACCACAAATGTGCATTAGTCCATCTGGCCTAGCCTAAGTGCCTACTATGCCTGCAGAGACTCTGGGAGAGACAGAGTCCTGCTCTTGTCAGGTTGACAAGCACATGGCCAAGTAATGGAGTGTCATTAATATCAATTTTGGTCCACACAAAGGAATTTTACCTCATGATTTAGAAATGTCATAATGTGGAGAGATGGTCTTATAATTGTAACAAAAAGTAGTTTACAATTACAATAGCTGATTGGTATTTTTATTAAAAGACAGAAAAAAACACAAATCATGTACATATGCATGGAAAAAGACCAGGAAGAAATAGCCCAACATACTCATTGTGCTGTGCAACTACAGGCATTTTAATTTTCTTCTTGTCGTTATCGTTGTTTTCTAAAATTTTTATTAGAAGTTTATATTGCTTTTGTAATCAAGAAAAACACTCTTTTAAAAAAATAAAGTAAATTGCTCACATGCAACTGAGAAAGATGTAAGTAAGCATCCTTGCAGTGCACAACACAAATGAGCTGTATGTGTTGCTGTTTCCTGCAAGAAGATTCTGGGAACCTTATCACATTGGTTCTGGGGCTGTGGGGGCCTTGGGGGCTGTGGAAGCAGGGAGAAGTTTTTCTCAGGTCTCAGAACCAGAAAGAGCTGTTCTGCTTTGATTTTATCTTACTATAACTCATGTAACTCAAAAATCTTCAAATGTTTGTTTTGTTTTTATTTTGCCTGAGAATCTCCTGAGATTTTTAAAACTTAATTTTAAAGTAATTTTAGATTTACATTAAAGTTGAAAAAAATAATACAAAGAGGTCGCACATAACCTTCATTCATTTTCCCCTAATGTTAATTGACTTAATCATAGTAGAGAGATCAAAACCAGGAAATTAACATGAGTCTAATAATACTAACTATATGTCTTGGTCTCTTTGCACTGCTATAACAAAGTACCATAGACTGCGTGGCTTATAAACAACTGACATTTATTTCTTACAGTTGTGGTGGCTAGAAGTTTGAGAAATTGGGGTTAGCATGGTTGGATTCTGGTGAGACCCCTTTTCTGGGTTACAGACTGCTGTCTTCTTGTGTCCTCACACAGCAAAGAGGGAAAGAGAACTCTCTGGCTCCACCCTCATAACCTAAGTATCTACCAAAGGCTTTGCCTCCTAATATCATCACATTGAAGGTTAAGATTTCAACATGTGAATTTGAGGAGGTGTAAGGGGGAGAATACACACTTTTGGTCCATTGCACTAAACAACAGAGTTTACTCATATTTCCCCAGTCTTTCCACTGATGTTTTGTTTTGTTCCAGGATCTGGTTTAGGATCCCATATGGCATTGAGTTGTCATATCTCCTTAGTCTCATTTAATTTGTAACAGTTATTCAGTCTTTCTCTGTTTTTCAGGACCTTGATGCTTTTTAAGACACTGGCCAGCTGTTTTGTAGAATGCCCTTCAATAGGCCAGTCTAATATGGTTTTTTTTATTAGATTGAAGTTATACATTTTTTGACAGGAACACCACATAAATGATGCTATGCGATTCTTAGTGTTTCCTGACCTTTTAATAATTGTTACCTTGACATTTTTATTATGCAAGTTTAAAGCCATAAATGTAAATAGTTGTGAAGATGTTATTTCCAATCTATTGTAAATATCACCATTTATGATAAAGATATTACCTCAGTCTTTTAAATGTGTTGAATAGAATCCAAATACCAAAGTGATTTTTATTCACCGTCATTTTATTTTAAAACATATGAACAAGATCTTTTAAAACATTTTGCATTTTATTCCTTGAATCTGTATGTCTAGTTCACTTCCCCCAGAGAATTTTATCTTAAGGTAATACATTTTTATCCATGAAAGTCTAATAATGCTTCCCATTTCAGACTTCTCTGTAGCAAAAGTACACTTATAATCGAAATTAATTTGTACTGCCTGTGTATATAAAATACTAATTATTAAAAATTATTATAATTACTGTACACAAATGATCAAAAATATATATTAAAAGTTTTTTAAAGTAATTCTTACCTACAAAAATTAAATTTTTATTTAAATGCATCTCTTAATAAAATGAATGGGACTTTTTTCTAGGTATCCATAGGTAAATATTACTTATTGCTAGAAAGAGAGAGTATTCAGCATTAATTTTTATTTCTAATTTTCTTTCTTTATATATCTAAGGACTGAGAAATCTTGTTCACATAAATAAGATGAGAATTGTAAAAGTTTTATTATAACACTGTCACATAATTCTATAAGTTCCTTCAGAGTTACATACTCAAAACCAGAGTGATCCTCTAACAAAAACAACTTTTTTTCTATTTTTTATTGCAGTACAATTTAAATATCATAAAAGACACTTTTTAAAGTATAAAATTTAGTAGTTTTAGTATATTCAAAAAGTGGCAGAACCATCACTACTTACCCAATTCCAGAATAATTTCATTGCACCAAAAATAAATTTCTTACACATTAGCAGTCACTTTCCATTTTCCTCTCCCCCAGCCCTTAGCAACCCCTAATATTTTTTTTCTGTCTCTATGAATTTTCCTATTTTGGGCATTTCATATAAACTGAATCATATACTATTAGGCATTTTTCTCTTGTTTATTTCACTTTGTTTAATGTTTTCAAGGTTTGTTCTTTTTGTGGCTGAATAATATTCCATTGTGTGGATACACCACATTTTCTTTATTCATTCTTCAGTGATAGACATTTGTTTTCACCTTTTGGCTATTGTGACTAATGCTGTTATGAGCATATGTATTCAAGTTTTTGGGTGGACATCTGTTTTTATTTCTCTTGGGGAAATACCTAGGAGTGGAATTATTGGATCATGTGACAACTCTATGTTTAACCTTTTTAAGTAAGTGCCAGACTGTTTTTCAAAGTGACTGCATCATTTGACATACCCCATCAGCAGGGTATGAGTATTCCAATTTCTGACATCCATGTCACCACTTGTTATCTTTTTTCTTTTTATTAGTTTCAGATATATAGCACAATGGTTAGGCATTTATGTAATTTATGAAGTGATCTTCCACCATTATCTGTCTTTTTGATTATAGCTATTCTAGTGGGTATAAAGTTGTAGGTCTTTGTGGTTTTGATTTAATTACCTTGATGGTTACTGATGTTAAGAATATTTTAATGTATTTATTGGTCATTGTATATCCTCTTTAGTGAAATATCTGTTTAGATATTTTGCCCATTTTTAATTGGGTTGTCTTTTTATTAGGTTGTAAAAGTTCTGTGTATATTCTAGATATGTTATTTCTTGGATATATGATTTGCAAATATTTTCTCCCATTCCGTATGTTGTCTTTTCACTTTCTGGATGGTATAATTTGCAGTACAAAAAATTTAATTTTTATGTAGTCAAATTTCTTTCCTTTTTTTTTTTCTTTTGTAGCTTGTGCTTTTGATGTCCTATTTAAGAATCATTACCAAACTCAAGGTCATAGGGCTTAAAACTTTTTCTTTCAATAGTTTTAGTTTTTATAGGTTTAGCTCTGGGTCTCTTGTCATTTCCATATGAATTTTAGGATCAGCATGTCAATTTCTAAAAGAAAAGCCATCTGGGATTTCGTTAGGGATTGCGTTGAATCTGTATATCAATTTGGAGAATATTGTCATCTTAACCATGATATGACTTCTAATCCATGAATAAGGGAATGCCTTTTCATTTATTTAGGTCTTATTTTATTTCATTAAATGATATTTTATAGTTTTCAATGTGCAAGTCTTGCATTTATTTTCTTAAATTTATTCCTTATTATTCTATTATAAATAGAAATATTTTCTTATTTTTATCTTGTACCTTATAACCTGCAATCCTGAACATGATTACTAGCTCTAATAGGTACATTTTAGATTCTTTAGAATTCTCTACATATAAAAGCATACCATCTATGAATAGGGATTGTTTTTACTTCTCCTTGTCCAATATGAATGCATTTTATATAATTCACTTGCCTAATTGGCCTGGCTAGAACTTATAGTCCAATGCTGAATAGAAGTGGTAAGAGTGCACATCCTTGTCTTGTTTCTGATCTTAGGGAAAAAGCTTTACTATTAAATTTTATATTAGCCATGAGTTTTTCATAGATGTCCTATGTCAGACTGAGGAAGTTACTTTATGTTCCTAGTTTGTTGAGTGTTTTTATCAAGACAGGGTATTGGATTTTTTAAATGCATCTATTGAAATGAACATGTATTTTTTGTCCTTTATTCTATTAATATGGTGTGTTACATTGATTGATTTTATATGTTGACCCAACCTTGAATTCCTAGGAGAAATTCCACTTGGTAATTGTATGTAATCCTTTTTACATGTTGTTGAATACATTTACTAGTATTTTGTTGAGGTTTTTTAAAATTATTGTGGTAAAATACATGTAACAAAAAGTTCACCATTTCCATCACTCAAAGTGTCCAATCAATGGCATTTAGTACATTCACAGCATTGTGCAATCATCAGCACTATGTAGTTCCAGAATATTTTTATTACCCCAAAAGGAAACCCCATACAATTAAGCAGTACTCCTCATTTCCCCTTGCTCCCAACCCTTGGTAACCACTAATCTACTTTCTGTACCTATCGATTTACCTATTTTGAATTTTGTTGAGGATTTTTTATATCTATATTCCTAAGAGATATTTGTCTACACTTTTTGCCTAGGTAGGAAGAGAAAATGACTTGGGTGAAATCCTTTCTACTTAGAGTATTTCAAATTCCTTATCAATAAGAAGCCCATAAACAGGGGGCCTAGCATTTCTATCAATTATTCAAAGGCCCTTTTATACTCCCTTCATTTGGCAAAAGAGGGAGGTGGGCAGAGAAATGGAGGAGAGCAATCTTTCAGCTTTGTCTCCCTTCTGTCTGATGGAGGAGTTTGGGAGGAGGTATGCCCAGCACGACTCCAGGCAAAATGTAAACATTAGTCCTCTCTGTTCTCTAAACTCCCCCTTTCTGCTGCTGTGTACAGCTCCCAGTGGTCTCAAGTAGACAGATGCCAGGATAATATCTCTGAGGTCTCTGCTCATCAGCTGGGCCTTAAGCCCTGAGACTACTCTCAAAATTGGTTTCCTGTTGGGTGTCCCTTGCCTACAAGCCTTGCTAACTGGCCAGATGGCATCTACTTGCTTCAGCCACACATTCTTGTTTGCTAAGGCCTCCCTAAGTTACCCTGTCCAAATTCTCTGACCATGGGGAATGTCAAGCCCTAAAGCTATAAAAAAGGTGACTTGCTGGAGGCCAAGAAGGAAGTATTTCTGGAGAGCAGTGTGTTCTTTTTGTACTTTTTAAGTAATACACACAGGCAAATTCATTATTTGGTGAAGCAGTTTCAGAGAGTAAGGAGTGAAAGGTTACACTCCTACCCCTACAGTGCCCCATTCATTCCAAGTCCAACCTACAGCTTTGTTAAGAGCTATAAGTCTCTGGAGAGACTTTGTGATGGGGAAATATATATATATTTTTTATCCATGGAGGCTTCCTGGCTCACACTTCTGCAGACCTCATGGATACTCCCAGACTCAAGGTGATGTCATTGGAGAGTTTTCAGATTGAGAATTTAAGACTTGCTCTGATTTTATGTGCTTTGTGTTTCCAGCTGAACTCAAACTTTCCAAGATGGGTTCATTTACCTTTAGTCAAAAATACCCTTTCTTGGCTCTATTTCTAAGTAGGCTTCTCAGTCTTCTTGGTCATAAGGTACTAGTTGATCAAAAGTGTCATATATTTAGGTGGGGCCAATGTGGCTGACATGTCCTTTGAAGTTCAATAGCATTAGAAATAAGTATAATATTGCTCACATGATGTCAACTCACATGTTTGAAATATAGTGTGTGATATTTGACAAACTCAAGCACATGGTAAGGCAATCATTCTTCTTATAGAGCTAGACTCCATTCAAGAATAGGGGAGTGACTTCTCATTGAGGTCTGCTTCTCTGTTGCTGACATTCTCAGACTGAATATCTCTTTGATGAAGCATCAGAATGCTATTTAGGCAAATAATGTGCTATTTGGATGGTTTCAGAATTTTAGTAGGCAGGCCTACCCTAAAACCTTTCTCTCACTTGGGGGACAGTTCTCACTAAAGACATAAATTCTTTCCACCCACATCTATATGACTGACAAAAGCTACTTGCCATATGTATGCAATGTACTTGTGTTCCCTGAAGACTAAACCAGAGAAGGCAAATCCTCTTCAAGTAAGCTCCTACTTCTCCCATCTCCACCCACAGCAGGCTTTAGAGCACTCTTTTCCATCAAATCAGGATAAGACCACAGAACCCTCAATTCAGTGCCCTTGGCAATTTGGACCAGTTGTCTGGAGTTGGTATACAAGAAATAATAATAGCTAATATTTAACTGAGGACTATGGGTCGACAGTGGCTAAGTGCATAACATGCATTATCTCTTTCATTTAATCCAATAGTCTTCTTATGATACTATTCTTCTTATAGATAAGGAAAGGAAACCAAGACCAAACCAAGGGAAAATAAGTTATCTTTCTTAAGATAAAATTTGCAGAATCTGAGATGGAATTCTGGTCTGTCTGACTCCAGAAACTGACCTCTTAACCATTACACTATGCCAATTCATTCATTAACTCAACAAATATTTACTCATCATCAATTATGAGTTAGCACTGTTCTAGGTACTGGGGATATAGCAGCTGGAAGACTTAACACCCAGTAGAACATGACACACTGTGTGGGCCTCCTGAAGGAAGACACCTTGTGGGGACTGAAGATGTAACAGTGAATGATACATCCATTTGCTAGCAGAATGAATGATCTCAAAAAAATGTGAGAGCTCTGACCTTGAGTACAGGGAATTTATTACAAAAACACTCAAGCCACGAGGCAAAGAGTCAATAGTAGAGTTTCTGCTCAACCTGGTCCTAACAGGGCTCTGTGATTTCACTATAGGTTATGGCCCAGTGCTTAAGGTAGAAAACATGTTCCATTCATCTCTATATCTCTGTGGTAGTCAACCACCCAGGACCTCCTAACAATTTCTCAAGCATCCCATGTCTGTTTGACTTTCTGCAATTAGCAACTGAATGTGTGAAGCTCACAGCCCCTTGCAAGGAAACCTGGGGGCATTTCACAGGTGGGGCTGAGCTCACCCTTCCTATAGGTATATTTCTTCCTTGTAAAGGTCAAAGGAGATAGATTAAAGGACACCTGGGCCCATTTGCTTGATACGGAGACCTGGGTGAGCTGGAAAGGAAGGGAGAGGAGGGGACTGGGACAGGCTTGAGCTGTGCCATGATTTATTGGCTTGTTTTGCTCCTGCACTTCTGTTTACCCAGCTGGGTCTGCTCTGCCCGAGGTACTGCATGTGCACAGTTACTCTGGCCAACCTTTGGGTGGTGTCAGAGAGAGAGCTGAGTACTTTACCAATTCCTGGCAAAACCAAGGCAGTGGAGTCTATACTTTATGTTTGCAACTTTCCTGCCCCAATGGGCATTTTCTTACTTCCATGAGTGAACCTGTAAGCTATTATGCTAAGTGAAATGAGCCAGTCCCAAAAAGACAAATACTGTATGATTCTACTTACATGAAGGGCCTAGAATAGTCAAATTCATAGAAACAGAAGGTAGCATAGTGGTTGCCAGCATTCCACATAGCGGGAAAAAGAGTTGTTTAATGTGTACAAAGTCTCAGTTTTGGAAGATGAAAAGAGTTCTGGAGTGGTTGGTCACATAACAATATGAATGTACTTAATGCCACAGAACTGTACCCTTAAAATGGTTAGAATGGTAAATTTTATGTTATATATATGTTACCACAATTTTAAAAAAATAGTGTTCAAGAATTGATAGCATTAAGGATATATGAATGAGGAATTAGAGGGGAAAAAAAGTCCGGTAAAGAGATGAGTGCCCCAGTGAAAACCTTGCTGGGCTTTTAGTATATTCTCCCCTACTGTGAAACAGCAGCTGATTTCCATAATGGAAGGAGGGGTGAGAGAGAGAGAGCAAGACAGACAGAGAGACAGAGACAGAGAGAGCAGAAGTGGGAGAGGATTGCCTGAAAATGCAGGCAGCAAGGAAAGAAGGCTCCATCCCTATGCTGTTTTCATCTGAGGTGAGGCCTGGAGCCTATTTGGCCTTAGCTGCAGCAAGGATAGGAGACCTTAGAAAAGAAGGAGGAGGTCATTTGGGTTGACCTGAGGTTACAATGATAGATTTACAAATGCAATCAGCTCCTTAACTTCCCACCACTTCTAAGGCAGAGTGGCTGGGACCAGCCTTTTTTCTACCTCCATTCCCACTCCATCCAGGCTCCACAGGGCCTCTTATGGCTGCCCTTCTCCTTCAGTTGGGCTGCCTGACTCCCCTGGGTGAGAGGTTGTAGAGGAGGGGCTTGCAGTTCTTAATGCTTAGCCGACCTTTGGACCATCAGTGCTCCTGCACACAGGGCCCCTGTACATGTGGACACACCTGAGTCCAGGAACTGCACAAGCCTCAGGGATCCTAGCCCAGGCATGAAGGTAATTAGGTTCCTCTTCTCCACTCCTGAAGTAATGTTTGACTTTCAAATTCTGCCAACCAAAATGGCGTGGGCTGTGATTTACCATCACATCATTATGTCATGCTTTCTTAATGTTTTTATGACCAAAAATACACCAGGCACAGTAGCCATATTATGTTCCAGCAATCTCCTGCTCAAATTAAGTCAATATTTCTGGTCCCTGTCGCTGGTCAAACATGACATCCAAGGTTATTTGCTATTGTAAGGGCACAATTTTAAGGCAAATGCAAAAAAAAAATAATGAATGTACCTATTTTCTAACTGAAATTTGCATCTGTCTTTTTACTCTCTCCTGGCAAACATGTTTTATGTTTATTTAAGCAGCTCTTAATAAAAACGTGCAGCTGCAAAACATCTTATGACTCAGTGCTTTCTCGTTAAGCAAATTGTCCATAATCATAGTTGACTTTCCTATTCATGACAATATTATTTTTCATCAATGGCTGCAACCCAATATATAAATTTTATAAACACAGTGTAATTCTTATCTGAGATTGGGAGCATTTCATTCCTTTATTCAATCAACAATCTTGTTTTGTAGACTTATCATGTGGGGTTTAGGACCTTTTGAAGCAGGGGAAAGCATGTGGCGAGATATGTGAAAGCATGGCAGGTCACTGACATGACAAGGATATCCATTGTCAACCACAGTTGATGTGTCATGATTGGCTGTAAAGTGTGATGTAAATAATTTGTTACTGATAATAGTGAATGTACCAAAATTGCTGAATGATTTACTTAGGTATAAGTTGGAATGAATTCAAGGTTATCCTTGTATGATGGCATTACTCTCATTTGCATTTCAGAACGTTCTTTTTCAATTAAATTTATTGATGTGACATTGGTTAATAATATTATATAGGTTTCAAGTGTACAATTCAATAATAATATGTCATCTGTATTTTTCATCTATATAAATCACATCTTCTGTCACCATATAATTGACCTCCTTTATGCTTATTTACCTTCCCCCCTCCCCCTCTTCCCTCTGGTAACCACTAAACTGTTGTCTGTATCTATGAGTTTTTGTTTGTTCATTTGTTTGTTTGTTGCTTTCAGTTTTATATCCTACATATGAGTGAAATTGTATGGTTCTCAACTTTTGCGTTTCAGTATGTTCTAATAAGAGTTAGAGAATAGGGTCTAATTAATAGCCAAAATGCCAAGAATCATGTATTTCCTGAGTACACCCATGGTAGTATGTCACTTGCGTGAATATCATCTGTCAGATGTATCACAGTTTAAAATTGTTGGAATGACCCATGAGATGTGGGTTATGTGAGGGAGTGGAGAAAGATGAATGTCGGGAGGCAGAATGGATAGGTGCAGCTTTTTATCACTTGAGTAAGCACATTTTCAGCTGGATTGCCCCCACATTCTACAGAGCTAGTTGTCATTGGTATCATAGAACTACTACATACTGCTCATTTATCAGGTTCCAGTATTTCTCCCAATACAGATATGGAATCTTAGTTAAAGTAGTGACTGTCAGTTCATACTTGTGAATTTAGCCTGTCTTAGAGAACTCTGAATTATACTTCTGGCGATCAACAACTTCTAGCACTGGCTGCTTTGCATGTTGAGCTCCACAGCAATGAAAGTGTGACCCAAGAGGCAATTTCAAGGTTGGATTTCATGGAGAGATTATACAGGGAGACCTCATATATTTGTCTTAGAAAACAGATGGGAATTCTCAGCAATGAGGCAAACTAGAAAAGAAAGTTACTAATAATGAACTTGATATGCTATCTCTACTGGGTTTGTGGGGGAGCGGGTCGTTCAGAGAAGGAATGCTTATGTTGCCTTACCTTTTCAATATAAAATGGATTTCTGGAATTAACTAGAAGATATTAGGAATAATATCTCACATGAAAATAAAATAAATGATTGGCTTGGTGTTTTGATTTGAAAAGGACTCAGAATGTTTCCCTTGCCTGAAAATTCTCTCCCACTGGTGCTGGATTTTCTAATATTAGAAGTTGCAATGGAATACTTTATTTAATTATGCTTTTTTCTTTTAACCATTTTTTCAAATGCATGCTTTAGGAAAGGAAGATACTTGTAAAAATAGGAAGCACATTTTGGAATGAGCTGGAAGCCTGCTAGAATTGTTTTAAGAAGACCAATTGTAGATGAAGCCTCAGTGAGCATCTAGCAGCCACATATCTGATGGAGGGAGGAGGCCCATTCCTCTGAGAGGGGGAAAATGACTCCCTTCTGATTGAAAAAGTACCATCCCAGATCTTCTTGCTGCTGACATGCAAATGTACATCTGGCTGTAATCTCTCATTCCCTGCTAGCCTTTGCCAAGCTGTGTGGAACAGAAATCTAGTTTTCCCCCAACGTAAAGAGACAGGGAGAAATTGAATTGTTAGTTAAAATTCTAAGCACTGGCTAGGAGAAGGAACATGCCCAAAGCCATAAAAAGACTCTCACTGAAAAACTGTGTCTGAAGAAAGATTTGAGCAGTTTAAACAAATGGTAAAGTTAATTGGGGTGAAGGGAGTAGGAGTCCCAAAGCCATGGACAAGCTTCGATACTCTGCAGACAAGCCAATAAATGTTTAAATTGTGTTAGATTTACTCAAAGATGATGAGCAAAATAGAATAAATGCTTGATAAAATTTGCAGATTCATTTTCATGTAGGTGTCTATGTTCCTATAAATTTTGCTCTGAATTTTATTGTACATAGTTGTTTTAAATGCAGTTTTATTTATAATGAATTAAAACATAATTGAGTGGGGGAAATGTGCTCTGTTTCCTCTCTCTGAACTGTCCAATCTAAAGGAAGCCTATCATTCTGTCAAAGTGGTGGCAATTTACCCAAACTGCAGGATTAGCATTTAGGAGGAAAATAACAACCTTTGAAGGTTTGTCTTCAAAACTTTATAATCCCCAGTTTATAAGCAGCAGAAAATACCACAGTGCTTCAACCTTTGGATTGAACACTGTGGACTTCTTTAAAAATGAAAATATCCCTGGGAATATTAACATATAAAGTTACTAGTAATCTTAACAGGGTGGTTCCCCCAAGCTGAATGTCAGAACCATCTGGCACTACACACCTTTCATTTATAGTGAGAACTTTAAAAATACAAGAAAGTACAGAGAAGAATATAGCAGATATTTGTGTTCTTGCCACATAGAGTGGAAATATACTACTCATTTACTCTATCTTCCATTTTCTTAAACAAAAAGAATAAAATACTACAGGAAAAGTTGAAGTTTCCTTTATCTCCTACTTCCAGTCAACCCATTTTTCTTTTCTTTTTTTAAAAATAAATTTATTAATTTAAATTAGTTTCAAGTATACAGTACATTGGTTAGACATACACAATGTTCATAAAACAATCCCCCCAATTGCTTCCTCCCTCCCCTGGCCCTCCACTTAGCCATCACATTAATGCTGACTATATTCCCTCTGCCGTGCTCCCCGTGCCCAACTATCAACTACTAGTTTGTTCTTCTTTAACCCTTCACCCCATTCTTCCAGCCCTCTGACTCCCCTCCCCTCTGGCCATCACCAGATTGTCCTCTATATTTGTGAGTCTGTTTTTAATTAGTTTGTTCTTTTTGTTTCTTAGATACCGCCTATAAGTGAAATCATATGGTATTTATCTTTCTCTGTCAACCTATTTTCCTTAATTTGATATGTTTTCTTCCAGGCCACGAAAAATGGTTATATGGTTATATATGTACTTTTCTTTACTCAGCATTATGTTTTTCAGATCAGTCCACGTGGATGCATATTAATCTAGTTTGTTTTCACTGCTGCACAGTAACCTATAGTGCAGTGCAGCTATGATATATTTAATTTATTCATTCCCCAGTTGATGGGTATTTAGGTTGTTTCCAATTTTTTTGCTATTAAAAACAAACAACATGCAATGAACACTAATGTCCATGTGTCTTAGCACATTGGATGGGGACATTTCTAGGGTATGTACCTTTTAGAAAGTAGGATAGGATTGCTGGGTTAAAGAGTATGCACACTTTTAGTTTTCTGGGTCTTGGCAGATTGTTTTCCAAAGTGGCTTTACCAAATAACAGTCCCACCAGTGGTCTGTGTGTTCCCATGATACTATATCATCGACAGCTTTTGAGTTTTAGTTTTTTTGCCTATCTGACAAGTAAAAATAATATCTCCATTTTTTTTGTATTTTCCTGAATACTAGTGAAGTGAGCATCTGTTCATATATTTATAGATCATTTTAGTGTTTTCTTTCCATTGCCTGTTGGTATTCTTTACCCACTTTTCTTTATGGTTTGTTGCCTTTTTAAAATCGATTTGTAATATGCCTTTTAGTTGCTGTTTCTTTTTCAATTTTATGTGTGGCAAATATCTTAGTTACTATATGGCTTGTCTTTAAGTTCATAGTATTATTTTTATAGATACTTGAATATTTAATGTAGTCATATTTATCAATATTATCTATTTAAATTTATGAGGTTTTTGTGTATGTGTGCTTAATGAATTCTTCCCTACTCTGAAATCATAAAGGTATTCTATATTTGCATCAAAATTTTACTTTTAACATTTAGATATTTAATGCATTTTGAATTGATTCTTAGATAGGATTTGAAAAAATTATCAAATTTTATCTTTTCTCACATAGATAATTTTAACACCATTTATTGAATAGTCTAGTCTCATCATATGTCCTCCATGATTTATAATCAACCTCTGTTATATACACTGTATTGATATACAGTGTTTGGGGCTCTTTTTATATTTCACTGATCTATTTGTTTATACATTTGCTAATATCACACTGTTTTAATGCTATAACATTTTAATAAGTCTTGATAATCGGCCCCCACCCCATTGCTTTTCCTCAAAAGTTTTGTCTATTCCTGATGCCTTAGTCATCTGTGTAAATTTTAGAATCAGCTAGTCAAGATTCACAAAAAAACCCTTTTTGTTTTTGATTAAACTTGAATTAGATTTACAGATCAATTTGAAGAGAATTGTCATTTTGATATTGAGTCTTCTTACATGATCATGATATAACTTTTTGAGGTTACCTTTTTATGAACTTTTTATTTCAGTATAATTATAGATTAACAGAAAGATGGAAATGTAGTACAGAGATATCCCTTGAACTGTTTACCCATTTTTCTCACAGTAATTACATTTTTTAAACAGCTTTATTGGGATGCAATTGATACACACACACAAAACTGGACATATTTAATGTATATACTTTGATGAGTTTGAAGATATGCATATACCCATGAAACCATCACCACACTCAGATAATAAACATATCCATTACCTCTAAAAGTTTCCTCCTGCTCTTTTTTGGTTGTTGTTGTTTTGTAGTAAGAAACTTAATATAAGATCTACCTTCTTAAAAAAACTTAAGTGTACAATTCTGAATGGTTAACTAACTATAGGCACAATGTTCTACCACAGATCTCAAACTTATTCATCTTGCATAACTGAAACTTTATATCAGTGGTTACATCTTACATAGCTAGCGTACAGTATCAAAATCCAGAATTTGACATTGGTAATGTTCATAAAAGCCATTTTATCCTGTGTAGATTTGTGTAACCACCAGTGTAATAAAGATAAAGAACTATTCCATCACAATTAAGATAGCCATCATGCTACACCTTTATAGTTATGCCCACCCTATCTCTAATGCCTAGAAACCACGAATCTGTTCTTCATCTCTACAGTTTTGTCATTTTCAAGAATGTTCTATAAATTGAATAATACAGTTGTTAATACTGAGTAATTTATATTTTTCTATCTTCAAGTTTACTACTTCTTTTCTTTGTCTCTTCCATTATGCTATTGAGCCTATCCAATGAGTTTTTCATTTTTGTTGCATTATCTTTTCAGTTCTAAAATTTTCATTTGGTTCTTCTTTATATCTTCTATTTATTTGATAAGATTGTTTCACTTTTTTTCAAGTGTATTTTTAATTAGTAGTTCAAACATTTTTCTTTTTTAGTTCAAACATTTTTATGATGGCTGCTTTAAGATCATCATCAGATAATTCTAACAATCTGTGTCATCCCAGTTTTGGTATCTGTCGATGTTTTTTCTCATTCAAGTTGAGATTTTCCTAGTTCTTGGTATGATGAATGACTTTTGATTGACATTTTGGATATTATATTATTTAAATTTTCTGTTTTAACTCTGCTGTTGCTCCAGGGGAGAAAGAAGAGGCACTGCCTTGCTACTGCTGGCTGGGAGTGGAAGTCCAGACTCCCCTCATAGTCTCCACTGTCGCCATAAGGAGTAGGGTCTTTTTCAGTCTTGGCTTCCCACTCAGACCCTCTCTTAACACCCCAGCTGGGTGGTTGAGGTACCTCCTTGCAAAGTGAGGAGGGCGAAAGACTAGGCTTCCTGCTTGCCTTGGTGGTATGAGTGGGAGTGGGGTCACACTTTTTTTTTTTTTTTTTGGTGGCTGTTTGGCTGCACTACAGAGCAGTTATTATTAAAAGCTTTCTGTCTTCCTAGATTGCTTTTTTCCTGGTACTTTGCCTAGAGAAGGAGTAGGGTTTCGGGGAAGCATTCCTGAAATACATCTTACATGGATATATGTATTATATGGATTAAAATTCATTATATTTAATTTCAGAACATTGCATCTATGTTTACAAGTGAATTTGACCAATATTTTCTTTTCTTGTATTGTTCTTGTCTGATTCTGTGGTAAGATCACACTAGCTTTATAAAATGAATGAGAGAACTTTTCTTCGTTCACAGTTCTGCTGTTAGACAGTGATTATTTAATCTATTTTCAAATTTATTAGCATAAAGCTGTTTAAAATATTGTAAGATTTTTATATTTTAGTGTTTCTGTTGCCAGATACATACCATTTGGATTATTATAGTATCTTGTTGAAGTGTTCCTTTTAATGGGTAATGACCTCTTTATCTCTAATGATATTTTATCATTTTGCTTTAAACTCTAATATAGTTATACAAGCTTTCTTTTGGTTAGTATTTGCCTAGTTTATACCTTTCTATTCCTTTAATTTCAAACTTTCTACTAAATTATAATAAAGGGACGATTCTTAAAAATATGATTAAACAGACTTTTTAAATTCAATAAACAATTTTATTTTAAATCAGTTTAATACATGATATGGATTGGTTTTGAAGTTTTTAATGCACTGAAATAGAAATTTCTAAAAATAACAGTGTCTGCCTGTGCAAAAAATATCTTAAGGTAAAATAAGGTATTTTGATAGAACTTCAACTGCATGAACAAATCAGATAAAAATTCGAAAAGGTTTCTATATACTTTCTGGATTAAAAAAATATATCAATAGCTCCAGATACTAAGTTGCTAAAGGAAGGGGAGGCAGGAGGCTGTGAGTCCTTTATACAAGCTCTTCTTGTAAAATCTAACTAATTTCATATTATGCAATTTTGTTGTTAGAGCAGTATTCAAAATTACAGAAAAGGAGGGGCTTCTTCAGCTACATTTTCACTGATTTCTACATGTTTTGGTATTAATTCATGACAAGGTATTCATATCCAGGTAAATGAAAATTATACCATTGTGGCTATTTTTTGCCACTTTGGGAGGAATGGAAATTCCGTATACTTTAAAATGAATCTTGTACCTTACAGCACTCACTAAAAACTAACAGCCATGGCACCATAATAAAAATTTTTGTGAGGTACCTAGAATATTACTACTAATGAATAAACAGACTTTAATCTGTTTATATTTATTGTGTTTCTGTTATATTTAGGTTTATTCTACCTTATTTTGTATTTTTGATTACTATGTTTTCCCATTGCTTTTTTTCTTTTCCTGACTTTATTGAGTTGATTTAACTTTTATATCTCTTGCTTCTCTGTAAAATTTTAGAAATTGTATATCTATTACTTTAGTGGTTACTCTTAAATTTTTTATGTGCACTCATTGACTAGATTGAATTTCAAGTCAATATATATCTCTATTCATCTCTTAATAAAATAACCTTAGTGTGTTGTAACTGCAATCTTCTAATTTCTATCTTCAGTCTTCTACTTTCTGTCTTGTTGTCTTCAATCTTCTACTTCCTACCTTGGGAAATATTTTTGTTCTACCTTACTTTTCACTATCCCTCAAATTTGTTATTATATTATTATTATGGAGCTTTTAATTTTTATTAAAAAACAGCTTTATTAGTATACAAATTATAATTTTAAAACTTGTGAATTTCTGCAGGTAAATTTGGTATGATTTTTCATACCAAAAAGAAGCCCTGTTTTTATATTTATGCTTATTTAAACTTGCCTGTATGTTTATCAAGTTTTTGCTACATTGTTTCTAAATCTCACTTCTTTATTCTGAGTTAAATTTTCTTTTTTGATATATATCTTTAAATAATTCTTTGAGTGAGTGTCTATGTCTGATGAACTCTCTTAAACCTTTGCTTGAAAAGGTTTTATTTGAATGGTCCTCACTCGTGAATGATAATTCAACTCTATAAAATTTTAAGTTAACAGTTATTTTTCCTCAGCACTTTGTAAAGATTGTTCCATTGTCTTCTGAGCTCTGTTGTTGCTTATGTGAAGTCTGTTGTCTATTATCTATTTTAAATCTATTCTTTTTATGTAAATATTGTATGTAGTCTGTCTTTTCTTTCTGATTATTTTTAAAGTTTTCTATTTGTTTTTACTATGATGTGTCTGTCTTTTTATTTCATCTTACTTAAGACTTGGGTTTCTTTAGTTTGAGTTCCTATTGTCTTAATATGAACTGCACTCATAATACATTGTTTTCAATTTATAGTTTTTATTTTTTTAAAAGTAGATCAGGATCTTAAAGACTCTTACAGAGGAATCCTAATAATAATAATTTTCTACAACCTTTTATGGTTGTCCTGTCTATACATAAGCCAACTCCTTTGGAGCGGTCTTCTTTACTGAATCTTTCTAAAGCATTCAACTTTCATTAAAAAAAAAAAACCCTCTTCATTTGAACATTCATTTATCATCAGTTTACAGACTATTTGTTTAAATTACATAACATGAAACTGGAAACAAAAACAACTGGCCCTTGGTAGATATACAGCTTAACTGGTGTGAGCAAAAGCACATGAATATGTTCTAGAATGGCCTACTAACTTAAAGTACTCAGCATGTCATGGATATCAGTCAATATGTTTTACAGGAGAAATTAAAAGGATCAATTGATCAGGAGAGTAAGTGAAGAAGAGGTTTGCTAAGAAAACTTTTACTGTACTGAGCACCTACTATTGGCCATTTGCTGATTTAGAATATTGGGGTTCCATGGTAAAAAAAAAAAAATAGACAAGTCTCTTCCTCTCATGAAATAAGGAAAGGATAAATAAGAAAACTAATTTCAAATAATAACAAATGCTATGAAGACTATTAAGACAGCAATGAAATAGAGTATGACTGAGTGGCATGTATAACAATGGCAAAAGTGTAACAGTAAATAAAGAGCTAAATGGCATATTTGAATTTTATTTAGTAGATAGACATTATATAGGGGCTGAAGGGAAAGAAAAGAGAAGAATCAGATTGATGCTTTGTTTGGGGCCTGTGAAACTATGTGGATGATGATGCCATTTTTTGAAGTATAAAAAACTTAAATAGGAGTATATTTTGTAAGCAAAATTAAGGGTTCTATTAGTCACATTAAATTTGGGATTCTGTGACAGATACATTAGTGGAATTCCAAGAAGACAGTTGAATATATGAGTCTAAAGTTCAAGAGGCAATGTCAAGATTGTAGATATAAATTTGGAAGGCATCAAGCATATAGATGCTGTTTAAAGCCATGGGATTGTATGGGATAGTCTAGGGTATAGTGAAGCTAGGAAAAAGGGCTTTGCAGAGAAGGGGAAGCTAACAAAAGAGACGGAAAAGAAACAGCAAACAAACTAAGAGTAAAACTAAAAATTTATCCTCATAAGTTGATTAGACAAGCCTGTAAAGATATACATGTACAAGTATATTTATCACAGTATTATTAATAATAGCAGGAATTGAAAATAAATACCCATTGGGCGTTAAATAAATCATGGTGCACACATACTATAGAATGTATTAGGCAGACATTAAAATCATGCATAAATTAATATTTATTGATATATAAAAAAGTCCACAACAAATTATTACATGGAAGAACAGGTTACAAAAAAGCACACATAGCGTGAGCCACTCATAAAATCATATGTGTGTTTGTGTTTGTGTATATATGTAAATAGAGCCATGAGAGAAAAAAGTTTTGTTTTTCTACTGTTTATTGAAGTATACCTTGAGTCTAATACAATATTTAGCACCTAGTAAGCACTAATAAATATTTTTTAAAGAAACGAATGAACAAATGAATTGATTAATGAATACTGAAAAATTGTCACCATAATGTTCACTGTATTATTTCTGTGTTTTAATGATCAAGGTTATTTTATTGTCCTTTCTTATCTTCTTATCTTTCATTCATTCATTCATTCATTTATTCATTTTAGTGACATTAGTTGATGAAATCCAGTAAGTTTCAAGTGTACAATTCAACAGTTAGGCATATATATATATATATATATATATATATATATATAGCATTGTGTATTCACCACCCATAGTTAGATTTCTTTATGTCACCACATATTTGACCCCTTTTATCCCATCTACCTCTCCTCTCTCCCCTTCCCCCTACCCTCTGGTAACCACTAGTCTATAGTCCATGTCCATGAGTCTCTGTTTGTTTGTCATGTTCGTTTGTTGCTGTAGGTTTATATCCCACATATACATGGTATCATCTGGTTTTTGACTTTTTCCGTCTGGCTCATTTTGCTTAGCATTATTATCTCAAGATCCATCCATGTTGTCACAAATGACAGTATTTCATCACTTCTTATTGCTGAGTAATATCCCATTGTATATATGTACCACAGCTTCTTTATCCAATCATCTGTTGTGGGACACTGGTTGTTTCCATGTCCTGGCCACCGTGAATAACGCAGCTTTGAAAACTGGTGTGCAAATATCTTTTTTAATATATGTTTTCAAGTCGTTTGGGTAAGTACTCAGTAGAGGGATTGCTGGATCATGTGGTAGATCAATTCTTAGTTTTTTGAAGAACCTCCATACTGTTTTCCATAGTGGCTGTACCATTTTGCAGTCCACACCAGCAGTACATGGGGGTTCCATTTTTTCCACATCCTCTCCAACATTTGTTATTATTTGTCCTATTGATTATAGCTATTCTAACAGGTGTGAGCTGGTATCTCATTGTGGTTTTGATTTGCATTTCTCTAATAGCTAATGATGTTGAATATCTTTTCATATATTTGTTGGCCATTTGTATGTCCTCTAGGGAGAACTGTCTCTTCAGGTCCTCTGCCTATTTTTTGATTGGAGAGGTTTTTTTTTTTTTTTTTTTTTTTGTTATTGAATTGTATGAGTTCTTTGTATATTTTGGATATTAGGCCCTTATCAGAGGCATTGCTTGCAAATATATTTTCTAATTATGATGGTTGTCTCTTTACTTTGTTGATGGTTTCTTTTTCTACACAGTTTTTTAGTTTGATGTAGTCCCATTTGTTTATTTTTGCTTTTACTTTACTTGCCTTTGGGGTCATATTTATAAAATCTGTTTTAAGTCCAATGTTCATAAGTTTAGTTCCTATGTTTTCCTTTCTGTAATTTATTGTTTCAAGTCTTATATTCAGGTCCTTAATTCATCTTGAGTTAATTTCAGTGTGTGGTGATAGACAACAGTCTATTTTCATCCTTTTGCAGGTGGTTTTCCAGTTTTTCCAGCACCATTTGTTGAAGAGGTTTTCCTTTCTCCACTGTATGTTTTTGGCCCTTTTGTCAAAAATTATTTGCCTATGTAAACATGGATTTACTTCTGGACTCTTGATTGTGTTCCACTAGTCCATGTATCTTTTTTTCTGCCACTACCATGCCATTTTGATTATTGTTACTTTGTAGTATAATTTGAAGTTGGGCAGAGTGATTCTTCCAGCCTCATTCTTTTTTCTCAGGAAGGCTTTGGCAAATTGGGGTCTTTTGTGCTTTCATACAAATCTGATGATTTTTTTTTAAATGCCAATAGGATTTTGATGGGGATTACGTTAAATCTGTATAATGCTTTAGGTATTATGCTCATTTTAACTATGTTAATTCTTCCAATCTGAGAACATAAAATACATTTGTATTTCTTTGTATCATCTTCGATTTATTTTAATAGGGTCTTATAGGTTTCATTATATAGATCCTTCACATATTCATTAGATTTATTATGAGATATTTTATCCTTTTCCTTGCAATTGCAAAAGGAATTATTTTTTCACTTCTTTTTCTGACAATTCATTATTAGAGTATAGAAATGCTATGCAGTTTTGAACATTGATTTTGTATCCAGAAACTTTACTGTATTAGGAAATGAAGAAGTCGAACTGTCACTATTTGTAGATGACATGATTCTCTATATAGAAAACATTAAGGACTTCACAAAGACACTACTAGAAACAATAAGCAAATATATTAGCTTCTTTTATATTTTGTTTGGATTTTTTCTTTACAATGAGCATACTTTTTTATCAGGAAGAAAAGTTTTTAATTTTTGAAACCACCCCACTCTCATCAGTTACCTATGATCTCCAAGTACCCCTATTTGGCTGAATTCAGAGCAAAACAATTTCTTAGCCATTGTAAGTCCATTTTGGGGCAGGAATATCAGAATGATAGCAAAAAGATATGTTGGGTCTTGAAGAGCTGGAGGCAGGAAAAATGACTAGAAGGTGAAGACCATCAGGAGCTTTCAGGGATGAAAGACTTGTTAATTGGAGAAAATAAATGAGTTGAGCTGAGTTTTTCAAAGCAGAGCAGCATAGCACAGGCTGAGAGGCCCTTGCAAAACCTGACCTGGGGCAGGGGGAGAGGAGCTTGTAGAACCCAGAGAGCACAATGAGTTTTGAAATCTAAATTCTTAACTCACAATTATGGGTGGATATAGAGGTTAATAAAAGAGTCAAGCTGTGGCTCCAAGATTGTACTGTCTGGTATAGAAATGCCTCATTCCTTTTGGTCATGGCAGTGAAAAATGATGGAAGCCTTCTGTTTGAAGAAGGCTTTGATTCTCTATCTTTTCTGAGGTTGTAAGAAAAGAAAGTTATATTATGTTCTTTGAATAAAAGATTGGACCTACTTTGGGATTTCATCTGTGTGTTTGCCCAGACACTTTCTATCCTTCCTCCCATCTTCCCAGATTAGGATCCTATTCCCTATCTCCAGAAGATAGCAAAATTTCTCCTGCTAGCATTTCTCCAATACTATATTATGTTAAGTGAGTGTTTGTTCCCTTCCTGGTCTTGATTTACAAAATACTCTCTTCTGTTGCCCAAATATTGGAAAGTGCAGACTCCAGGAAAAGGGTGGTGGTAGAGATAGGGTTGCCAGATAAAATACTGGATACCCGGTTAAACTTGAATTTCAGATAACAAATGAATTGTTTAGTATAAGAATATACTAGATATTTCATGGAACATACTTATGCCCTCAAATTTGTTATTTATCTGAAATTCAAATTTAATTGGGTGTCTCTTTTTTTGATGTGTGTTGGGATTCTAAGTCTAGCTACACTAGGTAGAAGGAAAAACCTGCATTTTCTCAGTATTTTTCATTCCAAATTTACCAAATGTTAGATGCACTTTCAACTTACAAACAGGGGAAATAACTAACTGATTAACTCAAATTTAGACCACAAATTAGTGCTACAGCTGAAAATTTAAGTTTTCAAGTTCTCCAACACATAATCTAATTTAATAATCTCTTTATCAATAATTATTGACTAGAAGGAAGCAGGATTAGAATTATCACAAAGGCAGATGTTCCCATGAGAAGTAAAATTTAAAAACAATCCAAAGGCAATGACTTAATGTTTTAATTTTCTTTAGACCATAGATATGACTTTGCTTAGTCTCTAAGATAGTGTTTCTCAGAGTATGGTCACTGGACTACCTGCATCAGAATCATCTTGAAAGTATTCTATAAATACAGAAAGTGAAGATAATTGATCCTTTCAAAGATGGAATCCATGGTCTTTGTCTCACTGGCACCACAATCACTTCCTCTTTCATCTGCAGAGCCTTAACAGCTTTTATCTGGAGGATCTAAATGGCAGAGGGCTTATCGGTTATTTTTAAGGTTTTGTTTTTTCCATTACACATTACCAAAGCAAAATTGTCAAAAGGTGAACTTATTAAAAGGCACAAGTGAAAAGGGATTGGACACCTTTCCTGACACACCAAATGAAGGAATCCAAAATAACTGTTAAATGTAGGAGAATAGATGGTTGACCTGGCCTATATTAAGTCACAAAATTAAATTTATCTTGGAAGTGGAAGAAGTCTCTATCACCTTCATCTTTGCCATGGTGCCTAGCCATTTCATAAAACTTACTCTTTAATTTTCCTGGGCCTGACTCCAAGAGAACTAATCATATCTTCATAATATGGTACAGAGCCACAGCATAATTGCTCCAAGGTCAATATTGTGCTCTATCAGATTGAAGAGCAGAAATTATTATAAAAAATTACATAGAGTGAGGTCAAGAGGTACAACTTGACTTTCAAAGTATCCCTAGGACATGTGTATAACCAGAATGACTTTTTTAATTGAGGAATTACAATTCTCTATTAGAGCAAAGCAAGTGTGTTCATTCAACCTCTCATTTCACATTTATAGCAAAGAGTCTCACATTTGGTCAATTCCTTAATCATGAACTAATAAAAATAACATAAATAGTTTAGTAACTCATCCTACACTTCTAAAATGCAAGTAACCTGATGGCTCAGCTATGTTGTTCTCATCTCATTTTATCACCAGGGGCTTGACTCTTCTTAGTTAGCCTTATGTGCTGCCAGTTGAGACTTGCCTAAATATTTCCTTCATACTCAGAACATTGTAGTTACTTTTTCAGGCTTCAAATATTTCCAACTAATTCAAGAAATACGTGAGGTACGCTTGAAATGCTGACAGCTGCAGCTTAGATCCAAAATAGTTAGGCCTGCCCTAGGAGACACATTGAGCAAACAGAACCAGGAGTTTGAAGGTGACAGCTGAATAGGCATCAATAGAAAACTGCCAGGTGCTCAGTTGATCCAGCTAGAGATGGAAACAGACAGATTCCATCTCTAGAAATAGCTCAGAGGATGCCAACAAGTCATGGGATATATGTGATAAAATGAATCTTCCCTTTCATTTTCTAGGGAGTTTGAAGTGTCTTGGGAATCTTAAACTTACTGTGAAAGCTAACATGTCTACTGAATAAGCTTTGACATTGATTTGTTCAGCTCCTGTTGTTCTCAAGTCACTTGACTAGGCACATTGAAATAATACAAATAAATTTATCATACAGGCTCTACTCACATGGAATTTTCACACCAGTTGGGGAAACAAAACAAGTATGGGGAAGTCCTGTCTTGTGAGGGGTTAGGTTCCTGGTGAGCCAAAAAATATAAACAAAGTACCTCTCAAAACTTTCTTTGAAAAGTACTACATTGGAGATAGATGTATCAGTTTTTAGTAAGTCCAGCACAGGTTTGTTTTTATGTTTTCCTCCAACATTATACCATGTCATTATATCATTAGTCAAGAACCAAGCCAATTGGCTTGCATTTAGGGACCATGTTGAATTTATAAAGTACATATATTCAAACATGAGAATCACAAAGTGAGAGGCATACAGGAACCAAAGCCATCTGAGGGAAGAGCAGTTTAAGTTAACTTCAGGGCAAAGCTTATTGAGTGAAATGGTGGATAAAATTGCCCACAGTTTTAATAATCTCTCTCTCTCTCTCTCTCTCTCTCTCTCTCTCTCTCTCTCTCTCTCTCTCTGTATTTTTATGGATTCGTGTAAGAATGGTTTGTTTATGATATACCTCTCATATGCATGTACCAAGAAAGGAGAGGCCATGACTTTGGCCAACTGAACCCCACTGAATATCCATTCCCTTATCCATTAAATGAGGATAAAAATTGCATCTTCCTGACAGGATTGTTCTACCAGTGCCTAGTAACATAAAAGCCTCAATGATTATATATATATATATAAAACACACATATATATAGTATATATGATTACTTTTATTTTTCCAGCTTTATTGAAGTATAATTGATGAGTAAAATTATAAGACATTCGAAGTATACTTTGTGTTGATTTGATATACATATTCATTGTGAAAGGACTTTCACTATCTTATTAATTAACATATTCATTACTTTACATATTTATCTTTTTTGGTAGAACATTTAAGCTCTACTCTCTTGGCAAATTTAAATTTAAATTTAAATAATATAGTGTTATCAACTACAGTCATCATGTTTTACATTAACTCCTCAGACTTCATTCATCATATAGCTGAAAGTTGGTAACCTTTTTTCAACATTTCCCTATTTTCCCCATCCCTAACCCCTGGCAACCACTTTTCTACTCTTTTTCTGAGAGTTTGACTTTTCCTTTTTAGGAGTCTATATGTGATACCTTACAGCATTTTCTTTCTCTATGTAATGTATTTCATTTAGCACACTACCCTTTAGGTCCATCCATTTTGTCACAAATGGCAGGATTTCCTTCTTACTCATGGCTGAATAATACTCTATTCTATATATGTATCACATTTTTTAATCCATTCATCCATCAATGGACACTAGGTTGTTTCTATATCTTGGCTATTGTGAATAATGCTGCAGTGAACATGGGAGTGCAGATATCTCTATGAGATCCTGTTTTCATTTCCTTTGGATATATTCCCAGAAGTGGGATTCCTGGATCATATGATTAGTTCTATTCTTAATTTTCTGAGGAACCTCCGTATTGTTTTCCATAGTGATTGCACCAATTTACATTCCCACCAGCAGTGCATATGGGTTGCCTTTTCTCCACATCTTCACCCACACTTATCTCTTATCTTTTTGATATTAGCTATTTTGACAGGTGTGAAGTGAAATCTTATTGTGGATTTGATTTGCATTTCCCTGATGATTAATGATGTTGAACATGTTTTCATATACCCATTTGGCCATTTATATGTCTTCTTTGGAAAAAATGTCCAGTCAGTTCCTCTGCCTGTTTTTAATCAGATTGTTTTCTTTTTGATCTTGAGTTATATGAGTTTTTTATATTTTATGTATTAATCCTTCATCAAATGTATACTTTACAAATATTTTTCCCCATTCCATAGTTTGCCATTTCATTTTGTTGATGGTTTCCTTTGCTATTCAGAAGTTTTATGGTTTGATGTAGTCCTACTTGCTTATTTTTGCTTTTGTTGCCTTTGCTTTTGGTGTCAAATCCCAAAACTTATTGCCAAGACTGATGTCAAGGAGCTTTTTTCTATGTTTTCTTCTAGGAGTTTTAGGATTTCAGGTCTTATGTTCAGGTCTTTAATTCATTTTGAGTTGACTTTTGTGTGTGGTATAAAATAGTGGTCAAGTTTCATTCTTTTGCATGTGACTGTTCAGTTTTCTCAACTTAATTTACTGAGAGAATATCTTTTCCTCATTGTGTATTATTGACTCCTTTGTCATAAATTAATTGCACCATACATGCATGGGTTTATTTCTGGTCTCTCTATTTTGCTCCAGTGATGCTTATGTCTGTTTTATGACTATCCAATGATGTTGTTGTAATTACTATAACTTTATAAAATAGTTTGAAATCAGGAAGTATGATGCATTCAGCTCTATTCATTCTCAAGCTTTCTTTGGCTATTTAGGGTCTTTGGTGGTTCCATATGAATTTTAGAATTTTTTTTCTATTTCTGTGAAAAATGCCATTAGAATTTTAATAGTGGTTGCATTGAATCTGTACATTGCTTTGGGTAGTCTGAACAGTTTAACAATTTCAACACTTACTATCCATGAGCATGGGATATCTGGGGTATCTTTCCATTTGTTCGTGTCTTCTTCATTTCCTTTCATTTATGTCATACTTTTCAGCATGCAGATCTTTCACCCCCTAGTTAAATTTATTCCTAGGTGTTTAATTCTTTTTAATGCAATTGTATGTAGAGTTATTTTCTGATTCTCTTTCTGATGGTTTCTCAGTGTGTAGAAATGCAACCAATTTTTGTATATTGATTTTATATCCTGCAATTTTACTAAATTTTCTTACTGGTTCTAACAGTCTTTTGCTTTTCTATGTATAATATATCATCTTCAAATAGAGTTTAACTTCCTCCTTTTTGATTTAGATGCCTTCTATTTCTTTTTCTTGACTAGTTATTCTGGCTAGAATTTTCAGTACTGTGTTGAATAAATTTGTGAGAGTAGGCATCCTTGTCTTTTTCCTGATCTTAGAGGAAAAACTTTCAACTTTTCACCATTGAGTATAGTGCTAGCTGTGGCATTGTCATATATGGTCTTTATCATGTTGAGGTATGTTCCCTCTTTACCCAGTTATTTGATAGTTTTTTTTTTCTTGAGTAAATGTTGAGTTTCGTTAAATGTTTATTCTGCATCTATTGAGATGATCATATGATTTGTCTCCTTCATTTTGCTAACGCGGTATATCACATTGATTTGCAGGTGTTGAACCATCCTTACATTCCTGGAATAAACCCCATAGTGTATGATCTTTTAATGTATTGTTAAATTCAGTTTGCTAATTATTTTGAGGATTGTTACACTTATGTTTACCAGGGATATTGGTCTGTAATTTTCTTTTCTTGTAGAGTCTTTATTTGGTTTTGGTGTCAGGGTACTGCTGGCCTCATAAAATGAGTTTAAAAGTGTTATCTCCTCTTTTATTTTTTGGAAGAGTTTGAGAGGAATTGATATTAATTCTTTTTTAAATGTTTGCTAGAACTCACCCATGATGCCATGTGGTCCTGGACTTTTAATTTGTTGGGGGAAGAGTGGTTGGTTATTGATTCAATCTCATTACTAGTAATTGTTCTGTTCACATTTCCTATTTCTTGATGAATCAGTTTTGGTAGGTTGTATGTTTTTAGGAATTGCTCTGTTTCTTCTAGATTGGCCAATTTGTTGGCATACAGTTGTTCATGGTAGTCTCATGATCCTTTGTATTTCTGTGATATCATTTTTAATGTCTCTTCTTTCATTTATAATGTTATTTGTTGGTATTCTATCTCTTTTTCTCTTGGTAAGTCTAGCTAAAGGTTTGTCTGTTTTCCCTTTTCAAAAAAACCTGCTCTTTATCTTTTCTATTATCTTTTCTTTCCCTATTTCATTTTTTTATGATCTGAGCTTTGTTACTTTCTTCCTTCTACTAACTTTGCACTTGGTTTTTTTTCTTTTTCTAGTTCCTTGAGGTGTAAAGTTGTTGAGTTGTGCTTTTTCTTTTTAGTTAATCTAGGCTTAGAACTGTTTTTGCTGCATCCTATTATAGCCCAGTGTTATCTATTATAGCAAGAGCTTTATATGTGGGATATAAATGAGAGAGACATGTTTTAAGTGTTAAAAAAAAGTTCAGGGAAGGAAAACATAATTGGATGTGTGTTTGCAGGGAGGGGTCAGGATGAAGTGATTTTTGAACTTCATGAGGAATAGGTAACACTGGAGAATTGGAGGGGAGGGAAGGAGTGAAGGTGGAACACAGAGAAAGCCAAGGTGTAGAAAAATGGGGATGCTCAAGAGTCAAGAAGTAAATGGGAGTGGGTGAGGAAGTCTATGTAGCAGAATATTAGGAGTTGCTATTGCAGGGGGAGGGTATGGAGGTGGGGCCATGTGATTGAAGGCCTTGAATGCCAGGCTATGATCCTAGAGGAATTGTTTGAGATTTTTCACTCATGAGTGATAGATGATAAACCTTATCTAAATATACTTTCCAAATGTAGCTTATTCATCAAAGTCTAGCTCACAGCCACTTCTTAACTGGAAATCTTACTGAACTACCTCCCTCTCCTGGATCTTACTCTTCCTTTTCTAAATTCTGTTGACACTGATTGCTCTTCCCCCACAATAATTTTGACCTTAACCTTTAGCACCTCATTTTGGAAACTAAATGTTTTTTTCTGTGTGTGTGGGGGGTAGGGGGTGGAGAGAGAGAATTATCTTTTCTCTGGAGATATGGTCCCACCTTTCACTTACTGTTCACATAAAGTAGGTTCAGTGTAGGTGCTGAAGGAATAAATTGTGAATTAACTCTGCAATTGATGTCCATAGATATGCTTAATTGGAGCAGGAAAAACACGTGTCCCATAGGCAGGGTGATTGCTGGCTCTATGAAGAAAGCAATAAAATAAAAGAAAGGTGGGTTAGCTTCCCTGTCATAGGCTCATTTCTTAAGCCCCAGAGTCAAGTTTTTTGAATATTTTCCTAAATATCTTTGCCTAAATTAGCTAGGGACCTGCCAAGCCAAACAAAGCCTGGCTGACTGGCTGGGCTAACTGAAGTAATGGCTGCAGGGAATGGAGGTCTGGCTAGGAAGAGATGCCCCAAGAGCAGTTCTGTGGGGGAGACTTTAGAACTGCTTCCTTAGAGCCCAGAGGATGAATAGAAACAACCTCTATCTTTAATCATAGCTATTAAATAAAAAGGCTCTGCTGAGACAATAGACAGGGAGAAAAAAAAAGTCTGCAAAGGAAAATTCTTTCCAATGTGAGGTCAACCCTAAGAATCAAACTGGAAAGGGATGGGGATGGAGAGTCTAGGCATGAAATGAAGGAAGAGAGCCTATTACATCCCTTCTTCCAGAGAACCACATCTCCATGTCTGTCATAGTCTATCTTCCTGAATACTCATAAAATAACTTTTCTGAGACAAATCTTCATTTGTGCAATGTGGAAGCCCGATGCTTACTAATATAAATTTGTATGTTATCCTGGTTTGAAAAAGCCTCCAAGCACATCAACAGAAGAAACTACATAAAACAAATTCTGGTTAGGACTTGTCCCCTTCTTCATGTTTGAAATAATGTTGTCACTGACAGTTCAGACCTCTGATACCTACCATCCTCTCTTGGAACCCACACTGCTTTCTGGATTCCAAGTTGAAATTGTTTCTGGGGCTCCAAAAAAACCACTTTCTTGGGCCTCCACTAATGGTAGTCCCATCCTTCAGTCCATCTGCCTTATTCAGATGTTGGGGAGAAAGCAATCTGATTCAACTAAGGCACACTAAAGTTTAAGTGAGATTACATATACACACTTGTCCAGGTGTTTTTGCATTTTTAGAAGGGCCATCCTAAGGAACAGGATTCTAAACGGTCAAATTTCCAGAGTTATTTTGGGGCATTATGTGATGAGACAAGTCTTATTGGTCCAATTTAAATATACCACATGAGTAATTGCCTCAGCCAAATATGATGCCACTCTCTTCTGTTGGAATGTTCTGGCCTGTCTTGTCTCTCTCTCCAATTCCTAGTTTCCTTCAGGGCTCAGCCCAAGTCTTATCTATAAAGCCTTCCCAGAGTGCACCTGGCTTGAATTTCTGCAACACTTGGAAATCACTTCTCCTCACGTGTTCCATCTGAGTTAGTTTGGTTTCCTCAAACATATCCTGAGTTCTGTGAGGGCAGGAATCATGTTTTAAACTTCTTGTCTATCTTTAACAGATCCTGGCATAGTGCTGGGCTGTTGAGAAGTGTATAGTGAATTTTCATATTAAAAGTCACTGCTTTCCTGCATGTTAACCAATATGATTCACAGCAACCCCACAAGTTAGGGTGTCATTACTCCTATTTTACAGGAGAATTTATGAGGTAGGAACTGCTGAAAAGGAAGAAATTGATTTAAAATTTTTTCTCACTTTTATTTTAGGAAATTCTTGATTTGTCAGTCAATCTGATATTCTTGAGTTTGACCCCTGCAACCAGCACTGCACTAGGAAATGTAAAAGAGGTATACGCCTGGAGCCCTGCCCTCAGGTCAGTCATGGAGCAGTAGCTCCAAACCTGGTTGATCATCATGAATGCTTCTGAAGCATGTTGACATACAGAGTCCTAGGCCATTATGAGAGAATCTGATTCGGTAGGTCTGGGATGGGGCCATGTCCTACTCAAAGCCACTTGAGGAATTCTGAGAGTCAGCCATGATTGAAAACCACTGTTCCAGTGAGTCATATATTTTTAGGTTTTGACAGCCCTGTGGAGATGATCAAGTCAGGTGTTTCCCAAAGAGGGAAGGTCATACTAGTGATGGGACCAGGACACACTAACACTATTTTAAAATATTTATTTTAATGTACATTAGAAAAATATAGACATTTTGTAAAATTTATTTCACTGGTATAATAATTTCCTTTTACTAAAAATGTAGTTAATTCTGACACATGCTATAACACAATGAACTTTAAAGACTATGGTAAGTGAAATAAGCCAGTCACAACATAGTAAATACTATATGATTGCACTTATATGAAGTACCTAAGTTGTCAAATGCAGAGAGAAGGAAAGTAGAATGGTGGTTACTAGGGGCTAGGAAAAGGAGAGTGGGGAATTACTGTTCAATGTGAATGGACTTTCAATTTTGCAAGATGGGAACAGTTCTGGAGATGTATTGTGGTAATGATTGTACAACATTTATATGTACTTAATGTCATTGAACTGCATACTCTTTTAAATGTTTAAAATGGTAAATTTTATCTTATATGTGTTTTACCACAATAAAAATAAATTAATTTTTTTAAAACACTTTATATTTTAAATGAAAGTTGACAAACAATATTATATTTATTTCAGGTGTACAGCAGAGTGATTAAACATTGATATAACTTATGATCACCCCAATAAATCCAGTACTGATCTAATACCATAGTTATTACAATACTGACTGTATTCCCCATGCTATACTCTACATTCCCATGACTATTTTACATCTACCAATTTGTACCTCTCAGTCATGTCACACTTTCACCCATCCTCTCACACCAAAGCTGACAATCATCAAAATGCTCTCTGTATCTATATGCTTGTTTCTGTTGCTTGTTTAGCTTCTCTAGATTCTACATACAAGTGAAATCATATCACATTTGACTTTCTCTTTCTGACTTCACTCAGCAAAATACCCTGTAGGTCCATCCATTTTGTTGCGGATTGTGATGGCAAGATTTAATTTTTTTTATGGGTAAGTATATTCCATTGTATATGTGTCCTACTTCTTCTTTATACATTAATCTGTTAATGGACACCCATGTTGCCACCGTATCTTGACTATTGTAAATTATGCTGCAATGAACATATGAATCTACATGTTCCTTGAAAGTAGTATTTTGAGTTTCTTTAGATAAGTACCCAGAAGTGAGAATACTGGGTCCTTCTTTGTCTCTTCTTATAATCTTTGTTTAAAAGTCAGTTTTGTCTGGTTTAAGTATTCTACTCCAGCTTTTTTAGTTTGTTTCCATTTTCATGAAACATCTTTTTTCATCCCTCTACTTTCAGTCTGTGTGTCTCTTTTGATCTGAACTGAGTCTCTTGTAGGCAGCATATGTAAGGATCTTGTTTTCATATCCAATCAACCACCCTTTTAATTAGAGCACTTATGTTTAAAGTAATTGTTGATGGATATGTGGTTATTGCCACCATTTTATTATCCAAATACCTTTTCTTTTTATCTTTTCTTCTTCTTTTTCCTCTTTTTCCTCTTCTTCCTCTTCTTCCTCCTCCTCCTCCTCCTCCTCCTCATCGTCTTCCTCTTCCTCTTCCTCCTCCTCCTCCTCCTCCTCCTCCTTCTCCTTTCTTCTTCTTCTTCTTCTTCTTCTTCTTCTTCTTCTTCTTCTTCTTCTTCTTCTTCTTCTTCTTCTTCTTCTTCTTCTTCTCCTCCTCCTCCTCCTCCTCCTCCTCCTCCTCCTCCTCCTCCTCCTCCTCCTTCTTCTCCTTCTTATTCTTTTCTTCTTTTCTTCTTCTTCTTCTTCTTCATCCCTCTAACATTTCCTGTAATACTGGCTTGGTGATGATAAACTTCTTTACCTTTTTCTTGTCTGGGAAGCACTTTGTCCGTTGATTCTAAATGATAGCTTTGCTGCATACAGTAATCTTGGTTGCAGGTCCTTGCCTTTTATCACTTTGAGTGTTTCTTGACAATCCTTTCTGATCTACAAAGATTCTGTTGAGATATCAACTGATGGTCTTATTGAAGCTCCCTTGTAGGTAACTGCTTATCTCTTGTTTTTTTAAGATTCTCTCTTTGTTTTTAAACTTTGGCATTTTAATTATGTTGTGTCTTGCTGTGAGCCTCTTTGGGTTCACCTTGTTTGGGACTCTCTGTGTTTCCAGAGCTTGTAAGTATTTTTCCTTTACCAGGTTAGGGAAGTTTTCAGTCATTATTTCTTGAAATAGGTTTTCAATTCCTTGATCTCTCTTCTTCTGGTATCCCTGTGATGTGAATGTTGGTATGCTTCATGTTGCCCCAGAGGACCCTTAAATTATTCTCATTCTTTTTATTTTATGCTTTTGCGATTCTGATTGAGTGTTTTCTGCTATGTTATCTTCTAAAATTTCTGATTCATTCCTCTGTTTCATCTAATCTACTGCTGATTTCTCATAAGGCATTCTTCATTTCAGTTATTGTATGCTTCAGTTCTCGCTGGTTCTGTTTTATGTTCCCTATCTCCACTTTTGTTTTCTATCTCTTTGCTAAAGTTCTCACTGAGTTCCTCAACTCTTCCCCTAAGTTCATTGAGCATCATTATAACAAGCATTTTGAACTTCACATCTGTTAGATTGCTTGTCTCTGTTTTGTTTAGTTCTCTCTCTGGAGCTTTGTTTTTTTTTTTTTTTTTCATTTGAGACATGTTTCTTTGTCTTCCTACTCTTCCTGCCTTCCTGTGTTTGTGTTATGTAGGACTGTTATTCTCCCAGTCTTAGTAGAGTAGCCTTATGTAGTAGGTGTGTTATAGGTCCCAATGGCACAGTTTTCTTTGGTCACCTGAGCTGAGTGCCCTGGGTATGTCCCTTGTATAGATTGTGTGTGCCCTCCTGCTGTAGTTGAGCCTTGGTCACTGTTTTCACATTAATGGGAAGGACTGACTCTCGGGATGATTGTTTGTGATGACTGGTCATCATCTATGGAAAAGCTGTTGTGCATGGGCTGACCATACTGATCAGGATTCACTTTAGCAGGGATCTGGTGCCTGCCTTGTCTGCTCTCTGGCTGTGTTGTCCTCAGTTGTGAACCAGGGTGGTGTTCCACCTCATTGTGAAGCTGGCCACCAGGCATGCAGGCTGAGGCCTCGTGGGAGGGGCCCTGATGCGGGTCAAGTTCATCTTTGGCCTGTGCCCTTCTGAGAGCCACCTGGCATGAGCAACCAAGTAATCTTAGATGGTTGCCCCCTATGCTGGGCTTGGAAGTGACTCAAGAGGCCAAGCCAAAACTGAGGACAGCTGCTTCTAGTGCCGGGCTTGGGGCTGCTCAGCAAGAGGTATAGGGCCAGATGCTGCTTGTGCGGGTTTTGTGAACCTTTGAGAGATTTTAGGGAAGTCTGCAGCATGATCCAAGACAGATTATTTGTATGAAAAAGCCACTAGAAATACTTTGGGTGGGCCCACAGTTAGGAGGAGCAGGGTCTCAGGGAATTTCCAGGGCAGTGTGACCTGTGTTAGCTACATTGATGGATACTAAAGTATGGTGACCACCTGAGTCTGCAAGCAGGGTGAAGGAGGATTCAACAAAAGAACAATGCCCTCTGCTAGCACATCTACCTGGGAGAAAGTTGCCCCCCTATCCCTCATCCTGAAGCCAGATAAGTCAATTCTTCTCTGTATGTCCCTGGATCCTTTTTAGCTGTGGCCTCAGTACTGTAGTTCTAAATGAGCGAGTTCATCAGTGGTAAGTCTGCATGGGCCCTTTAAGAAGAAAGTCTGTGACTCCCTTAGCATTCTATCTCACTCAGCCACAATCTCTACTGGTTTTCAAAGATAGAAGTTGTGGGGATTTCTCTTTCTGGTACCAAAACCCTGGGCTGGGGCACCCGTTGTGGGGTCAAGGGCCCTCTCTCTTCTAAGGGAACCTCTGTAGCCAAAGTATTTCTCTTGATTCTATGCCATAAACATGGGTGTGGAACTAGCCCATTTTGTTTCTCCACCCCTCCTACAAATCTCCAGGTTTCCCCTTCTGTGGGTCCCAAGTTGTTAGGATATCTGTTCAGCTAGACTTCAAGCAACTCTCAGTGATGGCTATTCTGTAATTTAGTTTTAATTTTGAGAAGAGACAAGCACAGTGTTTACTTACTCTGCCACCTTGACCAGAACTCAATAAAAATGTATTTAAATTAAAAAGCAAGATAGAAAATTTTAAGTAAAAGTAGAAATGGATTGCAGATACAACCAACATGAATGTGCTGTTCAAATGACTGGTGTTTGAGAAACATTGTTGTAGTTTAACTCTTATTTTACTTACGAGGATACCAAAGCTCAGAGAATGGGAGGAACTTGCCCAATGTCATACACTGAATCACAGGCAAGGATAATTTCACCCAGGTCTCCTGACTCTGTCAGTATTTTTTTTCATTTATACCATCTGATTAGTTGCTAAAATAGCATAGTATGGGCAGCAGAAAAAGGAGGTATTCCATTTATGCCAGAGAAATGGAGGAGAGCTTGATAGAGGAACTAGAAATTGACATAGACTCTATTTTTTTTATCTGTGTTTGGCATAGGCTATAAAAGATGGAGGGATTTGCAAGTCAGAGGAGATGGAAGGGGGCACAGACACAAAGGCCTGCAAGCAAGAAAGAGTGTGGTTTGTAGTTTATTCTGACACAGTGAAGCTGGAACCCTGGCTGGAGCAGTGGGTTTATGTTCTGAAATAATAGAGGGCTCTTGAACAGTAGGTTTCATTAGATTTGATAAAACAAGCAATAGACGAGTCTTGTAGAATTTTGAGCAGAAGTGTGACATGTGAAAAGCAAACCCATAGGAAGGTGAATCTGACAGTGACCAACAGAATGGATAGAATGAAATCAAACCAGTGAGTGGGCTCTTCTAGGAATCCAGTCATGGTGTGACAAGAACCAGAACTGAGATTGTGGCAGTGAGAATAAAGAGGCAGAGGCAAATCAAAGACCAATTTAAATGCAAGTCAAAGGTAGAACAATCAAAACTTAGTCATCTATGAAAGGGGAGATGAAAAAAAGAGAAGAATCTAAGATGACTCCATTTTAGGCCTAGATGTTGGGGTCATGGTAGTGCCCTTGACTGAAATGAAAAAACGTAGGAAGAAGGTGATAACGGTTTAGGTCAAAGGTGAAACATTTGATTTTAGATATAGGGAGTTTGAAGTAAGGGTGAAACATCCAAGTAGAGACTGTCTCCAAAGAGCTTGAAATATGAGATCGGAGCTTGGGTTAGAGGTTAGAGGTCATTAAATTCATTTCAATTCTGGATACTTAGCATGTGGATGGTCTTCCAGAGATATATTCATTTTTATTTAGCATTGATTTAAAAGATCTATTGTTTTCATAAACAAATTGTAGTGTAAAACTTTGAATAAAAGAGAGTAAGCATTTAAGTGACTTCAAAGCAAAAAAAAAAAAAAAATCAAGGAAAGGGTGGGAATGACCCAAGTGAGTAATTATAAATTTTCTCTTCTATAAAGAAAAGTGGCACGATTTCCAGTTGTCCTTTTTTGGAGCTCTATCATATAGAAGGATTTATTGTCCTTATTACCCAAAGCAACCTTTCAAAAAACTGCTGGATGAATATTTAGTAATGAACCTTTGGAAACACCTTGTATGGAATCCAGCTTCTCTGCAACTATTGCAGTATGGCAGCTGCCTGAATGATTTACATTAGGGCATAACATAACACCACCTCATTTGACAAAGTTAAAATGGGAAGATTGACAATATTTTCAATGCTGTTTGTTACATCCTTACTCAGTAAATGAAAGGTTGTACTCCCTGAAGCATGACTGACAAAACTCTTGGATTTGGTATCTTCTCAAAATCTAATCTCTGATTTCTGTGAGTCAAACTAATGGAAAATGTCCAAGCTGGGGAAAACAGAAGATTTAGCGGATGTTCTGGTGTGCTTTGCTTTTATAGAGAGAAAATGAGGAAATGATTTGCTTTGGACAAATTTACAAAAAGAAGGACTGTGGGAGCCTTTTCTTCTAAACATTTTTCCTAGGTTCAGGGCTGGTCATCAGAGAAACTTATGACATTTCTTTTTAGCACTTTCACCTTTCTTTCTGTCTTCTGTTTCTTTCCACACAGCTAGTTTCAGTAGTCTACAGGCTTACCTCCAAATGCCCAGAGTTATCACACAGACCCAGTTTCCACTGTGAGGCCTCAGTAAAACTAATAATAACTACTGTGTATTGAGAATTAACAATGTACCAGACATTGTGCTAGGTGCATTTTATATGTATTATCTTATTTAGTCCTCAAACTTATGAGATTGGTACCTCATTGTATGGATTAGGAAAGTGAAAACTAAAGAGGTTAAGTAGATTCTATTAAAGTACAAACTCAAATCTCATGCTCTTTCCATTATATCACTCTTTGTCACAGAGTGATAGGAAAGAAAAAGGGCATAACTTAGCCAGCCGAAGCAGCAAGGTCACCTCTAGAAATCAGCAGATTCTACATCATATTTTTGAGTAACGAACTTCCCAGGAGCTCTAAAATCTAACCCCAAGACTCCACAGATGATCGAAAGGAAACTAGGAAGACATTTTTCTACCCTTGAAATGAGTAAATGGAGAGGTTTGTTTTAACAAGAAGTTTATAGTCACTCTTTGGATGCTTTCAGATGAGAAAATTATAACACACATTTTCCTGGGCTATTCAAATGATTTTTAATTTGCATTTTATTTCTATTTAGCCACTTCCATGAGTGCTTTGTGACAGAGCCTTAAAGCCAAAATCCCTTTCATAATCTCTTTCTACTGATATATCAGTCTTAAGAGTAGCATAAGATTTGCTGGGTACCAGACAAGCTTTAAGATTTGTACTTATCCCCCTGTAAAATTGCGAGTCCTCTGAAAGGGTAGGCTATTATCTCTTTTTGAATTATTGCCCTACTTCTTATTGGGATTAGTTCATCTCATTGTTTTATAAGATGAAGCCTTTGAACCATGATTCTTGGTCATATTGGATGAAGAAAAGGGGCAAAGATCAAGCTGCAGTTGGGGTTCTAGAAGGGAGCAACCAAGAGAAGCCTAGGTTCCTTTCCAAATTCATTGAGAGTCAGTACTGGCCTTGAGCACATGGCTTTCTATATAGATCAATGCAGAGCTCAAACTAAGACCCACTGTCTTCTGCCTATGATTTGTAGAAGGCTGAAGGGAAGTCTTTTAAAAATTATAGTAATAATGCAAATGATATCCTCTAATGACCCACCTTGAGTAGGGCTGGATTTCAAAGTGTTTGTTCAGAAGTGGATAGGCTCATACCGAGCACTTCACACTCTCTCACCTGGTCCTTCCTTGCCAAACAAGATGGCTGACTGAGATCAAAGAGGACATCTTGCCAGAAATAAAAGCACGTCTCTTTGTTTACTCTTAAATAAAACTAACCAGCCCATATAAGAGTCAAACTAGTGATTTAGCCTTCCTTGGTACATCCTGGGTTTGGCATAGTACCCTTCAAGACATACTCTTGGCCACCAACTTCTCCATCTTCAAACCATAGAATGACAGAGCTGGAAGAAGAGTCCTAACTCATATAGTTCTACTGTTGGTTACACAGACAGGAGACAGAGAGGCTCAGAGAAGGAGATAGATTTTCTCAAGGTCATGCAGTGAGTTAATTGTGGGCTGAAACCCAGATGTCCTGGTTCCTGGATGAACACTTTTCTACTCCACCACATTGTAACCTCATCAACCACAGACCTCTGATTAAAGGCCTCTTGGCTTACATCTGTTTCAACTTCTAAAGTATTCTAGCTGGCTTTTTGGGACTCACTGGGTAATCCAAAGCCATTTGGATAGTGCTTTGGTGTCATCCTGGATTGTTCTTCCCAGATCAACTACAATCCAGGCCAGGATGGAACACTGCCATTTGTGATTTTGATCAGTCCCCCCTGGTCTCTACACTATGAGTAAAGGAAAATGAATGTCTCCATATTCTGTCTGGGGCTCTCAGATTGCTGAACAAATGTCTGTCTCAAAATGACTCCTTAGATCTTAGACAGGAGAAAATATCAGTTACAAGCTCTGATAAGGGAACAAAAGCTTTTAGAGTGCCAAAGAGGCACTATTGCCTACCTCCCTCTCCCCCAAAGGACCAAATGTACAAAGTGTTAAATTTTCTTTGTCAAAGAAGATATGGACAGAGTCCCCTACTTGAAACATTCTAGTGAGCCCTGTGTTTTTGGAAAATTGTCTTTAAAGCCCAAGATTGAGCTTTTCTCAGAAAACCTTACCTGTCCTTCCATCTGATACTAGACTCCCAACACAGTTTTTCCATTCATATGAAA
Organism: Cynopterus sphinx; assembly: GCA_030015415.1. Taxonomy (NCBI): domain Eukaryota; kingdom Metazoa; phylum Chordata; class Mammalia; order Chiroptera; family Pteropodidae; genus Cynopterus; species Cynopterus sphinx. The sequence continues at coordinate 86,558,389 of CM057388.1, forward strand.
TAACCAATATTTCCCCAGCCTTGACTAAATAAAGAAAAAATGACTTTTCATCTAGTCTGCTGTGTTTCATACATTTGCATGTTTCACCTCCCTGTACCCACCAGCTTGTGGCCCAGAGTGGGTACTATTTTTGGAGCTAACCTAAGTGAAAGTACAGTGGCATTGGAGTGAGGAATTTGAGAAGGTATTTCTATGTCTCTGGTGCTAGGTTCAGCTCCTATTTCCTTCTAAGCCTCAGCTCAGTAAAAGTAATGATCTGGTGTTACTGCCTAATGCTACAGGTGGTTAGTTCCTGCTGGGTCTACTTTCAACAGCTCAAATATAGCAGGGGACACAAGTTAGAGCATGTTCCTCAGGAAGGGCATAAGACATGTGGCCACTCATTCAACAGGGCCAAAGCTACTCCTCTATAGAGGCTGACAGCTGCTCTGATGAGGCCTTCTGGAGGGGCTAAGCAGCTTTCCAAGGTGGGAAAAGCCATTTTTTCTCCACCATCACCTTCTGCTATAAAGAAGCTTAAGTAAGGCTATCCTCTTACATGGTTCAAGTCAGGGATGGCCCTGCATATGGGATTTGAGGGATTTGAGGGATGTACCTAGAGCTAGCTTTTGGCAAAGCTGAAAGAGATAACCATCTGCACATTCTAATGTAAAGGCTGTCCATCAGGGCTCTAATTATTTCTCCTCCTCAGCCATTATGCTGTCAGAAATCTTAGACCACATATATAAATTATGGATTCTGCCATCTCCACCATTGCTTTCTAAGGAAAACCTTGTAGCCCATAGTTCCTTACTGAAGAAAATGGCCCTAGACTAGTCTTTGAAAATTTAGTGGTTACTTCTTAGGTCATAGGTGGGCACCTGATCGAAGGGCAGTCAAACTATCAGCTGGTACATAACCTATGAATGAAGTGGCTTATTTAGAAAAATCATACTCAGTTGGGCAATGGGAATTAGCTAGGACATGTGATTTGTCTCCATGGAATGTAAGTGTAAAAATATTGAGATTTTTAGTTTGTTAATAGCAGCAATATAAATGAAAAGGCACTATATCAAGCAGGGACTGACTGCAGTGTTTTTTTTTTTTTAATTCAATACCCAGAACTCTCTTAGTTCCTGAATGATGCCAAATCCTGAGTTCCCATTAGAAGTTTTGGAGGGAAATAAATTTGTCTTAATAGTGCTAGGGGTCAGGTTGAGCTATGCAAAAGGGATCCTTCTGTTGAGGGTGATGGGCTAAAACTCTTAACACCAGGTGGGCTTCTTTTCCTTGGAATTTAATTTAGACTATTGGTAAGACTTGGTCAGCCCACCGATCTCTTACATGTCATATAAAAGTCCCATCTTCAGGCCTTTTCTCCAATGACAGGAAGATTGTCTTCTGTCTTTCTGACTGGGCATTCCAATTCAGGTTAATCCAGCCAGGCAGTGTACAAGGGGCTTTTGTCACTTTGTCTTTAATGAGCATGCCAACTTATCTTTTTCCTTTAGATCTAGGCCAACATGATTACATATGCTAAACTCAATTTTCAGGCCCAATACATAGTACTTACACAGACTAACACTGACACCAAGAGGGATTGGGCACAAAGCCAGTGTTGACTTGTGGTAGTTTCAGAAGCAAAAGGTCCTTCATGGCATAATAAGTATCTTTCCAAGCCTCTTGCCACAATAGCTATAGTGAATGGTTTTCCAGTATTTTTTAAGTCATGTAAACAGTCCACATTTGGGCTCAGTGTTATGGGCAGGATTCTGGAAGAAACCTATTCCTGACTCTACCAAAAAGTAACACTAGAATCTCTTTTTGATCTTGGCTGTATTAGCCTGTGAAGGGAAGCATATAAAGATAAATGATACGGAGCCATTGTTTGCAAACCTCTGGAAATCTGGAAAAAATGGTGGAAAAGATTTGTGACACTCAGATTTTTGTATCATTATATGATGATAGTTAACTAGAATTTCTTCTAGAAAAGAAACTCAGATTCTAGACTTCCTTGAGTAGGCACATCTGAACCTGCTTGTGAAATTCATCTCTTCATTTTTGATGTTTATAATGGAGGATGGGTAGGCCCACAATGATGAAGAAAGGGTGCTGTAGCTGACATCTCTAAGAACTCTGCAGATGGTGGGAGAAATGGCTATGAAAGTTCTGGGATGACCCTAGGGCTCATTGGACTAAGCCAAATCCCATTTCACTGCTGAACTCACACTCTAAAAATCAAGTTTTCAGCTTCATTCATAGGAAAAGTGAAAACTTTGAAGTTCTGTACCCCTTGATTTTTCTTAGTGTACTAGGACTTCATGGAAAATTCTGGAGATGGAGGAAGGGAAGAGAAAGCATTGAAATTGAACAAAAGAATCACATACAAAATAATATTGCACCCATTTCCTGGGCTTATCTCTACTTAACTTGTGAACTAGACAAGGATGAAAATGACCTATTGGCTTCACAATTGAAGATGTCATATACCCTTTTGCTTTATCTCCACTTACTGTCTACATTTGATTTATGTGACACTGCCCCTAGGCGATCTGATTAGCTTACGATTAGCTTACATTTTATAGTCAAGAGCAAATAGGGAGGTGTTTGAGTCACCCATGGTACGGCCAGCCTTCAGGAGGTTCCATTTGGCCAAAGGGTTCTTCCTTTCCCCTTGAGACCCTTGGAACTTGTATGAGCTTTCTTGCCTCTTTGACTAAACCAGCAGCCTGGCCTCCATACCCCATCAACTGCCTTGTGAAGAGCTTCATTTTGCAATGGCCCTGTTACCAGATAAACATAATCAAGTTTATAAAAGCACAGAACATCTGAGTCAGAAAAGGCCTCAAAAATCACCTTGCCCAGGATAAAGTGAACAAATAAATATAGGAGAAATTGTAGAATTATCAGATCACTATTTTGCAACCATCGTCTTAATAATGCTGAAACTCTAGAGTGCAAGGCCATGTGAGTTTAATTTCCTGTTTATGGTGGTGTCTGTGCAATTTCTCTATTGTCAAAGTATGTTTTCTTCTTTGAAATTGCAATCCTAACATCACCAATAATAGAGCAAATTTACATAATGTGGCTCCTATCCAGTAAGAAGGCAAGAAAAAAGTACCCTGTTGTATAAACTGGGAAATTGATACACAATGAGGAGAAGGAACTGAATGAAAAACTGGAGTAGAATTCTTTCTCCATGGCCTTTTGGTGTGCCATCTAGTTCCAACCATGATGATGTTGTTGTTGCTACTGCTAATACTTTCATTTTTTTTTCAACAATTTTTTTTGAGTTTTTATTACATTCTACATACCGTGTTTGGTACTTTGGAGTCATTGGTGAATAAAACAAAAATTATCTACCTTCATGGGGCTTATATTTATCTTCATTTTTCAAATTAATCTCCTTCATCCCCATCCTCATCCTTGCAACTTTATTGTATTCACCATCTTTTAAATTTGTAGAGAGACTTTTTTTAACAACCAAAATGCTTACTAATCATTTGATTCTTATCACACACAGTATTGTGACAACTTAGGGACTGTAGTTTGGTTATTTTACTGTATTGATGGCCACTGATGAATTTGCGTAGGTTCATTCATGGTAGAATAATTTTCAGTTTCCCAGGAAGCCCCTAAGAAGAAGAAATGACCCTCTGTACTTCTTTGATGAGGGACCTCTTGGCATGCAGAATTTTACTGACCTGGTCATATGAGTTGATTGCCGTTCTTCCCCTAACTTACTTGTATGATTCTGAGCAAGTCTTAGCCCCTTGAAATTCAATACACTCACCTGTACAATGAATGGATTGACCTGTGGGCACTGGAATGCTTTTCAGTTTTCTATTTTAGTAGGTTTGATTCCTCCTGACTTCAAGAAAGAAGGAAATAGCTATGACTGAAGGTACGGTGACCGCCGAAATGGCTCTGCACTGCCATGTCTGCCCTGTTCTAATTAAAAGTACAGTGTACAAACACTCGGATATTGGCCTTAAATAAGGAAGCCAAATGAAAAGTCTAGAATTGTAGCAAATGACCCACATATAGAACAGATTTTCCAGTCCACAAACTACATCATTTTCTCAAGAGGCCACACACAAGTGATGTAGAAATAGGGGAAGGTGTTTTCTTTTTCTTTTTTTTTTTTTTTAGACTACTGGCTTATACAGAAGATCTTCCAAAGACAAAGAAATGGCTAACATTTGAGGCAGAACCTGTTTCTCCTTTTCTCTCTTCTTATTGCTTGGTAGAACTAGGGCACACTGGAACATGATGTGAAAAGCCAGGCAGTGGAGTAGCTAAGATGGTGCACCTGACATCAGGCAAACCTGAGTCTTTATCTCAGCTCTCTGATTTGCTTGCTGTTTGAACTTAGTCAAGTTACTTAACTTCTGATCACAAGTTTCCTTATCTGTCAAAGAGAATAATAATGGTACTACTTCCTAGAGTCATGATGAGGATTACATGGAGTGATACAAATAGAGCACTTACAACAGTGTCGCTTAGTACATTCTCTGTCAGTGTTAGGAGAGAAATTTCCAAATCAAAATGTTGGACCACAAAATACCCATGTTCTTTTTGAAATTTGTGGTGATAGAATGTTTGAAATTGGGGCTTTCCTAGAAAGATCTGTTTCTGTGCCTAGGAGGTAGTTTGTATCTTGCTCTTTGCCAGCTAGTCCTGAAAATGATCCTTAGTGGGTTGACCAAGTAGAAATTTCCCTCTTATTGGAGGAAAAAACAGACTTACAGACACCAGGACCTGGCAAGAAGCTCAGAGAGCAACTAGTGCAATCAACCTCCTCCCTACCTTCATCCATAGCCAACAAAGGACTCAGTAAAAGGAAGTGAATTGCTCAAGGTCACACAATAAACTGGTTGTGTGGAGTGTTGGTTGCTGCCTCTTGATATTGTTTTTCCTAAATATTTTATAATTAAGAGCTTAGAAAGAAAATGTATGCAGCACAAAACAGGTTTAAAAAAACCCACAAATTCAGGAGACTTACACTATTCTCTCAGGGTTTCTCAACTTTAGCACTTTCGACATTTTGGACCAGATAACTCTTTATTGTGGGGTCTGTCCTGTGCGTTTTAGGATATTTAGCAGCATCACTGGCCTTTACCCATTAGATGCCAGTAGACCTCCCCCTTCACTTGTGTGGCAGCCAAAATTGTCTCCAGATATTGCCAAATGTCCCGATACAGAGGGCCAGGAGGGACGAGTGGCAAAATTGCCTCAGGTTGAGAACCACTGCTGAATATGAACAACACTGTAAAAGCAGCTTACTTCTCAGCCCTCTTCTCAATTCTTAACTGTACTGTCCCTAAGTGGTGATACCATCTAGCTCCATGATCAATGTCTCTGAAGTAGGTATGTCTAGCTTTGACCTCTCCTACCCCCTTTTGTCTCATACATTCACAGCCTACTTGACATCTCTCTTGCACATGTAATAGGTATCACAGACAATATGTTCAACACAAAACTTCTGATTATTGACTCTTCCCTTTCCTCATCTCATTCTTTCCCATGTTTTTTTTTTTTATTCATTTTGTACATGCCTTTTTTTTTATTAGTTTCCTGTGGCTTCTGCAAAAAAAAAAAAAAATTACCACAAAATTGGTAAGGCTTAAAACAACAGAATTCTCTTACAATTCTGGAGGCCAGAAGACCAAAATCAAAGTTTCAGCAGAAACATGCTCTCTCCAAAGGCTCTAGTGGAGAGTCTTTCCTTGCCTCTTCCAATTTCTTATGGCTCTAGGCATTGCTTGGCTTGTGGCTGTGTCACTCCAGTCTCTGCCTTTGTCTTCACATGGACTTCTCTTTTACCTGTGTCTTTTCTCTATATGTCTCTTATAAACACACTTATCACTGAATTTAAATCCCACCCAAATAATCCATATGATGTCGTCTCAAGATCTTTAACTTAATTACATCTGTAAAGACCCATTTTCCAATTAAGGTCACAGGCTCTTGTGGTTAGAATATGGACATATCTTTTTTGGGGCCATCATTCAACATATCATGCCTATTATGGACCAGGGATGTTATAGGCACTGGAGATGCAGTGGAGAACAAAGCAAAGTCCCTGATCAACTTTAACTTTTCCCTAGTCTATTCCTAAGAAAGCATCCAAATCAATCCTTTAAAATGAAAATTACACTAGACTGCAGGGAGATAGATAATAAATAAATAACTGTGTAATATAAAATATCAACATAAAATATATAATGCCAGGATATAATTAATATAATTATGTATGGTATAGTGTAGTATGGTGTGGTGTGGTGTGGTGTGGTGTGGTATGGTACGGCACGGCACAGTATGGTACGGTACGGTATGGTATAGTACAGTACAGTATAGTAAAGTATAGTATAGTATAATATAGTATAATAGTGCTAAGAAGAAATATACAGCAGGATAAGAATGCAAGAAGATAGGAAATGACAGGGGCTGCTACTTTTGATAGAATGCTCAGGGAAAGCCTCTGAAGAGGTGGCATTCAAGTAGAGAACTGAAGCCTGGGAGCAAGGCATGGGAAGTTCTGGGGGAAGGTGCTAGAGGCAGAGTGAACACAAAGTGCAAAGACCTTTAAAAAGCTCCTTTCTGGCATGTTTGACAAAAAACAAACAAACAAACAAACAAAAAACATGGAAGCCAGGGTAACTTTTGCATAGAATGTGACCAGAAGAGTGGCAGGAAATGAGTTAGGAGGGGTTAGCAGCAACCAGAGCACATAGGAGATTGTGGGCCATGGAGAGGACTTTGATTTTATTCTAAGTATTATGGGAAACCTTTAGATTAAGGCTCAAGATCAAGGGGGTGACATGGCCTGATTTGCATTTTGAGAAGATCAACCTGACTGCTATATGAAGAATGAAGTATAGCAACAGGGCAAGTATTTAGGGAGTCATTCTGGATTTTTCTCTTCTTATGCCTTACATCTAATCCATTGGAAAATTCTGTTGGCTTCATATTCAAACTATATCCAGAGTCTGACCACTTCTCACCATCCCTACCTCTACCATCCTTGTCCAAGCCACCATCATTTCTTGCCTGGACCCCTATTACAACCTACTAACTTGTTTCTCTACTTTAGCTTTTGCCTCCCTAGTCTATTCCTAAAAAAGCAGCCAAATCAATCTTTTAAAATTATAAATCAGAACACATCACCCCCTGGTTTAAAACCCTCAAAGGTTTTCTAATGTTCTTAAAATCTAAACACTCTACCGTGGTCCCAATTTGATGACTCCCATGTACCCTTTCAACTCCATTTCCTAGTATTCTCAGCTACACTTGCCACATTCCAGCCACTCTGGCCTTCTTTCTCTTCATGGAATTATTTCAGCTTATTCCTAACTCAGGACCTTTCCACTAGCTGTTTCCCTAGTTAGTAAATAGGTGTTTTCAGTTCCTCCAAGTGGCCTCTCAGATTACCCCCATGAAAGTAGAACCCTGACAGTCACCCTATTTTCTTTAGAGCACTATTACTCTCTGAAATTACATCAGGTATTTGTTTAATTTATTATATGTTTATATAGTTACTATTTATATGTGTTTCTCTCCACTAGAAGGTAAGCTTCTTGAGGCAGAGTTTATGCCTGACTTGTTTAATGCTATATTCTTAGCACCTAGCATAGTGCATAGCACACAATAATCTCTCAGTTAATATCTGTTGAGTTAATTGATCTTTCTTGTGGTACATAGCTGCCTGGGAGCTTAAGGACCACCTGGTGGTTAGACATCACAATCATTTGGAGAGCTTTTAAAAAATCCGTATTGCCAAAGCCTCTTCCAGACCCCTTAAACCAGAGTCTACCAAGGCAGGGTTCAGAAGTCTGTATTTTGAACAAATTTACTACTGTAACAAACATTTGTATACTGCTTAGTGTTACTGTCCTAAGTATTTTGCACATATTAACTCATTTAATCCTCACAATAATAATTTCAATATTCCCTTTTTACTGATGAGGAAGCAGAAGCACAGGAAGGTTTAGTAATTTGCCTAAGGTCACCTAGGTAGGAAGTAATAGAATAAGAATTCAAACCTGGGCATTCTGTACTCTTAACCATTATTCTATGCTGCCACTGTACAGCAGATTCTGTGGTCAGCTCTGTTTGGGACCCACAGATAAATTTTCTCCTATGAGGACAGTGAAGCCCAGATACGAGAATAAACCTCTTTAAAGCCACAGTCATAAATGAGATAGGTTTTGTGTTCTTCCAACTAGCGAGCATTCCATTCTGTCTAGTCATTCTGTATGCTGTGAGGACAGGGGCCTATAGTGTGCTGCTCACATAAAATCCCAGTTATAAGAGGTTATCTATTGTTGCCAGCAGTTGCTGCTTGTCAGGGAATTCAGGGACACACCCTGGCATTGGGTTCTCTGGCTGTTTCTCCAGGAATAAGTCCTAACTTAAAGTCAGAGTCCCCCTTCCCCCAGAACACAGTTAACAAAGCCAAAGGTATGGAAGCCTGGATCCATGGGTGTGGACTAGTTGAGGATGGTATGCAGGAGCAATATAGTATATGTGGTACAGTTTATCTACTCCAGTCACAGAAAGTGTGCCAGGCCTAGGCAGCCTCCACATGCCCCCCACCCCTGCAGCCCCACTGAGGGAACCATGAGATAGACCAGCCAGATGACATGCATCAATTACTCTCCAAGGAGACTCTGGGCCAAACAGGCTTTTCGATTTCCAGATGCTTTTTAATTAAAATAAAGGCCACTCTGTAACCTGACTTTGAATAGGCAAAGTTTCCTTAGTAGAATAAGTATACAAGTTCATCCTTTTTCCATTACTTTTCATTGAGCAACTGAAACATTTGTGACCAATAAATTATGACTTGAGTCACATGGCAGCAAGGGGCATAGAAGAGTTAAGCGACTTGTGGAAGGTCACTCTGCTAAAGAAAGACTCCTTTGTTCTTGCATCTTCTTTGGATCCTGCCTCTGCTAGCATGTACCCTACCTTTGGGGGAGACAGAGAGGCTAGGCTGCCTCACTCAGAACAACAGAAAGGTGGGCAATAATTTAGTGATCTTGTCCATCTGGGAATTCAAGCTGTTAATTTCTGCTTCGAAAGGAGTATTGTGAGCTCAGATTTTCTGTCTTGGTTGTCCATATTGTGAGTTCCAACTGTGCCTCATCCTACGGGGGTTAAAAGGCCAATCTTATTTCTCTACAGGCTACAGTTAGAAGAAATGTTTGGGGAAGCCTATGGGGAAATAAGCAAACCTCACCAGCTTTTGACTTATATTCACTTTTCCCTGAATTCCAGCATAGTAAAGGAGGAAGAGGCCAGATGGCAGCAGTGGGCTCTGCTGAGATATGATAGCTTTACTTTTTCTTCTGGGTTATAAACCAGCTCAGTCATTAACAGAGTTCGGCAGCAGTGGCCATCTACAGGCCCAGAACAAAGCCTGCTGCTTAGATTGCAGAGCTAAATGTGAACTCAAGTGATGATGGATTCAGCTTCTCTGTCTTAGACGAATTGATGTTGTTGTTCTCTACATACAATGAATCGGGCAACTGAGATCCAGGTGGTTTCATGATTCATCCAAAGATCTGCTGCCAAGAACTGAGGAGAGTAAACAGTAGGTGTTCCCTTGATCATTTTTCCTTACCAAACATCCCAACTCCTATCCTGTTTGGGCAGAGCTTTTCCCAAGTTCTCTTTTCCCCATTCTGCTGGAAAATTGGGTCTAATCTGTATTGCCAGCTTTAGAGACAGGAAGAGGAAGGAATGAGAAATAAATGAGAGAACCCATTTTCAAGTTTTCCTTGAATGCACCAAAATTATTTCAACCTGGAAGTACCAAAGCACTTTGTGTGGTTTATTTTGGGCCATGTGTAAGTTAAATAACTTAACCATATAAAGGCCACTCTATAGGCCATAGGAAGTGGAGAACCCAGTTAACCTGTGTTTGAGAGACTGTTGATGTTTGTTTTTACAACTCTAAATTACTCATTCCAGTGTACCACAGAAACTTGAGGGTCACTGTGCATGTGACTGAAGTTATGGAAAGAAAGCTCTAGAAACAAAGTTGATTTTGTCTGGGGCTCTTTCTTTGGCCTTCTTTTACTGTATGTGTAGCTTTCCTGTTTGTCTACTGAAGACACAGAAATGTCCCCACCCACTATCCCAGCCTACCTATTTCTTTCCTGAGTGGCCTTTGGGATGAAGGTTCTCTTGGATTGAGAGTATCTCCATGAGTCCTTTTCAAGCTTCCCAAGAGACTTTGAGGTACGAGGCTGAGAAATTGAATTTTAGGATTCCATGCTTAGAATATTTTTAATATGTCATCCTGATGCTAGAATTTCTGGGGAAGATTCATGATATCAGGTCTTTTTGGATAACCTTGTTGTCTTCCTATATCCATTAAACTTGTGAAATATGCCAAAAAGGCCACATCCTAAGTGGCTCCTATGTGGGCTGTCGGGCCAGGATTTTGGTGTCCAAGATAAGCATCTTGTGTTTCACCCCTGTGGGGGATTGTTGTAATCGTATACAACAGATGTGAAGCTACAAAAAAGCAAAGAATGGTAGCCTTTAGAAATATCCATCTGTTGAACATTTTCCCTTTCATCTCCAGAATAGATAGAGACTGTGTGAACAATGTTGCTCAGCCCTGCACTAGATTACAGTCATATTTTTTCTCATTAACAAAAGAGTAAAGACAAATAAGAAACATTTGGGAATTGGTCAGCAGTGCCCAGGTCACATTGTTTGAAGCCCTTTGGGCCCTCATTCTGAGATTAAGTTATGTCAGAGAACAAGGTGAGCCCCCTTCCTCCCTCTGCAGATGGAGATCAAAAGCCAGTATCAGCTTAACCATCCACAAATCTCTTCAGGGTTTCACACTATCAATAAACACCATCTCTTTGCTACTAAGATGGCAACCTGGAACAGCCTTATTCAGCCAGAGGGCTTGGGGACCAGGGTGGATACTGCATCTTATGCCATTTCTTATTTGGGATCATTTGGTCCACTAAATCTCTCTGTTTGTGTAATTTAAGTTTTAGACTGTGACGAGGCTTTCACATGATAGAGTTTCTAGGCTGAACAGAAATGGTCATGGAATAATGGGCCGTTTCCTTTCTCATATCCTGTCATTAATCCATTCAAGTTTTTCTTTTCGCCTCCCTTCTTCCTTCCTTCGCTCCCTCCCTCTCTTCCTTCTATTCCTCTTTCCCTTCTTTCTTCTTATTCATTCCTTCTTCCCATCTTTCCCTTTTTTTCTTTTTCTTTTTCTCCCTCCCCCACCCTACCCCCTTCCTCTCTCTCCTCCTCCTCCTCTCTTTCTCTGTCCCTCTTTTTCTCTCTCTCTTACCCCTCCTACCCCTCATCCCTCTCTCTCTTCCTCCCTCCCTCCGTTCCTTCCTTCCTTCCTTCCTTCCTTCCTTCCTTCCTTCCTTCCTTCCCTCCTCTCTTTCAATTTCTCTCTCTCTCTCTCTCTCTCTCTCTCTCTCTCTCTCTCTCTCTCTCTCTCTCTCTCACCTTTCTCCCTGTCAGCACTGACAGGATTTCCCAAAGGGGCCATTCAGCTTAAACAGATACAGAGGGGGGAAATCCATCTTCTCATGATTTACATAAGGAGGTTGAGCCTCCCACAGCCCCCAGTAAGTCTCAAGTTTGCCTCTAATGGTATGGCTGAAGGAACCTCCCGAATGACAAGATTTATGAATGTGCCTAGCAGTGCATTCAATACAGAGGAAAAACTCACCAGATCTAGTCTCTGAAATCTTGGACCTGGCCCTTCTTCTCTCCCACCAGCCAGTCACCTATTATAGGGCATTGTTAGTGTAGTAACTTCTGAACAGTAAGTAGTCATCCACCACCTATTGTTCACTAGTAGATTGTAAATTGGTTTTCTTCAAATGAAGCCTCCTTTTGGAGTAGTACTCACGATTTCTGAAAGAGTTCCTTTCTCTGTTTCACCAGAATCATGATTTTTTTTTATTGAGGTGAATAGTTATTAAAGATATTTTCCTCAGAGTGAAGATATGCCTCCAAAACATTTAGCATCATAATAGAAGGGAAGAGAGAACAAGAAAGAGTGAGCAAGGGAGTGTATGAATGAACCCATACTTCAGATGTCTCTGAGCACATAACCAGCTAAGGTATCAGGATTACCCAGAGACAATATGTTAGCCTCTGCATTTCCCAGAGTGGATGTCATTTTAAGTCCTTGAAACTTGTGGGGAGGGGACTTCAAGGTCATCTAATAATCCTTGACTCTCCCTGTACAATTCCCACGCCAAATGGCTAGCAAGCCTCTCCTTATACTCCTCCATTGGTAGGAGGGGTTTGGCACTCTTGAATGGTTCTGACTGAAAAAATATTTTCCTTTCATTTATTCAGTCTCTCGGTTCCATTTACTGAGCACATGCTACATGACAGGCACTGCACTATGTACTGGGGCTACAGCAGTGGATGAAACAAGTGTGATCCTTCTCCTCATAAAGTTTACAGTCTAATGGGGAGATAGATAATAAAAAAATAAAAAGGTAAACTCCCTCACCCAGCTTGTCACTTTCTATTTCCATACCCACCAGTCCATGGTGCCCAAAAAAGAACCCAATGACCCAGGAAAGTTTGTTTGGGCTCTAGGGCCAGAACAGAGCTCTTTCATTCTGAAGACTAGACATTTATGAAGTAACCTAAAACCACATTTTCATTTTGGTTTACTGACCACATCACACATTGACTTATAGTGGGGTGACATCACTAGAAACTCCTAAGTACTCACCCTTTTGTACCCTAAACCAGTCTTCTCCTATCCTATGTTTCTGCCATTGTTCTTTTGGACAAAATTACAGAACTTTATATTGATTTCTGTTAAATTTTCTTTTGCTAAAATACCTTGTTATTCCTGTCTATTTAGCTAGTTTGCAATTCAGCAGGATAGGAAGTCCTTTGCAAATTTACTTAGGGGCCTTTAACTAAAACTAATAATGCTGGATTAGCACAGGGAGAAGCTGAGTCTTAGCCAAACAATGGATGTGTGACAAAAATCACCGTGTCACAGGAGTTTCACCCTATGGGGTTAATTTTTTTTCTTTTAACAAGAAAGCAAGGAAATCATTTTCTACTTTGATTCTGCAAAGTAGTGCAGGAAACTCCAAAGCATAACATAGATCATAGTCTTTTCGGAAAATTCCCAAATACCATGTGGTTGATACCCAAATGAGTCTATGAATTCAAAATTCATTAGTGTCTTTGTTAGGTGACAAAGGAGAAGGGGATTTTCAGATGCCAAATCTGAATGTCCCAAGGCAATGAGACATTATTTAAAAAGGTGTCTATGACCACTAGCGCCTCTTTGTCTTAATTATGTGGCAGAGCTGGAGCTACACTATGACTTAATGTTCAGCGGCACAACAGAATGACTAGCCAATGACTCTCTGTTCTGTGGAGGCTAGGCAGAGAAGGTTCCTTGGGTGGTATGCTTAGATGGTTAGGTGTATGCTCAGAGACTGGGATTCAAGGGCTAGCAAACTCAGCTAGCTAGGCAGGCTGACAAGCCTCACTTTGGCAAACACCCCTAACCTCTTAAACTCCTCCCACCCAGTCCCACATTCTTGAGGTTTTTGTTCACCAGACCTGAGTGTAAGACTGGCTGCCTGAGTGCTAATTATTACTGGAAGTGGCATGATATGAAGTCTGCAAACATTTTCTGCAAACACTGGCCCACAAGAGGCGAGCTGTTGAGTTCTAGAAGCCAGGAGGCTGAAGGCGGGAGGGAGCATGGGAGGCATTCCTCAAGCATGAGGCAGTAGGGTCCTTTTGCCTGCTGGATTGCTGATGTAAGTTCAGTGGGAAACAGCTCTATCGAGGACAGTCCCCAAGGTGGCATGGGACCACCCAGGGGAGTTGGGCTTTTCAGACTTGTTTTTCAGGTGAACATATAAGGCTGGTTGGAGGCTTTCATGTAGCTGGACTGTTGATGCCTTTCTGTTGTCAAAAAAAGTTTAAACTGCCACCCAGCCAAACTTTACTTGTACACATGTTTTCCAGAGACAGAAACAAAAATGTGTTTAGGGGGAGTGGGGCAGGGGGAGACTGAAGTGACAGTTACATTAGCCATATGCAGGGCCATCCTCATCACCTCGGCATTTCCTGGAGATTGTTGCAGCCTCCTGTGAAACTCAGCCAAGGTTCTATTGAAATCCAGGGCGAGACCCACGGCCAAGAGCAGGCTGGCCTGGTTCAGAGGGAGGAAAAAGAGACTTCAGGGAGAGCAGTCAGAATTCTAAGGCCCTCTACCATCAGAGCCTATTTTACTAACCTCTTCAGCCTCATATACCATAGCTCTCTACCTCTAAATCCAATAACAACACCCCTAGCACCCTGCTTGTGCCAAACAGTTTCCAGCCTCTCTGCCACTGCTCATGCTCTTACCTCTGTCCAGAATGCTCTCTCTCCACTGCTTCTCCATCCTAAGTCCTATTCATTTTTCAAGACTCACTTCTGGTGTCATCTCCTTTGAAAAGTCTTCCCTGAATTTCTCTGAGTTTGTCCTTCTCTTTAGTGCTCCCATAGAACACTGTGTTTTCTTCAGTAACAATACTTCTCATACTGTGAAATAACAATAGCTTACACATATCTCAGATATAGGGTGCACAAGCCACTGTTCGAAATCCTTCCATGTCTTAACATTAAATCTTCACAACTCAACAATGCTGCTGATGTCCTGACTTTATAGACGAGGAAACTGGAAAACTGAGAGGTTAAAGAATTTGCTCATTGTCACACAGGTAGGTAGTGGTGAGGCTGATATTTGAACCCAAACTGTTAGGCTCTGGAATTTGTCCCATTGGAAAATGAACTCTTTGAGGGTAGCTGGATTAAATCATCCCTGAATTTTTAGAATAGATACTATAGAGATGTTGGTTTAACTTAAATGAACTACACGTGACCACTAAACTCAAAGGGAAGATCCTGGAAAGGTGGGAAGGTCCAAAAGAAGAGACTCTCATGACACATCTCTCTGACCTGCCCCTGTGGAGATGTCCAGGCCTAGCAGACTCCTCTGTGAGTGAATGTTCTCCTCCCAACCCAGAGCACAAAGGCTAGAACCAGGCCCTAGGCCTCACCTTGGGGAGCAGTGTCTGAGAAGCCATTTCCCAAAGGCCGACCCATTTCTACTGGGCCTGCCTGCCTCATTGCCACAAGTATAACCATGACTGCTTGTTTGGTTTTGGTTGAACACAAGAATGTACTTGCTCACTGGCAGAGTGAGTATGGTAAGAAAAGGCTTGGTTTAGAGGATTCATACTTAGTCCATCCTGCCCTAATCCCAGAGAAATTTGGAGCAGCCAGGAGGAAATCTTTCCAAATCATAAAAAACTTTCAGTTTTAAAGCATGAAGTCTTTGTGTGAAGGCTTCACCTATGTGGAATTCTTACAGACAAATGTGAGCTGACCACTATGACTTCGTTTAGACATACCACCAGTTCTTTCCAGGTCTCTGAAATATCCCTGTAAAAAGAAATGGAAAAATAGAGCATGATACCCAAGATCTAGAGCACTGGATTATGAGTTCAGGCATTCAACCTTGGGCAAAGTGGCTATGGCCGTGGGCACTGGAATACAACTGCCTGGACTGGCATCTTGGCCACATCACTTGGTAGCTATGAGGCCTTAAGTTCCTCATCTATAAAATGGGTATAATAACAACATCAACACACCTCATAGGGTTAATGTGAGCATTAAATTACCTGAAAACAATGCCTAGCATGTAATAAATATTCAAAGATAGCAAACTGTTATTATCAGTCTTGGTTCTTACACCAGCTTGTGGCCTTGAGCAAGTCTTATATATTTTTTGGTTTTCTCATCCATAATAGGGGTTTGACATGATTCTTATGGACCCTTCCAGCTCTCACTTTCTATAACAATATATTTTCCCACCTTAGCTTATATATTTTTTATCTTTAATTGAAGTACAATTCATATTCTGTTAAGTGTTCAGATCTCATGATACAGCCCTGCAGATTGTTACATACATGTGTACCTGTGTATACATGTGTATATACCACTCAGATCAAGATCCAGAAATCATCTCTGTTTGCCCTCTTCCAGTCCACTATTCTGACTTTAATCACTATGTATTACTTCTGCCTTTTTTTGTACTTGCTGAAGATGGAACCATAGAATCATGTAGTATGCTTTGTGTCTGGCTTTTTTTGTTCAGCATTTTATATAGACAGATATATATATATATATATATATATATATATATATATATATATATATATATATATATATATATATCTGCATTGTCATGTGTACCAGTAGGTTTTTTAAAATTACTGAGTAGTGTTCCATTGTGTGAATATATCACAATTTATCCTTTATCCAGTTGATGGACATTTATTTCAGTTATTTCTAGTTTGAGGCTATTATGACTAGGGATACTGTGTCCATTCTTGTGCTTGTCTTTTGTGAATATATTTATTCATCTATATTGGGTGTATAACTAAGAGTGAAATTCCTGGGTCATAGGACATATAATTGTTTAGCTTTAGTAGGTATTGCTGAACTGCTACAAAAGTGGTTTTACTAATTTAAAGTTCCACCAGAAATGTATGAGAATTCCTTTTGCTATACATTCTTCCCCAAACTAAATATTGCCAATCATTTTATTTTGCCCATTTTGGTGTATGTGTTCTCTACTACAGCTTTATCTATGTTGCTATAGACATTGCAGCACATGAGTATCATTGCAGTTTCTCTTTCACTAGCCAGATGTGGATCTTCAAGAAGGAAGCCATTCCTAGTACAGCCTCTGACATTCAGAGTAAAAAAAATATCCAAGGAATATATGCGCAAATTGGCTTTCTGACAGTGGCTGATTCAGAAGAAAGGCTGCACTATGATAACATCATTTAGAAAAATGTTACTTGGAAGCAAAAGGTAAAAGCAGCTCCAACCTTAATTTCTAACTTGTGGCTGTTCACACAGGCCCAGAAATTTAGAACTGAATAAAACTGACCACCTATCCAGGGCTGCTCAGAGGAATCAAAGATTGTGAGTGCCAGGTGATTAGAGATCCATGGCACTTTATATAAAAGCATTATGACACTATAATTCACCTACCACAATATATTCACAGAGTTGTGAAACCACCATCACTATTCAAAACCATTGTCATTACTCCCAAAAGAAACTCTGTAGTCATTAGAAGTCACCCCAGTTCTCTCCTTCCTTTTAGCTCCTAGCAACCCCTAATTTACTTTTTGTCTCTAAGGATTTTCATATTATGGACATTTCATACAAATGAAATTATACAATATGTGGTCTTTTGTTATTTCACTTACCATAATGTTCATCATCTTATAGCTTGTCAGTACTTTTTTCCTTTTTATAGCTGAATAAGATTCCATTGTATGGATATACCACATTTGTTTATCTATTCATGTGTTGAGATAGATATTTGAGTTGTTTCCACTTTTTAGCTATTGTGAATAATTCTGCTATTAATATCCATGTACAAATTTTTGTGTGAACATCTGTTTTCAATTCTCTTGTGTATATACCTAGAAGTGGAACTGCTGGGGTATACAGAAACTAAATCTATGTTTACCTTTTTGAGGAAGTGCCAACTTGTTTTCTCAAAGTGGCTGCACAATGTTATAACCCCATCAGCAATGTCTGAGGAATCCAATTTCTCAACATCCTCACTAACACTTGTTATTTCCCATTTCTTTTTTATTATAGCTATTCTGGTGGATGTGACTGGTTATGTTGAGCATCTTCTCATGTGCTTATTGGCCATCTGTATACCTTCTTTGGATGCCTGTCTATTCAGATCCTTTGACCATTTTTAAGTTATTTGTGTTTTTATGATAGAGTTGTAAGTGCTCTGTATATATTCTAATACAAGTCTTTTATCGAATTATAATTTGCAAATATTTTTTCCCATTCTGTGGGTGGTCTCTTTATTTTCTTAATTATGTTCTTTGAAGCACAAAAAACTCTTAATTTTGATGTAGTCTCAATTTATATAGTTTTTTTTTTTCCTTTGGTTGCTTGTGCTTTTAGTGTGATATCTAAGAAACCATTGCATAATCCAAGGTCAGAAAGATTTATACCTATGTTTGTTTTTAAGAGTTTTATAGCTTTAGCTCTTCTATTTAGACTTTTTATCTATTTTGATTTAATTTTTATATGATATAATTAAGGGTCCAACTTCATTCTTTTGCATGTGGGTATACACTTGTCACAGTTTATTTAAAAAGAAAAAACAATTCTTTCCCCACTGAATTGTCTTTAGTACCCTCATTGAAAGTAAATTGACTATAAATGTAAGGGTTTGTTTCTGTTCTACAGCATTTGTAACCAACAGAAAAGAATTGTCAGATATGGAGGGTCCACAGCAATCTCAGTGTCTCAGACTAGTACATGCAGAAGCCTCTTATCCCTCTGCTCTGCAGAGAAAGGGCACAGCACAGGGGAACAGTAGTCACCAAAATCAGGTCTAATGACAACCTGAAAAGAAATCATATAGAAAAGTTACACATGTTTCCAGAACCAACCTTCTTTCTTCTGGAAAGTAATCTTCAGAGTATACCTGATTTCTTTTTCTGAGCATGCTACCCTGAGTTTAAGAAAAATCTTCCCTTCTGACTGAAGCTCCCTTTACCCTTAGCTGGGCACCTCATCCAATGTTAACTCTCTTAAAACTGTCCACTCTGAGTTTAAGTTATAGTTAAAGCCCAGATTTTCAGAAAGCAGAGGAACCTGGTTTTACTTTGTTTTTCTCAAAGGAAAATGCTCTTGCCTGCACCTTGTTTGTCTCACATGCAGCCTCACACTTTGGTCAGCACCCCAGTAAGGGGCAATGGATTTATTCTGGACATGTCCTTCCTACTTTTGCTGACAGGACACTAATTAACAGTGAGCACCTGAAAATTGTAGCAGATTGTTGAGAACAGGAAGGAAACTTGACCTCCCTCTAGCTTTGGCCCTACCCAGTACCCGATGACACTGGCTAATGCCGTGAAGATATTCTTTACCTCTTGACTTGATTTGGCAGAGGCAGTGTGCCAGAGTGGAAAGGGGGACAGACTTTGGCTGCAGTTTACCTGGGTTTGAATCCTGATTTTGCATTTACTTGCTGTGATGGTCATAGAAATGCACTTCTCAGAACCCTTGTCTAGAAAGAACCCATTGCCCAGCTGCGAGGAGTAGAGTTAGTTGACAGCCTCCAGCTGTTAGCTCCTTCAAGGTCTGCCTCAGCTTTGGAGCCAAGGTCATGTTGTTCTTGAGGTGGCCTCCAGCCAATGACTGATTGAGGAGGAGATCCAAGGCCCATTTCCACCACATGAAAGACTATTCTAGAAGGCAGTCTTTGCTTCAGAGCTCCCCTTTGGACTGGTAAACTGATAGCTCTGCACTGTAGTCTGACAGATTCCTTGCCCAATCCTAATTCCTGCCCATTTATTTCACAGATATTATTTCCCATTAAAGCATTAGCACTCCTAACTGTTGCAGTGTCTGCTTCCCAAAGAACCTAACCTGCTTTTCCATCTCAGTTTCATCCCCTGTGAAAGAGGAGTAATGGCATTTTCTCGCCCAGGGTAGTTAGGAGGGTTAGAACTAAGTAAAATAACCTGGCACAAAGTAGGTATTTAATAAAAGGGAGCTGTTACTACAAGGGAGTCTATCATTTCTATTGCTACATCATAACTTTTAAAAGAAATAGAGGGGGTATTCATAATAGCTCAAATCTGTAAATAACCTCAATGATCATCAAAAGGAGAACAAATAAATAAATTGTGGTGTGTTCATACAATTTAAAAAAGGAAGAAACTCTTGTTACAAGCAACAACTTGGATAAATCTTACCAGCATTAGATTAAGCTAAAGAAACTAGACACACACACACACACACACACACACAAAATAGATACTATATGATTCCATTTCTCTGAACTTCAAGAATACACAAAATTAATCAGTGATGATAGATGTTAGTGATTCTGTGGTTACCCTTTAGAGATGTTAACTGAGATCATGAAGGAGCTTTCTGGGGAGCTGAAAATCCTCTATCTTGATCTAGAATCTGGCTATATGAGTAATGGGTATACACACACAATCATGAAGCTTAAACTTAAGGTTAGTGAAATTCATGTGCTTAATTATATATGTTATGCTTTTATTTTTTAAAAATGAACAAAATATGAGTTTTTATTATTAATTAACACATGCACATGTTGTTTTTAATTTGAAAAATTCATAGAAGTAGAAATAGAAAATTACCTATGCTCCCCCCAAAAAATAACCACTGGAGACATTTTAGATATTGCACTATACTCTCCAACTCTCTTAACACTCCACCTCTCTATCATGCTGCTTTGGCTCATGAAAAATGGAAGTTCCACCATTACTTTCACTTTCTTGGGAGTAGTGCTGGGAGGATTGTTTCCAAGCTTATTTTCTAGCTCCTCTTTGACTCCTTCCCTTAAATAGAACCTGAAGCTAACTAGTGCTAAAATTTCAATGTCATAGCAGACATATTGCCCACACTGCAGCTGGGATCCTCTGGTCCTCTGGATCATTTTCTGGAAACTGGGCACAAATTGGGGCCCAGTTTCACCTGGTCTTTTGCCTTAACAGGAATTAAAACACTAACTCAGGATCCAAAGTACTTTCTGATAGAAATGAATGTGACTTTCCCTAAGGCTGAAATGATTCTAGCCCATTTTTGTGTGAATTATGGGTGAAAGGCATTTCATAGTTTGCTTATATGACCACAAACTGTCAAGGTGACCCTGTGGGAAACATCTCAAGGCAGATTAAATCAAAAGTAGGCTTCTGAAACACAGAGCCCTTCTTCTTAGACAGCTGATTCTCAAAGTGTAGTCCCCAGACCAGCAGTGTCAGCATCACCATCAGCTGGGAACTGGTTATAAATAGAAATTTAAGGGCCCCATCATAGACCTGGTGATTCAGAAATTCTGGGGATTGGACCCAGTCATCTGTGTTTCAACAAGTGCTCCAGGTAGTTCTAATGTACCCTCAAGTTTAAGAACTTGTATTCTAAAGGTTTCTAAATTTAACTTCTAGAGAAAGCAAAAATATATTCACATGTGTGCTGCTCATGTTCATAACCAGCACACTGTGTTCTTAGCATGAATAAGGGGCATGTGCTAGGTCCATATAACTTCAAAGTTTCTTGTTCTTTATATCCTGAACCCAAAGAAATGCATTTATTTTTTCTGTTAGCTGAGCAAAGATGAAATATAGCTCAGTGTTCTCACAAAAAGATTTATTAATTTGTACTAATGACTGTTTAGAGAAAAACGTAAAAATCATTGTCCTTGTTGAGTGCTCCTTCTTGAGGGCAAAATGTGGATGTTATCTGTAAAATCAACAAATTTGTCACCAAAGTGAAATGTTATCTTTTCCTCAGGATTTTCCCAGGCAGCTGAAGGCTTCAAGGACTAGACAGCCTCCTCCCTCCCTATAATCAGATGAAGAGTGTAAGAATTTGTAGCCATAATTCAAATGCTTTAAGATAGCTTATATGTAAGTTTATTTTTAAGTTAGTAGCTTTGCTCAGACCCAACTGAAGAAAGGAGACAATGAACCTGTTCAAGCTTCAAAGAATCCCCTCAGACTTTTGCCTCCTTAAGATATAACTAGTTCAATAATCTTTTGGTTAGGACAGCAAACACATAGGCAACAAAAGCAAAAGCAGACAAGTGGGACTACATTAAACTCAAAAGCTTCTGTACAACAAAGAAGACAAATTCAATAACCTAGAAGAACTAGTCAGGTTCTTAGAAATATATAACCTTCTTAAACTGAATCATGAAGAACTGGAAAATCTAAATAGACTGATCAACAGTAAGGAAATTGAAACAGTCATCAAAAGCCTCCCCCAAAGTAAAAGTTCAGGACAAAATAGCTTCACTAGTGAGTACTACCCAACATTCAAATATGATTTAATACCAGTTCTTCTCAGACTCTTTCAAAAAAGTGAAGAAGAGGCAATATTTCCTAATGTATTTTATGAGGCCACCATTATTCCAATACCAAAACCTGGCAAAGATAACATGCAAAAAAAGGAAATTACAGGACAATATCTCTGATTTATACAGATGCAAAAAAAAAAAAAAAACAACTAAACAAAATACTAGCAAATTGAATACAGAAATACATTGAAAAGATTGTGCATCACAATCAAGTGGGGTTCATTCCAGGGATACAAGGATGGTTTAATATACACAAATTGATCAATGTGATACCACATAAAAAAATAAAGGATAAAAACCATATGATACTATCAACAGATACAAAAAAGTATTTGACAAGATATAATATCACTTATGATGAAAACACTCAATAAAATGGGCATGAAGGAAAGCACTACAACATAATAAAGGCCATATATGACAAAAGCTCCACTAATATACTCAATGGTGAAAAACTGAAAGCTTTTTCTCTATGATCAAGAACAAGATAAGGAGGCCCACTCTCACCACTATTATTTAACATAGTACAGGACATCCTAGCCAGAGTAATCAAGCAAGAAAAAGAAAGAAAAGGCATTCAAATGGAGAAGTAAAACTCACTTTTTGCAGATGACAGGATTCTTTATATAGAAAACCCTAAGGACTCCACCAAAAAACTATTAGAAACAATAAACAAATACAGTAAAGTTGCAGGAAACAAATATAAATGTACAAAAATCCATTCCTATGTGCTAAAAATAAAATTTCAGACAAAAATTAAAAGAAAAGTTTTTGCAATTACAACAAAAAGAATAGAATATCTAGGAATAAACTTAACAAAGAATGTGAAGGACCTATACACTGAGAACTACATAACATTATTTAAAAAATTGAAGAAAACACAAAGAAATGAGAAGATATGTTGAGTTCACAGATTAGAAAAATCAACATAGTTAAAATTGCCATATTATCCAAACCAATATACAGATGTGATGCAATCCCCATAAAAATGCCAAGAGCATTGTTTAAAGATATAAAACAAAAAAAAATATCAGATTTTTATGTAACCACTAAAGATCCCAAATAGCTGAAGGAATCCTGAGAAAAAAAGAACAAGGCTAGACGTATCACTCTCCCTAACTTCAAACTATACTGCAAAGCAACAATAATTAAAACAACACGGTATTGGCAGAAAAATAGAACAGAATTGAGAGTCCAGAAATAATCTCACATATAGGCAAATAATTTTTGGCAAAGGAGCCAAAAGCATACAATGGAGAAAAGAAAGCCTCTTTAATAAATGGTGATGGGAAAATTGTAAAGTCACATGCAAAAGAATGAAACTAGACTGCTATTTGTCACCACACACCAAAATGAACTCAAAACGGATCAAAGACCTGAATATAAGACCTGAAGCAATACAATGCATAGAAGAAAAATTAGATACTAAACTTCGGGACCCTGGTCTTAGAGAGGACTTTTATGAATTTGATCTCAAAAACAAGAGAACTAAAAGCAAAAAGCAAAAAAAAAAAAAAAAAAAAAAGGTTCTGTACAGCAAAAGAAACCATCAACAAAAAAAGAAGCAACCAACTGCATGGGAGTAGATATTTGCAAGCAACACGTTCATTAATATCTAAAATACATAAAGAATTCATACAACTCAATCACAACAACACAAACAAAACAGTTCAATTAAAAAATGGGCAAAAGAACTAAACAGACACTTTCCCCAAAAAGACATACAAATGGCCAACAGATATATGAAAAGATGCTCAACTTCACTAGCTATGAGGGAAATGCAAATCAAAACCACAAAGTGTGTATTATAAAAAAAAGAGAGAGAACAAATGTTGGTGAAGCTATAGAGAAATTGGAACCCTTTTGTATTGTTGGAATGTAAAATAGTTCAGTCACTATGAAAAACAGTATGGAAGTTCCTCAAAATATTTAAAAAAGAACTTCCATATGATCCAACAATCCCACTTTTGGGTATTTATCTAAAAGAAATGAAATCAGAATCTGAAAGAGATATTTGCACTCCCATATTGATTGCAGCTTTATTAACAATAACCAAGATGTAGAAACAACCTAAATGTCCATTGATGGATGATGTATGAATGGAAAAATATGGTATACATACAATGGAATATTAAACAAAACAATAGATTTAGCACTGATTTGTAGCATTTGCATATTCCCATGATGTAAATACGGCCATGGTTGATTTCAAGCAATCAACTTATCATTGAATATGGGTGTTGCAAAGGGATGAGCCGTTGTAAAATATTACATTGTATTTCCACTACAGATACAAAAGACATAAATAATCTCAAGAGCACAAATAGTAGCAAAATGTTATAAAATAATTAGGAAGTGATGAGTTTTGAGTGCTTATTAGCTTTGTTTTTAATATAATTTATATAATTATAAGTTTCTATAATTTAATTTTAAAAATGGTTATATTTAAGATCCAGCTTTTAAAATTTCTGAAAATTTAATAATTGACTCTCAAAAGCTGATATGAGCAACTATTATGACCACACAAAATTTCAACCTGTTTGTTTTGGTTTTGGATAAAAAGAGAATCTTCACTCAATTTGGTCCATTATTTCCTGTAACAAAAGGATTTAATACAAGGTTTCTTTGAAGCTGGTAATTTCCTTTGCTCTTCTAAAATAAGAAATGATTTTAGATGTTATTTTTACATATTTTCAAAAAAAGGTCTGTCTCTATCCTCAACAGCTTCCTGACCACCTTTTGCTTCCAAATAATGAGAACTTTTTTAAGGAAAAAGGAACTACTGTAGTGTGGTTTTAAGAAAAGCACATGCTTTGCTCTTTCAGAAGTAGTTACACAACAGTTCTGCCCACAACCTGGAGAACAGTTAAGATAGCTTTCCAAGGTTTCTCCCAAGGCTGTGATTTTCCTCTCATCTACTCAGGTAATGCTACTCATTGTACTCATTCATTTTGTAAGTTATTTGAGCATCTATCATGTGGCAGCCACTGTGGTGAGCTTTGGAGTCATAGTAGAATGCAAGAGAGACATGAACCCTGCTCAATCAATAATTACTTATACTTTTCATAAGAACTTTAAAGAAAATCATATAACATGGGTCCCTGGCCTATTCTGGGGGGTTCGGGATATAACATTTAACCTTAATACCTGAAAAGTAAGTAGAAAGACAGGCAAAGGAAGAGGGAGAACAAAGTAGAATAGCCTTCCCCCTAGGTAATGAGAGCAGCCTATATCATGCTTATATAAAGTACATAAATAGATAAATAGTATATTTTTATATTAAAATTTTATGGGGAAGGGGGGGCGATTAGGAATAAAAAGGTGTCTAAAAAGGATCCCTGGGAGGAGGGGAAGCAATAATGAAAAAAAAGTTGAGAAACATTGGTCTACATAAAGAAATTAGCACTCTTGAACTGTTAAAGCAGTAGTGACAGAGCTAAGATGCTGGCCTCCTCCCATGAGGACTCATGACCTACCTTCAGGTACCTGAGCCTCATATTAAGAAAGGTAGTTAGATGACTCCAGGTTTTAATAACTCTGGAAAACTTCCTCTATTATCTTGAAAATACTTCCTCTTCCTCATTCCCTCTATTCTCTCCTACTGTATATTTGTTAGAACTTCTCATTTTATCCTCCATGCAGTTTGATGCCTCTTTCATATTTCCCAACTTTTTATTCCTCCATTTTGCATTCTGGATGATTTTCTTAGATCTATCTTCTAATTCACTAATCTTCTCATCAACTGTGTCAGATTTGCTTTTTAATCCATCTATTGAGTGTTCTTTTATTCTATTTCAATTAATGCCCATATTTGGGTTCTTATTCAAGTCCAAATATATTTTTAAACAATCTATTCTTTTCTTATAAATCAATTCTTTTAAAAATCATTTTGAACATTTTAACCATAGTTATTTTAAAGTCCCATTTAGATTTGTCTATTAGCTATAGTTCCTAAGGTATGATTTTACTCACTTGTCCTGCCAGTCTCATGGTGGTTTCTTTCCTCATGGACTTAGCAAGTTTGGGTTTGAGTTCATCTTCAGAGTTGTAGGTACAAACACAGACTCATGTGATATACTACCTGGGTTTGAATTCTGGCTCTGCCACTTAGCTGTGTGACCTTAGACAAATTAGTTTACCTCTCTGTTCCTTAGTTTCAGTATCTGTGAAATTGGTCTGTTCTAAGAATGAGTTAGCATAAACAAAATTCTTAGTACAGTGTCTAGCAAATAATTAAGTACTTGGTTAGTGTTGTTAATACTGTTATTTGGCAGTAATTGTTTTACCTGGGATGCGTGCCTGTTTACCTTAGGTTATGTGACTCTTCCTGCTCTCAGCCCAAAGTGGCCAGTACACCCCTGAACTGTTTTTTTTTCTACATCTATCTCCATTTATGGGCCAGTTCTATCAGCCACTAGTTTTCTATAGGAGCTCTGATCCCACTCCTATCTCCACCCTGTAATTAAAGCCCTGCACCCAGGATGCACATCTGCTTTTAATCCCTCTGTAGCTTGGGTAGTTGCAATTCCTGCCCAACAATTCCTCTTGCTGCTTTGAGCTATCTCTTTACATCTGGAACTAGAATTTCTTTGTTTTTACCTATGATCTCTTGTACACATTTAAAATATTTAAAAACAATGCATTGGAATGGAGGATGAGCTGCCTGCAAAATGACGAGAAATCCCTGAATATCCTTTCTAGAGAAGCTTATATCTCATTTGGACATGAAATCTTTGAAAGAAACCAGGACATGGAGGGACGTGTTTTATTCACTTTTTATCTCCTGTGCCTATCACAAGTCCTGATACACTTGACATCCAGTTACTGAATTAAGAAAAATGAAAGACAACATTGGAAACAGCAAGCAGTACAAGCAGCCACTCAGTGCTTGGTTTCTCGATAAGAATTACCACCATCGATACAGTGTGCCCCACCCCCTGTTCTTGAATGAGCTCTGTCAAAATGATATGGTTTCTAACAAATGAACAAATGAAAGTCAATACAATTCATTTAATCAGTGACTATCTCTAGGATAAGTATCAGATGTGGATTTCTTTTACACTCAAAGCAAAATACTAAACTGGGGACACTGCAAAGGCAACAGATTATTCTGATTTTCAAATTGTTGTTTTAAAACACCAGAGTTAAATGTTAAGCAGGTAGCTGATGCAATCTGGCAAAATGAGTATGTAGCTCTACTTATATAAAGAAACACACATTTAACAGGCCATCAACAGTATTTGTATAAACAGTGACTCCTATGAAGGTAAATTCCACCCCTATTCGGTTCCAGTGACTGAGATACATTTTTCCAATTCTGGGGGGGCAAATACAGATGTAGCAAGTTCCTTCTTCCCCTTGGAAATTTGGCAGGCACAGAAACTCTACCTCTGTTGCCACATTCCCTAGGGTTTTATGACTTTGTGGATATGACCTGTGTGAAGGCTTTGCTTAGGTCACCTTATGCCTTTGGCGGCCAGCATGGTGTATGATGATTCAGGAAGACCCTGGTGTTTCCCAGATGAGTCTAGATCTGGCCATTCAATTACTGCCCTAAAACTAGGAAATGTGACACCAGGGTGATGAAGTGGCTGATGAGAAGGAGGCAGTTTGACTCTGAATTTGGTCTGTTCTTTATTTAAAGCCAAAGATTGAACAAACACATACACATATATACATATAAAATCAATATCATACACACACACGCAAATGTACCACTCCCCAATTGCAGGAGTGTTTTTTAGGATTTCAAGTGGGATTCTCTGAACATATATTTCCTAAACTAATCTCCTATTCTTCCCTGTTTAGTTGCCATCTTATCATTCTCTCTTCCTTTGTTTTCCTACTTATTTCCTTATCAATACATTTAACTTTCTAGGAGTTCCTATTAATCTATTGAACAGATTGTCAGTTTAGGGCCCTTTGAGACAGAGATGAGGACCTTAAACCATTTTCCAGTGTGAGTTGTTTTGCTTCATTCTTTCCCAAGGCCAAAGAGAAGCCTGTCTCTGGGCCTTGTTTCTGAGGCAAGACAGATCCATGGAAGCTGCTCCATCACTGGTAATACAACACACCACCCTGAGGGTGGATATTCTGGTTTAAAAAGGAGAGTATGGGAATAAATTTGGTCCAAATCATAGCACTTCTAGTAACTTGTCCTTTCTACTATCAACATAGTGTCCACTGTTACTACTGAAGCAATAGGGAAAGAATATGAGTTCTGTATTTAGACAGATTTGAGTTTAAATTCCAGCTTCAGCAGTTAATAACTGGGTGACACTGGGTAAGTCACTCACCCTCTCTGAGCCTCTTTTTCTTCATCTGTAAAGTTGGAATCAAATAGAATATATATTCAAAGTGCTGGGTATATAATAGACATTGTACAAATAAAAGTAATTACTATGATTATTTGTATGAGGGTCATAGCCCTTAGTCCTTCTTATCTTACCTAAGGCAGAGATTCTCAGAGTCCTATTTTTTCAGAGTTAAAAGGAAGACTCTAAAGATCCACAGAACATCTCACACTCAGTCAAAAAATAAGTTCTTAGCTACTGCATACTCAGTACAGCTCTAGCTCTGGAAGCTCTAGGAGAAAGAGATCTGCTCTTGCCTTCATGGGGCCTCAGCGATTCAAACTAGCAGATAAGATGAAAATGTAAACATTGGGGATTAGGTTTCAACATATGAATTTGAAGCGGGGTCGGGAGGGGGACACAAACATTCAGTCTGTAGCAAGTAGCATTTGCTAAGTTATTCCCTGTAGACCACAGTGTTATAAAAATTTAGAGGGGTAGGCAGCTGTGATTGGAAGTCTTCCTGGAGGAGGCAAGGCTTGAGCTGATACTCAAAGAAAGGGAGAGATTTGGAGAGATGCTTAGAAGTGTGAGCTCGGTGGGCATGTGCTGGGCAAACTTGAGAGGCAGGCATGATTATTATTTCTATTTTACAAATAAGAAAATGGAAAGCCAGATAAACCTAATGATTTCTCCAAGGTCACTCATCACATAATTAGCAGTGCTGGTATTTGAATAGAGAAACTGTCTCTGATTCAGAAGACTGTGTTCCAAGCTGGCTC
Source organism: Cynopterus sphinx (assembly GCA_030015415.1). NCBI lineage: Eukaryota > Metazoa > Chordata > Mammalia > Chiroptera > Pteropodidae > Cynopterus > Cynopterus sphinx. The sequence continues at coordinate 86,587,428 of CM057388.1, forward strand.
TGTTAAAGAAAGATAGGTTTTTGCTGGAAAGTAGGAATTATGGAACTATTAATAGTTTTTCAGAGGAGTATTATGACAAAAGCAGTGTTTCTCCTATGCTCATGAGGCATCAGATGTTTGATGGAAGATACTAACATTAGAGAGATCATTTAGGAAGTAATTACAGCAATTTAGGGTGAGGCATTGAAAGCCTGACCTGAGGGCAGCGGCATAGCAGGACTCGAAAAGGCATGAAAACATGAGACATGTCAAAGAGCAAATTGACAGACTTGAGAACTGACTGAATATGGAGAATGCATGGGAAGAGGATTAAAGAACCAGCTCTGAAGACCAGAAAAATGGATAATGCTGCTGCTGGAGATATTGGGAAGATGAGATAATTGGAAGGTTGCTCTTTATATGACACAGGGCCTGATTTCCTTTATTACTACTGCTATTAAACATTTTCCTTGAGAAAAATAACATATGCCATGAGGAAACCAACAGATTTAGAATATAGATATTCTACAATGCAACTGACATGAACTCTACAAAAAGTCAATGTTACATGGAAAGTAATCAAGAGTATGCACTGTTGTAGATTAAACAAAACTAAAGAAACTAAATAAATGCAGTGCACAAACATTGTTTTTTATTTATTTTTATGTATTGTTTAAAAATCACCTCTAAAAGATATTTGAGGGTATTGAGACCATTCAAATATGAATTGGAAATTAGATAATATTAGATTGTTTTTCTAGGTTGGATAATGGTTTGTGGTAAAAAGGGAGAATCTATTATTCTTAGAGTCATCTGAAGTATTTTGAGTAGCATGTTATGTTGCCTTTAACTTACACTTAAGTAGTTCAACAAAGAAAAACATAGATAATAGATAGATATAGAAACATAAAACAAATAGGTCAAAATGTTAATTATGAAATCTTGATAGGTATATGTGATTTCACTGTACTACTTTTTTGATCTGTTCATTTGAAATTTTTCAAAATAAAAATTTGGAAAAAAATAATTTATGAACATAGTGAAAAGTTAAAACAGTACAAAAGGGTATGTAGTGAACATTTCTACCCCAGACATTCAGTACTTCCTTCCTGGAAGTAAGCATTGTTCACATTTCCTGATATTTTATGTGTATTTACAAGTCTATATATGTTTTTGTAGATCCTTTTTTTAATAGATGAGTTCAGGCTATAAATCTTTTGTTGGCTACAATAGGCTTTCTTTTATCTGTGCAATCACAGGAGTAGTTAATCAGTTAATTAAAACTCAGTTAAAGCAGAAGTTTCTGGACCTACTAAAAAGAGGCATACCGGCACATCCAGCAGCAGTGTGTTTAATGGAGGAAATGCAGAGTATTCTTTACCCTGAGAGTTAGCTCCACAAAGGCCAGGTAAGTGAGCTTCCACTGTAATGTTGGCAGCTTGCTTTTTTAGCACTTCATAAACCTTCTTGGACATTGTTCCATATGACCACATGTAGATCTGCCTTATTCTTTCAGCACAGTTTTTAGGATGAGTTGCTTTTAGAATGAGTTTGGTTTTAATCACATTGTGCTTGGGTAGGAGTGGGGGAGGTGAGGCATCTGGGTAGAAATTGCTTGGGCTTCCTGGACTTGCCTGATCATAAGAATTACTTGGGTATTTTTTGAACAAGTCTCAAGCTTGGGTAATGTTGCCATAACCAGTTGAAGAAACAGGGCTGGGGCTTCAATGACAGGACTGCTTTGAAGAATGAAAGTTCTACTAGTGGTGCTAGTTAAAAGGATGAAAATAGACAGAGAGAAGGCAAGATGCCAGAGAAATGCTGAGGCCTGAAGACAGAGCCCACAAACTCCCATATGAGCTTCTGCCTCATACTCCTCCTCACCAAAGATGATTGCCTCCTATTGCAATCATGGGGGTCACATTTCCAAAGTATGTGCAGCTTTGAATATGAAAACCCTCCCTAACTACCAGCACTCGGGCAAATTCAAATCTCAAACTCAGATGTAAGGCTCTTCTATGAATGGGAAGGATTTGATTGGAAAAATGTGACTCTAGAAACCAGATCTGGGATTGAACTGAAATTGCCTGAAAAAATAAAAGCATTGGCACAATTAACAAAAAAGGTCTGGATTCCTTTCTTTTTCCAGCTAAATCTTGCACAGCTTGCAAACTTTGGGAGGCAGCCATTCTATTATCATTCCTGATACGGACTTGAATTTCTAAGAAATACTTTTTTAAGATCTGTGGAATTGAACCCCTACTAAAAGCAATCCTAGGAGTCCCAGCTACAATATTTCAAGAACAGTCCTGAGACAAGAGTCAGAGCTCTGTGGGGCCCGCAGACCCATGAAGCCATGCATTGACCCAAAATAGGTCCCTTCAGGAGTCCTGGAAAACCCAGCTCAGCATCTAAATCACCCTCAGAATTGACACTAGATAGATCACTCTGTCATTCGAGGAACCTAAAAAGCTACAGGACCCCACTGGCTAGTCACACTGCCTCAAATGTTTGCATTTCAGTGTGAAACACTTAAGTCCCCTGTCTTTTCTAAATCAAAATGTATTGGAGGTAGACATAGGAAGCTCTTTTAAGAAGATCAGCTTTCACTTAAGGTAAAAAAACAAACAAACAAACAAACAGAGAATGGTGGGTAGATCTGCAGGGTCAGTAGGTGGTAGGGCAAGAAAAGGGTGCCAAGAGGGCCCATGGCCTGCCAACATGGCCCCTGAGTTACTGATAGAATCTTAAGGAATGAGGGAGGGACCTGGGAAGAGGTAAAGGAAAAAAGTGCATGAGGGTCCTGGACAGGGATTGTCATATGTGGCCCAACAGGCACACACTAGCCCTAATGACCGTGACATTTGGAAGCTATCATCACAGTTCCCAATTCCCTAACATTATTGTTACCATGAAAATGCCAAGTACATGTGCATTGCATCTTCTGTGAGCTGGCTAACCTGGAGATACTTTCACATGACTCATTTTTCAGTGGCACAGACATTGAGACCACAATGGAAGGGAGAAGCCACAGGCCTCTCAGAGGGATCAAACCTCAAGGATCTTGCAATACACTTTATTCCAACTCTGCCATGTCTCTTAAGAAATCCACAATTTTGATTTTTTTAGACTTTTATCTGCCTGCCTCCATTAAAGTACATACTATTTGCCAAGTTCTGGAGTTAGCATATTTGATATATAATTTATCTACTCTGCATCACAACCCTGTGAGGTAGGTGCTATTATTAACCTAATTTTACAGATGTGGAAACTGGGGCACAGATAAGTTAACTAACTTGGCTAGTGCTGCTCATCTATTTAGTAGCAGAGCTTCTAGAAGTCTACTGGACTGCTAGAATCTTTCACATTACTTTTCCTAACTCAAGCTAACTTCTGAATTGTCTCTTCCTATTGATTCAACTTTTCTATAAGTAAGAGATTCATCTACAAAATGGGGTTGCCTTGGATGGTTCTGCTATGGAGTCAGCTTTCAGGACCTAGCCTCAGAACCATAGAACAGAAATAACAAACCTCACTGGGGTTGGCCATAGACCTCCAAATCCTTTAGAAGGATCCCAAAATGTCCCTGAAGAACAATAGTCAGATTACTTGACCTTACACCGGAGAATGAGAGAGCATCATCGTAGTAACTATCCATCCAATTTGAGCCACACGACCTGCCAATTTGGCTCTTTTCTGACAAAAGCCTTCAGTTAGTGCAGCAATTACTGCCTAAGCTCCTTTCAGAGTCTGCTTAAACTAGCTAGATGGTTGCATTTGGGTCACTGTAACCCAAAAAGTCTTAATTAAAATCAGCAAATATGCTCAAGCTCCTCTTCTGCAATGTTGTAAACTCTAGATATGGCAAATTAGGTTGTAAGGACATAAAGGCATAAAAGCTGCTTTGGGTATAGGACAGCCATTTGGGAACACACACACACACACACACACAAGAATAAATTCAGAAATATGAAAAGGGAAGTGTTTAGCTTTAGATGAGTCCCTTTGTAAGGACTGCAGACAAAGGAACTTGGCTACTAAAGACACTACTTGGATATGGGTGGCGGAGCACTCTCTAGCATGTGGGGCCTCAGGGAGGACTTTACATTGTGGGTGTTTAGATGATGACTGGCAGGCTGAGGGAATGAGGAGGATCAAGGAACAAAGGGGGAAGAGAGGAGGGGGAATATGAGACTGGAAAGTAAAGGGAGCTGCACAGAAGAGGAAGAGGAACAGCAGAGATGTTTGCAGGAGTAGTAAGCGGAGGACCTGTGCCACTGAATATATGCTTACCACCTTAATAAGGTAATTTCCTGTTTATCAGACACCGTTTGGGCATTGGAGGTCTCACACCAGTGAGTTATCCAATAATGAACACTTACCCTTTCAGGTATCATTACTTTTGGAACTCAGTTTTGGATAGATAGCTTTTCAAAATGTCTTCATATGCATTGCTTTCTGAAACCAAAACATCCTGAATTACCTTTTCTGGAAATAGTGGTGAAATAGGCAGGATTTTACTTATGAAAACTGGTTGCATTCTTTCAGTAAATAATTATTAAGAGTATTCTATACACCAAGCACTACGCCAGGTGCCATGGACACTGGTGAACACCACAGACCTGTATCCTTTTTATGGACTTTGTTTTGCATGTAATTTAGCCCATTTGGGGGAGGGGAGGTCATAAGGATCAATGCTACAACTTCCTGAATTGTGCTGAGCTGTGATACAGTAATGTCTTTCAGGATTTTAGGCATAAGCTAGGTTGTTTGGAGTACATATATGGCTCAAGATTATGATGCTGGGGCCTCTCAATGTCAGCTGTGAAATCATGATGTTTTTACCATATTGCTTCTAATCTGCCACATTATTGAACACACATTTGCCTGGGCTGGGGCCTTGCAGTGGCTTATCTCTTCCACAGAGTAGAATGTGTTTTGTGGTAATGGTCACTCAGTTGCATTTCCTCTTCTCGTGAGTTCTAAGCTGCGTCCATCATATTTGAGGCTACTGGAAGTCTAGCTTCCAGAGAAGTGAGGACTTCTTGCAGCATAGTCAGTGGTGTGCCAGGAAATGTTTAACAATTGGCTCTCTTGCTTGGTGGTGAGGAACAGTGCTGATTTATAGTGTTTGATGATCTCCATGGTGTAAATACACCCATTGTGGCCAATTTCAAGCTCCCAACATGACATCACTGAACAAAATGTAATTTATGTGCAGCAGAACACCAATGATCAGTATTTCTACCACACAGATATAATAGATGTAGTCAAGAGCATGGATAACAGTAAAGTGTAGTAAAATCATGAGGAAGTGATGAGTATTGAGTTTTCATTAGCTTTATCTTTACTATAACTTAATTGTAAGTTTACATAATTTAATTTTTAATAATAATTGTATTTAATAAGCCAACTCCCAAAATTCATGTTCAGCAATGGTTCTCACTATCCAGCTGAATGTGGTGCTACATCACTTTTGTCTTAGCCTCAGTAGTAGAAAGAGAGGCTCAGTAGACAGAGAGCTCTGGGGCTCTCACTCCTACTTTAAGCAGAGCAGCCCCATTTGTATTCATTTCATGAATAATGGTGTTCTGGTTTAAATAAAATGTTCCAATGTTTTTGAAAAGTTTTTTTAAAGGCACTTGTGTCAATGGTCTATGAGGCTCCTTCCATTTAGGATATCCTAAATTAGCCTAGTCTTGGTACTCATTTCCCCTTTCAATTTTTTCTTGCCTCTTATCATCTAGACTTCCTATTCCTGCTGATCCCAGAGATCCTTCTGTTCCATCCCAAGGATCTTCGTCTTCACTAAAGGAAGAGCTTTTATCACCTGATTTGGTTTAAAGTGAGATCCCCTCAGATATATTTTACTCTTCCACACATGACTCTGGAAAACTCTAAAGGTCTTTCAACACAAAGGGATCAATTTCTAAAGGGTAGAATTCCAAGAAGGCAAAGTTCTCTTAAAATCATCACACTGAGCAGTCAGACTTGTTATATTTTGCATTCTCCTTCAAAAATCTCTGGATTTCAGTGGATCACTGAGTTACCTCCAAAGAGCTGCCCAATGATGTATCTCTATTTTTCTTTATGCAACATAGTTTTTATTGAATAAACACTAGAAAATTTTCCTAGCAGATGGTTGGTTGCTCTTCCACTGAATGCAAGCTTTTCAGCCATGCAAATGCATAGAAGGGGCTGTGGGAGTTATGGATATGACACATTCTTTTTCTGAAGGCAAAGTTACCCTCTTTTGCCTGCCAGAGAAATTATTTTTCCAAGAAAACTAAACAGTAAGCACATACTTGGATGTTCTTTTCAGGCAAGAGAAGAGCTTTTTCCCATTAAGGTCAGGCAATTGCCCAAATGATTTGCTTCACTGCCTATCATAACGGGGAATGTGGGACGGAACCAGCAGGGGCCTCATCTCAACTCTTTCCATCCAACAGTCACAGTTTAGCAAAGTTCATAAGCACCAGAAACTTCTAAAGTCTACAGTTGGAGAGGCTGAGGCTGGGGCCGTCAGGACCCCACTCCCTCAAACAAGTGCACATGTGAGCACGCGCACTTGCGCACGCACACGCGCGCGCGCACACACACACACACACACACACACACACACACACACACACACATGAGGTTCCCACAGTTCAGTGAAGCAGCTCTTCAGGGCAGTGTTCTAAAACCCAAAGTAGAGAAATGGATATGAAACATGGAATCTGGTGGCCTAGCAGTCACTGGCATGGGGCACAATAATGAGCTTCCTGGACAGCTGCCAAGGCACATACTGTTCAAATACAGACAGGATAGTCACTGGCCCAGGAACCGGAGGCAGGGGTGGCTATTTTCTGCCTACATGGCTACCTTCAGAGGCCTAGGGGATACTCTCCATAGCTTTGGTTTTCAGGTTTTGTCCCCACTTCTGACATCAGAAGCAACCTCCTTTTGTCCCCATTTCATTGAGAGCAATGGCTCACTGTCTATCTGAAGGTTCCAAACATAAAAGGCTATGAATTCATGTCCAACACATAAAACAGACTCAAGGCCAAGATCTGTCCAGTTTAGGCCAACTTAGGTAATAAATATTGCTCAATTCCCTGGTCAGAATACCTTTGGCTATGTTTGCAAGCCCAGTCTATTCTTGATCCAGGGCCCTTTGGCCAACATCCCTGCACAGTCGGCAATTTCTCCTCTTCTCTGTCCAAGTTGAGCTCACTCTCCCCTAGGTCCCCGCAATGTCCTTCCTTTTCAGAATCAGAACCTTTTGAACCCAAACTTTCTTTCTTACAAAAATCTCTTATTTTACCTCTAACTTTATTCCAACCTAGACTACTAAATTCTCTTCAGTCTTCCAACACCTGAATTCTAGGGGAATTTGGTCTTTATAGGAGAAGCAGAAAGGTGCTCCTTATTTATTTAGTAACATTGAGTGACTATCAGCATTTATACATCATCCACAGAAGACAATAATCTCAGAGTGTGATTCACTTATAGAAAAAAGTTAGCTTAATCTTTCAGAAGCCCCCAGAGTATTGTGGACTAGCTGAGTAAGTATAATTAGAAAAAGGGGGAAAGAAGTCAAGGATAAATTCCCATGTAGCAGAAGAAGACTCATGATAAAGTGATTTTTTTTCAAAAATTGCCAGAAAACAAGTCCTGCAACCTTTGGGAAATGGTGAGTCCAAGAATTTCAGAAGGGACCCTATTCTTCACCTGGCCAAGGCCTTGAGATCATTGAAGAGCTCTGATTGCTCTGTTCCAGGCATAAGAAAAAAGCTGCTTTTCATTGTGACTTTCAAATTGTGCTCAAATTCATTATCTCACTTGATTCTCACCATGATCCTGTGAAGTAGGTAGGACAATTATTAGTTTTTCCCTGGATCATTTCTAGGAGATGCCCAAGAGTCAGATTTTACACAATTATAAGATGACAGATATGGCTCTTTCATGGGCTAACAAAACCTGGCCTGGTCTAATCCTTATACAAAGGGAAGATTTATCATATAACATTGACCTAAGTTGGCAAAGAGAAACCTGATCATCAAAGGTGACAAGGTGGGGTAGGGGTAGGGTGATCTTGAAAACCTTAGTAATTCTTCTCCTACATTCCCTTCCTGGAGCTAAATCCCTGGCTTTTGAACGAGGAAAATTGGATGCTAAAACCAAATTCCCATATATTTAGCCATAATTGGTCAGCCTTTGCAAATTAATCAAGTGCCTATTGTGAGCCCACCTCTATGCGGACACAGAGAATTGTGAGATGTGGTCCTGGACCTCTAGGAGCTTACAGTTTTGTTGGGAGCTAAACTTGTCCATACTAAACAATAATGCATAGAAGCCAAAACAATGAAGAGAGGTCAAGGGGCATTGATGTAGCCAGAAGAAGAATCTCAAAGAGTCAGAACAGAGAGGTGGTTAAGAGCATGAGCTCTGGGGTTTGGCAGTCAACATCATTTCAGATCCACCATCACTAACAATGTGAATCTTGAGCAAATCACTATACTCAATCCATAAAATGGAATGAAAATTAATTCATACTTATCACATAAGATTGCTTAGAAGGCTATATGAGCATAGTACTTGCCACATAGTTAAGTGTTCAACAAATGGTATCATTAAGGTAATATTTAAGCTGTTTATGGAAGAATAGGGGAAGATTTGGAGACACTTAGGGAGAAAGACAGGGAAGTCAATTAAACTCAGTTAAATAAAGGCACTGAATTAAAAAGGAAGGGAGATGTGTGAAGATGCTGAGGTTACTGGTCTTACTAAAGCAGAGGGCAGCAGAAAAAAAAGTAAACTTTGTTAGGTTGGGTACAGGTAATTGGTGAAAGGCCTTTGCTACCAAGCAGAGGAGTTTAGACTGGATATGATAAGAAGTGAGAAGCCACCAGAGACTTTCCAGCAGGAAAATGACTTGAGGATAATAGTCTTAGAGTAAGATTGGCCTGAATTGATATGGGCCTGGATGAGATATGAGAGTAAGGAATATAAAACATTTGAAAGTATTTGGAAGATAATCTTCATCAAAGTCTCCTTTTATTCCTAGTTTTCTTAGAACTTTCTAAGAGCAAAAAGGTGCTGAGTTTGTCAAACATTTTTGCTGCATCTATTGAAATGATGATATAAATTTTCTCTTTTAATATGCAAACATAAGGAATTATATTGATATAGTTTTAAATTGTGAACACCTTGCTTTTCAGGGATTAAACCCTACTCGGTTATGTTTATATATATATATATATATATATATATATATATATATATATATATATATATATATATAATTTTTGGTTTTCATACAACTTAGTATTGGTATAATGATAGTTTTAGAAAATAAGTTGGAAGCTTCTCATCTTTTTCAATGCTCTGAAGGAGTTTGTTCGAAAAGGTGATTATCTGTCCCTTAAAGATTTTATACAATTTACTGTTAAAACTTTTGTGTGTGTTAAGAGGCCTGAGGTGTATGTATCTTTGGTTATATTTCTATTTCTTCTCTAGTTTATTGGTGTATTCAGATTTTCACCTTCTTTCAAGCCAATTTTGGTAATTTATGTTCCCTTAGGAAACTGTCCATTTTATCTAGATTTCAAATTTTGGGTACAAATTTTAATGTAAAATACCAGCTATTTATAACTTTATACCTATACCAGGACTTACACAATTACTAAGAATACTTAGTATTTTCCTATAGTTTTTAGTATATTCTAAATGTAATTCTCTCCTCTCTCTTTCCCTCTCCATCTCTCTCTTTTTATTTTTGAGTAGTTTTTTAATTGAAGAAATGATTTAAATTCCCCCCTTCTACCTTCCCACTCTTCCTTCTCCCCTACCCTCTAGTTCCCACTAGTTTTTGTTTGTTTGTTTGTTTTTAGCAAACTTGATAACTTTGCCCATTTTAATGGTGTTTCTGATTATCAAACTTTTGCTTATATGGATCACCTTTCCATTTATTTTTTGTGATTAGGAACTTTATGCATTTTTGCTTTAATCTCAGCCCACAAGCCTTATTTCTGCAAAGCCCATCTCTGGAATAGCCTTTCCTCCTTCCCTTTCACTTGGATAACTCCTACTCATTCCTCAGTTTATGCATCATGTCTTTCAGGAAGCCTTTCCTGACCCTCTAGCATGATTTAAATGCTCAGCCTCTGTCCTCCCCCAGAAACTTCTAGCACTCATTATTTTATATTATAATTATCTTTCTACTTTTCCTTCCACCCTAGTAGACTATAAATTCCTTGATGGCAGGGACTGTGTACCTCCAAAGTACCTGACATAGTACTTAACATCCCCCATATGAATTCAAACATAAATTATATTAGAGGCAGCAATCCATAAGCTGGAAGGCAGATCTAATGAAGCGGCTCCCACCAGTGTGTCGCCTAAGGTTTGGGGTCTTAAAAAAAAGAAGATACAATTACTCTTGCTAGAATTTCTTTTCTTAATTTTTAAAAGAATCAAAACCCTTCCAATGTGTAATTACAATACTTATCCCTTGGAGAAGAATCCTTCCCTACACCTCTCTCAGCCTTTCACTCTGACATGGATATAGAAGGTTCAACTGCAAAGGAGACCCGGCCAAGAGTTAGCCATAGAGGAGCTAATACTAACTGGAGTTAAAGGGTCTAGAGACTGTCCCAAGGCTTTTCCACTTAAAAGCAGCTTTCCTGCATGGGGCCCTTTCTTTCTCTGCAGTGAGGGTGGGGGAACCTCATCTCACACTTTCATTTCTCTTGTTTCCAATCTAATCTGAAACACCTCTCCCTTTATCTTCATCAATCCCCTTAATTACCTCCTTTTATTCACCATTGACCTTGTAATTTTTTTTTTACTTATGTCCAGGAGGTGTTACACGAATATGAACAGAAGTAGTAGTTTATGAAATTGGCAACATCTATGCATTGCTGCCCTAGGTTTTCTTCTGGAAAGTTCTGTGGTTAGCAATTAGGTCCAAGGAAAGCAAAACACAGGCCGAGCTGAAAGAGAAGCATAACAAAATTATGAAACACCATGTGCAGGCTCTGGCCCACTTCTCATCCCTACCTCCACCCTAAGCTACAGTCTGATAGAAGACTACTTCTAGAGACAAAAATCAAACTGGTGACCAAGGATTTTCCTGCTTGCTGTGAATTTACTCCCTGGAAAAGATGACATCAGTTCCTTGCATAATCTAGGTTCCTCTTTGAAGGAGGGATCATGAACCTAAAAATATAAAAATGCTTTTGAAAGAGAACTCATTCTGAAATTGAAGAGAGGTTAGAGGAAGCAGGACTCAAAGTAAACCAATTGTGTGCCACCTACCTAAGACAGAACTAAGGGAGGAGAGATGGCCCATAGTGAATGACGTGGGCCCCAGGGGGATGGGAAAAAACAATAGGCTGATGTTGCCAGGCAGCCTATTTCAGACCTTTCTGGGGTTGCTTTGTAACAGTAAATGTGTCCCAGGCAATGTGCTAGACTCTAGGGATATAGCAAAGAACAGGACATAGTTACTGCCCTTGAAGAGTTTATAGTCTGGTGTCTAGGTAGGACACTGTGTTCACATTTAGAACTCTCCTAACTACTATATCTGGCACCTTGAATTGAACACACACCATCTCCTTAGCATTTACAGTGACATCAAAGATAAGAAATGCATCTTGGTCATCTCTGTACTCCCAATGTCTAGCACACTACTTAAAATATGGTAGGCACTCAACTAATATTTGTTATATAAGTGAAGGCAGGAATAAAGGGGAGAAGGAAGACTGGAAGAAAAGAGGGTTGGATGTGTCAATACTAGTGCCAATGTTATAGAACCCTGAGACAGACCCCAGAGGCCTGGGACAAAAACTCAGGGATACCTCAGTCAGCTTCAAGGATGCTGGTGTTTACCCATCCTTGAAGATATTAAAACAGTAGGGTAGGAAACAGGTTAGTGGCTCCTCAAAAAGGTGGATATAGAATTACCATATGACTTCACAATTCCACTCCTAGGTATATACCCAAAAGTATTAAAAACAAAGATTCAAACTAGTATATGTATATAAATGTTCAAAGCAGCACTACTCACAATAGCCAAACGGTAAAAACAGCCCAATGTTCATCAATGGATGAATGAATTTAAAAAGTATGGTATATCCACACAATGGAATGTTATTTAACAATAAAAAGAAATGAAGCATTGATACATTATGCAACCTGGATGAACCTTGAAAACATGTTGCATGCTTAATGAAAGCAGTCAGGTGCAAAAGCCACATATTATATGCTCCCATTTATGGGAAATATTCAGAATAAGTAAATACATAGAGACATGATGCAGATTGGTGGTTGCCAGAGGCTGGATGGGGAGAGGAAATAGGGAGAATCTGCTTAATGGGTTTTACTTTGGATTGAGGAGAATGTTTTGGAACTATATAGAGAAGTGATAATTGTACATGTGAATGTACTAAATGTCACTTAATTGTTTGGTTCAAAATGGTTAATTTTATGTGAATTTCACTTCAATGAATTTTTTTAAGTAATGTTAGGGTAATCTGAGGATAAGTCAGATTAGAGAAGCCCCAATTCTGATTCTGGGCAGACTGGGTAGTTGTGGGAGGTGGCAGACTAAAGTGGGGACTATTTCCCTCCCTGCCCCCAACTTCACCATGCTCTAATGCTTATTCCTTTCCTACTCAGCTAGGTCAAGTGATAATTACTATCTCCATTCTGTCCGTATCCAAGAATTGTCTGGAACTATTCTTTAACATTTTCCACTTCTCCAAGGACTATACATCATAAACAAAAAGCAGTGATTATTTGTTGAGAGTTCTTCCAATAAACCCCAAATAGCAAAGATTTTAGGAACATAGAAAGCCAATATGAAGACATAGGTCAGTTTATAAAGATGGTCTTTTAAAATAAGTCTTAATAAAATGTAAATGTAGTCAAGGTGATGGGTGGGTGCAAAGTGTTAGGTACCTGAGGGATGCTAGGAGATGCTTGTTGATTGACTGATTCCTTGATTGAATAAATAAAGACATTTACACAAAAGATCTCACCTCAGTGGGGGCTCTATCTTGTTTATAGTGTTCAGGTCACATTTTGTGTAAGGACCTTCATTCATCCATTCTTTCTTTCATTCGACAAATATTTATTGAACATTTTCTATGTTCTAGGAGGCACAGTGTGAGGAATTCCTCATCATAGACATGGATAAAATAAATTCACATACAATCACAAAAATTATTTTTAGGCATAGTTTAAACCTATTACCATTTCCAAACTTTGAGCTCGACTAAACTGATGGACAAGAACAGCGCAAGTTATGGTAATGGTGATGGTGTTTCCACAAACTGGAATACGTGTTCCAATAAGTATGGTAAAGGGGCAACAGATCAGAATACTTGAAAATAAGACCATCTAAGGAAATGGCCCCATGACAAGGGAGATGGAGCAGCTTAGGGGAAAGCCTGATTCATGTTTTGCCATCTGTCCTGCCCTCTCTGTCCCCCTCCCCATGTCTGGACCACCCAGAGACAATAAATTGAAGCAGTGTTCCCTAAACTTCTATAGCTACACACAATCCTGTGTGCAACAAATACTCTTTCCAACCCCCAGCATAGCTCATGAGAGGCTCTGCGTGAGCACCAGGCTACTTGAAAGTGAGGGGAAGCAATCTGGTCAAAACTAAAGAAGGTCTGCTTCTTGCTGTCTATGCTACAGTTAATCCATTACCATCTGTCTTTATTTTGTTGACTCACTGCTTTCATTTGGGTTGGCAGTTCTTTTGCTGTCAGCTACAGTCTTTGACTGTTTACAGAGGGCTTAGATGGATGGAGAATTAGGGGCTTTGCATTCATTGCCTGGATGAAATCCTACCCAGGTACTATAGGCCTTTTGTCGAGGGGCTGAGGCCAAGGTCCCTGGATTTTGATGGATGGTGGAGATTAAGTGTAGGGTAACACATCATTTAGTCTGATTGCAAGGCCAGATTTTTCCCAAGTGCTGCCAAATGAGCTGGGAGGTCATGTGAATTGTCTGCCCAAGCACAGGGGAACATGGTACCTTTTAATTAGAATAAGGATGAAGGATATTCAGGACCTTAGTATGTCAGGGAACTTGAAACACCCAAATCATATACTACTTTCAAGATTTTCTTTAAGCTTCATCTTGTCCTTGGAAGCTGTCCCTGCATAAACTTTCATCCCCACACTCCATCCCCCCACCAAAAAATGCACTCTTTTACAGTTCAAATCTCATCAGCATTTGATTTCCGTTGTGTATAATCCTGGCTCACTCTGTCATTTTGGAGCCAGCTTCAGCAAATTTGAGAGATCTTTTCTTTATCCAAGTGAGATGTAAGCTTATCAAGATGTGAAATTTTGTAGCCTTTATTGCTCTGAGTTTGATGCTGCACATTACATGTTTAAGGCCTAAAGCTGAGGTGACCATAAGTTTATCATCCAAACAGGGATGCTTTTGAGGGTAAAGGCAGTGCTATTAATAATAACACCAGAGTAGCACATGTAGACTGGGACCTTCCTGGGCAAAGCAGTACATATGTTCACCCTACCTAAAACACTAGGTTCCTTTTTAATTTCTTTTGTTCCTATGCCAATTCCCAGGCACAACTTGGCAACACTGAGACTGAGGGGGCAAATATACCAAAACCCCCTCACCTCCCTCTACATCAGAAATGATCTAGTTCTGGCAGAAAATAGCTTTAAAAGGGTTGACATGAGCCCAGAACAAATCCATGTCACCTTATTACAAATCATCTATTAGATATCCTGGATGTCTTTCCACTGAATTCCTGTAGATTTCAAAGGCCAATGGTGGCTTCTCCCAAGTCAACTCCTCCAAGGATCCAATTGCCATATGAAAAAACAGAGGTGACTTGCTTATAAAAATTATCCCCTTGAAAACTTAATATTACATGGTCAAACTATCCCAAGGAGATGGCTTCTTAAAACCCTCAACCCTGGAAAATATTGTCTACTAATGAAACAAGATTAAAAAGTAGCCTCCAGAAACTGGAGCCCTCATACACTGTTGGTGGGTCTGTAAAATGGTGCAGACTCTTCACAAAATAGTCTGAAAGTCCTAGAGTAACCATACGACCCAGAAGTTCTGCTCCTAAGTATATAACCAAGAGAATTAAAAACAAATCAACACAAAATCTTGTACATAAATGTTCAAAAGCATTATTCATAATAGAAAAAAGATGAAAACCACTCAATGTCCATCAGTTGATAAATGGATAAACAAATGTAGTATAATTATACAATGGAATATTATTCAACTATAAAAAGGAATGAAGTACTGATCCATGCTACAACATGGATGTCCCTTAAAAACATTATGCTAAGTGAAAGAAGCCAGTTACAAAACACTAGATCATATAATTTATTTCTCTGAAATGTCCAGAACTGGCAATTCCATAGAAACAGAAATTAATGGTTGCCTAACACTGGGTGGGGTGGGAAGTTGGGGGATGAGAAAGTAACAGCTAAAGGACACAGAGTTTTTTGGGGGGTGATGAAAATGTTCTAGACTCAGTCATGGTTATAGTTGCACAACTCTGTGAATATGCTAAAAACACTGAATTACATATTCTGAAAGGGTGAATTATGATATATGAATAATATCTAGAAAAAATAGTGTTAAACAAGTAGACTTCGGACCTAAGCAGGACTCAATACCACCTTTTCAGGCTAGACTTGTGTTCCTTTAGTAAGGACATGAAAACTGTCTTCCAGGCCATTCTTCTCAGGCTTCAGAAGAGCCAAGTACCAACTTAACAAGTGCCTCCAGGGAAGGAAAGTCTCATTAATACCCACAAACATTAAGCATTTCCTTGATTAATATTTATAGAAACATCAATCACAAAGTCACAAGGTCCAATAATATTTGACCAAAAAGGGCCTTAGAACCCATGCACTCCAATCCTCCTCATGGAGATGCTCAGAAAGAGGAAATGACTGGCCCAAGTCATACATTTAGTCTGTGACAGAGCAGGGACTACAATCCGATGCTCCTAAATCTCACTCTGGTGCTCTTTCTCCTTCCCTGGCTTCTTCATTGCCTCCCTTTCCCTGATCTACCCAACACAGCTTTTTTGGCCCTATTCTGCTGAAATCCAGGAGGAGTCAAGTGTGAGAATCCAAGCTCAAAGTCAGGGTGAATTTTGGAAATATGGTTGGCTAAATAGTGGATCAGGAAATCTGTATTATATGTCTCCCAAGTCAGGATGTGGACAGAGTACAGTATTTGACCCCTGGTACAACTAACTCTGTGGAATAATCACATGCTTCTCTTTATACTGTATTTGGCAGTATTAGAAGAGAAAAATAATATTCATCTTAGGAAAACCTTGGTAACTGCAAATTTGCTGGCAACCTTATTTCCTCTTGCTTTCTTGGAAAAAACCAAACGAAAAAGCAGCTGTACAAATTAGCCCTGACCAATAGGCTCAGGACCAAAACAAAAAATAAATACAGCCAAAAACAAATCAGGCTAAATGTTTAAATCAGAATGGAAAATATATTCACTATACGCCTGCTGGAGCTCTTGAAACTGCTAACCCTTACTTGATTATCGACAACAACTTCTTTCCAGGTTAGGACATAGCTGGGGACATTGTGACCGAAACCTATCAGCAGTTTTCTAAACCCCTTCAGGTGTATTCACAGATTTTTCTGATAACCCTGTCTAATAGCAGAAACCCCAACTATCCTGCTTGTAGAAATCATATTTGTACCACAGTGAAAAGAAAATGTATTTAGTAGGCCATCAATCAACAGACACTGTATACCAGGCACTGTGCTCATGCTAGAGGAAGACATGAATGGGGAGAGAGAAGACATGATGCCTACCTAACAAAAGCCATACATCCCCAAAATAAGACAAATCATGGCTAAGGGCAATGGAAAAGGGCAAGAGCAAAATTAACTAAGTAGGAGAGTTTATATATGTTGAATAACAGGGGACCAATCTTTCTGGAATAGAGATTTCTTTTAAGGGAGTCATGGGATATTTGGTTGAAAAAAAAAATTGGAGACATATTGTGGAGGTAATGTAGGGTTTTGAGGAAGTGAATGGCCAGGTGAAAACCACATCTCTTTACCCTCCTCTAAATTCTGGGTTAGGTTCTCTCTTCTGGTCTCCCACAATCCTCTGAGTCCTATCATAGCACTTTTTGTGCTTTCTTGTAATTGTCTGCTTCCTTGTACTTCTTCCCCTTAAACTGATTTTCTTGTGGGAAGAGCCTGTATCTGGTTGCTGTGTGTATCCCTAATGCCTAAAAAAAGGCTTGACCTATGGTCAGAACTCAGGAAACATTTATTGATGGGATGATATGGGACAGGATGTGATGGAATATAAGGTTAGATCTTTGGAAGGGTCATCTGGAAAAGGCAGGGAGAGGAGATTAGAAAGATGTTGCCCTAGTACAGATATGAGAAAATATGGCCTTGACCCCAAGCAGTAGCAATGGTGATGGAGATGTAGGGAGGACGTCAGGTGCATTTTGAAAGAAGAATGGACAGGACTTGGGAACCTTATTTAACATTGACCTGAGGTAATTAGAACAAGATGGTTGTCTGTAAAACTGGAGTAGGTTCCCCTTGAGGCAGTGTGGTAGGCCTACATACCTTAGTAGGATTAACCAGCCCCTGTTTCTATTTTTTGGGCAATTGGTCATGGACCCAGCTGTCTATGGAGACCTTAGCCCTTCTGTTCTTTTCACATCCAGAGGTGAAAAGGACTAGGCCACTGCTGAGGGGGCTTTGCCCAGCTGTATATGTGCCAGCTGTGCTGAGTCTCCAGAGAGCTTGTGCTAACCAGTAATACGAGGCTCCAGAGTGATGAACAGACATTTAGCCATCTTAATCCTTGGTCTCAACCCAGCTCCCTCGAGGTGTCAAACAAAGAAGTCCCAAAGAAAAGTGACCATCTAAGAAACAGGAATTTTCTTTTTCTACTGTGCTTATTTCATTCCATCCCAGTCTCTCCGTAGCTCAGGAAGAGAGGAGTAAGAAAACCATGGAACTTTTCAAAATCCCATTTTCCAAAAGTTAAATCAGATTCATTCTGTGTCTCCTGCATAAACTATATTAGTCTGGTTAATGTAAACACTCTGAGGCCACAGCTGTCTGCCAGCTGCAATGTTGAAGTCCATTTCAGGGGGCATGAAAAAACCTGTCTGTAACTATCACAGATGAGAAGTGTTAGCTAATGAATGGTCCCTGCCGAGCCCAGAGCCCAGCTGAGTTATTTCAGTCTTGGACCTTAGCAAAGATTTTTATTGGGTAACAAATTGCAAATGCTCCAGTCACCCTGTAGACCCCAGATTGGAGCCTGTTGCTCAATCCCCACAAAAGTAATTCATTCCAGGGACATTCCTAGTTGTAGCTCAAGAATTTTGGCATTTGGAATGCTGGGTGATTGCTCAAGAAAGACGCATCAGGGGCTAAATAATCACATGAGCCTCCTTAGGTTCTTTGCAATAGTGTGGACAGTGATGTTTTCTAAGAGCAGAGTTGTCAATGGCTTCCACCATGGCTGATTAGCTTTGAGTGGCCTGCCTGAGAAGCAATTAACTTTGAGTTGTACATCACTACTTCTGCTGGGCTTTGGCCTAATGCTCTGATTCTTCCTGACATCTTTTCTGCTGTTCTTACACCTCCTGCATGGGCTCAGGCGAGGGACAAGGTCAACAAAGCAAACATCCCACCAACTTGAATGAGATAAAGGTGAGGGCCCAGCCATTTTTGTGGGATATCTGCCTAGGGCATAGACATCTCATAGCCTTACCAAACAGCCTGTCCTGGGATAGAAGCAGGTATCTGATTATCAGTCCATGGGGACTGTCTCAGAGCTGTCCATGACTTAGAGACACACAAATGTGAAGGAAGTGCTAAATCCAAGCTGGCAGATTTTTTATTCTGGTAAGATACAAACATAAAACTTATCATTTTAACCATTTAAAAGTGTACAATTCAGTGGCATTTAGTGCATTCATAATGTTATGCAATCATCATCATCTCTGTCTAGTTCTAAAATATTTTCATCACTCCCAAATGATATTCCATACCTATCAAGCAGTTATTCCCCATTCCTTCCACTATCCAGCTTCTGGAAACAACTAATCTGCTTTCTGTTTCTATGGATTTACCTAGTCTGGATATTTCACATAAAAGGACTCATGCAATACATAGCCTTTTGTGTCAAGCTAGCATTTTTTGAGTGCTTCCTATGTGCTAGTCACTGTAATAGAGAAAAGGATTCAGCCTCAGATATACACCAGGTAGCAGCAGCTGCTACATGTTTAGAAACACTTAGCTCACTCAAGATACATGCTGGGTGATTTATTTGTACCATCCCATTTAATCCTCACCACTACCTGAAGTAGGTAAGAGTAATATCCCCATTTTAAAGGTGATTAGTCTGAGGATCAGAGAAATTGAGTAACTTAGCCAAAATTACACTAGTAATTAAGATTACAACTCAAGATTTTCCATTATTTATCATGTATTTAGCCCAACTTTAAGTCAATCTGCTTCCTTGGAGCAAATATACTTCCTTCTTGGTATGTGCTGACTGCCGCATCTTGCCCACCCTTAAATTCCCAGTATGACAAACCCCATAGGCAGGGGAATAACCTCTTGAAGCCCTTGTTAAAACACCCATATGCTGCCACTGATAGGAACTTGGCATGAGTGCCCCCAGTGTTCACAAGCCCTTGGAAATACCTGGAGTTTTTTTTTTAATTCCCGGAGCACTGACTATAACTCCACCCCATTCTCTCCCACTCATGAGAGCATATGGGAATGTTGGTGGGAGTAGTTATTTATAGAGAAATCCTTGAATCTGCTTGAATTTATTTTTAGTAAATTATATGCAAGATTTGGTATTTGATTATTGGAAACAAATAACTGATTTTCAGATATCAGTGTGTCCTGGCATCAATGATGAGAACCTATGGTCCAAAGAAATCCTCCTGCATGACCCATCTAGAAACTCCAGAGAGTTATAAGTCAGCTCAGTTAGTTCTAGTTTACAGGCAAATTACTGGGTCAAGTGTCCACTGGAGACTGAAGATCTGGATGTTTTAAACAAAGGTCTGAATTGACCTTCATGAGGTAGCCTTGATGACTGTGTACCTGATATCTGGACTTTTAAATGCTGACTCTAGCTGCATTCGACAGGGACTTTCATGTCCCAATCATGTGTACAAGAGATAGCTAGGGCCTGACTCAAGTTCTGCAGCAAACGTTAGGGAAAATGAAAAAGAAAATAGAAATTGTTCCACTGTTTTATAGACTCCAGGATGTATGTTTTAAAAATTCACAAATAGGAGTGGCACTTGGAAAGTTCAATGGAACTGAAAGAGGCAAATATTGATACTCAACAGTTAGCTTCTATAATAATAATAATGGTACTGCCTGAATTCAAATAAGCAGAACAGATGTTCCTCATGTGTTATGAGTTTAAAAGCATGCCTTCATGTGGGATCAGTTCAAATCAAGTTTGAGTCTTAGTGTGTGTTTAATATAAAAACTTTCAATAAAAAGACTTGAAGACAAAGTCCACAAGGGCATGTTATAATCATCTGTGCAAATTACCAACCATTCAGCATTTGCCTGAAAAACATCAAGGAATGTAAATGTGTGAGGATGACAATCACTGGGAATGGAGGTGATGATGAAAGAAATGTTCTTTGCCATCAACTCCGACCAGAGCTCAGCATGTACAGTTCTTCTCGGCATAAGTGAGGCTTGGAGCTTGTTGCTGAGGTAATCCCCAGAGAAAGGAAAAAATGATTCTTTTGACATTTAATATACATTAGAAGAATTTTCAAAAGATGGGCTCTTAGAATTATACAAAAGAGCTCATTTCAACTTGAACCAGCCCAACCCAGGCACTGGGATAGGTATAATGATGAAAGAACTTTAGCCATAGTGTCTGCCTTCAGTATCCCATCCACACCATAGAAGAACCTGCCATCAGAGCTGGAAGACACACTAGGAACTATGATCCAACAGTCTCATTTTGCTGATGAGGAGACAGACACAGGAATCTCTAAGATGTGTCCAATGCCACACAGTGAATTTGTCACCAGGCAGAGCTAAGACAAGAACCTTCCCTTTCATTACTCCACTCTGGGTCTCCACAAATGAAAGAGGCAGAAATAAAAATGGAACAGAAAAACATTATTGCCCTTTCACAAGAATGGCATAAAAATAGGATTCTATAAGGAAAAAAAAAAAAAAACAGAACTGGCATGCCCTTTCATTCCACAGCAGTAGCTAAACAGCCATTTTTGTTTTTTTAAAAAAAATTATTAGAAGAGTAAAATAGGCACTTGATCCTAAAGAAGAGAAACATGAAGCAGGCAGTAAGAAAGAAAGTCTTAATAAATCCAGGGAAGGACCAAGGTCATTGGGAAGCTGCTCTACAAGGCCAGGCAGGAAAGGTCACAGCAAAATAGTTGGGGAAGATGAAGGCATAGAAGAGACATCATATGATCAAAGTCTACAGAGAAACTCCTGAAGGCCACAGATCCAAGGGACTTAGACATGTCCTCCAGATTTCAGAGTATGAGAGAGGGACAGACTTTGGGGTGCATATTATGGAAAATAGACAAATAAAAAAGTAGCCTTACAATGCACAGTGGTTACGAAATGTCCAGTAAGCATAAAGAAAATGTGCAAACTTCTTCCAAAAGGTGTTGTGAAGTTACAAAGCATTTCTTAATGAACTTAAAATAAACCAATTACGGGTTTAATAATAATAATAACAATATCAATAAGAGCTACCACTTATTGAGTGTTTACTATGTACCAGGCACCATGCTGAGTTCTTTACAGGGTTTTCTCATTTCATCCTCACAAACACCTGTGACCATTTTGTCAGATGAGGAAACTGAGGCTCAGACAAGTTAAATGATTTGCCCTAAGCCAAACAGCTTGTCAGTAGTGGAACATACCCTCAAATCCAAGTCTCCCTTAATTCCAAAGCACAGAAGCACTCCACCATCCTGCCTCTGTAATTGCAATGGCTCGGTTATTTCAGGCTCTCCCTCTGGCAGTAAGGAGATTTGACAAAAGTGATATTCTAGAATGTTCATTCCAGTCAGTGAGAAAGATTTTCTAGAAAGAGAAACCTTGGGATCAGGGAGCCAGTTAGGAAGCTGAACCGATGATAGTGGATGAAAAGCAAGAATTTTGTGAAATCATTGGAAGGAGGAACTAATAGACTCTACAGACATATGGGATCCTACTGTGGGGACTTTGCTTTTTTTTATTTAGGACATCATAGACATCTTTTTGAGATAATACATGTAAATCCATCTTATCCCTCTTATGGCTGCCTAGGGTTCAATTCTATGGGAGCATCACTATTATAAACACTGTTTCAGTGATAGCTTTAGCTATCTTCAAGTATCGCTATCTTTGCATCCTGATATATATATATACATAGATATATAAAATATATAAAATATATACATATATATACACACATATGTATATGTGTGTATATATATGTGTGTGTGTGTGTATATATATAATCAGGAATATTTATATACATATATACATATATAGATATATGTATGTATGTATGTATGTATGTGTGTGTGTGTGTGTGTGTGTGTATTAGGAACACTTAGCTCACTCAAGATATGTATATATGTCTTACAGGATGAAAAAACGTTTTAAATTTTGATAGACTTTTTTGATAAGGTTTTCATGGTTGAGATGATTAATATTTAAAAATAAAGATGAGGAAAAACCTTTATTGGTGGTGTTAAAGACTAATATATTATAAGAGAAATAAATGGGTTAATCACCATCCAAAAGTGTAATCATAAAACATAGGACCTTCCATACCTTTTTAAATTTATTTTATTTTATTGGTGAGGCAACCCTTGTTTGACTTCACAGATTATAAGGACATTGTCATCTTATAATCTCTTATTTTTTTGTACCTACAGGGTCTGGTCTGCTTAGGGGTCTCCCATCCAAGTACTAACCAGGCCTGAACTTGCTTAGCTTCTGAAATCAGATAGGATCTATCTTGTTCAGGGCCATAGACTCTTCCATGCCTTTTTAAACCAAACAAATACCAATGATGTCACAGCTAGGGACAAGAATAAAAGGAACAGAAAGTAAGGTAACCCTTTGAGAACCATTTTCAAATGTTCGAGATCTAGTAACTCATCTCTCTTTACTCTTTAATTTTAGATAAAGAAGAACTAAACTAGAGTATTCAGCAGCTGAATGGCTGTGGCCATTATTTAACAGAGCAGACAGCCTTTTGTGAGGCTCCTAGAAGAAAGACTGGCCAACTAAATGAAGAGAAATTTTCAGACATTAATAGCAACTTGATTTTATTTGTAGCTTTGAGCTGGTTAGCTATTGTTTTCAGACAGGGAATCTAAATTACTTTAAAATAGCTCCCAAAGGGAAGAGAAAGTATACTCAAATATTACTATTAAGTATAATGATGTCTCCCCAAGTGAGATTTTATACATTGGTATGGTAGTACAGCCAATTCTGTTGGGCCCTGGTGCCCAGATGGTGGGCATCATGAACCAAATAAGTAGGAAGTGGACCAGGAAAGGAGATAGCTGAAGGCTAGCTCTCTTCCCCAAATAGACAAGTTGCAACAGTTAAAACTACAAAAAGCTTTTAAGGAAAGGCCTATGCATGGAGACAATAAGCCTATTTTTATCTTTTTAACAGATGTAAAATAAGCACAATTTACTGTAATTAGAAGACAGATCTTGAAAGAGTTTTTCCAGTAGGCAATGATGGGATATAGAGGTTTATCTGTGAATGGACTCTTTTATTTCAAAAAAATATCAGATGAGGGGGAAGAAATATGATTTATTTATAATGCCTTAGTTGTTGATTTTGTAGAATTTTGGTTTCTGCTTCAGCTCTTATTCATAGCTACTAACTAGCATACAGAGAAAATATTGCTTACTTATTTAAAGAATTTTTTTAAGATAGTGAAAATTCCCAGTGATTTAACTTGTTTATTTGTGTAGATTCTGTTCTCCCCCTACAAACTTACTTTTAAATTTTTCACAGAATGGAATAGTAAGCAGAACCACTATTTTATTCATTCACTCAACAAATATTTATTGAACATTTAGTATGTGCCAGGTACTCAAGTAGGCATTGGGAGTACTGTGTTGAACAAAAGTGGTCCTACCTTCATGGAGTTTATTGTCTCACAGGATAAATGAGTAATAAGTAAACACACAAATAAATAAATACAAATAATAATGAGTGCTTTGAGCAAAAGAATAATAAGTTCTGTGAAAGAGAAAATATGGGGTGGAATCTGAGCTGAGGAGTCAGGATGGCCTCGTCCAGGTAGCCTGACATTTAGAGTAAATTCTGAATGAAGAGAGAGGTCATTTGCTTAAAGAACCAAGTGGAGAGCCTTTAAGGCTGAGGGAAACGTGTGTGAAAGGACTTTGGCTTATCAGACTCTTAGAGTAGCTGGTCTGGCAAGAGACAACCTGGAAGTTTCTCTACCTTTAGCTTACCACTGAACAAAGTGCTCTAGGCCTTATGGTTGCTTTGGAGCCTAGATACCCAGGTGAGTACCAGAGACCAACCTAGACAAGTCACCCAATAAAGATACATGTTGACAGCCTGCTTATAGGTTCAGCCAGTTCAATAAGGTGAGCTTCCACAGTATTCCTAGATTCTACAGCCTCAGATAATCATGTCCCAGTGAATTCCATCTCTGCTTCATTGCTTTCCATTAGTGGGGAATGCCTGTTTGCCGAATTGCTGTGCCTCACCTTGGTTAGGGTTAATGATTGAGGCAGATCTGCCCTTCAGAAAAAGTGAAAACAGCAACAGAGAGTGAGAGCAAGAACTGGAGCCAAGGAAGCAGTACCTGCCAACAACTTCTGTTCCTTCCCTTTCCTTTGGCATGACTGCCCAGGGAGCCCCTAGTGACTGCTTATGGTGAGCTGTTTGTTTCGCAATTGACAAAGGAGAGAGCCCTTTCTGACATTTTTGCCCAGACGCCCCAGATTTCTCAGTATGAAACTGCCAAATACGCAACTTTGGGTGGATATTTGGCTGAATCACTTTGAAGGGCCTGTCAGTGCCTAAAACGAAAATTGTTAGAAAGCAGAGGAGGTTGGTTGCCAGCAACCATGAA
Source organism: Cynopterus sphinx (assembly GCA_030015415.1). Classification (NCBI taxonomy): domain Eukaryota; kingdom Metazoa; phylum Chordata; class Mammalia; order Chiroptera; family Pteropodidae; genus Cynopterus; species Cynopterus sphinx. Next base: position 86,612,562 of record CM057388.1, read on the forward strand.
ATGGTAATGACCAAATCATTTATTTTTGCAATGAAATGTCATCCCCTAACACTATAAAGGCAAGGTTTTTTTCTAGCTTAAAAGTAGTGACTACCTATAAAAAAAAAATCTTTAGTAGTGATTGTGTGTGCCATGCACATATACACATCTGCCCCAGTCCCTCTCCCATCCTCCTAAACTTCCTCCACTTTCCTGGAGCCCAGCTGCAACTGGGATGACTTAAGAGATTGGCTGATTGTGAGAGATAACCCCACGAAATGAAGGGGAGTTCATTTGGTTATTTATAAGATGGTATGTGGTTGACTTTAACCACATCAGAAAGTTAGTAGGCAGTAATAGACTATATAGCCTACAACACAATATGGGTTTTTTACCAATCTGTTCAAGTCTAGCAATATTTGCTTCTAGGAGACATGACACTTGATAAGGTTTAACTGTTTGTGTCTACTCAGTAGCAGGGAAATCAGGCAATATCTCTAATTCTGTACCTTTAATTTTTAAACTCTGGTGTGTGTGTGTGTGTGTGTGTGTGTGTGTGTGTGTGTGTGTGTGTGTGTGTAGAAGGAAGAGACTGGAAAATACATTGTGGGCTGAAACTGAAACTGGGGAGTGGAAGAGGATCTACTATTTCTTTGAAAACAGCCATTAAGATACTATTCTCTAGGGCCAATTCCTGGGCAGCTTTAACCATATACAAAGTTTTAGGTCCTTCTTTATGTTTTTCCATATTATATCTTGTGTTAGAATCAGTGAAAAAATATACTACCATAAAATTTATTTTTAAATAATACTTTACAATCCTTTTGGCTTGAAAATATTTTGATAATATCTGCATATTCTAAATTGAAAAGTAAGATGGTTCCATTTAGCTCTCATTATAGTTTGGTTTTAGAAGTATCTTTGGATCACAGTCATCAGTCCAAAGATTTTGATCTGTTTCTTTTCAAGACAAGTGGTATTATCCAAAGTCATTTGTGATTATTAGTGTGAGATCCATTTTGTAAGTAGGTCTGGTGTTAAGAAAGGTTATAGAGACATTGCCATTTAGCCATGGACCTTGGTCATCTGAATGTGGCAGCTGCTTTTACCTCACTGCATTTGAAGCCCACACTTATGGAACTCCTGTTATGCAATGGTTTGGGACAGCCCACTGGAAAAAGCAGCTCTGGTGTGTGTGAATTCCTCCTTCTGATCCTCTTGTAGGTTTAGCTCAAAGGGGAATTATAAATTAGGCCAACTCTGTAATTTCTGTCCCATTGCTAACTCTTTAAGAACCCTCTAACCCTTAGTCCACATGTATCTAATTCTACTTCCTTAGCTTCAGTTTTTTTTATTTGTAACATGACTAGACAAGCTGTAAGTGCTCCCCAAATTCTGACAGTTGACAGATCTAATGAATTTGCCAGCACAAAGGAATGTGGCCATTTTCCAACACTTTTTTTTTAGTTTGGAGAAACCCATTTTACATGTTCTTTCTTATGATACCCTTTCAAGAGGAAAATATGACCCGTTTCCAGTGTCATAAAGTTAACACTTGACAGCTCTGCATAAGGAAGCTTTTTGTTTCTCTGTAGAAGGGGTACAGTATGCCATGGACACCAGGGCAGGCACCTGTACCTGACAAGGTGATACAGACATGTGAGGCAGATGGGGCAGGCAGTCCTTACAGGAGCCAAAATCATCAATACCATCTCAGTCTTCCCACGAAGTTGGCCTCACTCAGAAGCATGATGATTTAGAGCAGATTTCTAAATTAGCAGTCCTGGGTTACAATATCAGCTCTCCTGTTTACTAACTATTTAACCTTGAGCAAGTTAATTAACTTCTATGTGCCTCAGTTTCCTAATCAGTAAAACATGAATAATTTACTGTTGCGAAGATTGAATGAAAGAGTCATGTTCCACAGGCTGTCCTGTCGCATGTGTCCAGTACTCTTTCTGGTCTAAAATTAACTTTTGTGAGGTGTCTGATCTGGAATAAGTAACTGTCCAAGAGATAGTTTTTCCCAGCCTTAGTCTCTCTAGGTTCACATGTAATTGATAACAACCAAAATGGTGGAAAACTATCTGATGACAAGGAAAACATGGTCATTTTTACTTAAACAATTGTCTCCCCTACTTGCAGAGGGCTTAACAGAACTCACACCTGAAGGCTCTTGGAGTTGACAAAAGAGATTTAGAAAAGAAGATTCTCTGGGGGTTCTCTATGTCTTCAGAGACCCAAACAAGAGAAAACAAATTGTGGCTAGACTCAGGGAAGACATTTTACCACAGATGGATAAAATGCTGGGCCAGATTCCCAAAACAGGTTATATAGTGTCTTTCCCTGGTAAATTGGGAAAAGAATGGCTGGTCATCTGTCCTAGATTGTCTCATAGGTCATCAGGGTAGGAACAGTCCTTAGAGGCCATCTTATCCAGGCCTCAATTTTAAGATGAGAATGCTAAGACTCAGAGAAAGGGAACAATTGCGCTATGGTCATGCAGGTAATCATTGGCAGACAGGATTTAAATTGTAGCTCAACAGATGATGCCACTGTACCATACTGGTCTTCTAAGGCACTCAAACTGTTGTCCCTTCTAGTCCTGGAATGCTCTATAGTACCAACATACTAAAAAGTAATTGAGGCCCACCCAGGAGGATTCAAAGGTATTGAGCAGTGCCCAACTTGCAATTTCTGCAGTTTATCCGTCTGATTTTGGAGCTCTTGCTGTCAAAGTATTTCAGCCAAGTCTCCTCACTCAACCGACTTGTCTTCTTAGCTTACCATTTGAAAGCAGCTGTGGTTAAATCAGAGCTTGCTGACTCAGCCCATGTAGTAAGGATGACTAAACCCAAGAATTTCCTTGGGGGGCTGGGGATGGAAAATATATATTTTTCAAATGCATTTTTTTCAGGGAAAAATTCTGATAAGTCAGGAGCTGGTCCACAATGAGCCCATGAGGAAAAGTAGCAGGCTGTCACTGTTCAGCCCAAGGCAGTATTTTGCAGATGTTTTCCTTTCCTTTCCTTTCCTTTCCTTCCTTTCCTTTCCTTTCCTTTCCTTTCCTTTCCTTCCTTTCCTTTCTCTGTCTCTGTCTCTGTCTCTGTCTCTGTCTCTTTCTCTTTCTCTTTCTCTTTCTCTTCCCTTCCCTTCTCTTCCCTTCCCTTCCCTTCCCTTCTCTTTCTTTTCCTCAACAGCACTGTGGCTTTCTCAGCACCATTTTGGTCTGGCCAGCATTTGCACTGAGCATCTGCCAACTGGCACAGCTCAAAGCCAAGGGGAGTGAATATCTCCCCTGACGGGAGAAGCCTTTCACATTCCCCTGCTCAGAGGCCTTCCCCCGGGGATGAATAGGACTGATCTGCTTTATCTCAACACAGCTTCAATTCTGGGCCCACCTTGAACTCAAAAGAGAAGATCATTTATGCTGACTGATCAGAAAACAGTGTGGCTGGCTTCCATCTCTCGAGTGTACTCTGGGGAATTTACAATCTAGAGTACAGTCATTATTTTTTAGGTCTAAATACCACACAGACATTGGACAACTTTAGGAAAAGAACATTGACCTTCAGTTGGACCACTAACCAGCTTAAGGCATTAATTCAGTGAAACTAAAATTTGTGTAAATATTTCAAGGCTCTTGGCTGGGAAGGAATCTGCCTTACTCAATTTGAAAGTTGGAGAATCTGGTGCATTTGGGGGCAATATAGTTTTACAACTTGCAAATTTAAAAAAGGGGAGTAGGAAAAGAGGGAGAGTGAACATACTCAGCTATCTTGAGGGGTCTGCCTCATCTTCTTCCTATCCCTTACCACCCCCACTTGTGTGTTCACAAGGAGAAAACAAGACCAACTGCCTTTGAGGTCTTAAAATGGGTCAGGGATTTATTTTTGATAAGTGAGTAACAGTTTCTTATTCCAATGGAGGGAATGTTCTGGAACAGGTAATAGGGAGCAATGGAAAATAATCTGTTCTAAGAAGAGAGGGAAGAAAGGAGAGGAGAGAGGGAAAGTGTCCCACTTCCTTGCCACCTAGCAGTGTGAGCTTGAAAGTATTATTTTATTTTTATAAGCCTGTTTTTTATTCTTTAAGCACCCACTTAAGCTACATATAGTTCCTGGTAATAATTTGGCCTCAATACATGTTTTCTGAATGAGAAAGTGCAAGCAAGAGAACAAGAGAGTGAATGCATGCATGACAGAACAATAAGGATTTGTGTAGTTCTCATGGTTTGAAACAAATGAAATAATGGTTATGGACCCTGTTTGTCTAACATTTTACAGTAAATAAAGTATTAATATACTCACTCTATTATTTGAATATTACAAGACACCTGTGAGATAAGCAAGGTAAGGATTGTTATCTGTCTGATAGAGGGAAGTGAGGCTCAGAGAGACGAGAGGCAATATATAAAGGAACTAGGGCTCCAGATCCCGTGCTCTTTTGAACACACTACACAACCTCTGATTTTAAATGAAAAAGTTTTTAAAGGAGAAAGTGCTAAAGGACCATTGCGTCCGATCTATCCCTTGCAACCCTTTGTATGAGGGCTCGAACATTGGAGGTACAAGAAATTTCAGGCTGTGACTAACAATGGTAGTAAAGATTATGGTGAGAACTTGTCTACTCAAAACACAAGAGGCCTTGGAATGACTTGGGTTGGAATTATCCAATATTTTTGTGAAAGAACAATAGGGACTCTGATTGGCAAGGAACTAACAGTTTTTATTTAGAATAGGATGGGCCAATGCAAGGAGGTTGACTGCAGACTCAGGTGAGCAAGCCAGGGTTTGGCCTTTCATGGAGTTATCAGCTGCATAGCAGAAATCTGAATCTTGTAATCTGCATCTTCTCTAGGCTTACATAGGTCTTAGAACCTTTGACTATAGTCTAGTCTCCATCCAATGAAGCCACTCCTGCTTCTTGAGCAGACACCCACCCTCTAGTGACAAGAAAAAACCAAAAAACTTACTACTACTGTATGTATAGTTTCTAGCCCTGTATTCTGGTGAGTTCTAATGATGGTCATCTACGCCATCATTATTTCTGAAAAAATGGGACACTAGGGGAATACAGAGATGTCCATTGCAAAAGCACCTCACATAGGCAGTTAGGAAAAGTTACATGAAAACAAAATTTTCATAAAGCAAATCCTGGTTTTTGTGCCCTCGGTTGGTTTGTTACCTAAATAAATCATTGTCCTCTACCACTTTTTAAAACATAAAACTAGTTTTGCTTAAAGTAGGAGTTTTTGAAATAGGGTCTGTAGTTCTCAGACAAGTTACAGAAAACTGTGAACTTTTCTGAAACTATGTGCAAAATTGTGTGTTTGAATTTATACATTTTCCTGAGAAGAGAATCTACAGCTTTCCTTAGATTGTCAAAGGAGTCTACCTGAAAAAATGTTCAGAACTACTGGCTTAGAGGAAGGTAAAACTGTAGTTGTGTTTATTAATCTCACAATATGCAACTACTTCCACTGCAATTTATTAGAAAGGTGGCTTTGTTTCTGTCAGTTGTGATGGTCTGGTTCTCTTTCCTTCTGCTGCTTCTGAAGGATGGGTACCCATGGACATACCAGAAAGATTTGATATTCTCCCTGCCCTATTTGCATGGTAATGGCTGTACCAATAGGATTTGAGCAGTGGAATAAGGTATTTGATAAAATTTCCACGTTTTTGTCTTCAGTTCTCAATCTCAGAGTACAACCTATAAGGCAGACATGTCTGTTGCATGGCTTGAGCTTTAGAGGCAGACAACTCTATGATCTTGGGCAAGTCACTTAATTTCTCTGAGCTTCAGTTTCTTCATCTGATAGATGGGGATTATAACAGAATTGTTGTGAGGATTATAAGTGAGATAAGGGCTATAATGTGCTTGACACATAGTAAATGCTCAATAAATAATAATGCTAACAGTATCTGTGTCAGGTGATCAAGTCCTTACAAAGATCCAAAACTCTTTTCTGAGGACATGGATAGCTCTGTCTGGAGGCTGCCTAGGGCCATGGTCAGTGATCCATTCATAGGCATGGGACCTTTGTCATTATGCTTTGGCCTATTCAACAGTTGTCCTCTGCTAAAAGATTTTGAGGAGCACTCAAACCATTTTTGGTTATTGAACCCAGCAGTTCTATGCAGGAGTTTGGGCTGTATCTATAGGAGGCTAGTACAATCATATCAATTCCAAACCTTCAGGTGATTCTTTGGCCCAGCAGCAATAACAGTATATAAGGGGTTTTCCCACCCCTGACCCTAAGCCTTAATAGCCAGGTGAGTTCAGCAGGAAAGATAGTGGAGAAGCCATTTATTGTGGCAATAATATAAGCAGGTCTGGGGCTTTTGAAGATTTAGTGAAAATGCAGTGTTTTATAAAAAATTTTGGTTACAGAGGCCCTGCTTGCCAAAACAAGAAGGGAAGGGGTCCAGACTTGATGTGGTAGGCGATGAGGAGCAGCTGAGTGTGGCAATAGAGGGGCAAGAAAAGGGAATGGAGTCAGAGTCCAGCTGGAATAAGAATCCAGACTCAAATGGTCAGAGTCCAGGCTAAGATGAGGCCATGGAAACAAAGAAAGGGGAATGATGACAAAGAGCTTGCTGGTCTCTGAAGTGTTTGCCTAAAGTAACACAAAGACTTTTTTTTTTTGATAGAAGTGAACTGATTTGGGGTCTTCATATTTCTCTAGTATGAGCCATGCTTCTTTCATACAGAAGCACGTGACCTGCTTTAAGACAACCAAGCAAAATAACTTGTGAAGGAAGGAATCCAAGAGGTTATTCTTTGTTTAACAAAATGGTTCTTTACCAAAGGATACACAGAGAGGTCTTTGATTTAGAAACTTACCTAAGGTTTTATGAGTGTTAGTGCCCTGTGTATATCCTGGGGAGGCTCTTGGGTGTAGAGTGACAAAATACCTCTACAGTCCCCCTCCTCAGCCCCTGCCCAGGGTTCTACATGGTATAACAGGTCTTGTGAAGCTTTTTAGGTGGAAAAACACCTGTTAGCCTGTGTAGATTGGTCATGGACTTGGTACAGAAGTGAACCAATTTTGTTGACATTTCAGCAAGAAAGGTACAGAAGAGAGGTCTGCAAAGGGGCTCAGACTTCAGTTCCCTGGATTCTCTTGGCATTTCTTTATCAGATTTGAGCATTTCCCTTGAGGAAGAAAATCCAGTGCTGTGAAGTGGTTTTTCACTACTGTTCAAGACACCCTGTTATGGGTCACTAGAGCGAACAATCATGTTAGCTGAGTCTCTGAAGCACCATTTTTATTGGTGCTGTGTGTGTCTTAGATGCCCAAGCCTGGCTCCATCCAGATATACCATAGACTACAAATAGGATGACTAGACTTGCCCTGCCCTGTCCCCAAGGCAGGGGTCATGCACTTGATGAAGTTTACCAATAGGCGAGATTCAGCACTGACTCAGCTGAGTGAAGGTACCATACACGTGTGCTTTCTGGAAAAAGAGGATCTTAATTTTACAAACTTTAAAGGAATATAAAGATGACTTTGTTGTATTTGAATTACCTTTGCTCAATGAATAAAACCCTATGGCTTCAGGGCTTAGAGAAAACTGTGTAAAGATCACATATTTCCTTATGCATATTTTTATCTACATAGATATATTTCCTTATATACACATGTCTGAGGACTGTTCACTGGTTCCCACTGAAACTGATTGTTTCATGTGTGTGACTTCTGTCTGTCCATCTAGGTGGTAAGTCCTTAGCTTGTTATCTGAGCTTGTAGATGCTGAGGGGTCATATGTAGTTGTGTTTGAGGGCCAAAGGCTAAAACTAAGACCCTGATATTTTTTAAACTGTATTGGAGAAAAACTGCAAGCAGTTTGTAACTTACAAGAGATGAAACTTTTGATATTCATTTAGGACAAACTATTCTTGTTTTAACGATGATAGCAGCTCCTGTATATTGAGAGTTTCCTGTGTGCCTGGCACTGTGCTAAAGTTTTTACATATGTAATCTCATTCAAGTTTCACAACATTCCTAAAAATGAGGAATGATTTTTATCCCCAGATAACAGATGAGGAAAGTGATAGGAGAGATTAAGGGACGGAAGGTAAGGCACTTCAATGGAGAGCTAGGATTTGAACTCATTATCTTAATGACCATGCAGACCTTCCCCAGGAAAACTGCTCAAAATTATTCTCCATGCAACTTTTAAGCAAATACTCTAATGAAATTTAAGTGTGGCTCAAGTAGCAAAAATGGCTTTGTGAGGAAAAACATGTATAAAGTTATCTACATGGCAGGCAGGGAGTCATTTCTGAAAGCTAGTGTGCTGTTGGGGCAATTGTGTCTTGGCTGGGGTGGGAACAATGAAGTTAAGGGCATAGCATGGAGGCTGACAGCAGTCCCTTAAACTGGGCTTGAGCTCTGAGAAAGAAAGAGAGGGCAAAGCTCCAGAGGCTAATAGTACTGGGAAGCTGAGGCATCAGAGACAGTGCTTCTAGGCTTCAGTGTCCTAGAGTTGGGTGGGAGGACATCCACCTCCTTGCAATGGCCTACATTTCTCTGGTGCCTGGTGTCTTTTTTGTCATATTTTCTAACTGATTATTACAGGATATAAGAAAGGTTTTGATTTCTGTGTCTTTACTATATAACTACTACACTGAATTCTCATTAACTCTAATGTAAAATTATAAATCATTCACATCTCATGGGTTTTCTAGATAAGCAAACACACACACACACACACACACACACACACACACACACACACACACACACACACATATGTTCTCCACTTTGCAAATTAAAGAAACTGAGGTTCAGAGAAGTTTAGTAACTTCCTCTAGGTTATACAGCTAGTGATAGTGCATGAATTAAAAAATAAGCCTATTTTCAGATCCTGAGTTCTAAATTACTATATAATAACATCCCTCCTATACATATGACATTTTTTATACAAATAGGATAATACTATACACATTCTTTACAACCTCCTTCTTTCACTTAACAATATACTGTTATATAATAACAATATACTTAACATCTTTCCTGTATGCCTAAATATTATTCAAAAATAAGATTTTAATGTATTCATAAAATACCTTTATCATAAAAGAATAATTACCATTTATTGAGTGTGTAAAATGTGTCAGACATTTTAACACAGATTATTCCATATTAAGCTGTGTTTATATGAGGCCAGGATTACTGGTTGTTACAATCATATCAGTTAAAAACTCCAGCCTGCCACTCTCCTATCTGGTGGCACCCTAGCCTGTCACCCCTAACCAGCTATGGAGCTGTGGAATTTGCATAGATTACTGTGTCATCTAATGTAAAATGTCCATGTCTTATTTATGTGGGTACAAAGCAAGCAACAAGTTTCTGGGCTGGGCAGAGATCATGGCTCTTGAGAGTGACTCTTGATGTTGGAAGGGGTTCCTGGGTGAGACCTAATGTTACTAATATAAGTAAGGGAACCAAGAAAAACTGTTCTCTAATTTCCTGGAAGCCTTGAGATGATTCTGGAACCCAAGGAAAACTGGCAGAGAGAGATTCCAGGAGGTGCAGGAGCCAAAGGTGAACAGGCCCCATTGGCTTGAGGGTGACAAGATTTAGTAAAAACATCAACGTTAATATCTTGCCCACAAATATGATCCTTTCCATGATGCGCAATGTCTACTTAATGCATATTGGCTACTACGCACTATTGTGTACCCCTCCCCTCCGCAAATCCATATTTTGAAACCCTAACCCCCAATGTGATGGTATTTGGAGATGGGGCCTTTGGAAGGCAATTAGGTTTAAATGAGGCCCTGAGGATGGGCTGTTGTGATGGGATTACTGCCCTTATAAGAAAAGATATCAGAGAGCTTGCTCTCCCTCTCTTGCCACTGGACATTTACTTCAACTGATGACCTACATTTTGAAAGTGTTAGAGAAGAATGGTTTACGCCTCTCGGATGGCTCTCAGCATAGCATTAGAAAAGATATTTTATTCATTCTTTTGAAAAGACTCCAAAAATAATTATTGAGTGTCTATTATGTGACAGGAACACTTCTAGACAGTGACCAAGGCAGAGATAATCCCTGATTTCATGTAGCAACTTATAGTCAGGTAGTGAAAAGATAATCTTATAAATAATGACTGAATTCTAGTTGTTATGTGATACTAGTGAAAGAGAAGAGCAAGGGGCTATGAATGGATATAACAGGCGGTCATGACCTAGAGAGAGAAGGTAAAATTGCTTCTCTGAGGAAGATGAGTCATGATGGATAAGTAGGAGTTATCCAGGCAAAAGGTATTCATGTCTCTGTGTGTGTGCATGCACACATGGATGTAATAACAGACATGGTGGGAGATGACAATAACATTGCCAGCAGAAAGAATGACACCTCATCTTTTTTACTGTGATGAAATACACATAACAAAATTTACCATTTTAACCATTTTAAATTATACAATTCAGTGCCATAAACTGCGTTCATAATATTGTGCAGCCATCACCACTGTCTAGTTCCAGAAAATTTGCATCACCCTTAGAAGAAGTCCTCTACCCATTAAGTAGTCAGTCCCCATTCTTCCTTCCCCCAGCCTTAAGTAACCATTAATCTCTTTCTGTCTCTGTGGATTTATATACTGGATATTTCATATAACTGGGATCATATATTATTTCTCCTTTTGTGTCTGGCTTCTTTCACGTAATATAATGTTTTCAAGGTTCATCTATGTTGTAGCATGTATCAGTACTTCCCTTCTATAAATGAATATTCCATTGTATGGATATGCCATCTTTTGCTTATCTGTTCATAAGTTGATGGATATTTGGTTCGTTTCTACCTTTTGGCTATTGTGAATGGTGCTGCTATGCATATTCACGCACAAACTTTTGAATACCTGTTTGGAACTCTCTGGGGTTTATATCTATAAGTGGAGTTGCTGTGTCGTATGGTAATACTGTGTTTAATTTATTCAGGAATAAGAGAATAGCATCACTTTTATTAAAAAAAAAAAAACCAATGACCCAAATGCAATCATTTGAAACTAAAATTTTAAACATTATAGTCTGAGCAGATTAGTGACAAAGTGAATCTTACCCACAATGAAGAAAACCAAAGTGAGTCATTCTATGTATACTCATCACTACAGTTAGAAAAACCACACAAACACCATTTTCTATTGACCAGCCCAATGACGAGCATGAGCCTTCTTAAGTCTGAAGTGGGACTGTTTGTCACAGCACCCAGTCACCACTGAGACTAATGATCCCCTCAACCATCTGTGAGTACCTTGAGTACAAGGGCATATCTGAATCATCTCTGTCATTCCAGTACCTGGCACAGTCAATTTTTGTTGATAGAAAGAAGACAGAAATGCCACCCAGGCTCCTGGGAGAGATGATTGTGTTTCTCTGTGTCATGCCTCTACAGTGTATTGAACCATCCCCTACCCTCACAGTAACCTCCTTTCCATCATCCATCACTTTGGGTGGCACTACTACTGCCACTCAGTGATGAGCAAGCCAGATTATAGCACTTTTCACATAGAGAAATTGGCAAATTTCAGAAACTGATGTTTGTTAGACCCATGTATCCTGATTCTTGTTTTGGACAATATGACCATCATTCCCATAGACAAATCCCCTAGTGTAGGGTGTTTGCCTTTTTCTACCATAAAATGGGAATCCTATTACTAGTTTCTAGTCATCTCACAACATTGTGGGGAAAGTCAAAGCAGATATGAAAGCTGTATGTATGAACATCCCTGGGCTTGTGGAGTTCTCACCAAGTAGGCAGTGACAGGGCTTGATCCCCTTTGGAGACTGTCACTGCTGTTGAAATTGAATATGCTGGTGTGGGAACAAATGCTGTCTTTGTCACAGGCTCAACTACAGGGGTCTCTCCTTCCCTAAGCTGCAGCTGAGGCTAAGTACTTGGGATCCCTAGGCCAGCTGTTGTGAAGTAAATGCCAGGCAGTAGGTAAGGCAGGATTCAGAACTGGGCAGACAGCCAGGCTTGAGCGGGAACACTGACTGGGGAAAGTCACAAAGTTGGCAAACAAGTGTTCTCTGAGGGGGTTTAAAACATACAATCTTGATTCTAAGGAAGATAAAGCACCAATGGACAGGAGCGGGGGGTGCTGTTTAGAAATTCCTACTTTAACTCACTATCAGTTGAAGAAGATTCTAGTACTAGAAATGCACTGTGAGCAGTGTTTCCCGAGGAGGCTTCCCTTGGATCATAGAAAGATAGCCACACCCTGTGAAGTTCCCTGAGAGCTTAAAAGGGCAGTGTTGTTTCCACTGAGAAAGAATGATAGCCTCACATAATGGTATCCTTATTCTCTAAACCTCAGACCTTGCACGATGAGGGGCAAATGAGCCTGCAGGCCCAGGAGGACCGGGAAAGCTTGGCAAAACAGAAATGCTTTTAGCTTGCTTTCTAGTCAACGTGGAAGGTCTTTCCTAGGAAGATTGTGGGATCAGAGTCAGGGGTCTGTTTAAACTCTATTCCTAGAAGGGCTGTTAAACCATACCAAGATATCGTTTCATTTGATAATGTCTGATAAAAGTTTCCAGGTGGACATATCTTCTACCGTATTTGATGGATTTCAGTGAAATATAGTACGAGCTTAGAGGTTATAGAGATAAAAGACTGATGAGAAAAAGATAATTAAAGTCATTGTTTTAAATCAGAATGAGAATAGTGGTATTTCTGAGTTGTGGGATTTCTATCACACAAAAAGGGAAAGTCGCTAGCCTGGCAGTAGCTCTCAAAGTCAGCTTATCAACCAGTTGTTAGGAAATAGAGCCCCAAATTGGACTTCAATATAGCCTTGACCAACTTCGGGATGCTTATGGTATTGCATCAGACATGCTTATGTTGGGGACCACTTCCAAAATTCCGACTAATTTCCTAGGCCAACAAAACCATGTCAGCATATGAGTTACATCCCTAGTGTCTTCCCAGGGGATTTTTTTTTTCAGCTCTAGTGCTGGGGACTGATTCTATTAGGCTGGGGAGAAATTGTGTTGGGCAAGAGCCATGTGGATCCCTGTGCTCCAGTTCCACCTCTGTTGCCAATTAACTGGCATTCCAAGTGAGTCTTTGATCCAATCTGTGTCTTGGTATATTCAGTGGTTAAAAAGATACTTTAATTTGATGATTTCGTCCCTTCCAGCTTCAAAAATAAAAATGTCTGTTTCTTTGGATTCAACAAAGAATTATTGGGCATATGCAGATCACCTAATTTTGTAAATTTTTTTAGGCTTGAAAGGGATCTTAAAGGTCGTTGAGGCCAACTCCTTTATTGTACAGACGTAGAAACCTAGACCTAAAAAGAAGGGAGTTGCTCGACTAGTGCAGTATCAGTTAGAGATCAGGTTTCTCGATACCCATTCCAGTGCATTTTCCACTATATTTATTTGTAAATCAGTAATACATGAGCATGGTTTTACAATATCAAATAATACAAAAGATCTTGTAATAAAAAACAACACTCCCAGACCCACTCCTCAGAGGCAACCATTTTTACCAGAGTCTATTTTCAATTCATCTGATGGTTACTTTAGTATCTCTAGATAATATGCCTCTACTCTCATTTCTTCATGTATCCATTTTGGACCTTATCTATTGTCTCCTTGCTATAAAAACTGAGGATTTAACTCACTTAAGATTATTTCTAATCTCCTCTCTTTCCTCCATCTCCCCATTTTTGATAGTGTTATCTTTATGAGATTTTTAAATTAACTTCAAAATAGCATAAAGTACAATTTATTGTTGGTATACAGTTCTATGAGTTTAGACAAATATAGTACAACTACCACCACAATCAAGATGTAGAACAGTTATAAGAGTTTCCATGCTGGATTGTGGCCCAGTAAATCTCCTGTAATTTAAATAATGGTAATTTCTTTAAAATTAAAAAAAAAAAAAGATGTACAACAGTTCTATCACCCTACCCTCCACCCCCAATCCCTGATAAGCTCTGACCTGTTTTATGTTACTATAATTTTGATTTTTCTAGAATGTTATAGAAACGAAACCATAGAGTATGTGATCTTTTGAGACTGCTTCTTTCACTCAGTATAATTTTTTTGGGAATCATGCATCAGTAGTTCATTCTTTTGTATTGCTGTATTCTATTACATGGATGTACTACAGTTTATTCACAAGGTGAAGGACATTTGGGTTGTTTGATAACATTATTTTTAGTTATTTCTTTGGTTATCTTTTATAAATTAATTTATTTTAATTAAATTCAAGTATATAATACATTGGTTAGACATTTATATAGTTTATAAAATGATCCCCCTAATTGCTTCTTCTCTCTTCTGGTTTTCCACCTAGCCAATATATTAATGCTAACTGCATTCCCTATGCCATGCTCTCTATTCCTGTGACCATCTATCAACTACTTATTTGTACTTCTTTAACCCTTCACCTCATTCTCTCTGCCCCCAAACCCCCTTCCCTCTGTCTGTCATCAAATTGTCCACTGTATTTGTGAGTCAGTTTTTTTTATTAGTTTGCTCTATTTGTTTCTTAGATTCTGCATAAGTGAAATCATATGGTATTTATCTTTCTCTGTCGGACTTATTTCACCCAGCATAATACCTCTAGGTCCATCCTTTTCATTTCAAATAGTAGGATATCATATTTTTAATGGCTGATTAATATTCCATTGTGTATATGAACCATAACTTCTTTATCCAATCGTCTGTTGATGGGCACTTAGGTTGCTTCCATATCTTGGCTATTGTAAATTGTGCTGCCATGAATATTGGGGTGCATAGATCTTTATGAATTATTGTTTCAGTTTTCTTTGGAGAAGTATCCAGAAGTGCAATTGCTGGGTCAAAGGTGTATCCATTTTTAATTTTTTGAGACACCTCCAGACTGTTTTTCACAGCGGCTATACTAATTTGTAGTCCCACCAATAATGTATGAGGGTTCCCTTTTCTCCACATTCTCGCCAACACTCGTTCTTTGTTTTATTGATGATAGCCCTTCTGACAGATGTGAGATAATATCTCATTGTGGTTTTATAATTTGCATTTCTCTGATGATTAGTGACCTTGAGCTTCTTTTCACATGTGTATTATCCATCTGTATTTCCTCTTTGGAGAAGTATCTCTTCAGGTCTTCTGTCCATTTTTTAATTGAATTGTTTGTTTTTTGTTGTTGGATTGTGTGAGTTCTTTATATATTTTGGATATTAACTTCTTATCAGATGTATCATTAGCAAATATCTTCTCTCAAACAGATTGTTGTCTTTTAGTTTTGTTGATGGTTTCCTTTGCTGTACAAAAACTTTTTAGTTTGATGTAGTCCCATTTGTTTAGTTTTTTCTTTTGTTTCTTTAGCCTGAGGAGATATATCTGAAAAGAAATTACTACTAATAATGTCAGAGAGTTTACTGCCTATGTTTTTTTCTAGAAGTTTTATGGTTTCAGGTCCTACATTTAAGTTTTTAATCTATTTTGAGTCTTTTCTTGTATACAGTGTAAGAAGGTGGTCCAGCTACTTCTTTTTTTTTTTGCATATGTCTTCCATTTTCTCAACACCATTTACTGATGAGACTGTCTTTACCCCATTTTATATTCTTACCACCTTTGTCATATATTAATTGAACATATAAGCATGGATTTATTTCTAGGCTCTCTATTCTGTTCCATTGATCAATGTATCTGTTTTAGTGCCAGGATCATGCTGTTCTGATTACTGTAGACTTTTACTATGTTTTGGTATCACATAGTGTGATACCTCCAACTTTGTTCTTCTTTCTCCATATTGCCATGGCTATTCAGGGTCTTTTATGATTCCATATAAATTTTAGGATTATTTGTTCTAGCAAAATGAAAAATGCCATTGGTATTTTGATAAGAATTGCATTGAATTTATAGATTTTGGGGGCTACTATGGCCATTTTAATGATGTTGATTCTTCCTACCCATGAGCACGGTATATGTTTCCATTTATTTGTATCTTCTTCAATTTCTTTTTTCAGTGACATAATTTTCTGAGAACAGATCTTTTACCTCCTTGGTAAATTTGATTCCTAGGCATTTTATAGTTTTTGATGCAACTATAAATGGGATTGTTTTCTTAATTTCTCTTTCTGAAAGTTTATCATCGGTGTGTAAAAATGCCACTGACTTCTGAATATTTATTTTGTAACCTGCTACTTTACTGAATTCATCGATCAGTTTTAACAGTTTTTTGGTGGAATCTTTAGGGTTCTCTATATATAGTATCATGTCATCAGCAAATGGTTATCATTTTTATTAAAATTATTGAAGTGACAATGGTTAATAAAATCAAATAACTTTCAAGTGTACAATTCAATAATACATCATATGCATATTGCATTGTGTGTTCACTACCCACAGATGAATTCCTTCTGTCACTAAATATTTAATCCCCTTTCCCCTATCTACCTCCCACATCCTTCCTTCCTTCTGGTAACCAGTAATCCATTGTCCATGTCCATGAGTCTCTAATAGTTTGTCATGTTTGTTTGTTACTTTGAGTTTTATATCCTACATGTAAGTGAAATCATATGATTCTCAACTTTTTTCTGTTTGACTAATTGAAATCATCTACTTAAGCCTCTATTTCTTGAGCCATCATGTACTATACTTATATATATAGATCTTCCTTTTCAGAATAGTAAATGCTTTTGACTGGATTTTAAAACATAATACTTTTATTTATTTAGTCTCAGTTTTATATGGATTTAATTTGCAGGTGTACTTTTTCATGGGGGTGGGAGAGCTTGTTTAAATGCTGTCAGCAGGCCTGTTCAGGACTACTGATATTCTAAATGTCTCCTGGAGCATAGGGCCTTTTCTAGTAGCAGGTGTGCCTGTTGCTGGGAAGATATACATGTACTTTCTGTCCTGATCATTGCTAACTCAGACAGTAATTTTTGGGAAAAAGACCTTTCTTCATGTGGATTTCAGCTTTTGTCTGTCATGCTTTTTCTGTTCCAGCTGCCTTCTCCAGTAAGCACAAAGCCACATTTCAAAGGACACTGACAAATTATCCCCAGCTGCCAGAAGGAGGTTAGCTGTCTGTGTGTTCTGTGTCCCTGATAACCAACAGGTTAACTTTCTAAAGGGAACTGACAAAAGCAGAAATTGTCCTTTCACCCAAATGTTTTTTTTTCTTATTAAAGAGATGTGTATTTGTAATAATCCTCTTCATTCTTACACTAATTTATACCAAGAAATACAGTGTAAATGATTACAACTGAACCCTTTTGTTTGTAAAATTCCCATTGATACATTTCTTTTTTAAAAGGATTTACAAGATGTTAATTATTAGTAAAAATTTGTTAGCACAGTGTCTTCCCTCAAAGAGTAGCCATTTAAATGTTGAATAACAACAGACCTAGCCATAGAGATTCATATGTTGCTGCATTTTACTTTCATTTTAAATCTTTGTATGTATGTTATCAACCAGGCACTTAAACTGCATAACAAAAGTGAGTCTAATGCCTACCACAGTACCCTACACATAGCAGGGGCTCAGTAACTGCCTTTTGAATTGAAATGTTCCAAAAGTATCATGTATACATGATGGTGAAAGTATTCTGTATTAATGCAATGAGTCAGGCATTCTCAAACACTACTGTGAATGCAAACTGATACTACACTCCCACAGGGAAATTTGGCAAATGTTCCAAAGCCTTTACTATGTCTTTATCCTTTCATCCAGTAACTCTCTTTGTAAGAACTTATCCCTCCAAAATAATAGAGATGCATAAAAAGATATAAATACTAGGAAATTTATTATAACATCATTTAAAATAGAGAAAAAGTAGAAAAAGTAGACACAACTTAAATGTCTATATTATAAAATCTTGTACAGTAACACTTATACTATAAAGTGCTATGTGGTTATTTAAAATAATGTTTAGTGGCATGGGGAAATACTTGCTACCTAAATTAAGTTGGGGTAGAGAGATTATACAAATGAACATACAGTATTACATCAAGTGTGTGTGTGTGTGTGTGTGTGTGTGCGTGTGTGTGTGTGTAGAAAAGAAAAGAAGACTGAAAAGAAGTAAATAGAAATGTTAACAATGGTTACCTCTAGGTTGTAGGATTGTGAGTTATTTTTGTTTTCTATTTTCTGTAATTTTCAGATTCTCTACAATGAGCTTATATTACTTTATAATCTAAAAATATATAAAAATAAAAATATATACAATCTAAAAATATATATGTAATGAGCTTATATTACTTTACAATCTAAAAATATTACTTTACAATCTAAAAATCTAAAAATAAAAATCTTTAATTTGAAAGAAATACATACTATTTATGATAGATGGAGGACTTACATTTGTAAAATCCTAGTAACAAGATGTGGAACCATTTTTAGAATCAAAGTCAACCCTTCAGATGCGATGTGGAAAATCACAGCAGTATTTTGTCTTCAGAAAGACAAAATGAAGCCCATCTTTCTAGGTTTAAGTTTTATTAGCCCCATTTTGATACTGAAAGGCAAATGTGTTTATTCTTTCATCTAGGCCTAGTTAGGTTACATACTTCTTTCTCCCCATCCCCACCCCTTTTTTAAACTTTCCAGATCTGTGGAAAAAATGTTGAGCAAATTGGAAATAAATAAAGTTCAATTTCTTTAAGATACCACAAAGCCCTCCTTTCCTGTGTACTAATGGCTACCTGCCCATTGTACTCCCCAGAGTGGAAGGCTAGAATCAGCCCAAATGCAGGCTTTTCTGATTCAAGCACGAAAACTGAAAATGTTCGAAAGAGAGAAAAACATAAAATGTTTGAGGAGACTGAGACATATGTACAACCTCTGCTCCCCTGCATTCTTATCTTCACAAAATATAAGCTGGTGGGCTCTGCTGGGGAAAAAAAAACTATTAAGTAAAAATTCAGTAATAGAAGAAAGATACAGTAAAGATTGTTCACATTTCAAAGAAATCTCAGACTCCTAGAACTTTAGAGCTGGAAGGAAAATATTCCAACAAGTAAGTCTCTATCCAAATACCAGATACCGTGTTGGGTGCTGACCAAATGTTATCTCATTAAAAAAAAAAAATCTAGCAATGCACCTGTTTAACAACTAAGGATATCAAAGCCCAGGGAGGGGTTTTGAATTGCCTTGAATCACATATTTTGTTGGCTCCAAAGTTGGGACAAGGTCCTACATCCTCTGGAGACATCAGATGAAAAGAAGAAAAGGTGGGTTTTTCTCGGATAATCTGCCGCTCAGCTTCAGGTTGTCCAAATACTTACCCTGCCATTGTGCTTGGATATTTTGGTAACACTCCAGCTAATCAGGTTCAAAATCAAATGTATAATCTTCCACTTGTCTCTAAGTCACCCAGAATCTGAACCAAAGTCTGTTTGGTTTTTAACTCACTTTTACCCCACACAGTCTGTTAACAAGTCTTGTCAATTTTTCCTTCAAAAAGTATCTCCAAAAAGATACAAACTTCCAATTATAAAATAAATAAGTCAAGAAGATGTAATGTAAAAAAAGGTAACTATAGTTAAAAGTACTATGTTGTATACAGTTGACCTTAGACAATATAGATTGGAGGTACTGATTCCCCGGTACAGTCAGAAATCTGCATTTAACTTTTGACTCCCAAAAAACCTAACTATAGTCATCCCTCGATATCTGCAGGGAATTGGTTCCAGGATACCTGTGGATACCACATGTTTAGATGCTCAAGTCCTTTATATGAAATGGTGAGATCAATGCATACAGTCGGCCCTCTGCATCCATATATTCAATCAACCATAGGTCAAAAATAGTACAGATATTTATTTTAAAATTCCACATATAAATGAACCTGCATAGTCCAAACCAGTACTGTTCCAGGGTCAATCGTATTTGAAAGTTGCTAAGATATTAGATCTGAAATTTTTTTGTCACAAGAAAAAAAAGATTTGTAACTATGTATGATGACAGATGTTAACTAGACTTATTGTGGTAAACATTTTCAATGTATGCAAATATCAAATAATTGTTATACACCTGAAATTAATATAATTTTATATGTCATTTATATCTCAATTTAAAAAAAAATTACCTCCAGGTCCTACCCAATCTACAATATTACCCAATCTTTACCTTCTTAACACATCTCTCTTGACAGATTTCTTCTTGACAACTCCAGCCCACACTGCTGCCTCTCTTCTGGCTTCATACAGCAATTTAGTCTGTGGCACACAATTCAGTTTAGCACCTGTAATTCAGGGGCAATTAGCCTTTTTTTAGCAGCATTCATTAATGCAACAAGCATAAAATGAATGTGTACCATATGACAGGCTCTGAAATGGAGAAGAATTCATTTGTCTTGTCTGCCTAACTAGACATTAAATACCCTGAGAGGAGAGGTTATGGCTTTCTCTATAGCCTATTAAACACCATTGAGGTCTGAGCACATATTGAAGACTTTTTTTTTTTTTGTTCGTGAGAAGAACAAATCTAGGGAATCTGTCACTAGCTCTGCAGCTGGAGAATTTCAGGGAAGCCTTAATCTATGGTTCTGCTTCAACTTCTCACAAGTCACATGGGTATGATCCCCTCAGTCATTGAAGACAGCATATTAAAAGATGACTTTTTAACACCATACCTTAAGAAATAAGTGATGAGATTTCACTAATAATAGATATGGGATCCAATAAGTCAACTGGAGACTTCTGCCTCCAAAAAGATGGAGTAGATGTATTCTTTTATGTATTCTTCTCACTAAGTACAGCTAAAACCCCTGGATATTATATAAAAACAAATATAAGAAGACCAATAAAGGTAGAGAGAAGGCAGACTGGCTAAGGACTTTAGGCACCAAAGTATGACATGATAGTGAGTTCCCTACATTTTCTTTTTGTCTCGCTTATCCCAGAGTGGCTGCTGAAGAAGCCAGTAATTCAGAAAAACAAGAAAAAAGCCTGCTCTCTCCAGTCAAAGGACCAGGAAAAGGCTCAGCCTAGTAAGATACAAAAGTTTTAGACAAATACTGCTCTACTATAGCCAAATACCACAGGCAAAACTGTGACCCTAACCCTCACTTATGCCAGCAAATGCCAAGTGGGAAACCTGATGTTCTACCCCAATCTGGCAGTAACAAGGCAGCAGCCCCTTTTCTCCTGCCAGAGCAGAGTCAGAAAACAAAAACCAGCTAAAACAGAAGGTTGAAATAAAATCCAGAGTCTCATTACATGATACCCAAAACAAAGAATATTCATCTGAAAATCATTCATCATAGCAAGAACTAGGAAGATCTCTAACTGAATGAAAAAAAAGATGATCAATAGGTGCCAAAACTAAAATAATGGAGATATTAAAATTATCTAACAATGATTTTGATGTAGGTATCACAGAAGTGCTTCAATGAACAAATAAAAAGAATAGAAAGTCTCAGCAAAGAAACAAAAAAGTCTTAGCATTAATGAACTTGAAGATATAACTCTAGAAATTATATTCAGAGAAAGTAGACTGGAAAAAAAATGAAAAGAGCCTGAGGCACCTTTGGGACTATAGTGAAAAATATAACATTCACATCACTGAAGTCCCAGAAAGGGAGAAGAAAGAGAAGCTGAAAAGTATTTGAAAAAATAATGGCTTAAATTTTCCAAAATTGGGAAAAGATACAAACCTGCATATTCATAAAGCTGAATGCCCAAAGTAGACCCAAAGAAATTCACACTAAGACACATCACAGTCAAAATTCTGAACACTAAAGACAAAGGGGGGAAAAAAACAGGGAAATAATGTTTTGAATAAAGGGTTAGCACAATTTTCAAGTTCTGAAAGAAAAGACTGCAAGCCCAGATTCCTATATCCTGCTAAAATATTCTTCAGGGATGAAAGAAAAATCAAGGCATTATTACATGAGAAAAATTAAGAATCTATTACCATCACACCTACCTTAAATATAGCTAAAAGAAATTATCTTAACAGAAAGGAAATTAAAGAAGAAATCTTGGAACACAGTAAGCAAAAAATTAATCAATCCAATAGACTTTCCTTCCTCTCTTGAGTCTTCAAAATTATATTTGATGGTTAATGCAAAAATTATAACACTATCTGAATGGTTCTAAATATATGTAAAGGAAACATTTAAGACAATTATGTTAACTGAGGAAGGTAAAGGGACATAAACAAAATTAAGTTATATACTCAAAACCATGACAGATAAATCAAAATTATATTCAGAAAATATTCAAGTAACCAACAAGAAGGCAGAAAAGGAAACAAAATAATAGAAAACAGAAAAAATAAAATAAAATGGTAGACTTAGACTCTAATATATCAATAATTTAATCAAATATAAATGGTCTAAATACACCTATTACAGCATGGAGATTGTGGAGTGAATGAAAAATTATGACCCAATGATAGGCACTCTACAAGAAACTCACTTCAAATATAATGAAATAGGGAGATTGAAAGTAAATAGTTAGAAATATATATCATGCCAACATTAATAAAAAGAAAGCATGAGTGTCTTTATTAATATCAGATAGGCTTCAGAGTAAAGAAAATACCAGAGACAAAGAGGGACGTTATGATATATGATAATAACATAATAAAAGAATTAATTCTTCAATGAATTGAATTTGTTCTTTATATATATATAAAAATTAGATATATTGGAGAGGAGAGGGTGAGAGAGAGAGATTTTCATAAATTGGTTTGCGCAACTGTGGAGGCTAGTAAGTCCAAATCTGTAGATCAGGCCAGCAGGCTGGAGACCCATGGAATGGGTTGATATTGCTGCTCACATCTGCAGTCTGCTGGAGAAATCTTTCTTCCTTAGGGAAGGTCAATCTTCTTCTTAAGGCCTTCAACTGATGGGATGAGGCCCACCTATATAGTGGACGACAATCTGCCTTACTCAAAGTCTACTGAATAAATAAATGTTAATATTAAAAAAATACATTCACAGAAACACCCAGATGTGTTTCACCAAATACCTGGGTATCATGGCCCAGCCAAGTTGACACATAAAATAAACCATCACAAACCATATCCTAAGTCTCATAACTTATAGAAACATTAACTCAAAATGGATCATTAACTTAAATGTAAAACTATATAACATTAAGAAATAAACCTAGGAGAAGTTCTTCGGAACCTAGACTTGATACCAAAAGCACAATATAGAAAAGGGAAAATCAACAAATTGGACCTAATCAAAATGTAAAACTTATGTTTTGTGAAAAACCTTATTAAGAAGATAAAAAAGAAAGCTACAGAGTGGGAGAAAATATTTGGAAACCACACAAGTGACAAATGACCTATATCTAGAATATATAAAGAACTTTTAAAAACTTTACAATAAAAAAAAAGTCTCTCAGAAAATGGGTGAAGTACATGGAGATACATTTCACCAAAGAGGAAATACAGATGGCAAATCCATGCAAACACGTTCATTGTCATTAGCCATTAGGAGAATACAAATTTGGAACACCATTAGATGTTACTACACACCTATTAGAACAGCTGAAAAACAAAACAGTGACAATACCAAATGCTGATGAGAAGAGAAAAACTGGATCTCTCAGCTATTGTTGATGGTAATGTGAAATGTTACAACTACTCTGGAAAAACAGTTTGGCAGTTTCTTATAAAACTAAATATGCAATTAACTTAGGGCCCAGACATCATACTCCTGGGCATTTGTCCCAGAGAAATGAAAACTAACATCCACACAAGGTCTTGTACATGAATGTTTATAGCAGCTTTATTTGCATTTATTTATTTATGTATTTATTTATTTATTTATTCAATTATAGTTGACATTTAATATTATTTTATATTAGTTTCAGGTATACAGCATAGTATTTAGACATTTACATAACTTATGAAGTGATCACCCTGATAAATGTAGTACCCATATGACACCATACATAATTATTACAATCTTATTAATTATATTTCTTATGCTGAACTTTACATCCTCATGACTATTTTCTGGCATTTCTTAATCCTTCACCTTTTTCAGCCAGCCCCTGAACCCCTCTCCTTTCTGGCAAATATCAGTATGTTCTCTGTATCAATGAGTCTGTTTCTATTTTGTTTTCTTGTTTATTTTGTTCTTTAAACTCCACACATAAGTGAGATAATATCTGTCTTTCTATGACTGACTTATTTTACTTAGCATAATACACTCTAGGTCCATCCATGTTGTTGAAAATGGTAAGATTGCATTTTTATGGCCGAGTAATACTCCATTGTACACCACCAATTCTTTATCTAATCATCTCTTCATCAACACGTAGGCTGCTTCCATATCTTGGCTATTGTGAATAATGCTACAGTGAGCATAGGGGTGCATATGCCTTTTCAAACAGTGTTTTGAATTTCTTCAGATAAATGCCCAGAAGTGGAATTGCTAGGTTACAAGGTAGCATTATTTTTATTTTTTGTATGTGGAACCTCCATACTGTTTTCCATAGCGGCTGCACCAATTTGCAATCCCAGCAACAGTGCATGAGGGTTCCCTTTTCTCAGCATCCTCACCAACATTTGTTGGTTTATTGATGATGGCCATTCTGACAAGTGTGAAGTGATATTTTGTTGTGTTTTTAATTTGCATTTACTGATGATTAGTGACATTAAGCATCTTTTCATATGTCTATTGGCCATTTGCATGTCCACTTTGGAAAAATGCCTATTCAAATCCTCTGGCCATTTTTTAATTGGAGTGTTTGGTTTTGTTTGTTTGTTTGTTTGTTTTGTTTTTTTTGTTTTTTTGTTTTTTTGTTTTTTTGGTGTTGAGTTGTGAGAGTTACTTATAAATTTTGGATATTAACCTCTTATCAGATGTATCATTGGTAAGTATCTTCTCTCATTCAGTGGGCTGTCTTTTTGTTTTGTTGATGATTTCCTTTGCTGTGCAAAAACTATTTAGTCAGATGTAGTCCCATTTGTTTATTTTTTTCTTATGTTTCCCTTGCCTAAGAAGATATATCAGAAAAATATTACTAAGAGCAATGTTAGAGAGTTTACTGTCTATGTTTTCTTCTAGGAGTGTTATGGTTTTGAGTCTTACATTTAAGTCTTTAATCCATTTTTGAATTTATTCTTTTATATGGTGTAAAGATATGGTTTAGGGGGTTTTTTTGCATGTATCTGTCCAGTTTTCCCCAACACCATTTATCAAATAGATTCTTTGTCAAATTGTATATTCTTGCCTCCTTTATCATAGATTAAATAATCATATAGGCATAGATTTATTTCTGGGCTCTCTACTCTGTTCCATTGATCTATTTGTCTGTTTTTATGCCAGTACCATACTGTTTTGATTACTGTAGCCTTGTAGTATACTTTATTATCAGGTATTGTGTTACCTCCAACTTTGTTCTTTCTCAGGATTGCTGTGGCTATCCAGGTCTCTTATGGTTCCATATAAATTTTAGGATTATTTGTTCTAGTTCTGTGAAAAATGCCATTGGTGTTTTCATAAGAATTGCATTGAATCTACATATTGTTTTGGGTTGCATGGCCATTTTAACAATGTTAAATGTTTCAATTAATGACCATGGTATATCCTTTCATTTACTTGTATTGTCTTCAATTTCTTTCTTCTGTAGCAGCTTTATTTGTAGTAGTCAAAACCTGAAAACAAACAAATTGTCTTCTGTTAGTTGAACAAACTGTGGTACAATGAAAAGGAATGGACTGTGGTATTATAAAAAGGAATAGACAACTTAGATGGACCTCAAGGGTATTATTCTGAGCAGCATAATAGTTTGCATAAACCTCTCCACCCCTGACTCTCCATCCACCCACTCCCAACACTCCAAACTGCAAACATTCTAAATTTCGTTCCCTAGGATTCAAAAGACAAATTGGCCAGAAGAAGCACCCCAGGTGATTTCAATGTAATGGCAGTGGATGAGGAGTGGCAGTCTCTAAGGCAATGTTTTGTTAAATATTATTGTTATCATCCCACATCTACAAGACACATACTTGCACGTGCATGTGCACACACATACACACACATGCTTAAGATGACAAAATTTTCATTCAGGGAAATCCCTGCCTTTATTGACTCATTTAAAAAGATAAAGACTCACCTGAGCTGTGCTCAGATGAGGGGAAAATGTGATGGCTGGTAGCAGCATACGGAAAAGAGTAGCAGGGAAGGGAATATAAAACTGACAAGAGTTGCAAGGGAGAGGGTTGTGCTGACCTGTGCTCTAGCTCTGTAGCTTTGGTCTTGGCCATTCTGACGACACATGCTCCCTGTCTTTCTCATCTGCATCCCCATTTCTGGGTCTGAGAACTGATATGAAAATGTCTCTTCTTCAGGGAGGCTCTTTCAGACCCTAGAGTGTATAGATCCCTGTGTTACACACTATTACAACACTTGAACTTAACCTTGGTATCATTTATCACAATTGTAATTATACGTTTGCAAGATTAACTATTTAATGTTAAATAATGATGCATGAGTTTCTACTTAATGTGTCTCCCATTTGAGACTATAAACTATGAATGTAGAAACACTGTCTCAGCTTACTTTTGTATATTTCCAGGACCAAACGCAGTGCTGGTCTATGGATAGATGAATGAAGGCAAGTAGGTAGGTCATGGCTGAATTAAACAGTTACTTAAAATCATATAAAGGAAACTTTGTATTTATTGTCTCTCTTACAAGGAAAACCATTACTTATCCTGTTTATCACATTGGATAAGACTGAATAGATACAGAAATGCTTTGTAGTAAAAAGCACTGTTAAACTACATGGGCTGACAAAAAAGCAATGGCTTTCTACACTCTGAGCTTTGGGAGCCCACTGTACATTCTTTAAGGCATGAAGTCTCAAGCCCTGGATGTACCATGAATGAAAATATGGACATCAACACTATGTGTCCACCGATGGGAGGTGATCTCTTTCCACCCACCAAGGATCCCTTCAGATCATCTAGTAGAGCCTGGGGGTTGATGGAACCATTTGCAATGTTAGAGTGCTGGTGCCTACCCAGGCTAATTAAGGACTGGTAGATTTCAAAAATTATGATTTCCATTATCTGTGTTTATTTTCCCAAAGGGAAAAACTGAGTCGGAAGTACACAAAAGATTTAAACTTCTACTTTAGAATCCAAATGCTCTTCTTCATGCTTCTCCAGGTTTCCCATTCTCTGTCACTTACATTGGAGCCCTCTTTACCAGCCAGTAAGGAAACATGATTCTTCCAGTGAAGGAATCACAGTATGCAGATGTTACACATCAGGACATTTCAGGGACAAATCCAACCTGTTTAGACTTTAACACATAAACTTGCCTTTTCTTCCCAATATACCATAATTTCCCCCCACCCCCATCATTTCATCCCGAGTCCCTTAGGGGAAACAAGGTTCTTGCTAGCTGAGTTCCACATTCAGTCCCCAAATCACAATGAACACTACTCTCTGCAAAGCCACCTGACAGCAGAGCTGTTGCTCAGCCCCCATTAAGTCAACTTCTTCCCACACTGTTCTTCTGCTTTCTGCTGCTCTTGGCTGAATTCGTCCCAAGTTTCTCCTCCTTTCCTATAGCCTATGCTTTCCACATCCTTGAGAATTCTTCAAGCTCCTCTCTCCCCTGGCTAATCATAATCTGGCTAGAACCTTTTATCACAGTGTTCTTCCCTACACCCACTCTACTCTTGTTTGATTTCCATGCTCTCTATCTCTGGGAATGGTCCTTTACCAGCAAGCGGCAATCACCAAACATCCACAGGTTCTTGAATTCACCTTAGTCTTCACTGCAAACAGGGTCTAATTCCAGTACACACAGAATGGGAGAGGTTATAGAAAAATGCTGTGCAAGATATTAATATTACTGAGTTTTAGAAGAGGAGTTTCCAGCAAGATAGTTAGACCTGGCAGTGGCTAATGAAATCATAAACAAGGAAAATCTACTCAAGGCCATTTTTGTAACCCTTTCCTATGTTCATTCTTTTTGTATGTGAACCTTATTCAAAGTACTCTGAAAAAGAATACGAGTACCAGAACCACATAAATTTGGTTTTCTTGGGCTCCACTACATTTTTTTAAGGATGGGAAATACTATACCAGTTCATAAAAACAAGAAATACATTGATGGTTGCTTTATTCTGCATGAAACGTGTTGTTTTTTATTCCTTGGAGATTACGAAAGAAGAATAAAAGGACGACCTCATTGATTTTAATGCCTGATCCTGCTCCACCTTATCTGCCACACTGAAACCTAGTGGGTCTCATAAATAACCTGATGAAGCCCAAAAGCCAAGACAGAGGCCATTGTAAGTAGCACTTAAATGAAGTAGTAAAAAAAGGAAAAATTGAGGAGTGTCTTGCTGGTGTCATCCTCTCACCCTTTGCCATTCTGTGCTGTGCCAGATCCCTCTTTCATGAAATTGTTCAGGGGAACTGAGGGATTTAAGTGCTAGCCCTATTAGAGCAACTGTGTCCTATCAAGCTCCACAAGAGAAGGCTTCATGAGAGGATGTCTGGTTTCTGTGGAAAGAGAACCATCCTTAGTTTCACTTTCTTGCTAGGGAGTGATCCTTGGGCACAAATCATCGAAATTCTTTGGGTCTCAGTTTCCTGCTGTATAACATGGAGATGATAACAGTGCCTACCTCAGAATGTTGTGAAGATAAAATGAGGCAAGCTTTGTGAAGCTGTAAGTGCAGTTCTGGCATAAAGTTAGAGATGAGAAGGAGGAAGAAAAGAGGGAGCAAGGAGGGCAGAAAGGAATAAAAGGAGAGGGAGAAAGTGACATAATGACCTTGGGTTCCACTGGAAAAAAGGGGCCTGGCAGCAGGGAAGTCTCTCTCCTTTCCCTACACCTCTCCCTTTCCCAGCCCAATTCAAGGCTTGTTTCACAAACCCTTAGGTTTAACAGCTGAGACTGTGTTCCTAAGTTCACAGCTGTGCTGTCCTGTGTACCTGGGTGGAATGTTGCTCTCACCTGACTGCAATTACAAAATTGTTTTAAGAGGAATAAAGTACTTTTTTTTTCAAAAGGAAGGCTGAGCTTGTATTTGTTCACAGTGAATGTTAAAATTCAGAAGATGATGACTTTGTTTACTAACCACGTATGCCTTTCATAAAGAGATGCCTTTTCCCCCTCCCACTGCTGTGGGTTCCAGAAGCAGGGCAGGCAGTGGGGTATGGAAATGTAATTTGTTGGTCCAGACCCCAAAATTATTTACAAAGCACATGATTTGCTATCAGAAAAAAAAGTGTTTTAACAGAAATGGGCAAATCTTAGATATCCTCTATGTAAAAAAACCTTTCCTACAGTTATGAAAAGACATTTTAAATTTTAAATGAAAGCCTTGTTGGCAGTACATTCTTATCACTAAGGTCCATCAAAGCATCATATTGAGGGGAAGAAGGTCACATCAGAATTGCCACCTTTGTGTCCTGAAATCTCCTCAGTAATACTGTGACTCCAGAAGTAGGCAAGGGTCCTTCTTTGTACCCCTGGTTCACTCTCCTACCCCTTGTGCATCTAATGTCAAAGCATAAGTTGGTAGCAGATACCAAAAGATAGAATAAAGCCAGCATCAGGTCAACTTTAACAGTTCTGTACAGAAGTCCAACTTTAAATTCTACCCTTCATAGAAGCAGCTCCTCTCCTGCAGCTGCTCTCCACCAGCTGCCTAGCCAGCTGCCATTCAGCCAAAATTACCCTTACCTCAGAGTCCCTTCCACACCTTTTGGGGGCTCATTCACTGACCCAGTAGCTGGAATTGCCCACATTGGATGTCAGCTCTGGTTTCACCAATATACAATAAAAAGGCAACTTATAGATACCCCTCCTTCTCAGCATGTGTAGAATGAGATAAAAACAAGCTTGCTGAGTCAGACCCCATAAACCAGATCAAGCCTGAGATGATGTCAGTGTGGAACCAATCAAGAAGTTACAAGGGTTAAAAAGGACTGGGTTAACAGTTCTCTTAAAAAATACACACACACACACACACACACACACACACACACACACACACTCACATATATATATGTGTATATATATATAATTTTTTAAAAAATTTAATCATATCACAAATAGGGTGGAATCTTCACACTCTTTTTTCCAAATACGTATTGTTTTGATATTTGGTGGGGAGTTTTGCCTGGTTTTGTGTCATTTGCAGAATATGTGGGTACCAAGAGATTGGATGTGAAATTGAGGCTGGGAGCTTTCAGGGAGAAAGAGGTAAAGAATCAATAATTCAAGATCCAAATCACTGTTGCTTCTGTGATGAGAGGTTGTCACACAGGCAGTGAAGGACATATTAATTTTCCAACAACGTAGTTTGAAAATCAGCACATCAAATGAAATATTTAAGATCAAGGAAAAGCCAAATGCATATTCTTAATGTGTGTCCTTAAGGGATATTTTTATGGAAGGAAATCTTATTTGAAACAACTGTCAGAACAGAAGTTGAGCTTATGAAAGGCACTGAGAAGCCATGGCACATAACATTTTAAAATATTGCCATAGCAGAGGACCTGAACAGACACTTCCCCCAAGACAGACAAATGCCCAATAAACATATAAAAAGATGCTCAACATTGCTACCTATTAGGGAAGTGCAAATCAAACCCACAATGTGATACCACCTCACATGTGTTAGAATAACTATCTTCAACAGGACAAGTAATAACAAGTGTTAGAGAAGTTGTGGGGAAAAGGGAACCCTCATACACTGCTGGAGGGAATATAAATTGGTACAACCACTGTGGAAAACAGTATGGATATATAGATAGATATAGATATAGATGATGATATAGATATAGATGATGATATAGATAGATAGATAGATAGATAGATATAGATATAGATGTAGATATAGATAGATACACACACACACACACACACACACACACACACACATGTACACACACGCACATGGAGTATTACTCAGCCATAAGAAGAGATGAAATACCACCATTTGTGACAATATGAGATAATCATGCTAAGCAAAATAAGTCAGACAGAAAAAAGTTGAAAACCATGTGATTTCTCCCATTTGTTGAAAACAACAAATGCACAAGACAAACAGAGGCTGAGGAACCCAGACAACAGTTTAGTGGTTACCAAAGGAAAATAGGGAGGGGGTAGCCAGATAAGGGTAAAAGGGGTCAAATATATGGTGACAGAAGGAAATCTAACTGGGTGATGAATACACAATGCAATATATATGATGGGCTGTTGAATTGTATACTTGAAACTTATTTGATTTTATTACTGTCACTCCAATAACTTTTAATTTAAAAAACCTTCAAAATATTGCCTATAAAAATATAATCTTCAGTCTCAATCCCTTTCATGGTTAGCATGCCCATTCAATGCTCATAGTGTTGATCTACCTGTATGTACAGGTGTCCTTATTCTTTTGCACATCATTCATGGCAAAACCTGGTAGTCATATTGCTTACATGTATAGAATAAAAATGGAAGTGGACTAGTGGATCTGTCATCTGGTACCCCACTGCTTGGTCTCAGGACAAGAAGGGAATCTCACAACGATGGATGGGTTTTAACTGAGTATCCCTTGAGAAACTCCCTAAGGCCAACATTAGAATGTTTTCTGTCCACAGCTAAGAGAGTCAAGAGTTCTGAACCCAAAGTAGAGAGAATCTGATCCACTCCCAAGCTTCTGTCTGGGTATCTTGAATGGTTTTGAAGGGTATTGCCTTGTAACCTGTGCAAAGTGAAGGAGAGAATTAAGGCTGGCCGCAATCCAGGGAAGGCCTCTGAGATAAATGTTGTGGAGGCATAGTCAGGAAAAGTTTGCAACGACTCTCATGTCTTTCTCCTCCATTCCCATATGCCTGCCTTCCAGCTCTCTTTTTTTCATTAATTTGAACATACATTCCTCAGGTATTTACCGAACACCTATTTCAGGCATAAGCCTGGGCTAGCCAAGGCAGGAGTATACAGAAAGCGTTTGTTTCCTCCTCTCCCTCTCAATGGGTCTTCTCTCCTCTCTCTCCCCATAATTCAGTGGTAACAGGGCTGGATAGAGGGATATCCAAAATTTGTCCCTGTAGGAGATAACTGTGCCAGGAATTTCCGGCAACCCCTGAGAATAGTGGCTCTAGTTGGGACTAACAAGAGGATGGAGGGAGGTGGGATGCAAGAAACCCTGCAGCCGGGCTGTCTGCCCAAGCCTATTCTATAGCTCCCATTTATGAGGCACTTGCTCTGTGCCATGCTCTGTACGTGTACTTTCTCATACCTCATTCAATACTTCAGTCCTCTGAGACAGTTATTATAACTGGCTCTCTTGTGTATGAGGAAACTGAGGCCAGGAGCGGGAAGTGACTTACCTAAGATCACACAGCTAGGAAGCAACAGAGCCCCAATTCCAACTTTGTCTATATATTTCCAATGCCCAGGCATTTAAAAAAAACCTCAAATATGGTTTCAATGTAAGCACAGTAATAGATCAGGAGGTTCTCAAAGGTATTATGAACCCTGTTTCAATGTGTTTTACATGAGTTTCTATATTCAACAATATAGTTTTAACAATACCTAACATTTATTGA
Source organism: Cynopterus sphinx (assembly GCA_030015415.1). NCBI lineage: Eukaryota > Metazoa > Chordata > Mammalia > Chiroptera > Pteropodidae > Cynopterus > Cynopterus sphinx. Next base: position 86,645,047 of record CM057388.1, read on the forward strand.
GTGCTTATGTGTCAGGAACGGATACAGTTTTATACTCCTGGCCTCATTTAATCATCACAACAACCCTATGAAGAATTTATTATTATTATTATTATTATTATTATTATTATTATTATTACTATTGATTATCCTCATTTTACAAATGAGAAAAACAATGTGTAGAAAGTAACATGCTCAAGATTAGACAGCTAGTAAGACAGTACAGTTTCATTCCAGGTTTCTCTGACAAGTCAAAGTTACTCAGCTTCCAGACTTTCCTGCCTTAAGCCCTCCAGTGCCTCATAATTTTGAAGAGTCTTTGCTCAGACTTTCTACCCATCCTTTTTCTGTCCATAGAAATGTGTCCATATAAATCTCATCTACTTCTTTCTATTAGGTGACCAAAGTCATTGTCTCCTCCATAACCTCCTCACCAAGACCACTTATTATTCCCAATATCCAATTAAGCAAGCCTAGAGATCCCAAAGATATTACTAACACCAAATATCCAGTTGCCCTAATAAATTAGTGGAATCCTAAGAAGAAAAGTAAAACCATGAATCCTGGTATTTAGAAATAATAAATACTACTTAAAATTTGGTTTAAAAAAGAAAGAAAGAAAGAAAGAACAACAGATCTACCATCTCCCACAAGTAAAATCTCTAAAAGGAAGGCAAAAAAGTCCTCCTCCCCGAAACTTAGTTCATTTTATAAATAATGATAAGGTGGCCCTTTTGAAAGTGTTGCTTACTCAGAGACTCAGAATTTAAACATACATCATGGTAATGGGGTATGTTCCTAATGACCATAACCCTTGATAAAGACAGTCCTTCCTATTTCCTTAATTATCTCCCCTCCCCTGGTTCTGTAGCAGTCATTTTGTGACAAGAGTTTCTTTTTCCATTTTCCAAGGAAGCAAAAATCAAGGAATGTTTCTCTTATGTCTCAAACCCATGTCTGGGTCATGCCCTTTGAGGACTTACTCAATTTCAGCTCCTACCTCTAGGCAGTAAGAAAAATTACTCTGAACAACTCATAGAATGAGCACCTGCTTCAGTTATTGCCCTAATGTGAAAACACAAATCCCTGGGCTTAGGAGAGTTTCGCCTTCCACACGAAATAGTCAGACCATTCTACTGGGTCAGCACTGTTTAGTTTAATATCCCAGTCTTGATTTCTAACAGGTGGGCACTACAGTTGTTCAACTCTTATTATGAGCCAGAGCATGGCTCAAAGAATGTAAGATTCTTCATAAAGAGTCTGAAAAAATGCCACATGGTATTTTTGGGGAAAAAAAATAAGCTTAATTCCTTTCTCCAGCATCTCAAGCTAATGGCTTTGACCAGGAATGAAGAGTGCCCAGCCCTGCTGGCTTTCTCTATATCCACTAAGTGGGTTCTTTTTTAGAGTGACTTTTGTCCCAGCAGTGAAGCCGTGTAGTTCTGGTTATTTAGAACATGGTACTAATGAAAAGTCTCCTACTGGCTCTACCATTTGGCTACCTGTATCCACCGCCAACCCCATTCAAACTCTGTTTGGAACTTCACAAACATTCAGGCTTGATAAATGAAGCCCAGCCTCCTTTTTAAAGACAGAACAAAATCAGAAAGAGACACAATCTCTATCTTCAGGGTAAATTAGAATTATGTGATCCCCCACTATTATAATAAATGTAAGAGTTAGAAAATGCATGGGACCCTTTCTCTATTCAGAAAGATTTCTTGAGTAAGCTTGCGGGCCACTCTTCACAATTCAGGGTTGCCATATTTGGTGGCTTTACACAGAACCATATACATTTCCCTTGTCAAAATAGATTGGGAAGCCCAGACTATACAGCATGTCCTGGGTATGCATGCAGCTCGTGGAATAATGTTGTACACTGAAATCATGAATGACGGCTTGCTCTCAAGAAGTCTAAAATATAAGGAGTATATAATGTAAACAGTGATCTAGAATTATCTTCTTTAAGTGCCTCTGAATTTCTGTCTCTCATTTATTACCTCCTTTTCCCCTTGATTTCCCCTGCTTGAAAGCTAATAATTGTCCCAACTCCCCATCACCCTAGACTCTGATCCCCATGAACAACCTATGCCTCTTTTTTATGTCTTCTTTTTTAAATGCCTTCCCAGTTTACTCTCTTAACATTAGCATATACTAGAAAGAAAACTATGGAAGTTCTATAAGCATGGCAGATGTTTTCAATGCTGTCTTACTAGCTTTGTGTCTTTAGTGAGTTTTCTAACCTTTCTGTTCCTCAGTCTATTCTATATATTGGGCTGTTAATAATAGTAACTACCACATAAGGTTACTGTGAGGATTAAGTGGGATATTCCACATAAAGCCCATTATTAGCACAGTGCTTCAATAAATGTTTGTTTCCTTCCTTCCTTCTTCAGGGGAATTTTAGTTTCTAGAGTCAGGCAGCTGCCTATGATGAAGGCCTTGTCTAACGCATGGGCTCAGTTTCTTTGTTCCCTTAATTTAGGAGTAAAAAGAAAACTTTAAAAAGTGATAGGGTACAGGGAAAGCTCAAAATACACACTCAGCTGGCATCTCACTGTTTCTTCCCTCTCTAGCCTGCGAATATTTTATTCTTCTTCTAGTCTTTTTCACATCCTGGGCTATTTTAAAAAGCTCAGTCTCTGCCCCTCACTGCCATTTGCCATCTTAGAACTTTGCTCAGCTATCTCCAGCTATGGGAAGTTGCTCCCAGAGGCCCTCTGTACTTTGATTTGTTTGGCTCCTTTGGCTGAGTTTAAGAGTCACTCCTATTACCTCTTCTAAATAACTAGGCCATCAGACACTAAAGCAAAAGTCACCATGGATCTTGAGCAGTAGTCCATAGGTCAAGCCATTTCAGATCTTTCCCTTCCTTTCCACACTGATTAACTCATAATGTCTTGCAATTTTGTCTAACTTGTAAAGGGGTAGAGAGACAGGCAGGCTGGTGTGAAGGCCTGAGGCCCAAATTGGGCCCACATTTCCACAGCTTTAACATGTGATGCCTATTTTGGGGGACCTTATGTGAGAGCTGCAAGGATCAAGGAAGATAATAGGAAAAAGCACACCTTATGGGGAGGGGGGTGGGGATCTCTATATAAATAAGGATGTCCACATTTTTTAAAATGCCTTATTTTTCAGATTTGTTGATATATATGACCCATATACATTTCAACAAACTTAAAATCTTTGGATTCTGCAATTGCTTAAAACATTGCAAAGAAGAATAAACATGGGGGGAGTGTCATTACTACTACTCCTTTCCATGGTTAAATAGAAAATTTGTATAATTTTGAGCACTCACCCTATAGCTGTTCTAGAGTCTCCATAGATAATAGTTCCAAGGAACAGGGCCACAACCTTTTCAGTCTAATGCAAGAAATTTGTAAAGAAAACCCCTGGTGTAGGCCTTGCAGAGACCATATTGCTTAGAAAGGACATGTCAGCCCCCCCGCCCCATGATTTAGAGCCAGGCAGTAAGCCCCATTTTGAGGACAGGTGACCCCCTGCTTTTCAAAAGTTCACTTTCTGCCACTTTGTTTTTATGAAAGATCTACATTAGTACCTCTTTTCTTTAACCTTAAGAAGTCTGAAGAGGATTTGCGCCTTGGCAAAAAAAAAAAAAAAAAAAAAAAAAAAAAAAAAAAAGCATAAAGAAAAAATGGCATTCAGCACTTATTTTGCAGCATGCACCCCAAGCAGCAAAAGTGGCTCTGCCAAGCTCTTTTCCCTGGAACTACACTCAGCATCTCAACATCAAGCCACCGTAGTTTTCAACTGTGTCTCTGAACATCTGTGCTTTATCTTGATTTATTTTGTGCATCCATTAGCAAGATGTGTCCTAAGGTAATTGCTTCTTCACTTTGGCTCTTTCAGCTTGTGAAAGGTTTCATAGGAATGCTCTACTTTCAGATAGTGGAGGAATGGGGGTGAGTGGGTATATTGGTCTATATCATGACTCACTTTCCCTTCTCTCCTGCCACCTTCACCTTGTAATTGCCACCAGCATCACTAAGCTCCAATCACAACAAAAACCTGGCTGATGGTCAGGTCCCTATTAGACAGTATTATATAGTCTTTTATATATTAGGAAGACCTATCTAAGTAACGAATGTGTGCATGCATAATGTGAAAATTCTCCCATGCCTGTTTTCTTAATATATATGCTAGTTATGAACATATTATGATTATGGTACTTAATTACGAGGACATTATGAGTTATGATATATTATGAACATATGCATGGGAATACACATACAAGCCATTCTGTGACAGAACCTTAAAGACCCTCTAATCTAGCCTCTCACATAGAACAGGAGTTCCCTCTCCAGCCATCCTGACAAGTGGACATCCAGCCTCTCTACCTGAATGCCTGCAGAGAACCAAGGAAACTCAGTTCTTCACCAGGCTTCTTCATTCATGTTTGAACAACTTTTAGAGTTAGGGAAGTTTTTCTGATATCGTACTGAAATCTCCTTCCCAAATTCTGTTTCTCCCATAGGTATCAAATACCAGCACAAGTACCCTTTTGATAGGCTCCTTTCTAACTTTTTGTCTCCATTCCTTGTTGTCTCATCATCTTTCTAATTCCAAATGGAATTTACAGTTGTAGCAAGGCATAGAGTCAGAACATTAATAGCTGCAAGCTCTTATCTCAGGAAGGAGGCATATGGGGCTGTTGTTCAATTTGGTGGGGAACATATATTTATTAGCTTGCTAGGGCTGCTGTACAAAGTACCACAAACAGGGTGGATTAAAACAATAGAAATTTATTTTCTCACAGTTCTGGAAACTAAAAGTCCAAGATCAAAGTGTCAGCAAGACCATGCTCTCTCTCATGGCTCTAGGAGAGGATCCTTCTTAGTCTCTTTCTAGTTTCTGGTGTTTGCTGACAATCCTTGGCATTCTTTGGCTTGTAAATGCATTGCTATAGTCACCTGGCTGTCTTCTCCCTGTGTGTCTTCACCTCATCTTTTCTCTGTGGTTGTCTCTGTGTCCAAACTTTCCCCTTTTGTTAGGACACCAATTATATTAGGTTACAGCCCACCCTAATGCCCTCATTTTAACTTGATTATCTCTTTAAAGACCCTATCTCCAAATAAGGTCACATTTCAAGGTTAGATCTTCAAGTATGAACTTTGGGGGATGCAATTCAACATATATATTTGCATATATATACTCATGCATATATGTGTGTGTATACATATACATACACACACACACATATATATGTGTGTATATATATATATACATATATAATATATATATATATACATATATATATATGTAAGTTCAAAGTCTTGGCCCTCAAGAAAAATTTTAGAAGAGTTTTATTCTTTGTTAAGGGAAAGACATATTGGCAGCAGGAAGGGGACCTCATCTGTTTGTTGTTAATATATATATTTTAACAGCATTATATATCACATATGTATATATTTTCAGATAAAATAATAGGTCGGCGTTTGTACGTTTAACATTATATAGAATGTATTCATTTTGAAATATTTATATAATATAATATATAAAGATGAACACAAGTTCAATCTATTATGCATATATTTTAACCAAGTACTAAGTGCATGAAGAAGATAGCAAGCCAACACTCTGCCCCAAGTATTTTGATATTACTAAGATAAGGAGCTATCACACCCAAAGTCAAACCTTTGTTATATCAAAGGTCAAGATGAAACAAATGGAGAGTGATATTTACTAGTGAAATTTGATAGCTTATGTGGAGATAGGATCAGTTTCAAAGCACTTTGGGGAGCTCTCTAGCTGAGAAATGCTGAAACAAAATCTGAAGTTGGTCTGGATCTCCCCCAGCCACCCTCCCTCCCTCTCTCTCTTCATCCACATTGGCAGAGCAGAGAGCCCAGCTCAGAGTAAGCTAAGGGTCAATTTGTGGTAGAAGAGACTTAACCCATCTTGCCTCCAACTTCCCCGGAATCTCTGTCATTTTCTGATTTCTACCTCTGTGCTCAGAACTGGTTTTGGATGTGTATATGTGCTCTGAAGAGAAGTCTGTGGTTTTGGTTCCTCTTTCCGGCTAACAAAAGCCATCCATGAGCAATTTCAGGGGCCTGTGTCCATTTGCCTCACTCCATCCAGTGCCGCTGGCAGGCCCCTTCTAAGCATCCCATCACCCCTCAGTACCTCATAGACCTGAGACCCAGTTCTGAGTATGCTGTGTTTCTCTGTTGCCTGGACTTGACCTGGTGGGATCTGGGGCTTTCTTCTTTCCTCCCATGTAAAGCCAGTCCAGGAGAGAGTTGCATCTTCTTTTCTCTGTAAAGGTTGACTTAATTAACTTGCCTGCGACCATCAGAGTGGGGATAGCCAGCAAATCTATGGTTGAGTCCAGACATACTAACATTGGTTCTCTTTGGTTTTTTGATAGAAGGAGGATAGTGACCAGGGATGAGAGATTAGTACAAGGAATGCTGGCTTCATTTGGAGTGGCTGGCTAAGAGCTAATTGACAGAGCAGTGGGTCCATTGAGCTGAACAGATGCAGATCCCTTGGTATCTGTGAGCCCAGTGGGCAGGCAGGGAGACAAGTGAGGAGGTTGTAATCCTTGACAGGGGCCCTGAACTCTCTACCAAGAAAGACTTTACTGCTACCCCAGGCCTTCAATTGGGAGTTTGGGGAAGAAGTGGGGCAGGGGGTTAGCCAGTAACCAGATTCAGGCCCTTAGGATCTAGACAAGGAGGCACAGAGGCAGCTGGTGATTTATGCTAGTTGTTTATTGATTCCTTTATTGTTTCATTTAATAAATATTTGCTGAGTACTCACTATGTTCCAGATACTCTAGTAGTCCAAGATCTACTTTTATAAGAAAGTTACAGTCCAAAGATTAAAGAATAAGGGGAAAATACTAGGGATCAGGACAAGAGCAGGAAACAGATTTGGGCTTTCTTTTTCTTTTTTTTTTTATGTATACACCATGTTTTCTTTATTCATCTGTCAACAGACACTTAGGTTGTTTCCATATCTTGTCTATTGTGAATAGTGCTGCTATGAACATGGGTGTATAGATATCTTCGAGATAGTGATTTCATCTCCAGATAAATACCCAGAAGTGGGATTGCTGAGTCATGTGGTAGTTCTATTTAACTTTTTAAATTAAATTTATTGGGGTGACATTGGTTAATAAAACTATGTAGGTTTCAAGTATATAATTCAACAATATGTCATATGTATATTGCATTGTGTGTTCACCACTCAGAGTTAAATCTCCCATCACCATATGTTTGTTTTTTGTTTGTTTTTAACAGTAAGGCACGCGCACACACACACACACATATTTACACTGTGTGTTCACCTCCCATAGTTAGGTTTCTTTTTTAATCCTCATTAATCCTCATTACCCTATCTACCTCCCCATCCCCCACCCTCTATTCTCTGGTAACCACTAGCCTATGGGCTTTCCTTTCTCTGTAGTTCTGTGTACCTGTCCATCCATCTGCCTCTTTCTTCCTCTCTCCCCCTCCGTGTGTGTGTGTGTGTGTGTGTGTGTGTGTGTGTGTGTAAGATTTGCTCTTCCCACAATGTTCTGGCCACAGAGCAATGCATCTTTACCTAGACCAGTATACATACATGCCTCCAAAATTGTGAGCACTTTAATAACAACCAATAGCCTTCCTATCAAAGGAAACTTTTCTAAACCTTTTCGCCCTCTTGGGAACCAAGGGATAGTGAATGGCACACACCACACACACACACACACACACACACACACACACACACACACAAAGGCACACATACACCCCAAGTGGCCAATTCTGGGTGGAGCATGCATAAGGTAGCTTTGGGTTTTGGAAAGATTCATGTTGGTCAAGTCAGTTAAAAATCAGGCAAACAGCCTGTAAAGTCAATTCTGGCTTGATATGTACTTAGGCCATCCTTCAGCTAGGGCTATATGTGTGCAGCTCACTTTAAGAAAACCTGTATCCCAAAATCCCAAATTTGAAAAGGAGGGAGGAATGTGCCTGACCAGTTTTGGAAGCTGTCAAGAGGGCTCATTTATTGACACAGGTGTATCAAAGAAGTGGTGAAGCCCTTGAAGGAGCATCTGATTCAATCTTCTGCCTTCTAATGGTAACACTTGAAATCGTCTCAGGTGAACAGGCCTTAATCTAGCTTTCACAGACTTCCAGAGACTCCTAATGGGTTAATGCAGCAGAGCTGCTTTGGAGTTGGGAGCTTGGCTCAGACACAAACTAACCTTATTTTTTTAAATGGGAAGAGACTCCAGGGCTTTGTGAAAAAAGGTGTGATTTTCTGAAAAGTCTAACTCAAATTATTAAATTAAAGATAAACTGAATTAAGGGCATGCATTTAGGAATCTTCTTAGATTTTATGAAAATTATAAAATATATCCTTTTGTTCAACTTTAAAATTAAACTAATTCAGCTTCTCTGCACCAAAGGGAAGGGGTTCCCATGACCTGATATTTGCAAGTTCCATTAAAGTCCAGCTTTCTGTATTTATTTGGAAATACTTATGTTCACTCAGGGTATGGTTTACCCTTGTCGTGGAGCCTTATTATTGTTTGATTTCACGTCTGACTATCACCTTTTAGTAACCAAATTTGCGATCCAGCAAAACCTTCTCTCTCTTACAAGAAGCTTGGGCTCTTATTTATTTCGCAACATTTATTTGTGCATGAGATGAACCATGACATTTAAACTATGCTTGATAGCTTAACAGATTATAAGAACAAAACCAGATGGCCCAAACAAAAATAATGCTTTGATTGCTTTCAAATTCAATGTCAAAAATTAAAAACAGCTTTCAAAAATCCTTGGCTTTTTTTCCAGAAATGAGTTTGGATTATATATGCATATAAAACACACACACACACACATACACACACACGCACGCACGCACGCACGCACACACTCCTTTCCCCCCAAAAAAAACTAGAAGCATATAAACCAAAAATTTAGCAATGGTTATTTTAAGGTTGTGAAGTGTTTTCTCTCTCTTTTTTTTCCCTATATCTCCCAATTTTGTACAATTACTGTTAGAATCAGAAAAACATTTTTAATGACTACTTTTAGTTTAATTTTAATGAAGTCTTTTCTAGGTTGAGTCAGGGTGTTTTCTTCTGTTGATAAAATGGATATTGTTAAACATTAGCAGTTCATAATTCTTCCACGCAAAATGATGAATACCGTGCAGTTACTTTTCACACTGTGTTTCACGAGGCTGGAAAACTGAACCAGACCCAGATTCTTTAGAATTAAGGTAAATTCTACAAAAGCAGTTATTTCATTTTCTAACTCACTTTAATGCACCTTTGACATCATTAGGGTAATTGCAATCCTCACTTTCTCTGAGAGCAGTGAACCAACTAATTCTTTAAAACTCGGCTTGAAAAAGAACCCCAATTTAAAAAGGCTCCCAAACCTTGAGATAGTTTGCAGGGCAAAGTTAAAATGCAGCTGTTTGAAGTTCTAAATTAAAGAGTTCAGAAAGTGTTAGGATTCTTTTTTCCGGTCTTGTTTTAAAAAAGAATCTTTATTTTAACTCGGATTCGTTTTTCTTCAAATCAGCTGCAAGAGAGCAAACAAACTTTGCTGCAAATCAAAGCCCTGACAGTTATATTTCCCTGAGATAATTGTATGTTGCTTTAGACTTTCCTTTTCCCCTCTGTTTCCTTTTGTTTTGACAACAAGATTCTGGGAAAACAATATACAAATGATAACTATGCTGTCATGAGTATACTGAATTTTAAAAATAAATAGCTGTCGACCCCAAAATCCTCCAGGAGCCTATGGAGTGAGTTCTTTTTCCAAACCGTTCCAAAACCAGATGTGGAAATGTTTAACTGATTCCCCTCCTCACTTCCCATGCAAAGAGTTCATATGTGTCTCTGACGACATCAGAGCAGATGGGGAGGCAAAAATCCTGTCTACTTTCAAGGAGATTTGTGTTACACTTCTCAATTCACTCACCAAAACTACAAAACAAATTTGGACTGAAGCTTTTGTCTCTTTTGAAAAGTTTTTTTTTTCTTTCTAAGATGAAAGATTCTGTGTTTAGACCAATATCCAATCTCTTCCTTATAAGACATTAAGAAATATTTTATATTCCCAGAACAAACTATTTCATGTTTTTTAAACATATTTATTAAGAAAGGCTTATTAAGGAGTTCTTGAGAAAAAAAAAAAAAAGAAGAAACCCTGTTAAAGAAACTATTAGAAAATGTATATGCATAAACCACATTTAGAAAAACAGAAAGTTACTGTACCCTGTAGCTGCTAGGAAAACAAACATTTTGCATCCGGGTGTCATTAGCAGCTCTGGTTTTTCTGGCCTCTTTATAGCTCAGTTCAGGATAGTATGTACCAACAACTGAGCCCTGCTTGGCTACACAAAAGCATCTAAACACATTGCTTCTGGAATGTCCCATGGATAATTTGCAATCAAATCAAAATGGAGCTATGGTAATGCAAACTTTGAGACCTGTTTTTTGACAGCCCAGCTGCTTCTTCCAGAAGCTGGACAATAGTCCCAAGGTGAGCTCTCCTTTATCTGTGTTTATTTCTTCCCCAGTTCTCAACTTCCCATAGCTCTGAAAATTTCTGGATACTTTAAGTAGGACTCTGTAGCTCTTGAGAAGAGCTTGCACAGCCTCAACTATGGCTAAAAATACCTTCAGTTTGGCAACCCCACAAAACTCATTCTTTTGACACCCTTTCTCATCTGTAGACCCTCAGCATTCTTTTTCCTCTGCCCCCAATAATCAGAGCCTAACTTCTCTCTCCCTTGTCCAAAATCCCATTCCACCAAAACATCTTAGCTACAAGTTAGAAAAGCTAAAATAGAAAAAAAGGAAGAAAAAAAAAGCTGATTTGATGAATTCACACTGTGTTGTGAATGACTTATAAACGTCTGCCAGAGAGAGAGAGAGAGAGAGAGAGAGAGAGAGAGAGAGAGAGAGAGAGCCTATACCTTTTCTAGGAATTGCAGAGTGCAGGGAAAGGAGGCTTCCCAGTTCTGATGACCTATGCTAAGGAAAAAGGAGCAACTCCCCAAATATGGCATTGAACTAGGAGTTAGCAAGCTCATTAGTGAAGTAGTCTAAAATGATTGGTTGAGGGACAACTGTCTTGTTTCTCAGAGAATCTGGGCTTTTTATAACTATATGGATTATCCATGAGAGGGAAGAGGAGGAAGAAAGATAGGAAAGATGCTTGAGGGAGAGAGAGAAAATACATGGCATATGTAACTTCCTGGACACAGCCTGAAACTTGGGTCTCAGTTTTGGATTTGAACAACAAAAATGGAATGGAAGGATTGTTTTTCTTGCCTATGGCAGGAACTATGTAAAGGAAAAGTTTTTGTTCAGGACAAATAGGCCCAGAATGTGAGATGATGTTCAGGACAGAAGGAAAGAGAGGGAGAGAGAGCCACTCCTAAAGCGTGCTCGGAATAAGATGGTCTTCTTTGCCAAGACAATGGTGCGGTAGTGATGCAGTGATTATCTCAGCTTCCAAAAGGAATCTCAGCAAATATCATGCATCATTCCAGAGCAAGTGCTTATTTAACTGTTGGGTCATCATCCAGGACCAGCTGACATCAGAATTTACTTGGTTTGTTGTTGTTGTTTTGTTGTTATTGTTGTTGTTTTATCTTGTTTGTTTGTTTGTTTGTTTTGTGAGGGGTAAAACATCGAGATTTTCGTGTATTGCCACTGCTTCTGGTTTTGCTTTGTGTAAAACAAAAGAGTATTCCCAGGAGAGACATTTCAGAATGAACAAAAGTAAAGGAAGGAAACTGTGCGGACCCCTTTGACTTGTCTTTACAGCCCAACACCCCAGGGAGAATAAGGGGTCATAAATGAGAGAGCAAGAGATAGCAAGAACCATCTATACCAACCAGATAAAGTGTCTGATTTAGAAATAAATCATTTCATCCAGATCAGTGTGCTTTTCTAGTGAGTTCACATGCCATGGTTTCCAATAAAGAATAGAGCAAGTTTATTAATATCAAAGGACGAGAAAGAGCTGTATTTTTGCAACTGGGGAAAGGGGAAGGAAATAAATGTCTTGGGATATTTTTCAGCACAGTGCTGTGCACATAGTAGGCACTCAATGAATATTAGTCAAAGAATGAATTCATTTATGCCGGGGCTACTTAAGTCAGCAGAGAAAAAAAAATAAAACTTTACACATACATGTTCAATTCTTTGGAAATTAAGGTACTTTTCTATTATATGGTTAAAATTAAAGCTGAGTTGGACAATATTTGATAATGTTCCTCTTCCATCCTTCTTCATTTGTCATCTCCTTCTGATGTGTTTTAGATACTTGTTATTATTTTTTTCCCCACACTGCTCTGCTTGTCAGTTTTTAGGAAGTAAAAAGGCAATAGAACTACAAGGTGGCCACAGAGCTTCCCATTGGAAAATAAAATGAATGAAATGAAAAGCTAGTGAAAAGAAAAGAATGTAAAGCCAATTATGTGATTCATTGAAGTGCCAACAATGGCCACAAAGAATGTTTTAGAAAATATCTTGTTAATCAATGTGTAAAATGCAAACACAAGACCCTTTTTTTTAAATATAGGATGTTTGAGTAGTTTCATGTATAATATGGATCAAAATATATAAAATTAAAAACGAAAATGTTTTTTGTTTCTGCAATTTCACTATTTTACATGATGTCCCAATTGCTATATCAAGGAATCTATTGGTCATAATGACTTATGATGCCACTGCTAGAGTTTTCAAAACCTTCATTTGATCATTTTAAGGGAGCCACTCAGGAAAATCTTAATATTTGGTTGTCAGGAATAAACCACAATTTATTCTTCGGTTTTTATTTAATTAAATTTAATTTATTGCTAACCATAAAAGGCAAAAGGGAGGAGTTTATTCATATGGCATATGGGAGGACACTGGTGCCGTTATGGAAGAAAGTTCTGACAACTTGAATTAAACTTTATCTCCTGTCTCCTTAATGTTTGGCATGAAAACTATTTTTTTTCTTCTTTGTTGGGGTTACACACAAAAGGATGCCACTCCTGATCGGTGTAGACTCTCATTCTACATTTGAGGGATATGTGTTTTATACGAAAACAGCATGTTAAAATCACTTAAAGCAACCATTATAGTCATCCATAAACATGCGAATTCCAACAATGAAATTAAAATTCAGTTCTCTCTCACATGAGTGTTTTCCTTTTTTTCTCCTTTTTTCAGTTTTATTGAGGCGTAATTGACAAATAAAATTGTAATATACTGAAAGTGTACAACGTGATGATTCGACATACATATATATTGTGAAAGGACTTCCCCATCAAGTTAATTAACACATTACATATTTATCTTTTGTGTGTGTGTGAGAGCAGGTGAGTTCTATGGTTTTGTTTTGTTTAAATCATGATGTTTGAACTTTCGATAGGAAATAAGATGATTTGCCTTTTATGTTTTGGTGTATTCTAGAAACCCTCACCAGACAGCTTCCTGTTTCTTAAGAGTCATCACGTGATCAGCCACAAGGATGAAAGTTTTTGAGCTGATAGGAGTGATGGTCATCCTCACTTCTGTGTTTTCAGCCTCTTCTGGACAAAATCCAATGACTGTACTATGCTCCACAGACTGGTTCATGGTCACAGTACACCCCTTCATGTTGAACAATGATGTATATGTACAGTTTCATGAGTTACACTTGGGCCTGGGTTGTCCTGTCAACCACATTAGGCCACATATCTATCAGTTCACCTACCGTGTTACTGAATGTGGCATCAGGGCCAAGGCTGTCTCTCAGAATATGGTTATGTACAGCACAGAGATATACTACACTTCAAAGTATGTGATCCCAGTGTCATGCACTGCCCCCCAGAATTCCCCATGGCTCACTTTTCCCTACTCCATGAAAGGAGCCAGTGAGATAGTGACCACAACCGAAGACAGTGAGACATGCAATGAGGCCTTCACCTTGTCACAGTCTAGCCAAAGGCCAAACTGTGATTGTGCACCTTGAGTCTTCAATGAAGAAGAGCATAGCCAGGCCCCACATCACCAAGCAGAGGCTCAGGAGGGTCATTCTGCACAGTTATCTTTCTTTGTGAATATTTCAGATGAACTGATTGAGTTCATGTGATTCCCAGTTTGGGGTCTCCTGGAGATGCTCTTTCTAAAATTAGTATAGATAGTCTATGGTAACTTCATGAATTAAAAAATTGTGAAAATTTTATATCTTTTTAAAAGCAAAAATAAAATCCTGATGGCATGCAATATCATCTGAGCATTTTTCATTTGTTTTTTTAGGGGGGGGCATTTTTATTTAATAAACACATTTATAGCTTTTACTATGGGCCAGACACTGTTCTAAGAGCTTTTCAAACATTAGTACCTTGTCTTCTTTCTCTAAGATAACATCTCTTTTTTTAAGGTCCCCCAACTGAATCCCTCCTTCTGTATCTTCATTTCACTTTTACTCTGCAGCATTCAAAATTAGTTTGTAGCTATATACCTTTTTAGTTTGATCTATGGCTATATCACTTTTCATCGGAAGGCATAAGTCACACTAGTGATTTACAAATCACCAATGGTTCTAGTACTTTAGTTGCAGACTGACAGTACTTTGAAAGGAGTTTTGTTCTCCAACTTATATCTGATCAGAAAATTTTCACCCAAGTTAGGCTATTAGTTTTCTCAAAGACTTGAATGGGAAAAGGTAAATAAATGTATTTGACAAATCTGCATTGAGTGCTACTACATTTGAGGCACTATTCTAGGCACTAAAGATATGACAGTGAATAGGAACTAAATCTCAGAAAAATTGAGGTCACACAGCTAGTAAACAAATAAATTTAGACAGCTACAAATGCCACGAGGAACTAAACACTAGGTGATACGAGAAAAATTGGAGAAAGGGTTGGAGCAGTCAAGGAAGGTAGATGAGGTTCTGTCATTTGAACTGAGTCTTGAATTTGAAGAAGGAGCCAGCCTTTGAATGACATGAGAGAGAACATTCCAGATAGTAGAAGCATCTCATTTAATCCTCACCACAACCTTAAGAGAAGTACTCTTATTATATCTATTTTACAAATAAGAAATCTGAAGCACAAAATGATTAGGAAACTTTCCCAAGGCCACACCTCTATTAAGAAGCAGACAATGTTAACACAATGTATATGATGATACACATATAAAGTGTTTCAGTAGATGAGTAGACATTAGAAATTCAGTCACCTAGTCCATTTTGGCTGCTACAACAACCCTAGACTGGGTAGTTTATAAACAACAGAAGTTTATTTCTATGGTTCTGGGGTCAAGAAATTATAGATTGGGGTGTAAGTATGGTCAGGTTCTGGTGTGGGTCATTTTCTGGATTACAGAGTGCTATTTTCTGGTTGTGGAAAGAGGGCTAGAGAGCTCTCTGGGGTCCTTTTAATAAGGGCACTAATCCCATTCGTGAGGGCTTCACCCTCATGACATAATGGCCTTCCAAAAGCCCCTGCCTCATAATATCATTGCATTAAGGGTGAGGATTTCAATATATGAATTAGGGGGTGGGGCACAAACATTCAGTCCATTGCAGTCACAGTAGTCGAAGAAATATGACTGTTTATTTAAAAATGTCCTGCCCCTTTTTGAGAAAAAACAAATAATAATCCCTGAAAACAATATATTAATTCAACAAACATCTATTTATTGAGTTTTCCTATGTACCAGGCATTATGTTAGATGCTGAGCATATGCTGATGAATAAGACTAACACAATCTAATCAGAAGGAGACAAGTAAAGAAGCCTAGGGAACTAGAAGTTATTCCAGCTTAGGATCTGAGCTGTGGTCATCAGAGAAACTGAAAGTAGTTTAGCCCAATACAATGCAGAGAGGGGACAGTTGATAGTAGTGAAAGATGGGATTAGGGAAGTAGCAGTATATAAGACTATGTACAAGAGAACTAACATTTCTTTCCCCCATCCTCTCCTCAGAGGCAGACAGACTATTAAACACTAAAACACATATGAATAACCTAGCAAACAATACTAGACACAGTAGATCTCCAGGTCTACCATATGCAAGTTGTACACTTTACAAATGCAAAGGGCAATAATTGTGTAATGTATCAGCCTTGGGGGAGACTCAAAACCTATATGATAACAATAGCTGTTACCATGTGCTAGACACATCATATACATAATGTAACTTAAACTTCACAATAACTTTGCAAGATAAAAATTATCTTCTCATTTTTATAGATGAGGAAACTTAAGCCCAGAAAAATTGTGGCAGTACAGTTAGTAACATCACTGGGATTTAAACCCAGGTTTGTCTAGATCCAAAGTCTATCCCCCCCCCTATATTCAACTCTCCCTCCAAGAATACAGAAACCTCCTGTTGGGTTGGAAGATCTAGGAGGATTTCCAGGTAGAGGTGGGCAATGACACCACTCTTAAAAGATGGGGAAGATTTGGCTCAGCAGAAAAAGGAATATGAGTATTCTTTGTGAACATAAACACTGGGACAGGATGGACAAATGCACTGTGTTGGATGGTGCACATTTAGGGAATTATTATTCTAATCTAGGTGAGAGGAGATGAGGGGAATAGATGGGAGAAGGAGTTGAATTGTTGGAAAGGATGACAATGAGAACTGTTTCAAATAAAGAATAAAAAGAAACTCATTTTAGCCTACAAAACAGTTAAATATCTACATAAGCCTCATTCATGATTAAGAGATAAATTGAGTACTGCAGGCGAATTTGGAGTGTGGAAAACACAGGCCTTGGAGCACAGAGAACAGGCTTCATGAGGAGCATGAGACTTGAACTAAGCCCTGGTCTGTCTGACTGGATATATGTGAAAATGAAGTGATCAAGTCAAAGAAGACATCACCAGTCAGAAGACATGGTAAACTCTGTATTTAAGTAAAATAGAATAGAATAGAATAGAATAGAATAGAATAGAATAGAATAGAATAGAATAGAATAAATAAAATAAAATAAAATATAAAATAAATAATAAAATAAAATAAAATAATATAAAATAAAATAAATAAAATAAAATAAATAAAATAAAATAAAATAATATAAAATAAAATAAATAAAATAAAATAAAATAAATAAAATAAAATATAGCAAGCATAGAATATAGGAGTGGAGATGAGTCCAGGTTGGACATACTGAATATGAGATGATAATGACTTCCAAGTGGGTATATCCAGGACTTAGCTCAAAAAATAGAGCTTACTTGAGCTGGAGTTTGAATAAGGGGTGTAAGAAGTAATTGCTGGGAGATAAAGCCATGGGGAGATCACATGAATACAGCAGTTAGGACCACAGAATCAGAATTCCCCGACACTCAATCTTCAGGCACAGTTAGGAAAACAAAAAGAGACACCAAAGGAGACAGAAGTGATCAAATGATGAGAGAAGTATGGCTTCTGGAATTCTAGGAAGGAGAGCTGGGTGGGCTATATTTTCCAGTGCAACAGATAAGTCAGGATGGAGTAAACCTACACATCATGGAATTGTGAACCTTTGAATTAGACCTTAAATGACAGAATTTCATCAGATGAGGATGGACAGGAAGGGCATTCTAGGCAATGGAAACAGCAAGAACAAAGATGCAAAGCAACTTTGTGGTGCAGTATCATATTTTGATACAAACAGCCTGGCTTGGCTCATGCTGTGGACTTTCCTAAAATCTCCCAAACGTTCACATAATATAAACAAGCAGCATCTGGCCTCAGTGTGCCCAGTACCTCTTGCTGAGCAGCCTCAAGCCTGGTACTAGTGGCAGCCAGCCTCGGTTTGTGGCTTGGCCTCCAGAGGCACTTCCAAGCCCAGTGTGGGTGGCGGCCATCAGCGGATTGCTTAGTGGTTCATGCCAGGTGGCCCTGGGCATGGCACCGGCTGCAGTTGAACTTGGACTGCATCAGGGCCCCTCCCAGAAAGCTCTAGCCTGCATGCCTAGTGGCCATCTCTGAGCCAGATCACCACTTGGGGTCACATCTAAGGACAACACACCCAAAGGGCCATCAGGGCAGGCACTAGAGCCTTGCTAAAGCAAATCCTGTTCTGCAGGGTCAACCCCTAAACAACTTCACTGGTCATGGCCAATCATCACAACAAATCTGTCCCAGGGTCAATCCCACCCATTAATAAGCAAACAGCAACCAAGGCTCAGTGACAATAGACGGGCACACACAACCCATACAAGGGACACACCTGGAGTACCCACCTCAGGTGATCAGGGAAGACTGTGCCACTGAGACTCACAGCACACGGACTACATAATGCCACTGTACTAAAACTGGGAGACATAGTGGCTTGACCTAATACATAGAAACAAACACAGAGAGGCAGCCAAAATGGGATGGCAAAGAAACATGCCTCACGTGAAAGAACAGAATAAAGCTCCAGAGAAAGAACTACCAAATGGTGACAAGCAATCTAACAGATGCAGAGTTCAGAACATTTGTTATAAGGATGCTCAATGAACTCAGGGAAAGAGTTAAGGAATTCAGTGAGAATTTTAACAAAGAGATAGAAAACATAAAAGTGGACAAAGAAAATATAAAAAAGAACCAGTCAGAAATTAAGAATACAATAACTGAAATGAAGACTACCTTATGAGAAATCAGCAGTAAATTAGCTGCAACAGAGGATTGAATCAGCGATTTAGAAGATAATGTAGCAGAAAACAGAATGGCAAAAAGAAAAAAGAATTTTAAAAAATAAGAATAGTTTAAGAGGCCTCTGGGACAACATGAAGCATACCAACATTCACATCATAGGCATACCAGAAGAAGAGAGAGAGCAAGAAATTGAAAGCCTATTACAAGAAATAATGACTGAAAACTTCCCTAACCTGATAAAAGAAATAGATGTACAACCCCAGAAAGTGCAGAATCCCAAACAAGATGAACCCGAAGAGGCCCATGCCAAGACACATTATAATTAAAATGCCAAAGTTTAAAGACAAAGAGAGAATCTTAAAAGCCACAAAAGAAAGCAGTTAGTTACCTACAAAGACGCTCCCATAAGACTGTCAGATGATTTCTCAACAGAAACTTTGCAGGCCAGAAGGCATTGGCAGGAAATATTCAGTGATAAAAAGCAAGGACCTACAACCAAAATTACTGTATGCAGCAAAGCTATCATTTAGAATCAAGGGACAGATAAAGAGCTTCCTAGACAAGAAAAGGTAAAGCAGTTCATCACCAAGCCAGTATTACAGAAAATGTTAGAGGGACTTCTTTATGAAGAAGAAAAAAGATAAAAAGATAAAATATTCAAATAATAAAATGGCAATAACCACATATCCAGCAACAATTACTTTAAATGTAAGTGAATTAAATGTTCCAATCAAAAGATAGGGTGGTTAAATGGATAAGGAAACAAGACCCCTACATATGCTGCCTACAAGAGACTCAATCCAGATTGAAAGAGACATGCAGACTGAAAATAAAGGGATGAAAAAAGATACTTCATGAAAATGGAAACCAACAAACAAAAGGTTGGGGTAGAATACCAGACAAAACAGACTTTAAAACAAAGATTGTATCAAGAGACAAAGAAGGACCCAGTAATCCCACTTATGGGTATTTATTTGAAGAAACCCAAAGCACTACTTCAATGGGACATGTGAATCCATATTTTCATTGCAGCATTTTTTACAACAGCCGATATGAAGTCTACCTGGGTGTCCATCAATGGATGAATGGATAAAGATGTGGTACACATATACAGTGGAATATTACTCAGTCATAAAAAACTAATGAAATCTTGCCATCTTCAACAACATGAATGGACCTAGAGAGTATTTTGCTGAGTGGAGTTAGACGGAGAAAGACAAACATCATATGTGGAATCTAGAGAAGAGGATACACAAACAAACAACAGAAACAAGCTCATAAATACAAAGAGCATTTTGGTGGTTGTCAGATTAGGGGGTGGGGATAGGTTAAGGGGGAGGGGATTAAGAAGTACAAATTGGGAGTTACAAAATACCTTAATTTTATACAAAATAATTTTGTTACAAAATCATGGAGATACAGAGTATAGCATGGGGAATATAGTCAGTAGGATTGTAATAACAATGTATGGTGTCCGATGGGCACTGGATTTATCAGGGTGATTATTTCATAAGTTATTTATATGTGTAATCACTGTGTTGTACACCTGAAAATAATATAATATTGAATGTCAACTAAAATGGGAAAAAATAATAAAAATTTTAAAAAATAGTCACAAGAACATGAAGTACAACATAGGGAATATAGTCAATAATATCGTAATAACTGTGTACATTGCTAGGTAGGTGCTAGATTAATTGGGGGGACCACTTGTAAATTATATCAATGTTTAACCACTACGTTGTACACCTGAAACTAATACAATGTTGAATGTTAACTGTAATTTAAAATAAATTAAAAATCATTTAAAAAGCATTAAACTACACAGAGTAAGACCAAAAATATTTTCAAATCATATTTTGCCTGGGTAAACATCTCAGTATGATTGGGCATAATT
This sequence comes from Cynopterus sphinx, assembly GCA_030015415.1. Lineage (NCBI taxonomy): Eukaryota > Metazoa > Chordata > Mammalia > Chiroptera > Pteropodidae > Cynopterus > Cynopterus sphinx. Next base: position 86,665,526 of record CM057388.1, read on the forward strand.
TTTCAAAATTCTGGAGTGATCTACACTTACCGACTTGGGCAAGTCATCACTTAGTCAAAGTGTGCTTCAACCGTTTCAGTTGCATGTTTAATCTCCTCCACTTGGTTGTATGTTTCTTGAGCATGGGAGACCCTTTCTTATTTGTTCGCTTGTTTGTTTCTTTGGTTTGCCCTTCTCTTACATAGTACTTGATAAAGGTACTCAATCCAGTTGACTGACTCGTACTGAGAAAAGGTCTGGGAGTTCTTAAGCATAGGAACCATGCAAAAAGATGGGAAAATAGAAATTCTTTAAGAAAAATCTGCATTTCCAATTGCCTAATTCATTTACCTCTAAAATCCCACTCTAAAAGAGTGTTTTACATCTTTATTGTACGAATGTCCATTTCATTTTTAAGGTGACATGATTTATGAAAGCATACCACAGAGCATTAATCATATTTCTGATAACAATAAGAAATGCTTTATTGCCATCAAAAGAAATGAGCATTTTCACCTTTCTTTCAATCTCTGGGAATGCCAAAAGTGTCTGAAACCATTTGATATGATAATTGCTTGTCAAATATTTAAAAATTAGAGCCATAATAAAAATGTTCACCCATAAAATGAGACTTAAGGTAACATTAAAAAATTTTTCCTACAACCTGAAAACAGCAAAAGAAGTTTTTAAAACTATGTAAAGTTCAGGGCAAAGTTTTTTAATCATTAGACCATTTTTAAGTTGCATGTAAGTACCTCCATCCTTCCATTCCTCCAATAATAAAAGCTTGGTTAAGTATTAAACACAGTGCTGTACACACACACACACACACACACACACACACACACACACACAGGTACACATTCCATGCTTATAAGAAACACATTATCTAGGGGCAAGTAAGTGTTTATTATAAGTGGAAGCCTAACTATCACAGAAACAACTTTTAATTTTTTTATTTTCTCTAATTCAAATTAATGTTAATCCTTTTGATTGATCTTGATGATATCCTATTTAAATTGCAATTATAGTCGTTCATTCCAGAGAGAGAGAGAGAGAGAGAGAGAGAGAGAGAGAGAGAGAGAGAGAGGAGAGGGAGACAGAGAAAGATAGGAAAGAAAGGCTTTCAGTTGTGATTTTCTACAACTTTTTCAGAAGAAAACAAACGATTTGATCAAATTTCAGCTTACAAATTTATGTTGGTTATACAATTACAAGACCTTCTGTATTAGTTATTATTGCTGAAAACAAATTACCCTTAAAAAACAACCATTTGTTATCTCACAGTTTCTGTGGGTTAGGAATTTAGGCACGATTTAGCTGGGCGCCTTTGGCTCAGGGTCTCTCAGGAGGTGCAGTCAAGCTGTGAGTGTGGCTGCAATCATCTCAAGGTTCAATTAGACTTGGGAAATCCACTTCCACTCTCACTCAAGGGGCTGTTGGCAAGAGGTCTCAGAGCTTCTCTGTGGACCTCTTCATAGGCTGTCTGAGTGTCCTCATGATATCAAAGATGATGATGATGACATTGATGACAACAATGAGGACAATGATGATGAGATGATGATGATGATGATGATGATGATGATGATGATGATGATGATATAAAAAGAGAAGGGGGAAGGGAAGGGAAGGGAAGGGAAGGGATGGGAAGGGAACAGGAGAAAAGGGGAGGAAAGGAGAGGGGAAGGAGAGGGAAGGGAGAGAGCCCAAGTCAGAAACCACAGGCTTTTATTTTGAGAATTTTTATAAGTTTATTTGAGCCAAGCTAATGACATATGCCAGAAAACAAATACTCCCAGAAGCCACAGGCTTTTCATAACCCAATCTCAGAAGTGACATCTTATCACTTCTGCAATATTTTATTTGTTAGAAGTGGAGTCTCTAGGTCCAGCCCACACACAAGGGAAGGGGATTGCACAAAGGTGGGGTTACTAAGAGATGAGGACCATAGTAGTGGGATCTTCAAACTGATCAAACTGGTGAACTCCACAAATAGAACATTCTTCAATTTATCTATGTAAATACAATTAACAGCAGGGCACAGACTGCTGGAAAAATGCATGATCACTGCCATATCTATGCCTCAGTCAATTCCGTTTTTCTTCTTCAGAGAAGACAAGTCCTACGAGCTGCAAGTTACAGGACCCACTCATTAGTGAAAGTCACTCCAGAGTATACATCCATTTATTTTCATAAGAAGACATTGATTGATGCACACATTTAAGATCAAAGTGAAAAAAGTGTAAAAGTTAGATCAAATAATATAAAGGATGGTACTGAGGTTCTGATGTTTCTAATGTTGCCCATATTAGTGATAATACAAAATTAAATCTTTCAACAGTCCCCTAATGTAGTGCAATTCAGATCCATTATTATCCAGCTTCGAAGGACAACAGGCAGGGGGTGTGACTTACTGATTTATATGTGAATATTAGTACAATGCTCCCCCTTGCTTACTATTTTTATTTTTTGCTTTGTTTTTATGCAGCTCAGCTATTGGTGAAAGTCCTGTAACTTACCTGAAGGGTAATACATGATGAAATCAAAGCAGTTCACAGAAGTTTTCAACAAGTAGCTGAGAGGAGCTAACTGGGTCTGAGCACGTGCTGGGATTGTAGGAGTGTTCTTAAACGGGTTTTCGGAAGTGAAGGGACAGACTTGTCCTTCCCCACGTAGCTTTGTCAGCATTCGTTTTCAGATGTTCTCTGGCTGGCAAAGGAGAATTGCCTTGAGTCACAGAAGTAAACTCTAATACCAGATTTCAAATGTAAAGGAATATTTTTTTGAAAAATCCCTGCCAGCTGTCTAGAAACGTACCACTCAGAGGCACTTACGTTCTACAGTTACTAGGAGGAATATTTAAATTGCCCAAGTTATTCTCAATGTTATTTTAACTTTGTCACACACACCCTATTATATAAACACCAAGTAAATGTAAATTCCTCCCCCTGTAAAGTTACCTCATAATGTTTGACTTTTAGCCAGTTTTCTAATTCTGTCAAGAATTCTTTTGTCTTGCACGTCTAAAACTTAAAATACGCAAGCACACTCGCACACTCTATCTTTAACAGAAAAGTTTATTTTTCAAGTAATGCCCATAGAATCTTTATTCTGTTTTCTAAATTGCATTTACGTGACAAAGTACTAAAAGAAAGCCAGTGTGGGGAGAGAAGGGACGAGCCCTAAAGCAGTATGGAGACTGGTTTCTGTGAGGTTAGAAAAATCCCAGCACTTCCCACTATCCAGGGTGGGTCAAGTTAGGAACAAATTGTCCCAAAAGTAAGCCTTAATAACATTGCTACACCAACTCCCTGCAACAATTTACAGTCTGCGATCAAAATTAAACAACCCCTGCAAAAATCGGGCCTTTTTTGATCCAAACTACAAACTAATCCTTTTTTCATTTAATATTTTGTCTGCTTAATTTTCACTCCACTAAGGTGGAGAAATCACACTCTTCTGATTATCTTCAAATGCACCTAAGCTCTAAACATGTTGTGATAGTTGAGTTACAGCGACTACAGGGAATATTGAAGTTGTCCAAGTTACTTTCATAGTGGTTTTAACTTCACGAAAATATTTAGTGACAATTTTTTTAAGCAGCACATGAAAAATAACATTCTCTACTTTGAAGCCCTGCCACCACCCAGAAATGGTTAGCCTCAGTCCAGAAGGTATGTATTTTCATTTCTCTGTTCCATCAAATCAGCACACAATGTTAATTTTCTGGATTCTTTCGATGAATATCTGTTGCCTGAGATTTACTGGTATTTTAAAATATTTTAAGGGTAATTTCATGGGAAATGTATTAACTTTAGAGTACAATCAAGTCCTAGTGGGGGGTGTTGTGTGCACGTGTAGGTTTGTGAGAGAGGGTGGAAGGGGGAGAGAGAGAAGAAAGGAGGGAGGGAGGGAGACAGAGAGAGAGAGAGAGAGAGAGAGAGAGAGAGAGAGAGAGAGAGAGAGAGAGAGAAATAGCTGCTGAAAGAAAAGTCTAGCACATCCCCTGATATACAGTAGGTGTACAATAAGCATTATTTTTCCATGCTTTCTCTTCCCTAGTAAGAAAACTTACTCCTGTGTGGCATGGAGAGTAGGAAATTCTGATTTTTCAGACTTTTGTAGGTTTACCACAGCTCAGTTCAGAGTGACCATGTTAGTCAAGTGAATCTGCTGCAAACATTGCTTCTGCTGACATCAGCCCCTACTTAGGTCCTTTAAAGTCTGAACACCATGCTGGAACTAAAATCAAAACTCCTCTCCCTACTTCCAAGCCTCCCATATCTATTTGTCTTAGATTGGATGAGAACTTATTTGTCCATCTCTGTCTCCAACTAATTTCTGAACAGAGAGCCTCTGCCCAGCTAGCTTCATCTCTTTTCGACTCGCCTCTATCTCAGGGCCTCTGAAATAAAGTTTCTCCTGTTCTATCCAAATTCCACTCCCCCTGCAAGGACTGGTTGAAACTTAAAAGAATAAATGGGGGAGAGATTTTTAAGAGAGGATTTATAGCACTGAATAGCTACTTTAAAAATAAATTAATCCTATATTTTAAGGATGTGTTTCAAATGTCAGACCCAGATGGACTTGTTATGGCACCATGTCAAGCCTGGGTTAGAAAACCCTTGACACCACGAGCACCAAAGGGCACCTAGGACAGCTGTTGAGCATATTGGTCATAAATCTTTACCACTAACACAATACCTCACTCTCTCCATTTCCTCTTTTCCTTTCTCAGATATGTATTTATTTGACAAAAACGTACTGGACACAAGCTGATGCAAGCTAATGTGCAAAGTGCTAAGAAGATACCCCTAGACAGACACGTCTCTACTCTCTGGGATTTTCCTGTCTGCTGGGAAGAGATTCGGAATAACTAGCTGCATGAAACTACTGTAACCAGATAGGACAGAGGCGGTTATTTTCAACTCTGAGGTCATGTGGGAAAGCTTCAAGAAGGAGGTGGCATTTGGTTGTGGATGAGGAAATAGGCCAGCAGACATCTCCTGCATGGGAGCATGAAGAAGGTGTGCCTGGAGGGTGGAGGGATCCAATTGGAGAGGCTGGGTGGAGCCAGGTTAGAGAGGGTCCTGAAGGCCACATTCAAGAGTTCAGTTGTGTGGTTTTGTTGCTTTTAGTTGTGTGGGTTTTGTGACAAGAATTAATAAGATCAGAATTGTGTTCTGAGAGCAGAACTCAGAGACCACTGGAAAAGGAGTAAAACACAACTCGGAGATGAGTTGGGAGTCTGAGAAAGTTAACTTGATGACCTAGTGGTAGCAAGTTGAGGATTTAAACTAAGAGATAGATAGTGGAAATAGAGGGGAAGACTTGGTTTTCCCTTTCCACTTTCACACTTTATCTCTCTTGCTCTCTCTCGCTCTCCACCTCACTTTCATTTTCACTCGTCCCTGCCTGTAGCCTAGACATTTCCTGGGGACTCTGAGCTAAAGAAGCTGCTGAGCCCTGGGTTTGGGACAAATACAAACATTGAAAACTAGGTCCAGATCTCCATCTCCATTTCCTGCCAGTGAAAGTGGCCACTCCAGTCATGAGCTACTGCCAAATCCCACCTGATTTTAAACCTAAAAATGATTTTTAAGCGAGAGTATATAAAAAGAAATGACATTTTTCCACCAGTCTTAGAAACTCTACCTACTAAGTCTTACTTTTAAAAATGCAAACAGTTATATTTGGGGACCAGGAGGAGAGCTGTGAGTTCTAGATAGTTCAGTGTTAACATCTTTAATGTAAATGCTTCAGTTATATGTATTGACTTGCTTTCCTTATTTTAACAGAGTATTTCACGATTTAGAAAACACATCTTAGTTTAAAACAAAGATAGCGCCCTTAGCACCCTTCATTTTCTTGTTCTGTCCTCCTCTCCCTACTGAGCAAGACATTATTTGACCCAGGAGCGTTTTATCTCTTTATATAACAGGATCCTAAAAGCGAGGTCATTCACACTGGGCAGGGCTCTATGATTTTTACAGGACCTCCTTTGTGCTGATCATTTGAGGTCTTTAAAATTGTTTTATGTAAATGGAGCAACCGACAATCCAAATGCACTTCAGCATCTTAAACATTATATTTGACATGTTGACATTGATTTATACTGCTATTCTTCTTCTCTCTTTTTCTTACTTAAGTATTAAGGTTAGAGACTGATGCTCATAATGTTTATAGTAAAAGCAAGTGACCAAATCTAGCCTAGGATTGCACTTTAACTCATGTCCTTGTACACAGGAGATGGGTTTTCCATCTGCATGCTCCTGTCACTGCACTTTGCTCTGTCCGTTATCACTCTGTGTGCAAAGGCTAGCAAGCCATGCTTGCTTATGGATGGTGACACTGTAGGGCCAACACAGTGAGGCCATTATGCCCCTTCATTGTGGCCTCCTTTTGCATAAAGGTCTGATCATTTTTGTCATCTAACACAGTCTTTGACTGAATGGGAAAAAAGCCAGAAATAATTAAGACAATAATAGTACACACCCAACAAGAAAAACATGCTGTGCTGAAAGAAGAAATCCAAGCAGCATTGAGGGCAGTGATGCTTTGTCTTTAAGGAGAGAAAAGAGACCTGGAAATCAAAAGCAACAGCCACCAAGACCTACAAAGCTCCACATTGGCATCAAGGAAAAATGTCCTAATCCATTTTACTTTTTCCTGGTGAGATCATGGGGATGGGAGAAGTTAAGATTTGAATTTTCTCCCCAATGTTCCAAGTTTTACAAAGATTTATTTTTTGATCATAACTAATTTCATAAAGTAAAAGAAAAACCACCAAAGGGCACTATCTTTTTTTGTTCAATCCGACCGTAGGGCAAGGATTATTCTATTACTGCTCACTACTAGCCTTTTCTTGAACCCTGAAAAAAAGCCTTTACAAATAACACAGTAGAAGCTTTGCAACAGGATCCAGTTGTTTTCTTTCTGTTAAATCTGTAACTCTATCCTGATTTTATCTCCCTGAAGACTTCTGGATATTTACAACCTAAGGAAAGTCTTGTTTTCCTAATTCAAGGCCTTCGAGAAAAACATAATCATAAAAAGCATTTCTATTTAAAATGAAATGATAAGCTTTGGAAATTTGCTTTACAACTTAAAAAAGAATCTTCGACTTCTTTCTCTAGTATCTATTTCCAGAGATTCATTTACAATTGCTTTTGAGAAAACACTTTCCAAAAGTTATTCCAAATACTTTGTTATGTGTAACTTCCCTGTGAATATCTCCAGTCTAGAGTTAATTTATTTTTTTTTTCAGCTGCGTCTTCAAATCCTTCAAAGCTTTTGTTAAACTCTCCTCCCTCGGCTGACTATAATTTCTTATGGAGGTGATATTTCTGAATATTTCAAGAAAAAAAAAAAGAAGAAGAAATGTGCTATTTTCCTGAAAATACCGCTTTAAAACAGTGCTTTAGACCTGACAGAAAACAATGAATGGTGTCCATTTCCTTTCCAGTTCCTTGCTGCCCGGAGAGAAATTGCCTGACGACCGGTCAGAGGGCCTCCCTGACACCCAGCTGGTGAGCCCTGGCCTGTTCGAGAATGACTTTCTAAGCACTTCTTAGGGCAATTTAAGTCCTGTGAGAGTTTTGTCAAGTCGAGAAGGGCCTTACTAAAATGCGAAGCCATTTGCAGAATCAGGGTTAGCTTCAGGGGTCCGAAGAAAACCTGAGAAAATCTTTGAGACATCACAGTTAAAAATATGTGAAGACTGTTCACTTGAGTAAATACTTAAGCCAGCCCTCCCTCACTTTCTGCAGCCTGTAGCCATATTACTCACCCTCAAAGAATTCATCAATATTCAACTGGCTCTCTAATTTGCTGATGAAGCAAAAAGAATCTAATAAAGAAAGCTGTTGCAATTTTTCTTTCCAGGACGTGCCACGAACTCGACTTTTATCGTATGGTGCTGGAATCTTCTGCCTTTCTGCTCATCTAGATAGGGGAGTGAATCCTTCCATGCACTTAGATCAACTCAAGCAAATTTACCCGTAAAGACGAGACTTAAAAGCCTGGGAAAGTCTGTCAACCCAAGGACACTGGAGCTTATAAATGATCCAGCTGAGGATTTAGAAACTTGTTCAGTCGTGTCCAACAGAAAGGCAAAGTTTCAGCCTTGTCCACGACGAGTTTTGAAGACGTTCATAGGGAAATCGTAGTTTAGGTTTTATGAAACCATACAAGAATTAAAACCTTTCCTGCCGTTTTCAAACCTTTCCTGAAAATCAAATGCTTGGTCTGTAAACTCTTTTTGGTTAAAAAAAAAATAAAAAAAGCTTTGCAGACCCCGCAAAAGACTCTACTCTCCTATACACTTCTAAAAAAAAAAAATTCCTCATACGCCCGCGAAAGACTTGCAACGCCTCAGGTCTGCGAGGTCGCCCTTGCAAAGAAGTGAAGATTTTACATCAGATGGACAGAAACATCACAGTAAAACGCCTGCGAGCGTGAAGTGGCTCAAGAAATGTGAGCGCCAAGCACAGCAGCATCTGCGGTATTGTGTGTGTGTGTGTGTGTGTGTGTGTGTGTGTGTGTGTGTGTGTTGCTACTTTCTTTTGGCACCTGACTGATTTCCCCCAGCCCCCACTTCTCCACTACCCTGGGCCCCAGGCGCAGGTAGCGATAGCCTTGACCTCCCTCGGAGAGAGAGGGGCATGTGGGCCACGGCGGCGGCGTCAGCACCGCGGCTCAGTGCCCCGCGGCTCCCCGCTAGCTTCACTTTTCCTCCGAGCAGGCAGCCGGTATCTTGCGCCCGCGAAGTCGGAATTGGAGCATCGCTGGCTGGGAGCCTCCGGGACAGCCCCAGCCCAGGGAAAGCACACTCCGCAGCACCTCCGCCGCGCCCTGCGCCCGGCCACCCACTTGCCCCAAGGCCCCCGGGCCCTTCCTGGCCTGAGTCGGTACCCAGGCCTGCGGCCGCTGCGGGCTAGCGCTACCCATTGCTGTTTCCGTCCATCACCCGCTTGGTTTGCGTCCCGCTTGCTCGCAGATTTGTCCCACCCGGGACAGGGAGAGACAAAGCAGCTGCGCTTATTCTCTTAGCATTCAAAGCTATTTTTATTACATGTCGCACACACACAGGAAATAGACAGGGAAGTCGAAAGAACAGTCCAAGGCATGTCCGTTCTCCACGTCGCCATAATCTGGATGCAGCAAGGGTAACACATGGCAACCCTGGCTTCCCCCTGTCTCAGAAAGTGTGCGTGTTGGCTGCAGCGTTTCCCTTGCACACTTCAGCGTGCATCTTCTCAGGAGGACGTCAACATCACTCTCACACCTAAGAAAACAAACTCTCCGGCCTTGACAGCTTCCAGCATCCAGACTAAGGGCTCGTTTTCCCCCCGTTGCCCTACTTCAGTCTGAAAATTCAGTTCTCCGTCTTGGACTGGGACATGTGTGGACAATTGTTCCCTCCTTCCGTGCTATATCCCCCGAAGCAGCCTGCCAGCACGTAAGGGGCTCGGCTGGTCACAGGGGCCTCTGTCATTGAGAGCGTGGCAGGATGGCGTGGGCAGGGGAGTCAAGCGCTCGGGGAGAGCGCTGCACTCACGCATGTCATGTACCCCCAGCCTCTTCCCAAACCATTTAAGGAACCCCCGGGAAGCACAATGCGAGGGGTTGGCTTGACTCAGCTCCCTTGCACCCTTCTGGCGGCTCAGATGGCACCGCGAGGGAACTGGTGGGCGCGGGGTGGCATGCGTCGTGCAAGTCTCTGGCAGCGTGTGCTGCTCTGCCTTGTGTCCTTGACTTTGCCATTTTCCATTCTTTTTTTTTTTTCTCCCTGGGACCCTGCTATTCGTCTCGGGACTGGCTATTCTGGGCGCCCTGTGCCCTTCTCGGTCCTTCCCGAGGCTGCGGGCCAAAGACGTGGCGTCGAGCGCGTGCACATCCCCCTCCCCTCCCGCTCCCTCTCTCCCCCTCCCCCCTTTCCGCCTCCGTGCCAGGGAGCAGCGCAGGAACGCGGGGCGGGAGGAGGGGGAGCGCTGCTTGGCCACGCCCCCGGAGCCGGTTTCTTCTAGGGCTGCCCCGGAGCCCCTCTGCTGGCCGCCTCGCTCGCCGCCCGGGGCGCGCGCAGCGCCAGCCCCTCGCTCCGCTCCGCCTCCGCCATACCGCGCCTTCAGCCTCGGCCGCAGCCAGCGCGAGAGCGCACCCTCGGCGTCGCCAACCCCGACTCCTGGCTCCCAGCTCCTGGCTCTCAGTGCCTGGCTCTGGGTCCTTGCTTCTCGCGCCCCACGCCCTCGCCACCTCCCAAGTCCCAGCCTTGCTCCCCAGGCCCACTCCCTCGCTGTCTGTGCCCCCCCAGCCTCTCTCCCACCCTCTCCCTCTTGCTTGCTTACACGCTTTCGAGCTCTTAGACGCCGCGAAGCAGCTTCGCAGGAAAATCCCAGAAACCTTTGCAAAAAGCTGACCACGAAATTGAAGAAGTTCTTCGATTTCGGCGCCATTTTCGAGTGGATCCAGAGGTGACATACGATTTTTTAAAAAAGGGACTTGTCTGGCTTTCCCCGCCCCCCCTACTAACGCGGGTTAGGGCAGACTGAAGAACATCTGGTGACAGTGCTGGAAAAGTTCTGTTGCTTTGGGGCGGTAAAGCCCGTTTGGGGACCTGGGTGAAGGCGAAACAACCCTTGAAAGTGTTTAGCACATGATCGTGGACGGGAAAATGCTTCGGAAACGGGCTGCGAGCAAAACGCTAACATGGAGGGGCAGGGAGAGAAAACTGAGGAAGGGGCAGTGACTGCCCGGCAGCCTAGCCAAGGTCGGGTGCGACTGGCTTGGCCAGACTGTAAAGGGAATTTTCGTGGCTCTTCTTTGCAAACAGTGAAACAAACGTGTCTGGAAAATAAAGGCGGGGTTGATTTTGCATTGTCTTCTCCCGAGTCAAACTTTCACGGTTGTTTAGTTTTCCCCGTAGGAAACTTGACATTGGGAAAGTTTGGCGCGAATGTGCCCCGGGAAGGCACATCGTGCGTTTCAGATGTGAGAAAGAAGGCATCTGCAAGAGTAAAACAAAAGGTTGTAGACTGTGAACTGAGGAAGAGCCGTATTCTCGGGCTCTTACAGGATTTGGCCACAGTTCAGTTCAGAAGGAGGGGGTGGGGCGATGTGCAACTCAAAAATATTGATTCTTTGTCTATTGTATCAGAGACTGAGCCTCCTCTAAAGTGACAAGGCGCCACTTTGTAATCTCTTTTCGTGAGTAAACTTCAGTCGAATGGGAAATCCATGGAATAGGGCAGTGAGGTGGATTTTTCCGAACGTAAGTCGTTGTGCTGGCACGGGGAGAGAAGAAAGGGGGTAAGAGAAGGGTCCAAATGAATTAGATTCCAGCGAGCAGAGTTTGCAGAGCAATCTGGACGGGACCTTCGCCTCTGACACCACTGCTATGTCGAATGCACTTTTGTTTTCCTAAGCAGTCAATTAAGGAAACGTTAAATTTGGGATGATTTGAACATTTGATAGGATGGTTCCCATATTTGTGTGGAACTGAAATATTTAAATGGGAGGAGGTTGTGGGGTTTTAAAGTCTAATTGTACATTTGCTAAATATCTTTTTTTTCTCTTTTTAAGGGCAACCAAGGACGTTTTTCTCCATTAATCCCAAAAGTCAATGTAAATAACACAACCAAAGCAAGATGGAATTTAGAGACGCTTAATTGTATATCAATTTAGGGAGTGAGTTTATCATTATTAATAACTTTGTTTACCATGACGTAACTAGTGTATTTGCTAACACTGGATTGCAGTCTGGTGTGATGAATTTTGCACTCAGTCTCATTAAATACTCTGTATATTTCATTAATTGAGAAATAGGACACAGGATCATTGTACTGGTTTTGGAAAAACACATAATTTTTAAATGAACCAAAACACTAAGCAGACTTGTATGTGTCTGTCACTTGTATTGCAGTGTATTTTAACTTTCAAAATCATTAGAGTTCCGTGCTGGATGTGTTGTTTTCACTTTCATGCTGGTGATTGAGGGTGACAGAGTAGTTTCTTCTGTGCTTAATTGACTATTTCGTTTAAACAGTGGGGAGGGGGTGGAGGATACATGTAACTTATTGCTAATGTGTGTCCATTTTAAAAAGGAAAAAGAGGAATCTAATGAGTTAACCATTAAGGAATATACACAGTGCTGGCCATTTCAAGACAAAAGAGTTTCTGGGGAGCTGCTTGAGAGAGGAAGGAGTGATTGGACATGAAATGCTTAACCATTTTGATTGACATTTGGATAGGTGACATTGAAAAGTATAAATTATAAATAAGTTCGAGTGACTAGTTTTATAGGGAAACAGCCAGGTATTTCATCTAAGGGCAGTTATCTCTGATTCTTTGATACCCTTAAAAATAACTCAAAGCAGGGTGTGTGCCATACTAATGTAGCACTAGTGGATTCAAGAGAACATCTGATGTTTGGATGGGCAGATCTGTCTTTCCCAGCTACGTATATGTTAGAATCAGCTGAAGCTTCCAGAGCCGTTTTGGTGATCTCCTTTAAGTCAATAAATGAAAAGTGTGTGTGTGTGTGTGTGTGTGTGTGTGTGTGTGTGTGTGTGTGTTAAATGGAGACATTGAATGAGACAGGATTTCTAATATGCAGAAAGAAGTTTCATTAGGACTTTGAAGGTGGCGAGAGTGATCCAGAAATGTTGCCAAACTGCTTCACTGTATTTTATTACTTTCAGAGGTAAGATGCTTTTCCACCATAATTCCTACCTCCCTCCCATCTGTTTTTCATTTCTACCCTTCTCCAAGATTTATCCTATGGGAAAAGACATTGAGAGGCACACCCTTCGCTCCACCTGCCCATCCTGGAAAACCAACAGTGAAGTTCCAAAAAGCACTTCTGTTTGGGACGCTGTGTCTTCGTCATAGGTTTTGCTTTATTCTTCGCAGTGGGCGGGGTGGAATGGGGCTCCCTTTCAGTCACCCTGTCTTCTCCACCTGCAGGCACCCCAGTACGATCCCCCTTCGATCACTCCGAGGGGATGCAGCAGCAATTCATGTTTTGAAGTGCTTTCAAGGGTTCAAAACGTGAGGCGCTGCTATACCCCCTCGTGAGGAAGTTGGAAGGTGGGTTCGAATGGACGTGTGTTTCCCTGAGGCGCCGGCACCCAAGGCCCGCTTAGTAGAAGGTATGTGGGCAGGGACTTCGGTTTTGATGTCTCGTAGCTGAGCGCCTTTCCCTGACTCACAAGGCGCCGCCAGAGTCGGGGGAGAGTGACAACGCTCTGCAGGGGTCCGGGGCGGTAGGGGGACAACGGGGCCCGTGCGCACCGAGGAGGGAGGTGTTGCCCGACTCAGCCGTGCCCTAGCAGCGGGAACACTACTGCAGTGGGCAATCGGTGCTCTGGAGTATTGTTTCTGCTGCCCGGGTAAGGCTGGGGCTCCCGCACGGGCGAAGCCACCAGGTAAGTCCTAGTGCCACGCCCGCAGCGTCCGCACTGGTCGCCGCTAGAGCCGAGCTAGCGCTTTGGCCTCCCCCAAACGTCTGCCCGTCTTTGAATACGTAACCAGTGTCAATGGTAGATGCTTCACTTTGGCGCCCCTTTCCCTGGCCCAGGAACATTTAAGCAATTGAAAAAAAAAATTCCCTTCCTGGTCACTTAGGACGCCATCCACACGACAAAAAGGAAGCCAGACTCCAACAACTACAGGGTGGTGGAGGGCGGTCGTGAAAAGAGTAAGGAGGACTGGAAAGGGTGACCTACTGCACGTAGTCCCCAGGCCGACCTGTGGCTCCTGGTGAACGTCCTAACGTCCTGTGCCCTGTGCTTGGACAGGACTCTGGAGTCCAGGAATGATGAAAGCTTCTGGCTCCTACTCCTCCTTCCCCCCGAGTCGAGTCCCGGCAGCTGAGGCTTCAGCGAGGCCCTGGGCCTTGCAGGCTGCTGACTCCCAGGCAGTGACCTGCGGGATCTAAGGCCTTCAGGGAGAACGGGGTCCCTTGAGGAAGGCTCCAGAATGAGGCTCTGAGTTTTTAGCAGCTTCTTGCCCTCTCCCCCCAAATCCTAGTCCTGGAATTCTGCTCAGGAGGCGCTGTCCCAAGGCCCCTTGCTCGCCCCCGGGGCCTAACAGAAGGAATCGCCCTACTGGCAAGGCTCTGGCTTGACGTTTCCTGCGAAAATGGTAGCATCTCAGCTGTCAACTTGGGTTTTTCGTGCCTCCAAAATTCTGGAACTCTGGGCACTGTCGCTAATTAGAGCTGCACAGCTGTCGACCTCTAAAGCCACCTCCGTCCCTCACTGGGGGTCCCAGTCGTCTAAGAGCTTGACTGACAGCCCAGAAAAGAGAAGGCTCTGGCCGAGGGCTCCCTTTGCCTATAAAAAATCACTCAGATATTTATTTTTTGACCTGGCAACAGAGAAGTAGAGAACTGTTGGTGAAGACAAAGGGAGGTGTGGAACCTTTCCATGCTTTCTGTCCTCTTAAAAGAAACAAAACACAAAAGCCCCTCTAGTCTGGATGGGCTGCCAGGAGTTGATCCTCCCGAAGGCCGGGAGCAGCACCCTGCCCCCAGAGGCTCCTGTCTGGGGTGGCCGGGGTACAGGGGCCCTGAGCTGGGAGTCAGGCTCCGCAGTCTGAAACACCCCCTCTCCCAGACTCCCTCGAGCTGGGAGCAGACGCCTGGCAGTTTGGGGCCCTTCTGGCCACCGTGGACCCTCAAGCTCCTAGGGATGCTGTGACTCTGTGATCTTGACCAGGCCTGGCTCCCTGCAGTGGCCATCTCCCCGCTGCAGCCATGAACCCCAGGCTGGGAAGCTCAGGAGTGGGCTCCTGCCGTCCCCAGCCAGCCTATGGCCCCGCAGGACTGCAATCCCCAGGCTTGGCAGGTGAACAGGTTCCTGTCCCTGCCTGTCTCTCCACTTGGGGTTGGGCAGGCACCTCCAGGCTGCCCTCCTGCCTCTCACCAGCTTCACTTCTTCCTTTCTCCCAGCTCTGCACCGGTGCCCCTTGAGCCAGAAATAGGCCAGGTGGCATACAGCCCTCTGGGAGGACCAGGCCCGCGCCACCCCACTCTCTCCAGTGGGGGCCTGCAGGACTCAGGTGAGAGACCCGGCGTGTTGGGGACCGTGAGGGGCAAAGGGCAAGGGGCAAGTAATCCTGACTAGGGGGTGTTGTCTTCCAGAAGTGCAGTGGTCCTTTGCCCAGGGCCCCCAAGGACGTGGAGATTGAGGGCATCCGCACAGCCCTTTGACTGCATGGTGCCCTTTTCTGACTTAAAATAGTCACCCTGCACCATTATTCACGGGATCGAAGTTGCAGTGTGCCTAGATTTTCCTCCAAGGACAAAAATGTGAATAAAGCAATATTTCAGCCAAACATTTCTGTGTCCATTAAGAAGATGGCAGTTTGTTCCAGACTATAAATTCTCTTTAACTCTCTAAGGTATTCTTTGAAACTGTTTTTCAACATTGCTAAATGTGCATCATAATGTGTGGGGGATTTTTGGAAAGTGAATCATTTTACATTCCGCTGATTAATGGATCCAGTGTTACCACCTTCAAGGAGGCACCTTTCCATTGTTTTCTCATTTTTTCCCAGCACATGTTATTTGTTAGGAAGTTGTGTGCATACGGCATTGCATCAAGTTTATTAGACAGGCGTGGACCTTGAACTAGGAAAAGCTTAGTCTAGGCCCCAAATTTAAAACTCAACATTTCTATAAGTTGTGGGATGAGATATACAAATTGCTTTTATGAACTAGATTCATGCCTAATTTTTTAAAAAATCACAGGAATATTTTTTAAGGCATCCAGCATCTCCAGTTAGCAGTACTGACTTCCCCACCCCCCCTCTCCAACAAAGGAACACTATATCAACACTCTTGACCTGGATCTGAACACAGAAGACTTCTGTTTCAAGAAAATACAATCATCTCTCAAAGTCTCTAATTTATATGCATTTTTAACTCACTGGGTATTGAAAGCCACCCAAGTGTCCCACAACATGGGGTAAAATATAATCAATCATTCAGAGTAATATTATACATCCTTTTTAAATGTTATTGGAAAATGTTTTATGATCTGTAAGTCCAAATAACCTTGCAGCATTTCTTTTTCCCTGTTGCTCCCCATACCCGCACTTCTTTGTTCCAATTGGCACGTAAACTTATTTTCCCCACCAAATGAGTCAGTCACGATGGGATCATCAGTTTGATTTGAGCAGATGTGTGTCAGTGTTACTTGGAAAACTCGATGCTAACAACCAGGGATGTACAAAAAGGCAGTGGTTGCAACTCTGTAAAAATTTATGTGCACATACAGACAAGGACTAAAGTGGAACTCAAAACAGGAAAATAGTTGGAGGTACTTCATTGCTGGGAGAGTGAATGATTGTCTGCTGCTTTTAATCTCCGTTAATATGGGCAGCCCTCCGATTAAAAGGACCTCATAAGGACTCTGCAGTGCAAATTATTTTGTGGATGGTTGTAAAGCGCCATACCTTTCAAGTCATCAGGTGGATAGGGTAGCAGGGGGCTGAGTTTGTTCCCCCAGCCACGCCCGCATTCTAGACTACAGAGCTCAGGGCAACACTTGGAGAAAGCCTGATCCTGCAAGAATGTGAGTTTTTTTGGAAGATGGATGCAAATTGATTGGTAGGAATTAAAGACTTGAGTCAGGGGTTATATCCAAGTTGGCATAGGTTTTGAGAGCTCTATTTTCCCATTGACCTGCAGCGTAACATTTTATAAGCCTAGACATTTGTATATGCATTTGTATCTAGAATGATGACTCTTAACTGAAAAATGAGCACATACACACCAGTTATAGCAAATGTGCATCTCCCTGCCACCCTACACCCTAATCATCCCCCTCATTAGTCACTTACTGCCCAGTAAATGAATAAATATCTGCTAGTTCTTTCCTAGTTTTTCGCCTATCTGAAACCTTTGCCTCCCTCCTCCAAAGGCTGAGACTTCTCTACGGATAATAAATTGAGCCATTAGGGAGGAGACCTGAGAAGACTTTGATTTCTGCTCACTCAGACTCTGGAACACTCCCCTTACACTAGTGAGCTCTATAATCCGAGCAACAGTGGGACTGTGGGAGGTGGCCCTGGGAACTGAGAACTAAGGTGTTGAGAGTCTGATTGTACTGTAGTGTGATCTCCCCAGGCAGCTCCCTCACCTGTTCCCCCAGCCACACCCCCACCTGTTATACCAAGACTAGACCTTTTTAAGGCTTGGCCACAAAAAATACAACATTCAAAGTCACAATCATCCCAATATCTTTTGTACTATGCATCGACATGCTTTTCCAAATGTTTTCACATTTTCTATTTGTGACAACCTCGAGAGATAAATAGGATAAGGCAGCCAAAAAAAAATACGGAAAAGAAAACTGGGGCTTCTGGAGGCTAAGAATTTGTTCAAGGTTAGTGGGGCCTCTTCCTCTAGAACTCATGCTGGAGGAACTGATTGCACAGTAGTGGCCAGAGCAGGAAACGGAGGTGCATTAGTTTGGTTAGAAATATTCAACATGAAACTGATTTGTTTTATTCTGTGCTTTTCCCGACACACTGGACACTTCCTGGGTGAGGCCCCAGATTGGCTCCAGGATGACTAAATAGTGACTATAAATTACCCAGCTATGTAGAAGTAGACATACTTGAATCAAAAAAAAAAAAAAGCATAAGTTAAGTCATTTAAGATCTGTTCTATGTTTGGTACTTTCTATAGTTTCAACCAAATAGAATGTCCAAACATCGGGGTTAATTTAATTTAGACACTCACTCCATGGAACCTTTATCAGCCATTACAAATAATAATGATTAAGACTGTATAGAAACCTGGAAATTTTAAAAATCAGGGACATGAAATCACATGCACACCATGATTTAAAAGTGGGTCTGTATAGACGCAAAAACCAGAAAGAACATGTAACAGATATACTTTTACTTAAAGTGGTGGGATTTGTGCTAAAGTTTTCTTTCTCTACTTTTCCATGTGTTTTTGTCATGCCATGTTTTTTGTTACGCTATCAAACATAATTCTCTAAAGAGTCTTTAGGGGTCACGGGTGACAGAAATTTTGGGTCAAAGATGCCTAGACCTCAGACATCTCGGGGATCATCATGTCACGAGAGACCATTGTGCACTTGTGACAGATTGATAACTGAAAGGTCTGGGAGCCACTTATCTCCATAGCAGTACAATTGGTAAGTATTACAAGACAAATTGATGACAAGATCAGAAGAAAAAAGCTGTGAGGGCCCTGAGCAAGGAAGAAAGTGGTTGCCATGGTGGGAAGAGGGGAACGAGCTGTATGTTAATAGTTTAATGGGAGGTAGGAGTCAGACTTTGTGTCCTTCACTATTATTTTGTTTCCTGTTAATGAATTTAACGAATAAGACTTTATATGCATGCTAGAATGTTAAAGAATTTATGCTCAATCAGACAACTAGAAAAAAATTA
Organism: Cynopterus sphinx; assembly: GCA_030015415.1. NCBI lineage: Eukaryota > Metazoa > Chordata > Mammalia > Chiroptera > Pteropodidae > Cynopterus > Cynopterus sphinx. The sequence continues at coordinate 86,683,934 of CM057388.1, forward strand.
TAAGTATTGGAGACACAGGGTCGGTCATCTTTCATATGTTGAGTTCATTTAAGTGGTCAAGAAAAAAAATTACATGAACAAAAAAATCCCACAAAAGGATATATAAAAATGCTCATTTCAGTATTTTTAAGGATGGAAATTAGGAACCTCCTGACCAACAACAAAATTGGGTAAATAAAATGTGGTGCCTCTAATAAGTGACATGAGAATGTGCTCCTATGAAATATTTGGTGATAAAAGAAATGTGCAAGTTTTTTGCAGTTTCCATCTATGCGATCTAAGTATAGAGGGAGAAGTCCGTATTCAGCTTTTACAGATAAAAGGCTAGGAGGAAATACACCCAAACTTTAATGGTGGTTATTTCAGAATCGTGGAATATTAAGTGATCCAAGAAAGATGCTGAACTATTTTTGCGATGTGTTCCTAATATGTAATATAAATGTATTGGGAACATTTTGCATTCATAGTTTTGCATCAAGAATATGGAGAGACAGCTAGAAGGAAGTATACCAAAAGTCTATCAAAGAAAGATGCTGAACTATTTTTGCGATGTGTTCCTAATATGCTGTATAAATATATTGGGAGCATTTTGCATGCATAGTTCAGTATCAATGTACGAATAAAAGGGTGGAGGGAGTAAAGTACAGACCTTCTAACAGTTATTTGTGGGTTATGATATGATAACGTGATCAAAGTCAGGTACAAAATTATTTTTGCAATATGTTCCTGCACATGTCATATAAGTATATTGGGAACATTTTGCATCCACAGTTTTGTAATAATATTTAGAGAAAAGGCTAGGAGGAAATATACCAAAATTTAATACTGGTTATTTCTGGGTTCTGGTATTATCGGTGATAATGTGTTTTTTTCTTTGTACTTTTATGTATTTTCCAAGTAATACTTGTATAAACAACAAAATGTATTACTTTTATAACAATAATAAAACATTTTATTTTTTAAAGGATCTTTTTTTTCTTTAAAGGCATGGGCCCCTGACCTAGGGATGGGGAGATGGGGAAACACTTCCTATTTGGGCAGCAGTGGGCCTAAAATAGGCTTCATTTGGCTCTGCAGTGCACGTGTGTGTTATCATTTGCTCTTGTCAGAGGAAAGAGAAAGTAGAATTTTAAAATGTAACCATGACAGAATAATAGTAGTCATATTGCTAAATAGACTGCTTGCTACCCCCTATCCAGAAAGTTGAAACAGACTTCTTTTCCTCTATGACAGGGGTTCCCAAACCCCAGTCCATGGACCGGTATCAATCTGTGGCCTGCTAGAAACCAGGCTGCACAGCAGGAGGTGAGTGGTGGGAGTGAGTGAAGCTTCATCTGTATTTGCAGCCCCTCCCCAGTGCTAGCATTACTGCCCCAGCTCCACCTCAGATCATCAGGCATTAGATTCTCATGGGAGAACTGGTCCCTGGTGCCAAAAAGGTTGGGACTGCTGCTCCAGGAGCAATTCAGGACAGTGGGACTTTGATGCTAACCCAGGGCCTCATGATCTGTTGGCCATGCCTGAGTCAGGAAAACACCTGATAGAAAGTCTAATTCCACTTAGCTAACTTTCTGAAGATGCAGATAAAGCCCCCTGAATTTTCCTCCCAAGTCTGCCGAGTTCCATGACAACCCTGGTGTTGAAGAACATGTGACATTCAAATGCAGGCTACGTTCTGTTAAGACAGAGACAACCATTCAGAAACATATCAGGCTCATGGCCTGGCAAGACACCTACCAAGGCTTTGAGTGTTTCTCGAGTGCACTGATTTGAAGAGACACCCCATTAGAAGAGGACCGACAGTCCTTTCCATGCTTTTACAATCACTCTGGGGAAACTTTTCTCTCAAAGACTTATTTGCACTCTGCAGCAAGCCCATAATAGAGAGTATTTCAAAATATGTCTATCCTAGTCATGAAAGGAGCTGTATTGGTGAGGCAAAAATATATTTTGAGAATGATCTTTCCATTTCCTGATGCCAGGCCCTTCCTTGTTCTGCTTAAGAACCAAACATGTCCTTTTACGAAATGTGTGCTCCTCTTTAAGTCTTTCATAAGCATTTTTCTTTGCTGCATTCGCTCAATCTGAACACATTTTCCAACTGCCCAGCTCTGTGCTACTCACTTTTAGGGAGAGGATAGGACTGGAGAGAAGTCGGGGTTAAAGTGATACTGAGCCAGAGCAGCCTTGAACACAGGAATCCTTTCCTCTGGCTGCTACCGGGTACAGAGCTGGGATCAGCTGGGGCTTTGACCTTCTTCTGAGCCAGGTCGGACCACACAGAATCTGTTTTGCTCAGCTGGATTATCCGGTGTCCTCCTTTCCCCCAGGCTTCACTCTTGTCCCTGCTATGCACAAAGTTGGGAAGAGTGTGGGAGGGTCCTCTTCCTAAATTAAAGAGAGAGAGAAAGAGAGAGAGACAGACAGAACGAGGGAGAGAGATCCTTCATATAAGCACTGACCTTAAACTCTCTTCATTTACCAGTGACAAAACCTCCAGCTCCTGCTGAACCAATAGTGTCCTAGAATTTTGCTAATACAGAGAGCACTCCTCCCGGTTGAGAATGCCAAGAGGGGATGGGATGATGGGGGATGTGGGGGCAGGCACAGAAGGAGCTGGAAGCTGCCCTTTGCTGACCAATCAGGTCAATGCAAGCCCTCATTTTACAGAAGAGGAAACTGAGTGGCAGAGAGAGGAAATCATTTGCAAAGAGGTAGAGAATTGGTAACAATGTTAGAACTTGAACCTTGATCTTCAGGGCTCTTTCCAATGTAGGGCACTGTGTCTAAAAGGACAGAGGGAGTGACCCAGGAGGATGTTCTAAAGGATGCAGGACTTGATGAGCACCCCGAAGGTGGGTGGGGCCAGAAGAGGTAGAGAGGGCAGGAGAGGACAGATGTGGCAATGACACCAGGGAGTCAACAGATAGATCTGAAGGAAATTGTTAAGGTTAAATCTGGCTTTTCAACATGGGCTATGCAGACCCTTTAGGGTACAAGACAGTGTCATAAGAAGTGCAAAAAAAAACCCCACAATATTTATGGCACAACTTCCTTGAAAGCACTCATTTTCTATCAAAACAAGCACAAATTCAAACCAATAAAACTGAGACCTCAAGATAATTTCAAGTTTGTCACTGTACCCCGCAGACTGTCCCAAGACTCCCATTCAAGCCTCATTCTGAGAGAGTATTTGTGCACTGTCTAGACGTTTGGCTTTTGGTTGGTTTCTCCTGCCACTACAAGGGACTGCGACTTCTGATAACAGCTCTTTCCTTTGATGAACTGCTCCTCCTGGTCCCCAATCATAATAAACTGCTTGAGCCTCCCACCAGGCACATGACCCAAGTGATTTTTCATGCCCCTTTCCACACTGCTTGTGGTACAGAAAGTTCATGTGACCCTAGCCTAACCAATGAAAGTACTTGCCTGGGATGTTTAAAAAAAATTATTAGTGGAGACAGTCTCTCTTTCTTCTGCCATTTCTAAGCCTGGAGCTATATGCGGCTTTACCCTCACTCACTTACTCTACTGTGTCCATCACCTGGAAGAAGGTCAGGTTGAGCAGGACAGAATGAGAATAGGTCTATGGCCATGCCACCCTGAATGTGCCCAGTCTCGTCTGATCTCGGAAGCTAGGCAGGGTGGGGCCTGGTCAGTTCTTTAGATGGGAGACCCCCTAATAAGACCAGGTGCTGAAGGCATAAAAAAAAAAAAAGAACAAGAATGCACACGCACAGAAACCCATGGGAGAGAGGGAGGAAAGAGGGAGGGAGGGGGGTGAGAGAGATAGAGAAATGACGACGCTTCTGTCCCTGGCCTTGTGTAGTTCGGAGGCCGGCTCCACTCTTGTCTTCTTTAGTTACTGGAACATGCATATCTCTTCTTGTTTAAGCTTGTTTCATTTATTCATTTAACACATAGTTATTGAGTGCTTTCTGGTGCCAGGCACCATTTTAGGGTCTGGAAAGAGAGCTGTAAACAAGACATAGTGATCCTGATCCTAAGTTTACATCCTAGATTGATTTGTGTTTCTGTCACTTGCAACCGAAACAGTGCCGCCTGCCAGATCATGGAAGACTGTACCTGCTAGGCTGAGGACCAGAGGGAGTTTATAGTATAAACAAGGGGAAGTCTTTGAAAATTCTTGAGCAGAGGAGTCATACGCTCTTGCATAGAAGTCTAGATTTGAGGCAGGCCAGGTTGAAAAGGTGACTATGGAAAAGCTAGTGGTTGGGACTTCAATCTGCTTTAGTTTTGAAATGCCCTCATAAAAAGCATGGCATACCCAAAGCAAGGCCTCTGGCCTGAAACTCAACTTTGAAGAAAAATAAAATACTTCCAGGAAGTGCTCCAGGCCTTCCTCTTCTGGCATTCGCACACCTTCCTTGATTGGTTGGTTCAGGCTCTCTCAGCCTGCTCCATTTTCCTGTCCTGTGCACCGCCCAGATGTCTACCTGCATACGGGGAGCAGATGTCCCTGACCAGAACATGTCAGCTGAAGGGAAGGGCCACAGGAGCTCGTGCCTATGCTGCCCTCTCCTTGCCCTAACGCACTGCACCCCTGAGACCCATTCTCAGGGCTCCCATCTCTGGAGGACTTCCTCTATTGCCCCCAACCATGCTGAACCTCCTTCAAGTTCCTCTCACACCCTTGTCCAGGCACTTGCTCAGAGCAGGTGTGGACTTTTTCAGGTGTGCCTCCTGAAACTCAGCAGCAAGCTCCACGAGAGCAAGAAACAGGCTACCCCTCACCACCTCCTGCATGGAGCCTACCCCTGTGCCTGACATAGAAGATGGGGTGCTTAGCCTAGGTTGGTTACTAGGAAATGGCTTGGGGATAAGGACATCCAAAGTCTTTTTCCTGGGACAGTTCTGGTTTTGGCCTATTTTATTGTCATAATTATTCATAGCATCCTCTTTCACTCTCAAGAGTGTCCCATGATAAATTATATTATCACCAACTCATCTGGAGAGTACCAAATGTTCTGTTGTCACAGCTAAGTTGAAGTGGCTCCTGATATAGGAAAAAAATATTTATAAAATCAAAAACAGCACTATATTGCAATTTTCCATGCTCTGTCACTTGGAACCAAACATGCTCCTTTCAGAGCTCCAGAAAGTCTTGCTTGCTTGACTGCATCTGGCTCCCACATGCTCTCTAGCACATGAGACAAGATTCAGATTTTTTCCTCCATTTATTTCATGCCAGAGGTATGTAAAATAACACTGTTACACCCCACAAAGACTGGAAAGGCACACAGGCCCGGTTCGGGACCAGAAAGAATTCAGAGGCAATCATGAAGAAGTCGCAAGTCCAGCAGATGAGACAAACTGCTACTTGATGATTCTTTTAAGCCCTTAGCTTGTGAAAATCAGGTTCACAGAAGCAACCGGAAGGAAAAAGCACCCTCATCCTAAAATCCTTCTCTTCTCTTTACTGCTGTCTCCCCAGTCATGGCTTCATCCTGCCACTTCTCCTCACTCTCAAATTGGGACATTCTGTTTGCCTAGGACACTCACATTTTTCAGAGTGGAGCACCTGTAAGACTTGTCTCTCTTTGTTGGGTTGAAGATGGCCACAAATTCTTTGACATCCCTCCCACTAGACCCTGGGGTCTATGTCCTTTCCACTCAAAACTGAGCTGCTTCACCATGTGGCAGAAGTGGCCTTGCAGCTTCCATCCGGGTCTTGTGGAGCCTTGAGCTTTCATGTGAGAGTACAGAAACACTGAGGGACTCGTGCTACAGAAACCATGGAGAGATGCTGCAGGGAAGCTGAGACTCCAGAAAAGAGAGAGAGAGATGCCAGGCAGCCTCTAAGTCTTCCAGGCCCCAGGTGTTCAGGTCATCCCAACTGAGTCTCTGGATATAAGTCATCCCTGCCAAATTGCAGATTCCTGAGCAAAAGAAATGATTGTTGTCTTCAGAGTGAAAGTCTTGTGGTGGTTGCTATGTAGCAATCAAGCAGTAAGGGGAACACTCCTTTCCAGTCTTGATTTATCCCTTCTTGCAGCATAGGTCTGATGTGCTACTAAGCTCTCAGACCAGAAGTGAGGATGGGGAAGGACACAGTGGGCAAAGGTAACCTGGAACCTCATACTGCTGCATTCTGGGTACAGTTAACATACGAGCACTACTGGTGGTAGATGAGGGGATGTTAGACAGTAAAGGAGAATTTTTTAAATTTTACTACTATGTGTTTATTTTTAGTTTCTTTTCATTTATGGCAAGTGAACATGGTTTTGTGTTTACCATAGTGAAATCAATTATACTTAAAAGAAATTTATGTCACACCTACCCTGATGGCTAATTCTGAAAAAAGAAAAAGGAAAATAAGTGTTGGCAAGGATGTGGAAAAATTGGAACCTTTTCAGTTCTTGTAAATGGTATAGCTGCTGTGGAAGACCACATGGCGGATCCTCAAAAAATTAAACATGGAATTACCATATGACCTAGCAGTGTCACTTCTGGGTATATACACAAAAGAATTAAAAGCAGAGGTGCAAATTGATACTTGTAGCATTATTCACAATAGCCAAAAAAGGTGGAAATAACCCAAATGTCCATCAACAGATGAATGAATAAAGAAAATGTGGTGTCTCCATACAATGGACTGTTACTCAGCCTTAAAAAGGAAATTCTAAAAAATAGAAAGAAAATTTCTGACACATGCTACAACATGGATGAACCCTGAAGACATACTAAGTAGAAGAAGCCAGTCACAGGACGAGCATTGTGTGATTCCATGTACACGAGTCATGTCACTTATACTGAGCAGTCAGGCTCATAGAGACATTAATTCTGAGAGCTGCTTGCATTCATCAACTACCCATAAGCACTGTGATCCACTGCTAATAGCCCTCTGAGTTGTAGGAGGGGCAGTGCCCCATCACAGAATGGCCAGCGAGAGACTGGACCAGATTCTAACAAGAAGTCAGAAGGTTTGATGACAAGGCGTGAGCACCCTCCTTGTGGGTGAGCTGGGACACCTCACAGGCACACAGGATTCCCGCCTCCACTGAAATGAGGAGCCTGTGCTTGTGCAGGTCTCAAGTACCCCTGGGTAGCTCCTCCTGATGGTCTTAGAAGTAGCTGGGGGGCTTGTTTCATGCCAGGACCTGGTGTGGTGTGGTGTAGTCCGGGAGAGAAGGGCCAACAGCTTGTCACAAAACCTCCATGCCTTGATGTGCTGGGTACCTGGACAGGGTGGGATGAGCAAGGAAAGAGCTGGAAGAGCACTGCCTGTATGCCCGCGTGCCCGTGGCTGGCTCTAGGGATGCAGGCCTCAGCCTGTGTGATGGGGCATGCACATGGAAGAGCTGCCTGGCATGGGTTGCCTGGACACCAAAGGGTTAAAGCAGGCATCAATATGGGGTGGGAGTGAATTATAGATCTTTTGGTAACAATACAGTTGAGGATGGGAGTTATTTGTCTAACCTAAATCAGAATGATGAAGTGAAAGTCTAAATGAATAACTCTACCACCCTCGCTCCCAGGCTCCTCTCACCACTGAGCTCCCAGAATTCTGGCAACCTTGTTTATATCCCCCAGGCAAGAGATTGAATTTTACTCTATGTAGTAGACACTTTTGGTGCCTCTTGTCCCTCCCCCTTGGGCCACCTCTGCTTTCAGCTACATAACTGCACTCTTTTATACAGAATCAGACTGAACTCATGCTGGCAGCCTTTGACCTGCGGGAAACATTAGGTTCCTTTCTGCTTTTAGTTTCAAGACCATATCTGATGCTGTATGCCATGTTCTGAACATCTGTACCCCCAAATTCATGTGCCGACACTTAAACCCTAGGGTGATGGTATTAGAAGAGGGGGCCTTAGGGAGGTGATTAGGTAATGAAGGTACAGCCATCACGAATAAGACTAGTGTCCTTACGAAAGAGATCCAGAAAGATCCCTTGCCCCTTCTGCCATGCGGGAACAGAAAAGATAGTAGTCTATGAACCAGGAGGTGAGTCGTCACCAGACCCTGAATCTGCTAGCACCATGATCCTAGATTTCTAGCCTCCAGAACTGTGAAAAGTAAATCTCTGTTGCTGAAAAGACACTCAGTCTGTGGTATATGATTATAAGAGCCTGCATGGACTAAGACACCGTCAGAGCCTACCTGGCTCACCTCTAAGAGCAGCCTGTAAATGTGGTCAAATGACACCCCAGGTTTAACCCTCAACTGATGGGAAGATAGGAGCTGGCGTTTAAATGCTCTAGCTTCTTGTTCTTCAGTGGTCAATTTTAGTCAGCCTCTGAATGCTTTTAAGGAGGCCCTGAATGGAATGAAACCCAGGTTTCCCACAGGGGTAACCACAATAATGCACTTTTATATTGGTTTTTCCTCATTCCCTATGTCACTCAGCTCCATTGCTCTAAATTACCAAGATCAACTCTTGAATACCTGCTCTTGAATCCTTTTCTCAGTCTCTACTTTTAAGGGAACCCAAAATAAGAGACTGTCCACGTGTACAGGCTGCAATGACATGTCTGTGTCCTGGTCCAATCATTATAGAGTGAAGCCAGTGGACAGGCTCCACCCATGCCACAGAGCTTTCAGGCAGCATTTTAGTGTCTCAGCCCTAAATATAGATCAAGGTCCAGAGCTGGGACTAGAGTGAGGCAAGTGAGGTACCCAGGGTGCAAAATTTAAGGAAGCACTCATACTTAGGTGCTGACCCTCTGGCATGAGCCTGAGAACCGAGTACTTCACTAGGTGTCTTATTGCCTCTCTCTACTCCTGGCTCTTGCTAAGGCATTAGTAAAAAGCCTCTAAGATTAAAACAAACAAATAAAAAGGAAACTAAAATGAAAAGGAACTAATGCACACAGCAGAAAACAACTTAACAAAAATAACCCAACAATATCCTCAGAGACATAAGATAATTTGTGCACTCATCAAGAAGAAAAAAAGGAACAAATAAAGAACAAGAAAAATTCTTGAAAATTAAAAGTTTAGGACATCTCTAAGAGTAAAATAAAAAGGCAGAGAAGGAAAATAAGACCGAAAAGAAAAAGGACATTAGGAAGATAGGTAGAAAAAGACATTAGATGATTGGTCCAGGAGAAAAATAATAGGCACTCCAGAAAAAGAAGAAAAAAGTGGAGATAAAATTATCAAAGAAATAATACTTGAAATTGCACAGAGCAAAAGGACATGGCTTTCCAGTTTGGAAGAATGTACTGTGTGCTGAGCTTAGTGAATGAAAAAAGCCCACATAAAGTTACCTCATCATGAAAATTTCAAACACCAGGTTAAAGAGAGGATTCTAAGAGCTTCCAGCAGAAAAAAAATTGATTAGACATAATAGATCAAAAATCAGAATGGCTTTGAATTTTTCAGGAGATATACTGGCAGCTGGAAGACAAGGAAGCAATGCCTTCAATATTCTGAAAGAAAATTAATATCCAGCTTCAAATTCTATATCCAGTCAAACCAACAATTAAGTATGAGGAAAGAATGTAAATATTTTCGGACATGCAAGATCTAAAAAATTACTGCTTATTCATCCTTTCTCAGGAAGCTGATAGAGGATGTATGTCACCAAAATGAGGAAGAGACACTTCAGCTTTTGTGAGTGGAAGACTAGTAATTTGGACTAATACACTCGCTGAAGACATCAAAAAGGTGAACAAAATAATTTTAAAATATTCTTAAAAGCATAAAATAATTAACAAGATAATAAGAAAGAAGTGAGCCAAGATCCAGGAGGGGACAAGAATCCAGAGATGAGCCCAGCTATTCAGGCCATTTTGGCTTAGGGAGATTTTTCCAATCAGGAAGAGGAAGCTGAGAGATCTAGTGCTTCTAGTGGCCTCCGTGTTCACAGTCCAGGGCCAGTTCAAAACAAAGATTGTTCCCATGGATTGCAGCCTGCCTTCCGTTCATCTGAGTGACCCAGACAATGCTATACCTTGAAATTGTATTGTTCCTTTTGCATAGCTAGTAGCCCCAGGCACCTGAGGAAAATAAACCAAAATCTTCCTAGGAATATAACAATATCCTAGGCTTCAAATTATTTCTTTAAATTAAAATCTACTGTCCAACACATAATCAAAGATGATCAAATACATAAATATTTAAGACACTATGAGCAAGAACCAATAGAAATGCATGCAGAAGAATAAACACCCAAATTTTTGAGCATGATTATGGAACAACAATTTTCTCTTTTTCAAGGAGAAAACCCTGAGCTTTTCAATTGTGGCAGGAAGCTGAAAACTATAAAACAAGACACAGAAGTTATGAAAGAAAAAAAAAATAAACCAAAACTTCAGAGTAAACCAATTAAGAGGAAGATATGGGATACATCAAACAGAGAATACAGCACAAGAGAGATACAAAGGAAATTCCCAAGATGACAGAGAAGGGAGGATGCCAGGATGACATCTGTGCCCTAGACCTTAAGAGCTATCAGTGCAGATTGGAGCAGCAGATGAAAGGCCTCAGAAGGTTGTTTTCCAGAAGGAAAAAAAATAAAACAGAGCTGATAGATTAGCTTATGTTTTCCACATGAAAAACTGGTTTAAATGTTGTTTTATTGGACAAATTTATTGGACATTATGAAAAAAAACTTAGCCAAGGATTTGAAGAAGCTCAAGAAGTGGGTGGGGGACAAGAGAAATAAAATGTTGTACAAGAAAGGATATGTAATCACAGTACATACACTATCTTGCTCAGCAGCAAGCAATATTTACAATCATAATAATGAAAACAAATATGGATTAAACAAAATTTGTCAAAATTCCATTGGCAGGACAGAGAGAACTTAACTGTGTGTGTGCATATAAGAGTACAGTGCTCATCTTTAATGGTAGTCAATAGAAAATATTTATAATTGTGAAATCAAGAAATGGCTTAACAGCATTTTATTTATTTGCAAATCTAATTTCTCACATAACTTCTACACATGGGTTATTTAGAAATATATTAATTTACTAGTATTTGGGGATTTCCTGCCTTAAGATTAATACAATATTTTTTAGTGATATATGTTATTTCCTCTATTGTCTTCTTAGCGATACCTTTTAATTTTTTAGCAGTTGCTCTAAGGTTAACAATATGCACCCCGAACTTATAGAGTCTATTTAGAGTCAATATCACATCTCTCACATTTCAGGGCTGGAACGTCAAACTTCCATTTACTGATTACATACAGCATGTTATTGGAAATGGCCTCCCAGTGGAAACTGAGGTTCAAAGAGGTTAAGAACCTTCCTCAGACTCATGAGCATGGAGGAAGCAAAGGAATCCAATTCCGTCAGTAGACACATGTTGGCTTCTCAGGCAGTAGCGATAGAAATGTGTGTGACACACAAAGCTAAGTAAAAAAAAATGGCTATACATAAAGTATGATTATAATTAGGGTAAGAAACACTGTGTACTTATGATTGTGTTTGGATGACTTCCTAGTTTTCTCTATTTTCCACATTTTTACAAGTCAGAGAACATTAAAAACCACAGGAACATAAACAGGTTTTCTTCTTGATGAAAGCAGAATGATTTTAAAATAACTGAAAAGAGAAAAAAGTCAGAAAGCATTAGTCTAATTTTAAAAAATTACTCTCTTCTATTTTAACTGCAAGAAAAATGGTTTCATTTTCTTCTGATTATATACATTTAGATATATACATAAAAGTTCAAGAACTAAACAAGCACACTGATTAAAAAGTAGACTAAAGACTTGAATAGATGTTTCTCCAAAGACGATGTATAAATACATGAAGCACATGAAAAGATGCTCAACATCACTGATCATTAGGGAAATGCAAAGTAAAACCACAAAGAGCTACCACTTCATACCCATCGGGATGGCCATTATCAAGAAAATAAACAATAACAAGAGTTAGTGAGGATGTGGACATATTGAAACCCTTGTGCACTACTGGTGGGAATGTAAACTGGTGCAGTCAGTATGGAAAACCGCACGGCAGTACCTCAAAAAAAATAATATTATTATATGACCCAGCATTTCCACTTCAGAATATATATCTGAAAGAATTAAAGCAGAGACTTAAACAGACATTTGTATGCCCATGTTCATAGCAGCAATATTCACACTAGCCAAAGAGCGGAAGCAGCTATGCATTCATTTGCTCATGCTGCCATAAAAAAATACTACAGACTGGATGGCTTAAACAACAGAAATTTATTTTCTTACAGTTCTGGAGGCTGAAAGTCCAAGATCAAGGTGCCAGCAGTGTTGGTTTCTCCTGAGATCTCTCTCCTTGGATTGCAGATGGCTGCCTTCTTTCTGTGTCCTCATTAGGCTTTTTTGTGCATCCTTGGTGTCTCTTCCTTGTCTTATAAGTGTATCAGTCCTATCACACTAAAACCCCATGCTTATGACCTCATTTAAACCTAATTACTCCTTCAAAGGTCCTATCTCCAAATATAGCCATATTGGGGAGTAGGGTTTTGACATGAATTTGGGAGAGGACACAATTCAGTCCATCACACCAAATGTCCATCAATGAATACATGGCTAAACAAAATGCAATATCTACATACAATGGAATATGATTCAGACTTAAGGAAAGAAATTCTGACACGTGATACATAAGGATAAACCTTGCAGACATTATGCTAAGTGGAATAAGCCAGTCACAGAAGGACAAATTTTGTATGATTTGACTTATATGAGGTACCTAGGGTAGTAAAACTCAGAGACCAAAGATAGAATGGTGGTTGTTAGGTGTTGGGGGAAAAGGTGACAGGGAAATTATTTATTTATGGATATGGAGTTTCAATTTTGGAAAATGAAAAAATTCTAGAGATAGATGGTGGTGATGGTTGAACAACAGTGTAAATATGCTTAATGCAATTGAATTGTATACTGAAAAAATGGTTAAAGTAGTAAATTTTATGCATGTTACCACAAAAAAAAGCACAAGAACCTCCCTGAGATAATAATTAAAATTTAAAGAATCATTTTTTTTTGTATTTTTCTACACTTAGGTATATACATATTGTACGGGTGTTTTTTTTTCTTTTTGTCCTTGTAGAAATCCTATTCATTCATTAATTTGTTTTTATATTTCAAACATAAAGTATAGAGAATCATAATGCAGAAAGATACCTGTGTAACTACCACACAACTTTAAGAAATTTTTATGTTTTCCCAAGTTTGCTTGAGACCTTTTATGTCTTCTCATTATGTGATATTTGGTATCTATAATATATATTTAACGTGGACATAAAATAAGAGTGCATACTTGAGAACCCACCATAACACGCAACCTCAGAACTAGGCCCATATGAATACCTTTGACCCTGCCTCTGTTCTTCCTGGTCTCATACCCCTGCTTCCTCCTACCTCCCCACAAAAAAACTATCCTGTCTTTTGTGTTTGTTAGTCTTTGGCTTAAAAAAAAAGTTTACACACACACATACACACACACACACACACACACACACACACACCCCTCTGTTCCGGCCTATTGCTGCCTGAAAAACTACCTCAAAACTTAGTGACTGACTTAAAGCATCAATCATTAATTACATCTCATGATTCTGTGGGTCAGGAATTGAGGCAGGGTTCAGCTGGATGATTCTTCTATTTCATGTAGCAGATGGACTAGTCTGGCAGGTCCAAGTGGGCTCTGCTCAAGTTTGGAGTCTTGGTGGGAATGTGCAGAAGAATGAGTTAGCTGGGACTGTTTACTAGAGCATAGCCTCCAGAAGGACTGACTCTGGGTAATCAAACTTCTCATATGGTAGCTCAAGACTTCCAGAGTGTTTCAAGGGAGCCAACAAAGCTATAAGGCTTCTTATGTCTTAGCCTTGGAAGTCCTAGAATGTCACTTCTGCTGCAGTCTATTGGTCAAGCGAATCTCTAAGGCCAGACTGGATTCAAGGGGAGAGGAATTTATTCTGTCTCTTAATGGGAGTATTATAAAATAATTTTTGGCCATCTTTCACCTATCACAGCCCCTAAATAATGGTTTTTAGTATTTTTATGCCAGATGGCAGCAGGGGCCCTATGCATCCTGAGTATTCCGCCTTCTCGGTTAGGCTTATCCTGATATCTTGTTTTTCACCCTTTCCTAATTTTTTTTATTATAGGAAATTTCAAACACATAAAAAGATAGAATAGTATCATGAACTACACATATACCCATCACCCAGTTTCAGTGGTGGCCAATCTTGCTGCCAAAATCCCCATCTATTACTCCCCATTCTTGTATAATTTTAAAATAAGTCCAAGACATCAGCCATTTGCACCTGTAAATAATTGAGTATGTATTTCTAAAAGATAGGCCTATTTTAACATAGCTGTAATATATTATTGCATATTTTAAAAACCACAATAATTCCTTGATATCAATGTATGCTTGCCAGTGTTCAAATTTTCAATTGTCTTTATAAGTGTCATAAATTGTGTATTTTAAAGTTTGAATTTGGATGCAAATGAGATCCATACATCACTACTGATTTCTTTAAGTCTTTTAATCTATAGATTCCTCTTTCATGTCTTTTTTCCTTGTGATTTATTGTTGAAGAAACTGGGTTGTTTGTCCTGTAGACAGACGATAGAATCTTAGATTCAATGAAACACAGGAATATTTTTAGCTTATTAAACCTAAAAATTTCTACATTTCTCATTTTTCACTTAATAAGCACAATACTCCACTTTTTTGGCACTTGAGGCCACAGAGGTTATTGTTGCTTGCCTCCCTAGCACCAATTCCCTGCTTCTTCTTTCTTTATCAAATATCAATTTTATTCAATGTCCCCCAAGGGAAACAGACTTTAATCTGAGCTCCCCAAGTAGGTCCGATTGGGCAAAGGGCGATCCCACCAATTGCCAATGACTAATTAAGAAATAGACATTTGAGCCCATTCGGACTAGTGAGATTAAGAGAGATTTTTCATCACTTTTAAGAGAGAATGTACACAGAAAGCCTTTCTAAAAAAGCCTGCACTCAGGTAACTATTGGCAGCCTTCACCTGAATACAAGGAGGACCACAAAGAGGGTGAAGCTGGCACACTATGGACAGCACAGTACCGGGACAGAAACCATGTGGATCTTTGGGGTCATAATGGAGCAGAGAATCAAACTGATCAGGCCTGAGCTACCTCTGAACTTCCCAGCTACACACTTAATAAACCTACTGTTTAAACCACTTTAAGCTGGGCAATCTGCTGGGAGCCTAGAACAACTTAACTGATATGAAGGCCTTTAAGATGACCCCAATATACCTGTCTGGCTTTTCTCTAATCGGTTCCCTCTATGTTCTCTCTGCCACAACCAAAATAAACTACTCACCATTTCTCACAGTGCCCTGCATTTTTTTCTTTCTCTATACCTTTGCCCAAACAGACCTTAGGGCTGAAAGTTTTCCCCCAGCCTTTCTTCCTCTATGTCTACCTGTTCAAACCTCCCCCATTCTCCAAAGTCCTATTTTCAATGCTGTTTCTCCCTGAAGCTTCTCCCAGAATGCCCCTGCCCCCTCCCAAGTTTTCTCTTCAAATTCCCATTGCATTAGGTGTGACCTCCTCTTCTAGCAATAAAGTAAATCTTACCTAGCATTAGAACCACTTGTATACTTGACCCCTCTCCCCTAGTAGACCTTAAGCTCCTAGAGGGCAGGGACAATTGGCATTCATCTTATCCCCAAGAACCTAGCACAGAGCCTGAGACACAGGAAAGCCCCAAAGTTATCTACTGAATGGAAGAGCAACCATGACAAATGTGGTTGCTATTGAATCTACGTGGCCCCAGATAATCCTTTTCAGTGAAGGCTCTGTGAACTTTTAAAGAAATTTTCATGTCTCCAAATTTACAAGTTAACACAAGTAAATATATTTTGATGATGGGGAGGGTGGAATCAACTGAAGGTGACATTTTTCCCCAAGGTTCCAACTAAAGGCCAGGTGGCCCCTAGCAGACCTTGTTTAAACACACTTGAATAATTAGAACAAGGATCCCAACACCTAATAAAATGTATTCAGAAAGGTGACTTCCAAAGTGCTGAGCTTCAGGAAGACCCAGGCTGAGGAGGAACCAGACAATTTTGAGGAAGGAGTGGCTTGAATGCTGGCCCTGATGTGAGACAGATCACAGTTTGAGTCTGGTTATGTTCTAGATATGTCACCTTGGACAAGTTCCTTATATTCTCTGGGGCTTAGCTCCCTCATCTAAGAAAAATACAGGTAGTAATAGTACCTAGCTCAAGGGGCTGTGAATTCAGAATGAAGCAACATGAGCAGACAGCCTATCAGTAGTAAGCACTCAGTATAAGATGTAACTGCCATTAAAAACGAAGAGATGACACTCACAGGGGAAGTGGGAAAAGGAGTAGAAAGTAGGGGTGGTGGAAGGAGGAAAGTGGGAATTGGGAGGGAACAAAATATCTCAGAGTAGACCTTTTTATACAGCTCTGGCTTAGTATGCTTCACCATAATAACTAATGAATTATAACAGATATGAAAGCCAGAGGCCTAAATGGAACATGAACACTAAGAAAAGTATTAAAAAGCATTACAGATGAATAACACAGCCATACTGAAAGGAATGGAGAAGATAAGTAATAAGGCTCTGACAAAAAGATCTGTCCAGAAATACTAGACTCTATTTAGTGTATCTTTTACAAGTATATGTAATTATTTTATACTAGGGTTGAACAAATAAGTGACTAGAGCCACATTTTTTCCGTCAAAGAAAAAGTTAAAAAAAAGGAAAAGGAAAAGTGGGAAGCTAGTTAGAATCCTGTGGTGTGGATTAGAGTGGAAACTCATTATGATTATTTTCATATGCATACAGATAGATACTGAAATAGATATATAGATGCATGTGTACATGGGTCAGAATGTTTGACTGTATTGCCTAGCTCTGCCCACTGGGAAGATCTAGAAGCAAAGACACCCCAATAATAAGCACACCTAACTCCCAGATCTTTGTTTCTGATACCATCCTTCAATAAAGGAACTAAGGCTCCACAAAATAATGGCTGTTTGTAGACCAGGGTAGGGCAAATACAAGGTGAACCTATAAAGTCTCATGGTGCCAGGAAATAGGGAAGTGCTTGAAAAGGGGTGACAGCATGATGCGAAGACACAGGAGCTATGGGAAGATGTACAGCAAGTGATCTAGAAGAGGCCATGTGCAATATAACTGAATCTTTGATTTATGTTCAGAGCTCTCAACTACTGTCATAATGAAAGGAATAGAAAAAAATGTTAGGAAAGTAAGTTCTACTGAAAAGCTACCAAGTCTGAAAGTCACTTCAGTCATGAATCGTAATGAGGAAGCTCATTATGAACTACACCTATATTGTGTAAAGAGAAAAAGTGAAACTTAATTTGACAGTTTTTATCAGTTAAAGCTTGAAATTACAAATAATAGTGAATAGCCATTAAAAAATCATTACTCTTTCAAGTGGTTTGAAGTATCTATAAAATTCACATTTAAAAATGGCAAAGAGCACACACAATCCTTCGTGCCAGAAAGTTATTTTCTCTGAAGCTGCCCACATGACTGTAAAATAAGGCAGCAGAAAAATCTGAAGATCACATAGGAGGAACTTTATAATTATCTTTGAAAATACTTCCTAATGCCAGAAGAAGTTTACATTCTTAAAGATCAGCTGTGCCTTCAAAAAGCTGTTTAATCTACAAGTCATTTAGGATTATTACCTTCAATGAACTTGATATTTTCCTCTATGCTATCAGTGTATTAGTTTCCACATAACAGCTGGACACTAAAGGTTAGGTGACAGTGAACTACGAGGGCAGGTTCTGGAATAAGACTGCCTGGGTTCAAATTCCTCACCTGCCACTTGAAGCTGTGTGATCCTGGGCAAATTCTGCAACCTCTACTGGCCTCCATTTCTTCCTGTGTTAAAATTAGCATGATTAAAAAACAAACAAACAAACTACGTCACTGGGTTATAAGGATTCAAAAGTGCTTATTACCATTACATATGGTAATAATTCAATGTTAGCTATTATTAATAAATAGGGGTTTCTTTGCTCAAGCTGAAAAATCTAAGTTTCACTTCTAACTGTAGGTAATTCAGATATAATTTAAAAGTATTTACTTGCTTTTTAACTTTCTATCATTTATCCAACAAATACTTATTAAGCACTATAATTTGCCAGATACTCTTACAGGTGCTGGGGATACAGCAGTGAACAAAAATGGCAAGGTTCTGCCTTCATGGAGCTGATTCACTAGGGAAAAAAGATAATAAGTAGAGAAATAAGGGAAAAGATCAATGTGGCAGGTGCGTATAAGGGAACAGCTCTGCCATGGGCATCTCCACATAGGTCGCGTAGACAAGGTAAACGTCAGTCTGACTCAGATCTCAGAGGAATGCCCTGTGACCCTCCCAGGGACATGGTAAGGGAAGCAGCTTTTTGAGGAGCTGTCCCAAAGCCATTTGTCACCCACCTCCCAAACTTGTGGGGGCTGCCAGAAGGCAGTTTCTCATTCACCGCCCTAGTTTCAGCAAGGCGTTCGACTTTCAACCTTGCCTCCACATATAGGGTAGAGCTGCAGGCTACAACAATCATGCAGCTAGCGTACAGGATAGGCTCCTCCATGGCAGGACAACCCACCACCTCTATCGTCTGCCCTGTCTGATTTGGTGTCATGCTATGGAACTACGGATGAGAGACTGACATAAAGAGTTTGCTTATGGTCAGGACTAAGTAATCAACTATGTGTATTCACTTGGGCTTTGTTTCCCTCTCAGCCAAATCTATGGCGGAGCGACAAGTCCAAACTAGCGGCAGTAGTAGCTGGCATTTAGGGACGACTTGACAGTGCTGAGGACCATGAGGAAACTAAAACAGAGGTCATGTAATGCAGAGTGAATCTGAGGCAGTTAGAGAGAGATCAGGGAGGGATTCACCAAGGTGATACTGAGCCAGCCAGGTTGACCTGGGGGAATCAAGTGACAGGCGAAAGGAACCAGCACTGCAGAGGCCCTAAGGGAAGGGGGAGAGTAGCGGGCTTGAATACCTGAAAGAACAGCTATGTGGTTGAAGCGAAGTATACAAGGCAGAGAAGGATAAATGAGGTTAGACGAGGGGGCACTGGCTAGTTTACACGCAGGCTAAAGTATAGCTTGACTTTTCAAGCATTAAGCAGACAAATGATATAGTTTGAAATACATTTCTCGAAGATCATCATCTAAAAAAGAAGAAACGAGTAATGAAAAGATGACTTAATTGAAGTGTGGGGGCTGAACAGGAAGGGGGTGAGAGTGGAGGCAGAGAAAACGGTGCAGAGGCTCGGGCAGCAGTCCGAGTGCTCGAGCTGAGATGGTGGAAGAGACAGAAGGGGAGTGACTCCGGAGCTTGCTCACCCAGCATGCTGATGGCAGCCAGGGTGCTTGGAGCAGAGAGGTGGAGGAGTTAATCGAACGACTTTGGCTTTCACCCCAAAATGGAGAGCCATGGGAAGGATCTGAGCAAAAGTGACTCAGTCTGACTAATGTTTTAGTCAGGATCACTGCTAGTCAGGATCTCAACACTGCTGTGTGGACAGACAGTGTGTTTGTCAGTCGGGGATATGGGTGGGGCCAAGGATGAAGATCAGGGTGGAGCCTACTGCAATGATCCAGAAAAAAAAATGCTGCCCAATTTGTCTGTGGCAATCTTCCCTCCACTAATTTGGCAAATGAACCTCTGAGATGGGCTCTTCTGTGAAATGTCCTGTGAATAAATAATAATATATATAAGGCACTTAGCACAGCATCTGACACACATTAAATGTATCCAATAGTGGTTGCTACTGGCATCACCAGTTTTATTCCCCAAGCGCCTGCAGCTCCTTGCAGAACAGCTCTTAGAGGTTCTTATGCCTTTAAAAATGCAAATAAAATCTTCTCACTCCATACTTAAAAACTCTCAGGTAACTTCCCTCTGTGGAATGCAGAAAATCCATACTCCTTGCCACAGTCTACCAGGTTGTCAGTGGTCTGGCTGGCCCTGGCTTTGCTCTCCAGTCTTAGGTCCTACCACTCACAGACACACTGGCCTTCTCTCTCTCACTCCAACAGCTCAGATGGTTTCTAGGGCCAGAAAAGAATAAATGGATCCACTTTAAAATGGAGCCGGGGCTGCTATCCCAGAGGAACTGCCTTGCATGTCTCGTGCCCCAAATCTTTGGAATGTTAAAAACAGGGCAAAATAACCTGTGCACTGGGCCTAAAGCAACCCTGTGTCCCAAAGAACTGTTTGCAAAGATAAGTAGAAGAGATATGACTTACAGGGCTTAAGACTACCAGACTGAAAATTAAAAACATTGTTTAGACTTAATATCATTCTGTTTACATTGTCTGTACCTGCAGAAATGCCTTCATTCTACTGACGGAATTGTTCCCCTTCCCTGTCTCATAAATACTCAGGACTTTTGTCTCCTAACAGAACATTATCTGGGCTTCTGCCTGAACCAATACTTCCCAAATAGCTATTCTTTGATCTCCATTAAATGCTCATTGCCTCTCATTCTGAAATGCCTCTTATTTTTAGATAAACGGTCACTATTTCAGCACTTTTCGTATTCATTATTCTTACTGCAAATAACTCTCTACTCCTAGCTCTTCATGTGGCTGGTTTCCTTTCCATTCAGTGGAAGTTCAACCAAGACCTTCGCTAAATACCTTTTCCAACATATAGTGCATACTTATCCGCCAGTGCCCAGCACACTGCTGTTGTAGGTCCTTCACAGTCTGCTATCTGAAATGATCTTGTTTACTGCTCCTTTGTCCAATTAGAATGAAATCTTCAGGAAACCAGGAACCTTTCCTGTGCTTCTCAGTACCTGGCACAAAGAAGGTGCTCAATGCATTTCTAGAATCTCAAATGTAGGGAAGGACATGAATTGATTAACCTCCCCAGCTAATGAATTAGATCAATATCCCAAATTATCTATAAATTTGTATGCACGGCATTAAAATGGGTACTTACTTATATTTACAAGTATGATACACATAATATTCTAAGCAGTCACAGTATGGCAACTTATGAATTTTCCTGGACTCTAGGCTTACCTCTTCTTTAAGTACCAACATTCTCTTGTATGGTAATACTTCTAAAACAGATTCCATGCTTCCCTATCTTCTAACATCAAGCAAATGAAATCTTATTTTCCTTTCTTATGAACCCCTCTCATTAATACAGGGTTGTATAAAAGTGCAGCCCCTAGGAATTACTGAAGTGTGACACCTATGACCATTTGCTCATAGATAACTAAATGGGCCCAGGAGGTCATAGCTTTTTTTCTTGTTAATACTTTTTCTCTATCTTGACAGACTGTTATCCTGAAAGTTACTATTATTTCCATCAGTATCTCCCTTCCCCCATATTATAAATGGACTATGTGTAATCTGTTGAAAATTGGTTAAACAAATAAAATTATTAGAATTGTATACCCAAACAGCAGGCTAAGTAAGTCTGAGGAGGATTCTTAAGAGAAAAGTAAATGAGCTTCAGGAAGTTCCTTCCTGGGCTGTTAGCTGGGTTTCTTGTTGGGTTTGTCAACCAGCTATAAACATCACTGAACCACAAACTAAAGAGTTTCAGTGAACTGGAAGGGGAAACAGTTTGGCTTCTTTAGATATTGTAGCAAGAATCAGACAGATTTCAGTTTAAATCTCTGCCACTTACTAGCCACGCACCTAACTTTTCAAAATATT
Source organism: Cynopterus sphinx (assembly GCA_030015415.1). NCBI lineage: Eukaryota > Metazoa > Chordata > Mammalia > Chiroptera > Pteropodidae > Cynopterus > Cynopterus sphinx. The sequence continues at coordinate 86,705,588 of CM057388.1, forward strand.
CATTTTTTTAGCAGAAGCTAATGTTTATGGAACACTGGGCATGTCCCAGGACACTGTCCTATTTTACCTGAGCTATCGCATCTAATTAATTCTTACAATAAGCCTGTGAAGGAGACGGTCTTATCCCCATTAAGCAGTTGAGTAAACTAGTTCTAAAGTTAAGTAACTCGATGTCGCATAGCTAATAAGCAAAGGTCAGGATAGTCTAACCCAGAGCTCTTAGCTATTCATTATTCATCAACATGAGCTTCTACTATCTTTGAGGCACTAGGTAAACACATGTCCGTGAACAAGACAGATAAAAATTCTTGCACTCCTTATGGAGCTTACATTCTAAGATGTGGAAGGGGGAAACAGTGAGCAATAAATACAAATGTAAGTGACACAGCATGTTATTAGGTTAAACCACGCAAAATTGCCAAGAGCTAACTACTTTTACTTGCAAAATGGTAATTTCATATTGTTTAACCTAACAGACAGTGCTAAGTGAACATGAAAAGAGGAGAGAAAGGGGGATCAGCAGTGGGAGGCAGGTTGCAGTCAATAGGGTGGTAGCCCAGTAGACCTCAGTGAGGTGACGTGTGGAGGAATAGGAATCAGGAGTTATCTCAGATACTACACTCACATGTGGTAACACTGACCTCAAACTCAGAGGGTTATGAAGATCATACGATATCAAAAGTGAAAAAGTTTTGTAAACTAGGAAGTTCTAGGGCTATAACAAATTATTATTTTAAGTTCCCTAATTTGCTGCTGAGAATTACTGCAATCTTTTAAAGGCGTAAACATAGCTAGATGGCTCACAAGGTCGTTAGTCATACCTTATCTGGAGAAGAGAAGCAATGAAGAGTTGTTTTTGTTTAAAACTTTTCTTCCTGCTCTCAGAAAACAAAAGGTTTTATTGTTGTTCTTTAGTCAACACAAAGAAGGTAACAGTACATATCTGAAAACATATTGTCACAACGCAGATGAAAATGCAATCCAAAGAATTTTCAACAGAATCCCAAGAAAGCCCTGCTATTTTAGCACAGTAAAATGTAATAAAGTATATCATGTGTCTAAAACTTAAAAGACATGAAAGTACATTATGTCTCTGAAGTAAGTAAGAATTTCCCTAGCTCCACCAATCCATTCTACCTAATAATCATTTTTTGTGTGCTTGGTAAAGATTACAATTACACTAGCTTCTAAAACTTAACAGACAAGAAAAAAGTAACCAAAAGAAAACTACACTAGGTTAATTTTTAGAGAAATGATAGGTATGCATAGTTTCTTTTAAAGAGACAGCCTTTATTCTAAGGGTTTTTATTTTGAAGAATTCAAAAAGTGGTAAAGATTTTTGGAATTTATTGATTTGTATTTAAAAGAAACTGTTAACAAAGATTCACCAGAAATAATCTGAACAAGTGAGAAAATACAGTTGCTAGCACTGAAACACTACGAAAATAATTCTAGGACATATGGTTTATCCGACATAACAATATCTCTTAGATGCTGTCATTGATACTAAAACTGCTTCTTACTTTTCTAAACACACAGTAGTATAATAAACAATATTAAATTGCTTCTGTTCTTTCCTGAATATATAAAAATTAAAATACCAATTAAAAAACTAATATATCTTCTCTTTAAATGTTTCTTACAGATACAATTTCAGTATTTTGCTTCAATAGTGGTGTGGTTTAAGAGATTTTTCATTCACAAGTCAAATAACAATTCACCCAAAGGGAACTGATAGTCTATAGGCTCATAGTGCAAATAAAGAGTTCAGGAATGCAGCAACTGACATTTCTAAAATACAAAACAGATATAGCTCTTAGAAGATACATGCAATAAGCTCTACTAAGCATCTGGCCACAGAACTAGAACACTTGATAACTTTACTGATGATGTCAATGGGATTCCAAATATTTCCAAACTCAACTTAAACTCTCATCTCAGGCTTTGTATTTTGCTTTTCCAGTTTCACTAATTACACAGACGTGCTAAAAGAAAAATAAAAAATCAAGAAATTCACATTAGAAAAGTGTATTCTGAAATGAAAGTCATGAACAGTATTTTGCATATCTTATATAAATAGTACGCTGCTGGTTTATTTGTTTGTTTGTTTGTTTGTTTTACTAAACAAACAGGTTTGTATAGTCATCCTAATCTTCCTCACCCATGTTCATAAATTCATTCTCAGGATTCCTGCCTCCGGATTAAAAAAGAGAATATTTGAAAAAGAGTGAATTAAAAGACTTTAATTAGTTCATTTATTTCTTACTTATGACCACATCTATCATCTGAAATAATACCAGGACAGTCAGTGTAGATTAAAGCTGTTCAACTGTTTCAGCCAGCAAGAAGTGTCACCCTAGCCTGGCCAAGTTCCAGCTCTAAGGACATCTGTACTTGACTACAGCATTATGTGACTAATGGGAACCATCAGTCTGTTTAAATTATGAGGTGCTGGAAAGAGAAAACAATTCTTCTCTTTCGTAAATTTTTACATGCTTTCTGAAAAATGAGAGTGAGAAAAGGAAGCTTTACTTACATTCAAATCCCTGAAGTATTCATTATAGTCAAGGGCATATCCTACAACGAACTTGTCTGGAATTTCAAATCCAACAACTAAAAAGAATCATGATTCATTATTTAGATACAGAAAACATCACTTTCAAACCTAATACTTGCAAATGTGCCCTCTCTACAAATATTCTCTAATAACTCTAAACCATTTCATTTAGTACTTGTTTGAGTTACAGATGTTTAAATGATTGACAAAAAGTAATTCACTTACAGTCTGGTCTATATCCAACACTTCGAGGGGTCCTTTTGACCAGTAAGCTGTTAATTACAAAATGTGAAATGTGACATATAGAGACACTATGGGGCATTACAAAAGAGAACATTAAAGTTATGAAACAAGGTTTCAGCTGTATTTAGCACACTATGGTCAGTCAGATGTAATGCACACAAAGGAAGACGAAGAAACAGAGAGCTAAATAAATCAATCACAGGGATCACCAGGCAGGGGAGGCAATGAGTTCACACTACAGATAAGGCCCTTGGTTGATCTGCAACTAGAACACAATGGACTCTTCTGAGAGCTACACCCTGACTACCCACCCGCCCTCAAAGGACAGTTAATCAGGAGGAGGAATGGGTTGGGTACTGCCAACGAGCAAAGAAAAGATAAGGGCTCTCAGTCCAGAATTTTTGGAAACACAATTCCTGAGCCACAAAGGGTGGTGTGGGAGAGGTGAACATCACCTTTTAAGACTTTTAATACTTGGCTTACAAAAAAGAACTTCAGGCTAAAAAGTAACTAGCATGCGAAAGGAGCTAGTATTTATTTCTGAGAGCAAAAACTGTGGACAGGATGATTCAACCCTAACAAAAGCTAATTTTGTAACTCAAGTGCTGCCTGCTGAAAATGTTTAGCTATAAAAAAAGCTGTAGATGGTTCTTGGAAAGCCTTTATGCATGTTAAAGGTGGCCCCTACAAAACCTATAATTTCATATCTTCCTAGAGAAATATATTAAAAGAGCTAAAGGACCTAAAGTGATTCTCACCTTCAGCTGCACATCAGAATCACCTTATAACTTTAAAAAAACAAAACTCGGATACCCAGATCACACTCCAACCAAGGACATCAGAATCGCTGGGGATGGGATACAGACATACACTGTTTTTTGCTTTTATTTTCTAAACTCTCGGGTAATTCCAATGTGCAGCCAAGGTTAAAAACCACTGGCCTAAGCCTCCGCCTCCAAGGGATCATCTAATCAAGTTCCTCAGATTCTCTTCTAGTAATTAGATAGCAGATATGCTTGGACTGAATTTCCATTTAGAAAGAAAAACAAAGAAACCACTCACAGCAAAACATGACCCTCCACCTGCATTTACTCAGGAACAGTCCAGAAAAGGTATCATCAAACTCATTACAAGCTGTAATAAGACTTCAGGGAAACTCGGCACCTCATATGCCTATAGATCTGAATGTTTACTAAAGCTCCATCTATAAGGCATGACTGTAACTCATTTTTGAAGCCATTTCAATTATTTAAATGGGAAACCACTCCAGAGAAGAAATACACATAATCAATAAGCAGATGAAAAGATCCTCAATTCAGTAGTTATCAGGCAAATGCAAAATTATTCACGAAAGATATTACTGAGTCTTATTTGAGATTACATTACTTTTTGAAGATAAAACAACCACTGAGAACATTTACACTTACAAAAAAGTAATTACTTAACCCTCTTTCAAATGAAGAAAATATCCTATGAGAAAATGTTATATATACATATATACCTTGCAACCTTGACCATCTTTGGATTATGCTGCTTGACCAAGGAAAGCAAGGTTTGCATTGTTTTGCCAGTGTCAATTATATCCTTAAAAAAAAAAAGACATTTAAATGAAACCATTACAGCTTTAAATTCAGTCATTACATAAACACAAAATACCTAAACCCCATGTATAATGGGAATACCAGTGTGGATTTTTTTCAGTGCAGCAATTCTCACCATAATTCATTCATACACTAGATATTCTAGAATCTGTAAATCATCTGGCTTTCAGCAGGCTGTAGGAATGCCAGTCCTCAGGACCAGATTCTGTAGGCACCAAGAGGTCAATGACAACAAATTTATGTGTGTGTGTGTGTGTGTATGTGTGTGTATGTATATATATGTATACACACACACACACACATATATATATACACACATGTGTTTTATTAGAGTATTATGATGCCGCCCTTCATTATAAAAGGTATTTGAGATTTTTTCATAAATTGAAGATTGAGATGCTCTCCCCCCGCAACTGTCAGATAGTTGGTTAACAGACCACCTTTGCGAAACCCTGCTTTATACCATCTTAAAAGTATCCAAATTAATAAAGTTTTACCATATATAATGTCTTTACATGAAAGTTAATCTGTTATTTAGTCAAAAGTAGGACATGATACAAAACAAACCATCTCTAACTGGGAAAATGTTTCTTAAATCATAACACTAATGCTCTTCAATGAAAATACTCTCTACAGATGGCATAAAGCAGTGCTTCACCAAGTGGGGCCTGTGAGTCATCAAAAACAACTGTGGCTGGTGACTTGTGAAAATGCAGATTTTTGAGCTTTCGTAGGCAGAATTCTGATGGACTGCAAAACACTCCTGCCCTCTGGTGTACACACCAGGAATAATCCTCTCCTTTGGAGTGTGAAGAGGGAACTGTGAAAATAATGGGATGGTCACTCCTGTGATTAGGTAATATTATCCAAGATTAAGTTGTAGCAGACTGGAGAGGGATGCTTCCGCTGGTTTTGAAGAAGTCGGGTGCCATGTGAGAGGGCCATGTGCCAGGACATTGGGATGGCCTTTAGGAGCTGAGTGACCCCTGGCCTGCAGCCAACAAGAAAACGGGGCCCTCAGTCCTGTAAACACAGGAACTAAATTCTGCCAATAACCTGAGTTAACCTAGAAGAGGATCATAAGCCACAGGTGAGGTAGGAGCCCCAGCCTTGATTCAGCATGATGAGAGCCAGAGCAGTGGACTCAGGTAACCTGAAGTTGGGCTCCTCACTCAAGAAAACTTGAGATAATAAATGTGTGTTGTTTCAAGCTGCTAATTTGTTAGGTAGCATTACTCCATATGAAATAAATCAATCTGAAGTAGAATTAATAAAATGGATGCTCTTAGCAGCCCTGTTTTAGTAAGAAATTGGAAGCAAACTCCTTATTTGTAGAGGGCGTTAAATTGGTTGATTTGTATATTACAAGGTTATGCGGCATTTTAAGGCCAACCAACTCTATGTGTCAACATGAATAACCTCAAAACCAATTTTGAGTGAAAATAACAAATTGCAAGAGAGAATATGCATAGTGTGGTACTATATAAGATTTTAATCACACAATATATTTTGTATATGGACACACATATGCAATATAAGTATAGAAACCATGCACAGGAATAATATACATAAACTTTAAAAGAAAGAAAAAAAATCAGGCCAAAAAGAGAGGAGTAAGAAATACACCCAAAATTTTCCATTAGTTAGTAAAAATAAATTTAAAAATATTTTCAACAACAAAAAAAAATCTCACTCCCTTAAAACACAAGCCCACCATCAAAACTGATTAAGAGGAATTTCCTTTTTAGCTTACCTTTAGGGCTGTGCTTAAAAGTTAAAAAATGATAAATACTATGCTAAAAGTATGTAGAACTTACTTCAACAATCAAGACATTCTAGAAGAAAAAGAAAAATGAAAATTAGTATAATGAAAGACTTTCTAATTATAACTCAAATGACATAATAACAAACTCTAAGGAATTCTCATTTTAAGAGACTTTACATCAAATGCTGATTTAAACAAGTAGGCCATCTGTTGGGGTTTTGGAACTCTTTAATATAAAATTTTCACTGCAATGGAATTTTTAAAAATAAAATTTGACCCGTGTGTTCATTTTTTTAAAGTTTTAAATTACTTAAAAGGGGGTCTAATCTTGGGCAAGTCAATAAATTACTCTGAGCCTCAGTTTCCCACGTATGAAATGAGGGACCTGAACTAGTCTAATGTGTCTTCCAACTCTAAAATTCAAGACTATAATTTGGACAGTAACTCTAAAATCATGCATTAAACCTACCATATGGAATCTAATTGAAAACCCATTTTCTCATTAGGCTAAAATTGATTTTCATTTTCTGGATATGTTCATATTCTTGGACTAAACAAAAGAAAGATACCAATCTCTGCTTCCTCCCACCATAAACCCTCATCCCAATTTCTACCTCTCAGAATTCTGTAAGAACTAAGAGTTCTAGAAGAACTCTTAGAGAAAATGTTGTCTAACAACTACCTCCAAAGCAGAGAAGAGTCCTGTTTTCTTATTCTAGTTATAGAAATGAGGTAGAATTTCATATGCTGGTTATAATCATTGTCACAAGATGATCCATGCTTTTTATATTTGTAGTTCTCATTTCTCTGTCACAAACCTATAGCATCAGAATTTTAATGTTCTATCTATTCTTCTAAGTCAGTAGTCACCAAAAGTAGGGCACATAAGATCTGCTAGGTTGCAAGAATAATAGAACTTTTTTAAAAAATCTCACTTTGTATGATCTATAATTTTGCAGGTATTTTACAATACACATGATACTACTACCACAGTCCATATATACTTTTCTCTTCATATTACAACTAATTTGTCTCAAAAGATACTACAATCTAAATCTTTAGCAAAACCAAATATGATCAAATAACAGACCAATAATTTTTTCAACACCTATGTGATTCTTTCTCAACATTTTCTCTACCCCAGCTGGCACACCTGAAGGGATAACATTTTCCCATCAGTAACTGTGGCTCACTGCTGCAGCAATTTACACCATGGGATGGAGTTATAGTTTGAAAACTGTACTGAATTATGAGACAGAGAAAGTGGATTCTAGTCTTGGCTCTAATACTAAGTACCTGCATGACTTTGGTTAAGTCATAATTATAAACTTTTAGTGGTATGAAGCAGTTTATACAAATCAAAGTCCAGAGACATGAAGTATTTGTCCAATACAAAATCGTAGTCTCTAGAGTATAATCTTCATACTGTTTAAAAAATGAGAATTGCTACCATTATTGAGAGCTTATTTCATGTCAAATAGCTACATCCTTACTAAACAAATAAAAAAATGAGGCTCAGAGGTCAGTGACTTGCCTAAAGTCACAAAAATAGCCAAGTGGTAGAGATGTGACAAGGTGTTTTTGGGGTCCAAAGCCCTTATACTCATCCACTAACTGCAAAAGGAACAGGGAAATATTTATATACATATGTATCTACATGCACAAAGTGTCCCAAAAGATAAAATGAAAGAGAAAATCCAAATAACCCATAATCTAACCAGCAAGAAATAACTTCATCCAATTTATATGTCTTGATTTTTTTGCCATAATAAATGTGCTTTATTGTGACTATCATGAAAAGGAAGTTATTTTAGAAACAGAGACCTTTTAAGAACACAGAGGTAGGTACACAGTGAAACGGTCATTAGGCGGGAAAGGCAAGGTCAAATAAAATCACAGAAAGTGAAGGCTAGGCCCCTTCTAGCACTAAAAACTGTCTATATTGGAGAAAAGTCTTCAAATGACTTCTAAACATAGGCAAAACATGCTGAAAGGGAAAGAGGACAGGTCTGGCAGTGGTGTATAGGATGGACAGGAAGGGGAAAGAATCGATAGATTACCATTTATCCTTTGAAGTTGTCCAAAAATGTTGAGGAGGACATTAGTTTGGTGTGACCCTAACCCAGGACCACAGAATTTGACAAGTGCTGAATGTTGAAGTTTCCTTATATTCAGTCAAGTAAGCTGTAAATATTAAAATGTAAAAGCCAGAGGGAAAAAAAAGAGCTTTGGAGCCCAACAGACCTACATTCAAATTCAAGCTCTACCACTTACTGATAGTTATGACTTTGGACAAGTCCTTCAAACTTACTGAGTCTTACTTTCCAGATATGTAAAATGGAAATAATCATATCTCTACCTCACAGGATTGTTGTGAAACTTTTATGAGATTATGCCTTTATATGTGACATAGAGTCTATAAGTAAAAAAATAGCACTCCATCATTTATCATTGGTTATTCAAAAATCATTTATTGTATCAGAAGAATAATATTTGAATATTTTATTATCTCTATTGGTTCAGCCAATTGCCTATACTGGAAGAATTTTGATGTATTTAAAAAGCTCTTTGAGATTTCTTGAAATAATATGTTTGAATTTATGGAGTGGTCTAACTATGAGAAACTGCTGGTAAGGACTACATGTGCATTATTTCACTTAATCTTCTTAACTCTATGAGGTGGCTCCCATTATCATCCCCACCTCACATATGGGAGACAGAGAAGTTAAATAACCTGCCAAAGTCACATAGGAAGTACTGAGCCAGGCTTTGAATCAAAGTTGTCCATCTCCAAAACCCATACTTTCAGCCACTACATTATACTGTTTCTTTTAAGAAATTATATATGACCTATTTTTTAAAAAACCATCTTTTCAACACACACACACACACACACGTTTTAAAGGATCCTAAGTTAAATCCCCACAGAGGCAGATAGTAATACTTGGCAACATGAATTTTTTACATGAACTTTTTTAAGTTTAATGTTGAATTCTGCTGCCTCTTTGCTATATGGCCTTCAGAAACATACCTAACCTAGACTGCTTCCAAGAGTTACATAATCCTTGTTTATATGTATAAACAATTATGTAAACTGCCTCTTAGTGATTGATAGACAGCGGTGTTACTAATTCACTTTTGGTATGAAGGACTCTTCCCCTTCAAGAAACATACCTTTCCAGTTAAAGCTGAGAGATCATCTCCACCAATTACTTTTATGTCCCCTGTTGACTGGTCATTCTGGGGGAAAGAAAAAGAATACACACACACACACACACAAATATATAAATATATATGTATATCCTTGTGCATACACATATACATTTCATATTATCAAATGGGAACTAGAAGACTTAAGTTAGCTATCTAATGTTATAGCATTATGATAGTCTAAATGATATAAATTCTAAGAATTATGTTTCTAGATATGAATGACCAGGTAACTTTCAAATAGAGATTAGTAAAAATTTTAAAAAGTCCTAATTAGCTATTACTGATACTTTTAAGAGTCCTAAAAAATATGATGCACCCATTTTCAAGAGGGCGGCATTACAGCAGTCACTCATCTTTAGTCACAGTAATTTTTGAACTATGAGGGACATTATTAGCATGACAGGTGTCTGGTTCTGGCCCTGGACCATTCCTATGAGTCAAGCAAGTTGTAGGGTCTGATATATAACATATTCAATTGCAAAGATATTTCCCTGAAAAGTCTAGTCCAGGCCCAGATCATCTTGAGAAGAGTCTGGGAAACCAGGTCCGATCAGTAGTCCTTTAAGGCAAACCTCTTAAGTTCCTAGTTTTCTAGAAATCCAGCAGAATCCATCAGAAACCCTTATAGGAGTTTCAAAAGGGAATGCTCCACACCCACTGTAGTCAATGGTGATAATGATCATAATTTGTCTGTACTGGATTCAAGACAGAAAACTAATGTGAAAGAGCAGGTGAACAAAAGAACTGAGACGTGCCCTACTGGAAAGCAAACCATATTAAAGCTACAGCAATTACAATGGCCCTGTACCAGAACAGTAATAGACAAAGAGATCAAGGAACAAGATAGAACCCAGAAACAGACCCAGAAACATATGAGGATTTAGTATATGATAAAGCTGGCATTTCAAGTCAGTAAAGAGAAGATTAATTTTTCAATAAATGGTGTTTGATCAACTAGTTATCCACTTGGGAAAAAACATAAAGTATGATCCCTACCTCTCAGCATACATAAACATAAATTCCAGATGGATTAAAATCTAAATGTAAAAAATAAAGCCATGAACAGAATGGAAGAAAACAGAATATTTTCACATTCTTAGACTAAAAATGTAGGCATGACATAAACCCAAACTAAAAGTCTGTAACAAACAGTCCTATTACACATTAGGTTCCAACAATAAAAACCTAATAGGAAAATGGAGAATGAACACAAATAGGCAATTCACAGAAGAGAAGGCTATGACATAAAATATCTGAGAAACAAATACAACAGTGCTATTTACTGATGGCCCATTCACACTGGCAAAACTTTAGCCTGATGATATAGGTAGATAAAAGTGAGAGAAAACATGCTCCTTTGTTGGTGAGAGTACCAACTTATATCGATACAACTTCTTTTGAAAATAATACGGCAATATCTATTAAAATTGTAAGCATGTACGTCATTGGCCCCAGCAAACCCACTTCCAGGAATCTACGCTACAAAAACACTCAAAAGTAAGTAAAGATACATACAAAGATGTTTACTGTGTATCAACTGTTTATAAAAAAAAGAAATATTGGAGACAATCAACATATCTAATAACAGGGAACTATATAAATTAAGTCCATCCAGACAAAGTAATACCATGCAGCTACTGACACGCTGACATGGAACAATGGTAATTAAAAACACCAACTAGTAGAGAACAATGCATTTCCTATAAAACCACTTTTGTTCAGCATTTTTAAAAAGTTTATAACAGCAATTACCTCTGCATAGTGAGAACTGGGGATAAAGACGTTTTACTGTTATATACTTCTGTTTTTGTCGCATACATCTATATATGTGTCCATTTTTTATGGAGTGTTATTTTTGAAAAAAAAAAACATAAATGGGTCAATAACGTTCACTGTTACAAACTAAAAACAAGATTTAAGTATGGCTTCTGATATAAAAATCTTGCATATTACTTCTGATCTCAAGGAAATTATGTACAGCCTGTATTCTAACTAACTTAAAACCCAGAGTTTCAAATACAGAGAATTGATTAATAACGAAAATGTGTACAAAACCTGAAGCTTTCGATGAGTGACTCGTACTAAATGATTTATACTGTAAATCAAGTTAAACAGTGCCACCTTCTGTAGCAATTTGGTATTGCAGTCTAACTCCAATGGACCCTCTTCTACAGAGGCAAGGAGTAAGGTCCGGGAACTGAAAGGATGGAGACACAGGGAAACCCGTGATCCAAAGGCTATGGTGAGAGGGTAAGAGACAAGAGAACTCCAAGCATTCAAGACACTGCTGCTCCACGAGCATCAAAATCTCCATATTTGTGGGGAGCCGTCTGCCTGATGGCTGCCCCTAGGGGCAGATAAGGAATTGATTGCTGCAAATACTTTGCTAATCTTGTAACGGTTGAGAAGCACACTTGTGGCTCCAGGGAGTGAGCTGATGGTTTTGACTTCAACAAGGAGGAAGATAGGATTAACAACAGGCTTCCTATGCAGATGTCAGCAATTGTTTGTGGATAATTGGGAATTCAGTTTCCCTGCACAGTCATGATGTATAAATGGAGCATGCTGAATAAACTCGAGGCTGCAGTAGTCACTGTCAGTCCTCCCGAATCTTTCTCTTGTCCCTGTCTTTTTCTTTAATCCTCACTCCCCCTCTCAGAGACTGTTCAACTTTCGCTGGCGGTTCCAGCACACATTCCTGTCTGCCTCAAGGAGTTCAGCTTAAATCAAGTCTCTTCTGAGGCTTTTTTCATGGAAACACAGCCATCTTTTAAACAGAAGCTAATACAGGCTCCTTTAAGAAAAATGTTGCAGTCCACTGACTGTACTAGAATACAGGTAATAAGTACCCAAGTTACATACAAATAGAATCCATGGATCAATTACCCCACCAGAAGAATTTCCCCCTCTTCCTGTCTAGTACTAACTTCCCATTGTATCCTTTCTTCATGACTTTACTGAGTGACTTTTATGTGCCTCATCTTGAGATAATAGGACTAGCACAGGAGAAGGGAGAGTCACCCCCCTGCCCAAGTCGCTCTTCATCCTTCTCTACCATCCTATCCCCTCATTCTTTGCAGCCAGAGAGCCCAAGCTATCCTTAGCTCAGAGGGTCACTGTTAATGATATCAAATTACCAGAGAAGCAATTTGGTTATACAAATACCCTTGGTGCCCGAGTTCCTATTGTGTCTACCTTTCTTGAGTCCAGGGGAAAAAATGAGAAGGGGAATAGAAAGGAACTGTGTTTATTCCTATTTTTATACCACTAGGAATTTTGAAAATCTGTAGGTAGCAACAAGAACTGAAGCTTAGTATAGGAAAAGAGGAGAGAAAGCTGTGTGAAAACACATAATGAATGGGTTGACAAAAGAACTGCTAGAATAAACAGGTTGACACCATAAGGAGAGGGTGCAGAGAGGCCAATCACTAAGGCTGGAGTCCCAAAAAGGCAAGACTAGAAGTATTAGTGAGGCAGAAAGTCTGGGCTTAGCTTTTAGTGGTTTAACACTATGCAGCTTGCTTTTTGCTGTGAACTTCAGATCGTTTTTTCAGGACTGCAGAATGGAGTTACTGGGAAAAAGTCATTCCCTATACATCCACTTAGGCCCCAAGCCCACACACTGTATCACGTTTTCTCTTCACATCATAATCTTAACCATCTTCTGTCCTTTAACTGCTTTCCTTTATCTTGATCGAATATCAAGTGAGAATATTAGAATCATATACTTTTAGAGGTAGACTGTACCTCAGATAAAAAGTAGCAGATATCCAATTTTCTAACATGATATACATAAAAAAGTAAGTCTGGAAAGATATATGCTCAGATAATAAGTTAATTTATTTACCTGTATTTTATGAGTTATTTTCAAAGAACATATTGCTTAAAAAAAAAAAGCTAGGAGCATTTTAGATCTTGTTTTCTGGCATGTGCCATCAATTTAGCTCAAGTAAACTCTTACAGAAATTCTTGAGAAAAACTATTATGAATAATAATACAATGAACACTGAGAGGCATATACCTTTACAGATAAATGTTTTCAATTTCGGGGGGGTAGATATCCAGAAGAGGGATTGCTGGGTCCTATGGTGAATCTATTCCTAATTTTTTGAGGAACCCCTATAGTGTTTTTCATGGTGGTTGTACCAATTTGCATTCCCATCAGCAGTGTATGAGGGTTCCTTTTCCCCCACAACTTCTCCAACACTTGTTATTACTTGTCCTGTTGATGCTAGTCATTCTAACAGGTGTGAAGTAGTCTCTAATTGTGGTTTTGATTTGCATTTCCCCAACAGCTTGTGAAAATGAGCATCTTTTTATATGTCTGGAGAAAAGGAAGCCTCTTCAATAAATGGTGCTGGGAAAACTTGAAAGCCACATGCAAAAGAATGAAACTAGACTACTATCTGTCACCATACACCAATAATAACTCAAAATGAATAAAAACCTAAATAGAAGACCTAAAACAACAAATTGCATAGAAGAATAGATAGGTACTAAACTTTGGACCTTGGTCCTAGGGAGGATTTTATGAATTAGACCTCAAAGGCAAGGGAAGTAAAACCAAAAATAATAAATGGGACGATATCAACTAAAAATGTACTGTACAGAAAAAGACAACATCAACAAAACAAAGAGGGAACCAACTGAATGGGAGAAAATATTTGCAAGCACCTCTGATAAGAAGCTAATATTCAAAATGTATAAAGAATTCATATTCAACAATGACAAAAACTGATCCAATGAAAAATGATCATAAGACATGAACAGATATTTCTCCCAAGAAGACATTCAAACAGCCAACTGACATATGAAAAGATGCTCAACTTCAGTAGCTATTAGAAAAATGCAAATCAAAACCACAATTAGAGACCACTTCACACCTGCTAGAATGACTAGCATCAACAGGACAAGTAATAACAAGTGTTGGAGAGGTTGTGGGGGAAAAGGAACCCTCAGACACTGCTGATGGGAATGCAAATTGGTACAGCCACTATGGAAAACACTATAGGGGTTCCTCAAAAAATTAGGAATAGATTCACCATAGGACCCAGCAATCCCTCTTCTATATACCCTCAAAATTTGAAAACACTTATCTATAAAGACATAGGTACCCCCAATGTTCACTGCAGCATTATTCATGGTGGTCAGGACATGGAAGCAACCAAATTGTCCTTCATTAGATGATTAGATCAAAAAGAGGTGGTACATATATACAATGGAATATTACTCAGCCATAAGAAGAGATGAAATACTGCCGTTGGCAACAACATGGATGGACCTCAAGATGATCATACTAAGCAAAATAAGTTAGAAAAATTTGAGAACCGTAGAATTTTACCCATATGTGGGATATAAAACTGACAGCAGCAAATGAACAAGATAAACAAACAAAAACTCTTAGACAACAGTTTAGTGATTACCAGAGGAAAGTGGGGAGGGGGGAGGTAGATAAGAGTAAAGAGGGTCAACTTTATGGTGACAGGAAATTGGACTTTGGGTGTGAACACGCAAACTAATTTGTACACTTGAAACCTATATAATTTTATTAACCAGTGCCATCCCAAAAAATTTAATTTTAAAAAGCTTTTAAAAATTTAAAAATATGCTGATGAAGTAGTAGGGTCCTTATAGATTGCCTAATGCTACACTATTCAATACAGTAGCCACTTACACACATGTGGCAATTGCTTAAAATTAAATGAAATTAAAAATTCAGTTACTCTGTTGCACAAGAGATATTTCAAGTGCTCAATAGCTACATGTGGCTAGTGGCTCTGTATTAGACAGAACTGATACAGCGTATTTCTATCATTGCAGAAAGTTCTATTGGTCAGCACTGCTCTAATCAAATCGAAGAATACACTTAATACAACGTAATATTAGAAAAGATTGAAGAGTTAGTACTGATATTTAATATCTGATATTTTCAAATAACCCATTTTCAAACCTTCAGAAGTTACTGCCTACTGTCTTTATGCTTTTCATTCCTTTTCTAGTTTGGGACTAGGATCTGGTGAAATCAACGTGTTCAATAGAACTACCTTTCATGGCTGAAGACAATACCTTGTATACAATAGATAATCAATATGTGTTTGCTGAGTGAATTAATTTCCTTATTTTTTTTTTTTTTTTACAAAACTTATAGTTTCACAGGACCAAACTTGAAAACTACCTTTATGGTCTAAGAATCAGGTTGCTTAAGTAAAACCGCAGTTGTCTGACAAAGACTACATCAAAGTGAAAACCCATAGGAAAGGGCTAGAAAATGTACTTTTGACCCTAGTTCTGTTAAAGTGTCTTTATACCACAGACAGCATATATCCCCATTCCTGCCAATTTAAACTGAATAAATTCTTTCCCCCACCTATGTCTATGGTCTTAATTCAGTAAGTAGGAGAAAGGTATAAATCACTTCACTAGCTTTATATACATATAAATAGACAAATAGATTTACAGAAGATAAGCTTTAGATTATCTAGTGCCGATAAATGGTAAACTTATTTAACTTCAACTGCTCTGGAGAAAAAAAGCATATCTCAAAAATGACTAAATATTCAGAAGAAGAGATTGAAAGCTACTGACCTCTTCTTATAAGAGACACTTTAAGAAACTACTGCAATACTTTCTGCATTTTTCTTTAACAAGCTCAAATAGTCACCTTCTTACAAATTAATATAAACCAATTTGTATCTTTGAAATATTACACAGATAGCCTAATCAAGGTACTAATGAAGCAACTTCTAAGATCAAGATGGAAAGTTATAGCCTTATGAACCTTGACTATGACTGAAGGAAAAATTCCATAATTGACAATTTTATTTGCATGCAAATGTTCTGAATAGTAGAGAATAAATAATAGGAAGTCCGTATTAGAGGATCCAAATCAGTTCAAAGTATTACCAAATAAGACTTAGTTCTGTACAGAGTAAAAGGCCTCGGTTCAAATCAAAGACCTGTACGATCTTGGGCAAGTCACTTAATCCATCCATACCTCATTGTTCTCAAATGTACATGTAGATAACAATTCATAACTCAAAAAATCAGGATAATTTTCTCTTTGCTTGAGGCCCACACAAAAATAGTCCCACAAAATATTTGTCTGTCTGTCAACTTTTCCTCCTGAGGCTTCATCATTTTTTAATTAAACTATTTTAGAAAAAAAAATCACAAAATTGAACTCACAATAAAGAAAACATATCTGTATACTTGTCAATTGTTTCATTCTTCTGAATATTACAGAACTTCAGGGATGTAAAAGGTCATTAAATATACAGTACTACATTTCATTGCTCTAAATTGACATATTACAATTTATCACAACAGTGTTTCATTTCTTAGTAGTAAAAAAAATAGTAGTCTTAAAATCAGTAGTATCTTTGATTTAATAAAGTATAGCATTTGGAATCCCCAATTTCCTATCTAGGCATTAATTGAATAAAATCCTGCCTACCTACTGAGTAGGTGAACTATAATATGTATGTATATGTATTCACATAGAGAAAATTCTTTAAAATAATAGAAATAAAAGTGGTAGTGGAATTAAGGTTGACTTAATTCCTTTATAATTTTCTGTGGTTGTATGTTTTTTTAATAAAAAAACATGATTTTTAATCAGAAAAATGTAATTTTTATTTTGAAGAAAAACTAGATGGCATGTGTTCACAGTGTTATGGTTCTTAATATATCCCAGTAACATTTAATAGTTCATGGATCATTTCTTATGAATTAGTACAGATCAGTCAATGTTTAATGCACTATTTGAAACTGGTCAAGATCAGCATGTAAAATTATAGTAACATCAATGTTACCAATACTGCAAACAATTCTAAATTTCCATTTTATGACTTTATCAAATTAAGTTGCCTGGCTTTTTATATATACATGTGACTATCTTTTATGACAAGCTTAAAAATTAAAATATGTGGATTTTTTTTAATTTAGATAATTTTAATTTTTTTAATTGGGGTGACATTAGCAAAATCCAGTAAGTTTCAAGTGTACAATTCCACATTTGCATCGTGTGTTCACCGCCCACAATTAGATTTCTTTCTGTCAACACAAAAGTATGTGGATTTTTAATTTCCTATTGTTGAGCAGTAAATCTATACCAAAGTTCAGATAAAACAGAACAGATATTATTTTTTTCTATGTGAAAATTAATCTAAAATTTTGCTTTGCTTATGTTTAAGATTTCACACTTTTTAATCAGTTGAATTCAGCTTAATAATCTAATATCTAGAACAAGAAAATAACTAATAGAAAATGGAATTAAAACGTTCAAATGTTCCTTTGCTTTAAATTCCTCTTACAACTATAAAATACTTTTTAAAATATTATGGTCCCCTCATTTGTTTTTACGAGTATTTTTTTCAAAGAAAGAACGTTCTGCTCCAATTCCCAGAGAAATGGAGTATCAGTCATAAAGTAACAAGATTGATTTTTTTATGTGTGTGTGGGAGGGGGTGCTTAAGAAAAAGAGAAATCATACCATGGACTGTAAGTATGTTTTGATTCTAAGCAACAATATATTAAAAACTAGGCAGCTATACTATTAGCAGATATACTGACTAAACAGTATAAACCAGTGGAAAGAAGGAAGGAAGGAAGGGAGGGAGGGAGGGAGGGAGGGAGGGCGGGAGGGAGGAGAGAGAGAGAGAGAGAGAGAGAGAGAGAGAGAGAGAGAGAGAGAGAGAGAAGAAAAACTTCTGTTGAATAACAATCCAAATTCTGTATTTAAACAAGTCTTTAATTCAAACAAGACTTGGACAAGTTAAAAGGAGCTTATAAATATGAAGTAATGTCATGAGGTGTAAGTATAAAGAATTTTAACAGGATAGGAAAAATGTCTATAATACTTAAATGATTTGTCTAATCATAGGCCTGTGAGAATGTGAAAGAAGTCAAAGACTTGGGTCAAATAGATGATTAATGAAGAGAATGAAGGTTGAAAGTTAAATTTAGATAAGTGGTCTTATTTTCAATGAAAATGTAAATATGAGGCAAGTTTCTACAAAGATTCAGTACAATACTGATTCATGAAACAGCAAAAACCAGGCATTTATTCTAACCTTTGAAGAAATTAGGAGAAATCCCATTTTTAAGGAAAACTGTAACTCACAGGAATTACACTACAAACTTGCAACCAGAAACAAAGTAACAGTATGAGATAACAAAAATAAAATATTCACACTGCCAAAGAAATTGTGGAGGATGAAATTCCGGTATAAACATCACAATGATGATTTTCGTTCATCCCAGTGTCAATATTCTGAAGCATTTGAAATCATGTGACATAGGCAGAGTGACTGTGAATCAAAAGTGGTTTCTACAATGTGCCAATGCTCTTGCTCCATATGTGCTTTCTAGGAAATAACTGTTGACCCACCTTATTAATTAGACCAGCTCCATGTGCCTTGTAACTCCCATACAAACCAATCCAGCTCCAGAGAAAATATCTGCCACCTACTGGTATAATACATCTCACCAGCAATTCTTAAAAGGGGTTTTTAAAAATTCAAAAACAACAAAACAAACAAAAACACCTATAAAATAAGTATATAACCTGCAATGTGACTAGTTGACAAAGACAACATTCACTTGGATGTAAAGTTTGGGTAAATATATTAGAAAATCTCACTGTAACCAAATGAAATGAACATATCAGAATAGTTTGCAGAGCTTTAAAAACATACAGGAAAACCTATAGTTGCCATGTTTTTTAACATATATTAAATATACTTACACAGTAGCTCTTCAGTCTGATAAAATCTACAGTCATAGGAATGGATCTGTCACTATTTCTGTTCAGTGCTTTGATGTAATCTAGTAGGTCAGCAAAGAATTTATAGCCCCCCTTGAGCACGCAGAGGGCCACGATGTGATGGCCTCCCATCTCTTTCATCACATCTCGAGCAAGTCGTTCGGTCCTACAGAAATAAAATCAGAAATTTAATAGAAATTAATTTATATTAGAATAGAAATATACCTTTAACCATTAAATGTCCACTAAACATATCTTTTGCCCCCCCATGAAATATATCTTTGCTTCATAAAGTGAAGATAAAATTTTCAAAAACCTTCAAAAGCTAAGTACACTATAACATCTATCATAAATTTTTTAAACGCAATTTAAAATAAGATACCATTTCACCTACTGATTGTAAAATTCTGATTAAATGAAATTTCCCTGACAATATACATTATTAAAAGAGATTGTGGGGAAAACAATACTCTTATAAATTAATGTAGCTTTCTGGAGCATAGTTTGGTAGGATCAAAACATTCAATAAGCACCTTCCCCTTGCCCCAGAATTTCCACATAGATTAAGTTGAGCAACCACCTAAATGTGTGTAAAAGGATGTCCCCTTCTAGTATCGTCTGTAAAAGCAAAATAATGGAGATATCTTACGTGTCCATCAATAAGGGACTGGTTAATTATGGTACAGCCAGAAAATGGAAGGCTATGCAACTCTTAAAATATATGGGATAGCTCTGGATATAATAATATGAAAAAAATGTCCAATAGATTTTAGACCTATATGATAGTCTATACCCATGTGTTAAAATATATATTTATATTTTCACATAGCATATGTGCACAGCCAGTGGGTAGGGAGGAAATGTGCACAGGAGGCTCTCAGGAGAGAACTCTTATGTATAACCTTTAAAAGCAGAATATTTCATAATACGTATGGTATTGACATTATAATTTTAAAATCAAAACCGAAATAACCTGACACATAAGGCAAGCATTTAAATACCAAGTTTTTCACTGTGATCCATTTAAGGGGAAAATGTTGAGTTAGATGTGCCTAATAATCAAAATATGACCTTGCCTTCATGTGATTCAGCCCCAGCCCATTACCCCATTCAGGGTTGAGAAATCAAAGACTATGACTAGAGCTCATGCTTCCAATTTCCCTTCAGTGTTTACTTTATTGTACTCCCTACAGGTTCCCAGTATACCACAACTGACACTGGATAATTAGTAAGCCCTCCCCTACTTTTTTGCAAAGAGAGCTTTTAAAATAGAAACCATTCATTATTAGACCAGCTGGCCTAGTTTATGATCAAATATCAACTACTTAAAACATCGCTGACACCTGAAATTAATATTAAAAAAAAATTCAATTTAACATCTTACTAACCTGTCCATAATTAGTCCATGAGGAATAAACACCTTTTCCAAATCCTCAGCATAATGATTAGGTATACAAAATAAATCTAGGTCATAACCTGGTTCATCATCGCCAATCTGAAAAAGAAATATAGTTGTTTCAGTGAAAGCATTACAGGATACAAACACTTGATTGAATTTAGATGTTAAAAACCTTAGCCTATCAGAGAAATTTGGGTATGAGATATCAAGAACTTTCAGTAACTTTGTAGGTATGATAATGAATTATAGTTACATAAGTCAACCATGTTTCAGAGATGAATTAAGATTGCAGAAGTAAAATGACGTGAAATTTCCATTGATTTAGCAAAGAGAGAAAAACCTTAAAGAGCTAAGACAAATGTGGCAAAATTCAATAATATTTAAACATGGGTAATGAGTACATGAGAATCCATTATAATATTCTCTCTACTTTTGAGTATATTTGAAAATTTAGTTTAAAAAACTAGGGAGACATCATAAACACAGTGGAGTGAGAGACGTCCCTGGATCTCCCCTTGAAACAATAAGCTGAACATCTAAAACTCAACAAAAAATTACCCAAAGTGCACGCTACCATGTCTAAGTGTGGGATCTGAGCATAAGAGCTACCACAGGTCAGAACCCCGGGTGTCAGGTGGTGGACTAGGAGAAATAAAGAAGTTGCCTCTTGTAAAGTGCTATGAGTTCCATGAAGCTGGCGGCAGTGCCCAGGGACCAGGGCAGAAAGCAGAGAAGTGGGGATGGCAGAGAAGCAACAGTTGATTATTACAGGCTGCAACTGCAAAATGGGAGGCTGAACTGCAGTCCCCATCCCCCAACCCAGAAGGCCCCTCCCCCCATATCCTCCAAGACTGAAAATCGCAGAGCCCCAGGGGAATGTGAGCAAATGTTACCAAAACTGTCATTAACACTGACAGGGACTGAGACTGAGGGTAGTGTGATTGAATATCTATAAGAAAAAAAAAGGCATTATTAAGACTTGTTATAAAGCAGAGATCCAAGAGGCTTAGATGCCACCTACTTGAAACCAAAAGTAAATGCCATCTTAGAAACAGGCTAAAGAGAGACCTTTATGAAATAAATCTTTCTGGAAAAAAAGCAGAATATACTTCCATTAATGCCCAGGTGGAGAAAAGTTCCATTAAACATCATGAACAACCAAGGTGAACAAGGCAACTCAGAAAGAAAAAGAAAAATATCCAGAAAATATGATTAAAGAAATAGAAATATAAGACTTAAGTGACAGAGGATTCAGGATGGTACTTCTGAAAAAACTCAATGAGATCCAAAACAACTCATATCAACAATTTCAGGAATTGAAAAAAACAACTGTATGAGGAGAATGACTTCTTTAGCAAGGAATTAAACCCTCAAAAAGAGCCAAATAACAATTCTAGAGATGAAGAACATACTGCAAGAGATGAAAAATGAAACAGCAAGCTAGGGAAATTTAGTCGACCAAATGGAAAAAAAGGATCAGTGATAACAAAGACAGAAATCTAGAAATAAATCAGAAGGAAGAAGAGAGAAACTGAAGAATGAAAAATAATGAAAGAGAAATTCAAGAACTAGCTAGTTTCTTCAGGAGAAGAAACATAAGAAAAATGGGAATTCTTGAAGGGGAAGAAAAGGAGCAAATAGTTGACGAGAATTTCCCAAATCTATGGAATGAGCTGGAGCTTGGAATTCAAGTAGTCAACAAAACACCCAACTGTCTCAACCCAAAATAGCCTTCTCCAAGACACACTGCATTAAAATTATCAAAAATCAATGACAAAAAAATAATTCTCAGGGCAGCCAGGGAAAAAACGACAGTAATCAATAAAGGAAAACCCATTAGATTATCATTGGACTTCTCAGCGCAAACCTTACAAGCCAAAAAGGAGTGGAATGAAATATTCAAACTATTCAATTGAAAGGAACTACCAGCCAAGAATAATGTATCCAGTCAGTTCTCCTTTAGATACAAAGGAGAAACAAAGACCTTTCTAGACATTCAAAAATTGAGGGAATTCTCCACTGTGAAGCCTGCATTACAAGAAATACTGAAAGTGGTCAACTCACCTAAAACAAAATGACAAAAAAAAAACATAATTAGGCGAAAGGTGACTAGCAGACAGAAACAGAGGAGTGCAACCCTTACTAAGAATAGGATTGCTACTGCTAGATAGTAATTAGCATTCGGCATACATAGGGACAAATTGAAACAAAAATAGAAAAGGGGAGGATAAAAACTTCCGAATTCTCAAATGAATGGAGATAAGGCACACAGAGAAGAAAATGAATGTGTGTGTGTGTGTGTGTGTGTGTGTATAAAACTATCCTCTACACATTTGTAATGGTAACCACATGCCAAAGATTCAGAACTGAAGCATATAACATAAAACAGGAAGGACGAGAGGGAAATCCACAAAACCGAACTAAAATTAATTTGAAAAGACACACAAGGACAAAGAAGCAATGTAAACTCCAAGCTACCAGAAAGCAAAAAAATAAAATGTCTCTAAGAAAACATACTATTTGAATAATCACCCTAAAATTAAATGGACTGAACTCACCAATAAAAAGGCATAGAGTTGAAGAATGGATCACAAAACAAAATCCAGCCACATGCTGCTTCCAGGAGACACATCTCAGTTCCAAAGACAAATACGGACTCAAAGCAATAGAATGGAAAATGATATTTCAAGCAAATGTCATTCAGAGAAAGGCAAGAGCAGTGGTACTAATATTGGACATAACAGACTTCAAAATAAAAAAAAAAAAGGTAAAGAAAGATACTGAAGGACACTTCATAATGATAGAGGGAAGCATATACCAAGAAGACATAACACTTATTAATATCTCTGCTCCCAATCAGGGAGCCCAAAAATATAAAGCAATTAATAACAGAACTAAAGGGAGAAACAGAATAAAACATTATCATAGTAGGGGACCTAAATACCCCACTGTCAGATATGGACAGATCATCCAAACAGAAAATTAATAAGGAAATAAAATCCATAAATGACACACTTCACCAACTGGACATTTTCAGAGCCTTTCATCACAAAACAGATGCTTATACATTCTTCTCTAGTGCCACATGTAACATTTTCAAGGATTGACCACATAATGGGACACAGAGATAGCCTCAATAAATGTAGGAAGGTTGAAATTATACCAACCATATTCTCTGATCATAATGCTTTGAAACTAGAGATCAATTGTAAAAAGAAAAAGAGAAGAACAAATACATACAGATTAAACAACATGCTACTGAAGAATGATTGGGTCATAGAAGAAATAAAAAGAAAGATCAAAAGATACATAGAAATGAATGATAATGATAGTACAACATATAAAATCTTCTGGAACACAGCACGGCAAAAATGATAAGAGGAAAGTTCATATCATTACTGGCCTATCTCCAAAAACAAGAATGAGCCCAAAAGAATGACCTAAAGTTTCATCTTAAAAAACTGGAAAAGAAAAAAAAAATGAAGCCTAAAGATAGCAGAAGGAAAGAAATAATCAAAATTAGAGTAGAATTAAATGAAATTGAAAACAAACAAAAAACAATAGAAAAAATCAATGCAACAAAGAGCTGGTTCCTTGACAAGGTAAAATTGGCAAACCGCTGGCTAGACTCATTAAAGAATAAAGAGAAAGGACACAAATATACAAAATCAAGGATGAAAGAGGAGAAATGATGACAGAAACTGCAGGAATACAAAGGATCATACAAGAATACTATGAAAAAGTATATAATATCAAATTTAATAAGCTAGAAGAAATGGACCAATACTCAGAAAAATATAACCTTCCTAGATTGAATCAAGAACTGGAAAATCTAAATAGACTGATGAGCATAATGGCAATTGAATCAATCATCAAAAATCTACCAAAAGGTAAAAGTCCAGGATGAGACGGCTTCACCAATGAGTTCTACCAAATATTCAAAGAAGATTTAATACTTATTCTCCTCAAACTCTTGCAAAAAAATAGAAGAGGAGGCAAGACTTCCCAACTCGATTTATGAGGTATTAATTACCCTGATACCCAAACCTGGTAAAGATAACCCCCAAAATTAAAACTACAGACTAATATCTCTTATGAACACAGATGCAAAAATCCTAAGTAAGATATAGCGACCCAAATATAGCAAGATATTTAAAAGATTATACACTATGATCAAGTGGGCTTCACCCCAGGGTCACAGAGATGGTTCAACATACGGAAATCAATTCATGTGATACACCACATAAACAAATTTAAAAAATAAGAATCATATGATCATATCAATGGATGCATAAAAGGCCTTTGACACAGATACAGCATCAATTTATGATCAAAACACTTAACAAAATCTGTAGAGAAGGAAAGTACCTTAACATAATAAAGACCATATACCACAAGCCCTCAGCCAACATTATACTTAATGGTGGAAAACTAAAACCCTTCCAAGATCAGAAACAAGAAAATGCTGTCTGCTATCACCACTGTTATTCAATATAACAATGGAGGACCTAGCAAGTGAAATCAGGTAAGAGAAAGCTATAAAAGGCATCCAAATAGGAAATGAAGAAGTCAAACTGTCACTATTTGTGGATAACATGATTCTCTATACAGAGAGCCCTAAAGACTCCTTAAAAACTCTACTAGAAACAAAAAGCAAGTACAGTAAAGGTTCTTGATACAAAACCAATGTTCAAAAATCCATAGCATTCCTATACTCTAATAATGAAGTGTCAGAAAAAGAAGTGGAAAAAATAATTCCTTTTTGCAATTGCAACAAAAGGAATAAAATACCTAGGAAGAAATCCAACAAAACATGTGAAAGACCTATATAATAAAAACTATATGCCTCTATTAAAAGAAATTGAAGAAGATACAAAGAAATGGAAAGATACCCCATGTTCTTGGGTTGGAAGAATTAACATAGTTAAAATGACCTTATTACTGCAAGCACTATGCAGATTTAATGCAATCCCCATCAAAATTCCATTGGCATTTTTTTAAAGAAATAGAACAAAAAGTCATCAGATTTATATGGAAGCACAAAAGACCCCAAATTGCCAAAGCCATCCTGAGAAAAAAGAACAAATCTGGAGGCTTCACTCTGCCTGACTTCACATTATACTATAAAGCAACAATAATCAACATGGTATGGTATTAACAACAACAACAAAAACAAAAAACAAAAAACAGAAACACAAACCAGTGGAAAAGAATTGAGAGTCTAGAAATAAACCCATGTTTATATGAGGAAATACTTTTCAATAAAAAAGCCAAAATCATACAATGGAGAAAGGAAAGCCTCTTCAATAAATGGTGTTGGGAAAACTGGAAAGCCACCTGTAAAAGAATGAAGGTAAACTGTTGTCTATCACCATACATTGAAATTAGCTCAAAATGAATCAAGGACCTGAATATAAGACCTGAAACAATAAATTACATAGAAGAAAATATAGGAATGAGACTCAAGGACCTTGGACTTAAAGAGGATCTTACAAATTTGACTCCAAAGGCAAGGGAAGTAAAAGCAAAAATAAACAAATGGGACTAAGTCAAACTAAAGAGCTTCTGCACAACAAAAGAAACTGTCAACAAAGTTAAGAGACAGCCAACTAAATGGGAAAATATATTTGTAAGCAATGTCTCTGATAAGGGCCTAATATTCAAAATATACAAAGAACTCATATGACTCAATAACAACAAAAAATACAAACAATCCAATTAAAAAATGGACAGAGGACTGAACAGACACTTCTCCCAACAATACATACAAATGGCCGAGAAACATGAAAAGATGTTCAACATCACTAGCTATTAGGAAAATACAAATCCAAACCACAATGAGAGACCATCTCATGCCTTAGAATAGCTATAATCAACAGGACAAGTGATAACAAATGTTGGAGAGGATGTGGAGAAATAGGAACCCTCAGACACTGCTGGTGGGAATGTGAATTGGTACAGCCACTATGGAAAACAGTATGGAGGTTCCTCAAAAAAACTAAGAATTGATCTACTATATGATCCAGGAATTCCTCTACTGAGTATTTACCCCAAAGACTTGAAAACCCATATCCAAAAAGAAATTTGCACACCGATGTTCATAGCAGCATTATTCAGGGTGGCCAGGACGTGGAAGCAACAGAAGTGTCCTATGATAGATGATTGGCTAAAGCAGCTGTGATACATATATACAATGGAATCTTACTCAACAATGAGATGAAATACTGCCACTTGTGACAACATGGATGGACCTCAAGATTATCATGCTAAGCGAAATAAGCCAGACTGAAACAGTTGAAAACCACATGCTATCAATTATATGTGGGATAGAAACCTAAAAGTAACAAATAACAGGACAATAGACTCGTGGTTACCAGAAAGTAGGGGAGAGGAGGGCAGAGGGAGTTTGATGGGGTAAAAGGGGTCAAATATGTGGTGACAGAAGGAAATCTAACTATGGTAAGGGAACATCCAATACAATACACACACACACACACACACACACACACACACACACACACACACACACACACGTTAATCTGTACACTGTTAATTTGTACACCTGAAACTGACTGGATTTTGTTAACCAATGTCACTAAAAAATTAATTACTTAATTAAAAATATATTTAAAAAAATAAAAAATCTAAAGAATCTTAATACTCTAGAGTCTATCAAATTAAAATATCACTCTGAACAAGAAAAACTGGTATTCCCCACCCCAAATCCAAATACCCTCTCTCATCTCGCAGTAGTAAAAAAAAAAATTTTTAAGCTAAGTGATTTCTTAAAAACCCAAACTCCTAGAATCCTGAGATTGTTATAATCTATTCAAAAAGTACCCTCATAGTAGAAACTCCAAGACTGTTTGAGTAGGACCACATATTAGTTGTCTTGGTATTGGTATGCTCAGTCCCTGGCATACAAAATATTTAATAATATTAATGATGAGGCTCCTGTGGTGGTAAAATATACAATGATTACAGTGTTATAAATGTTATATGTGTACCTATGCTCACAAAAAAATGTAACAAAATCATGAAAACTATTAGCTTGGGGAGGGGAGTTATACAAATTTTATGGAGTTCTTTACATCATACATTCCAAATTTTCTTCATTGAGTA
Organism: Cynopterus sphinx; assembly: GCA_030015415.1. NCBI lineage: Eukaryota > Metazoa > Chordata > Mammalia > Chiroptera > Pteropodidae > Cynopterus > Cynopterus sphinx. The sequence goes on from CM057388.1 coordinate 86,733,251, forward strand.
TATGTTGCTTTAAAAAAATGTAAGTCTTTCTTATAAATCATTTTTGGTAGTATTTTATACATATATGCAAAAGTATGGGGAAAATTTTAAAGATATATTAAAATCTATAAAAATTGTAATACAAAATATAAAAGAGGAGAGAGGGAGGGAGAGAGGAAAGGGGGAGAGGGAGGGAGGGAGGGAGGGAGGGAGGAAGGAAGGAAGGAAGGAAGGAAGGAAGGAAGGAAGGATAGGTGGGTATGGAAGAACATACTAAACAATGGTCAACTGTTAGAAGTGGAGACTTGTCACTTTCCACAGTTTAATATTGACTTGATATTTTTCACTGTCAATCTCACATTTTTTTATTCTAGTTGATTTATAATTCCCACTTACCATTACATTTAAAGCTTATTCAAAAAAAATAAACTAGAACTATTCAAGACTAAATATCTTCCAAATCACATTCAAGAAGCTGATGAAAGGAGCATTGGTAGTTTTCAAGAAATATTGTTAAATGATAATTAAATCTCAATGCATCTGTTAATATCTACTGAGCACCTCCTCTGTCAGTAAGTGCTTAAAGAAAGCTGGGCTTTCAATAATATTTTTTACAAATACATATTTAAGATTTATAATATTATTCACAGAAATTATGAAATTATATTCTGGAATTTGAGGTTGATGTTGTCTCTCTTTAGTCTCTAAAGCTGTTTTGAGTTCTCCAGACTTTGAGGAAGTTTAGGTACTGTCATGTCAGGCTGGTAGGACCTGCACACCACCTCAGTCTGCACATATGGCTAGGAGGCTGTCAGGGATTCAGGTAGATAGATCAGGACATGACAAATGGGTATGGTCCAGCAGCACAGCACAGGTGCACGCTTGGCAGCTGGTCTGAGGGCGGTTGGAAGTCAATATTGATTTTATTTTTAAACAAACATGTATGACTTTCATAAGCAGAAAAAAATTCTATGGGGAGTGGAGATTATACCAGATCCTCTAAGACCAAATGCGAATTTATCTGCTAAACATTCACATCATGCTTATTTCAGAACATTTACTACAAAAATAATGGAAATATGGCATTTCTGTCACCTACGAGAACATTTCAAGAGTACTTTATACCAAGCGAGTATGGCTTTTATAAACTTCACAAACTAAGAGAAAAGAAAGACTTTGCTAGATCCTATTAAGATGAGAGGGTAAACATTCATGTCAGACTCATCAGAATGTATCTGCTACTACTTGATGTGAATGAAAATGCACCAATTCATAGTGCTGTAAAATCAGGAAGAGCCAGAGCTCCCAAATGGCCTCCCTCAAACTTACTTACCTCATCCTCCCAGTTACTCACTGCTTCTGCCACATACACACACCAGGACCCACCCAGGACTCATTGAAATATGCAACACTTGTAAAAATTGCTTCTGTGAAAATAGGTCAGTGTCTGGCTACAGGTTTTGAAGATGGCCTAAGAACTTCCAGTCTTGTTTCTCTCAATCAGATCCAATGTAAATTCTGCCCAGAGTCCACCACAGACATTAGTCTTATACAGACAGATCAGAAATGATGTACCCCAGGAATTCTACCTCTGTCAACACACCCAATTAATTTCCAATTCAAAAATTTTTTTATTTTCAATCAATGCTATTAGATTCATATATCACATTCAATGCCAAAGGGTTGGTTTATTATATCAAACATTAAAAATATGTTAATATAACTCTTCCCAAAAGGCAAAAATAAGCATTCATAAAATTTGCATTACTTGAAGCACTTTAGGCATGAATTCACAACTTTATCATAATTCATTATAAATAAATGGGATATATTTATGGAAGTCCTAATTTAAGAAACATATAATCGGCCAAGGACAGACAGTTGTCTGAACGAGGCCCTGGGTACACGAGAGTTCATTATACTATTATGTCTATTTGTGGATGTTTCAAATATAAAGTTTAATAAGGATCAACTTATTTAAATGATGACAAGGCATCTACATCAACTTTTCCCATTTTACATTTAATTAAAAACCCAAATCTTTTAAATTCATAGCTAATGATCAAAGTTAGAATGCTAATTTTAAAAGAGTGAGGACCTTATTCTGAATCTGCATTCTTATAACTAATACCCAAATATTTGAGGACTATGTTGTATACACTAGAGAAGATTAGGTAAACCTTAACACAGCTACCCTCAAAGAGGTCACAATGGAGTAAAAGACATGACACGTAGATGAATAACCATAAGACAGTGCTAAACTGCAAAGAAAAAAAATACAGGTAAAGTATTATGGGAGTTTAAGAGGGCACTCAAACTCGCACAGAGCCGCTTTTGTACCTGGACCAAAGAGAAAAAATAACAAAATAATTCACAATCCAACAGGAACTTGTTTCAATCATCCCAAACACCAAAAGCTTCATATCAACAGGCCCAATAACCGCAATCTCTACAAAAGCTAGACAGAAGTATACTTGGTGGTCTTTAATCTTATTAGCCTTGATTTGTCCCATTGAATATTGGTTAATATCTGACATTGATGAACCCCATCTGATATGGATTAGTTAACAATCAGTGGCTGCTTTGATAGGGACTGCAATATGTTCAGTTACATCAAAATGCATTCGGTATCTACCTTGAGTAAAGCACTGGACAATAATCTGTAAGGGTATACAAAGATGACTGTAAATTTACAGTCTCAAAGAGCTTGCAGTGTAGTGGAAAGGACATACACCTACTCATACATAGAACTATACAGCACAATAAAGCATATAATTTGTACCCAAATTTAATTTGACAATTTCACAAACTTTTGATCATCTGAAGCAGTTATATATACACTAAAGAAAAACCTGAAACCCAAGGTCACCCATCACCAGTGACTCCCACCTAAAACAGTACCAACCTGAAAGTGGTCATTACGTTCTGTTGCTTAGCTATAAATTGAGTAGACTGGAACATCTCTGATACTGAATTAGCACAGCCTTCTAACTCAGCCTAGTAATATCCAACTTTCTGTTTGAAAGTAAGTCACCTCTGGTTTCTCATTTGTGACTTGGTGTTACATATGTGGTTATTACTTTTGAAAGAATTGTATTAGTCTACTTGGGCTGCCATAACGAAATACCATAAACTGGTTGGCTCAAATAACAGTCATTTATTACTCATAGTTCTGGAGGTTAGAAAGTACAAGATCAAGGTGCCGCCAGCAAAGGAGATTTCATTCTGAAATCTCTTTGCTTGCTTTTAAGTGTCTATCTTCTACCTTCAGGGCTACCTTCTTCTAGCTGAGTGGAGGGTGGGGATGGGGGAAACTGGCCCCAACTTCATGACCTTATCTAATCCTAATTACCTCCCAAAGGCCCCATCTCCAAAACATCAGTACCTTGTGTGTGTGCCAGCTAGGGGGGGGGGCTGTTAGGAATTCAAGATATTTTGGGGGGAGCAAATATTTAGTTTGTAACAAGAACTTAACATAAAATGGCTAGAGAAGATCACAAAGAAGGTCCTAGATGTCTCTGGAGAGGGCCCAACCCTAAATTATTTGGAAGAGAGCTCTCGAGGTACCCAAAGTGGTAACAAAATAAAGTATGGTTTCTCTCCAGATCCATCTTTCCCATTAAGGCCATTTCTGGCTGAACTGGAAGTCAAAGGATAGGTTATTAATAGCTTTGAGTTACCACTGTAATGACCACTTTAAGCTTGGATGTGACTGCATCTCCTCAGAGCTTTAGAACACAGTTCTCAGATTCTAACCTACTTGTAATATACTTGCTAATGATAAAAATCCATACAGGCACTTTTACTAATATAAAAGATCAGTGAAAAACATAACAATATCTGCCATTTGTCTAGACAAAGTCAATAATGGTTTTTGCATGTGAAAATGTGGTTTCTACATAAAATTTCTCACTACAAAGTTATGTTATCTAAAATTACATTAAGCAAGGAATCGAACTCGAGCTAAGGCAACACTTGAAACATCAATTCATCACCTGTGACCAGGATTGCTTAAATCTCTGTGGTCAAAAATGACAACGTTTGTGGGTCCAAACAAGACTACATGGAAGTGAGAAAATGAGTCTTAAAATGAGCTGTGCGAATTAAAAGATGTATAAGAATAGATAAAACACATTTTATTTAATTCCTAGTAACCAACAATCTCAAGCTGCTAGAATGGACAGAAATTGCTAGGTAGTATACCTTTACCTTCTATATTCAGATATTTTAAGTTTCTCAAAAAACACCGAAAGCAAATATGCCATCTCCTTAGGATAATCCGTCATAATTTAAGATAGCATAAAACCAAAATTATGAATTACTGATATACATATCCCTAAATGTCAAAATAAGCTAGTAGTATTTCCATCTTCCAAAGTTATATCAGTCTTACAAATAAATGACATATACAGCTTGCTTGCCCTTCTTTCTAAGGATTAAAGAATTAAAAGGTTTACAACAATATAAGAATTATAAAAATTAAAATCAGCATTCTTGACTGTTTAACCCAGGGATAAATTATTAGCTGTTACTAGGTAAAAGTGGGCCCATAACTACTACATGTGCAAAAACATGAATTTATCCAACACTATGATCTTTCTTTTTATTAGTGTGCACAGTAGACTAACAGGTATGTTTATTCTGAACAACAAAAATATACTTAACAATGTTGAAGACAATAGTTCCATAGCAATCTGAAGTGTCTGAATTCTTATTAGTAGCAAATTATTCAGAATGTTAGCAATTTGGTCTCTACTGGCAGGAAAATATTGACATTAACAATGGTGGTCAATAATTCCAGAGCATTTAAATCTTACTGAATCCACACAAAATTACAGAAAGGAAGAAGAGTACATGAGTTCATCTTTAGCATCTCTTCACATGGGGGAAAATGACATGGCCCAATTACTGCCTAATGAACTACAGAAAACTCCAAAACCCCTCTTATCTGCTGATGTTATTGGTACTGCTGTCAGTACCCAGACGCACAGTGGAAAACAATTAAGATGGACCTATAGTATTTATTACATTACTCAATTTGCAGAATAAAACCCCCAAACCGGATCTGCTCCACTTTTTGGTGGTCACAAAAAATAATATTGGTCTACACTGACTAATATCAATCTGAACTCTTCTGGTGAAAATCATAGGGTTGTGGACAAAAAAAAATGTACTATTTTATCAATTCTGTGAAAATTATTGACAGGGTAAGATTTAAGTCCAATTAGTACAGGATTACATTTCTAGCACTACTATTCTGAAATTTATAAGATAGTATATCCAAATAATGCATATCTGATGTTTCACATTCATTTGCAAAAATCCAGAAGCTTGTTCTTAGTTCAAGTGTGTCCAAGTTTACCCTGGCAATTTAATGACAGTTACAAGCAGCATGGGTTATATCAGGCCTACCTGGGGACCAATTTCATCTAAGTGATATTGGGCAAGTTATTTCACCAATCTGTACGTCCTAGGTCATACCAGTATTTATCTACCTCACAGTGTATCTATTATGTAACTTTGAGACAATTACATTCCACGTCTACAAAATATTTACCTCAATATCAAAGACATAGTAAGTACTAAATAATTATCAACTGTTGTCACTACTAACTTCAAAGTGGAGATGTTAAGAGCAGGCTCTGGGGCCGGGTAACTTAGTTTAAAATCCTAACACTGTCTGGTGATCTTGGGCAAGTTACTTATGAACCTCTCTGAACCCTAGATTTTTTTTTTAAATATCAAACCAGTTAATATATATAAAATTAGAACAGAAACCAGCACACAGTAAGCACTATTTAAGTGTTTGTTATTGCTAACGTGCAATTTCTGGGAAGGAAATAAAAAAGGAACACGAGTTTCCAAATCAAAAAGCCAAAACGAACACCAGCCAGCTCTAGCAATAATTCACCCTATGCTAGGGCAGGCATCGTACCCCCTAACTAAAAGCATCTAACTTCCTCAGCATCTGAATAAAAACGACAGCCCCTACCATTTTTGGAGCACCCATTACTAGCGTAACAGTTAACTGCGTGGGTTCTTGAGAGTCTGAGCTTCTCTTAATAACTGTGTGATGTAGGTATGCTATGTTGAGGTTAAATTACTTAACCTCTCTGATGCTTTAAAGACTCCTCCACTGTAAAATGGTAATAATCATATTATTGTTATAGGGTTGTTCTGAGAACTAAATAGGACTATGTGGACAGACCCGATGGTAGCTATTCTTACTATTCCTAGTCAGTGACCACGCAAAGGTTGTTTATCCACATAAACCATCTTATAAGTCTTTCAATAAAACCATGAGGTAGCTAGCACTTCATTGATACCTAAGGACATCCAGGGGAAGCAGAATTTGCCACCCCAAAATATGCCTTTTAGGATATTATTTTAAGCTGGTTATTTTCAAGAAATGGAAGACTCGGGAAAAACCTTTGACAATCCCCCAACTGTCTAAGACAACTTAGACAGAGGATCTGTTCCAGGAACAGAGCTAACATCATAGATAAGTATAGTTTAATATGAACTAAGTGTGATAGGGAGGAAGCTGTCAAGGCCCCTTTGATCAGTGCTGTGTCCCACTGTTCCAGAGGGCTCAGCAAACGTTTATCTACCAAACATTTGCTTTTCCATCTCCCTGTGATTTGCCTTCCTACCCTCTTAAGTCTGAAATCATAACTCTCTCTTTCTCCTTAGCTCAAGGTGACATACAAGCCACAATTGCCTGTCCTCATGTTCCCATTCTTCTGGAAACCTCTTAAGGACACACATAATAAATTTGGTGATTTTCTCCTGTGAATCTGTTTCATGTTACTGATCCGCCCAGCAAGAACTCAGGATAGAAGAAAAAGTATCTATCCTCCCTCCCTGTAACACTGAAGCCCAGATAAGTGAAGCTGCCCAAGGCCACAGCACAGGGTTCCAGGCCAAGTCTATTTAGAACACTGCTCTTTAAGTCACAATGCCTAATAAATAGAATCCTTTCTTTTGGGAAGCTCACGTGGTTAATTAGTTATTCATTGAACAAACCATTTTTGTCAATTTCTTTACATGCCAGACACTACTCTGAGCGAGGGTTACAGTGGAGATCTCTGCCGTTATAGAGTTTATGTTTTAGTAGGAGACAATCCACAGGTAGTAAGGTAAGTGCTAAACTAATAATAATGCCGGCGATGTTGCAGGGTAAGGCATTTAGCTGTTGGGAGGGTGTTGGCCACTTCAGCAAGCGTGATCAGGAGAGGGGGAAGGGAAGCAACTTAGTTTGTTCCACAACCGAAAAGGACCAATGAGGTTGCAGACAGGATATGGGAGGCTGGTCAGAGCGTGAATGTCCTTAAAGGTGAGGACCAGATTCGCACTTTGTGTCCCCTTCAGCATCAAACGGCAAGGGATCGGGATTCAAGCGGATCTAAATGCAAGGGCCAGAAAAATCAGCTCATCTCATTTTAGCATTTCCTTCGCGTGTAGAAGGATAGGTGGGACTGTCGCTACCAGGGCTGTGTTGCGGAGTCAACGAGGAATAAATATTCGTCACGTTTGTGGCGCTGGGTGAAAATGCCGGTCCCCACGTGCCCCCCTTTGTGGCGGTTTCCGTGCCCGGACCTTGTACGGGGGTGCCCAGAGGCCCTACCGCCATCCCCAAAATGTAGGAAGGGCCTCTCCCTCGCCTCGCCGGATCGTTCCCGAATTGGCCCACGGCCGCAGCCCACAGTGCGCTCGCCAGCGGCACCCGAGGCGCCCGACACGCCATTTCTCCCCGCTCTGCTCACGCGCTTTCCCAGGGTGCTCCAGAGGAGGCACCCACTCCCGCCTCGCCATTCTGTCCCCCCGCCGCCCTGTTGTGACGTAAGGCCGAACCCCGGGAACCGCGGCCGCCACCAGCACCGGGGCTTTCCCGGGCCCCGCCTGGCCCGAGCCCGCATTGCGGCTGCAGCGCCTCGCTGGCCGGCCGCTGTCGCCCCGGGCCAAGTTGCTCACCACGACGCTGGGGCTGCGAGTCGCCATAACGGAACTGGCAGGCACGCGAGGGGAGGCCAGTGTGAGGAGGAGGAAGCCGGCGCGAGCCCGAGGTGCAGCGGGAGGTGGCGCCGCGCGGGAAAGCCCGGAGGCTCGTGCTGTGTGCGCTCCCCTCACGGCAAACGCGCGGCTCGGAGCTGCGACAGGCTCCGCCCCTGGCGCCCCACCCCGAAGCTCCGCCCACACGCTTGGGGGCCTCCGCCCCGCGCAGTTTCCACGTTCCCCCGGCGGCCGTGGGGATTCTCCGGCCGAAGACAATTCCCCCCTCGCTTCCCATCTGCAGGAATCCCACACCTACCGCTGCCCGCCTTTCTTCCTCGTGGCTCTAAACCGGGCACCAGCGCTGCAGGGGCCACTCACCATGTAGACCTCCTTGCCGGCGTCCCCTTCCCGAGACCTTGGGCTGCGCTGCGGCTTTTATTTTCCTGAAACACAAATCTTTAACTGCTTGTCACAGTGGAAACCTAGAGCCCGAGAGTCCACCAGACCAGGGCACAAACCTGAGGGGAACTCTAAACTGCTCTGCAACCCTGTGCGATCGGACTTTCTAAGCCTCTGTTTTCATCTCAGGACAATGAGGGTATTAACGCGATCCCGGTGCGGATGAAAGGACATGATATATGTACATGTGTGTGCATTGCTATATATTGTCGAAGAAAATTCAGCGGAGCACATTGGAAGATCTAATTGGCTTTATCAAGCAATTTGTGAATCGGCACCGATCCAACTAGCAACGAGGAGGCTACTCCAATCAGTTGTGTAAAATGGAAGGTGTTTGCAGGCGGAAGGAGGGTGAGGCTGAGAAGTTAAGAGTGGATTATTTCAGGCAAGGTCACCGTCACTTAGAGGAAGGCAGTGGGTCTAATCAGGCAGTTTACCTCCCTAGTGATCAGGAATTTCCAGACTGATGGGTTTAAATTTCGTTCTCGGGAGAGGCTGAAACCGCAACTGGGTTGATTATTCAGTTTTGATGCTGTGGTTTAGCAAAAGTGACTCCATTTTGGCTTGTTGTTTACAATGTATATGGCACAGCACTTTAAAAAAAACAATGTATATGATGCATTAGGACAGTACACAATCACGAGTAAATCACTATTACTGGTCTTTATTTTTGCCTTCAAAACTCCCTACATAGAACCAGAAAAAAATCATCTCCTACTCTCAAATAGGTCAAGTAAGCAAATAACAGTCTCTCCATTGCTAATATATTTCTCTGTATAGCTCCAGTACCTATTACAGTGCCTAGCACATAGTCGGTGGTCTCCATTAGGGCCACTGAGGAATGCGGGATGGTAGATTTGTGAAATTGAGCGAGTCATCAAACTTCTCTGAGCCTCAGTCTCTTCTAAAAAATGAGAATAATAATTCTTGCTGCGAAGGGTTAGTATGAGAACGGTAAAAATCATTTGTGTAAAGCACCTAGCATAGTCCTTGCCACATAGTAGGTGCTCAATAAACAGTAGCAGTTACCAATTCTAGCATTTATAAATATGTGTGTACTCCAGACTCCCTTAGTTTCTCTGCCTTCCCTATCATGGAAAGGCAACAGACTATAATGGAAGAGGTACGTGTGGGCTTTCGGCTGAAATCTGAGTTCAGATTCGGGGTTCACCACTAACTGGTGTTATGGCCTTGACCTCTGTGTGCCTCAGTTTCCTCCCATGTCAAATGAGGATGATATGTTGTGGCTGCCAGCCCCCGAAAGACACACGGACCACCAGAACTCAGTGAGTTATAGGAATCACACTCTTTATTCAGCCAGCTGGGTCGGCCAGGGGTACGCAGACCCCAAATTAAGCAGCCCCGAAATGTAGAGGGTTTTTAAGCCCAAAATTCTATTCTTCATCCTGTCTGAACACAAAGGTCTATTTTTCTTCTATTCATTACCTGTCTACCCACTGGTCAGGTGTGCAAGCCGGGGTACAGAAGCAGAAAGCGTGTTAGAATGTGATGTTTCCATAGTGAGTAGCCTGTGTTCCTATGGCGATAGCCAAACAGTAATTTTCAGCAAGTAATTAATTTTTAAACAGCAATTCTCCAGCTAACACATTATCTCCATCACAGGTGAGGTTAAACAAAATGGTACAAAAGTGCCTAGCACAGTGCTTATTTCTATAAATGATAACACCAATGTTACGTGTTCCGTAATTGGACTTAAACAATTCTTCACTCTATTTCGCCTTCTGGACTCTGAGAGCTCTTATCCATCCTCCTGTTGATGGACATATGGGCAGCTTCCAGGTTTGGGTTATTACAAATAATGCCGCTACGAACACGTTTTACATATCTTTTGATGAATATATGAATGAATTTCTATTTGGGTAGAGACTCTGAAGTTCCTATCAGCATATTTTTATTACTTATCCTTTGAGCGAGCATGTGTTCCACTGGGAAATTAATTCAGAGAACTTCCAGTTATACATTTGGCCTGTGATACCTGCAGACTCAGCAACCCATATTTGTTTCTAAATTAGGTACCCAACACTTGAGAACCCTTCCAGCTCCTTTCTGGCCTGAAGTTTCTTTTTACAACCCCTGTGGTACCACACACTTCTGTATTTTAACAGAGATTTGAAATGAACAGTAATAGCTCAGTAACTGTAAAGACAAAGAATCTGTGCTGTTATTTCAATCTTGTCATTCTGTGCAACAACTTGGAGCTTTTATTTGTGTTTAAAATTTAAAACAGCAAAATGAGTGCAACCTGCAGGGCACAGTAATTGTTTGGTAAGTGAAACTCTGGTTCATATATGAAATATTTTATTAAATATATTTAAAATGGAAATGTATCTTTTAAAGCTTTGTTTTAAAATGAAAGATGAAATACATGTTTATTACTAAATATTACGGGAAAAATTTGTCATTTAAACAAAATAATTTTGTCATTTAATTTGAACTTTGTTAAAAAATAATCTACTCTGGCTGTCAAATGTGGTAGGTACGCCATTGTTCTTTACTGCATTAAGGAAGAAATAAGGAAAGCAAGAGTACAACCCAATATTCCCCTTTCTCATGCCCGCTTTTCCAGATACAATTTTGAAGTTTACTTGTTTGGACACAAAAGGACTTATTTGTGCACCCCAATCAATTCTGAGTATATTTATTCTCCATGTGTTTATTCATTTTTAGTAAGAATCTTGTTTTTCCCCTGGTGCTGTGCTCTACCAAAATTTGTATTTATATGGAAAATATTATCACTGCAGAAATACTAATCCTAAATGCTGAATTGAATTTACAACAGCTTTCTCAATAAAGTCAGATGTTTCACTTTCATCAGAATAAATTTCCATAACCTTGACATGAATTCCATGAAGTGGATTAAAAGTTGAACCATTATTGGAATTAACTAATGTGATGGTTAATTTTATGTCAGCTTGGCTGGGCCATGGTGCCCAGATATTTGATTAAACATCATTCAGATTGCTTCTATGAAGGTGTTTTTTTTTTTTTTTTTTTTGGAGATTAACATTTATATCAGTAGACCTTGAGTAAAGCACATCCCCTGCCTCATCTGGGTGAGCCTCATCCAATCATTTGAAAGCTTGAGTGGAACAAAGGCCAGCCTCCCCTGGAGCAAGAAGGAATTCTAAAGGAATTCTGCCAGCAGATTGCCTTTGGACTGGAACTGCAAACCTCCCCGAGTCTCCAGCCAGCCAGCCTTCCCCATCAAATTCTGGACTCGCCAAGCCTCCACAATGGCGTGAGCCAATTCCTTAAAATAAATTTCTCTCTCTGCCCCACCCACAACGTTAGTTCTGTTTCTCAGAAGCACCCTCATGCAAATACTTTTCTATTTTAAGCATCTAATGATATCAATATAAAAGAGCAGTGTTTGTGAACGTCTGCTAATATAGCTGCTTATCAAAAGCTGTCACTTCACTTGTCGTTGTGTACAAAGAAACCTGAAATCAAAAATGAGCAAATCAATGTTGAAGAAAAGTCACTCAGAGCAATGTATATGTACCCTCTTTGCAGCCGCACTTTGTTCAATTATCATCTTTGGGCACAGTCTTCTTGAAATAGATACAGATTTTTGAGGTAGATGCTGATGCTGTCTCCGCAGATTCGTGTCTTCTGGTTTTTGTTGTGGTCAGGGATATGTGGGTAAGAAATGCTGTCAAGTATTTTGTCCGTATTACACATTCATGTCACTCCATTCTCTTGAGTGACGAATTCGGTATTTAATTTTTCATTAATTATGCACTTTAGTTTTTGAATTCACATGCTGAAGGGATGGACTGCAAATTAAAAAAATAAAGGGTTGTAGATTTGCACCAGATAGTGAATGGCATAAGCACTGTACCAAGAGCATTCAGACTCCTTGCTGTGTGTTCCATGGCAGGACTCCTCAGCCTCTATTTCCTGAATGTCCTTTATGTACATGTAAATTTACACAGTTTCTTACACCCACTGCATAGGGATGGATCGCCTGGCACCTTCATGCATCTTGCAAGCTTTGGCATAGGCATACCCTGCTAGCATAGCCAGTGTCCAGCGAGAAACGTGATGACGAATAGTCTTTCCCTCTCCCCACCAAGAGTGAGTCAGTGGTCACTAATTCCTAGCTTCTGAGTATACTTGCTTTATCAGTGAACACATGCTGGGGGATGTGTTAGTTATATAGTGAGGGCAAAGATTAGGAAAAAGGAGAAGTGTTATCAATGGTTGTTGGTTAGGTTTAACTCGGTGCCAAAGGGAGAACTTGGGTTTCTGTATACGCATCTCACAAGCTAGTAGATGCGACCAAGGCAGAAGCAAGGATGAGAAACTGGTGGTTTACAGACACAGAGGACAATCTGGTGGTAGCCAGAGGGGAGGAGAATCGGGAGGCTGGGTGAAAAAGGTAAAGGGATTGAGAAGTACAAATCAGTAGTTACAAACCAGTCATGGGGATGTCGAGAACAGCACAGGGAATAGAGTCGATATTATCGTCATGGCTGTGCGCAGTGCCAGGTGGGTGCTAGAGTAACCAGTGGGATCACTTCATAAACTGTATGTCTAACCAATGTACTATAAACCTGAAACTAATAGGAAATAATTTTTTAAGTGGTCATGTCACAGATCCATCCCGGCTTATTTCGGTTCAACTGTCAATACGTATACTTCATGGGAGAATAAAAAATCTGGGACTGAGAGGAATCCTATACTAGAGAGGATGCTAGGATGACAGGCATCAACTGGGACTGTCCTGGGCCAACTGAAAGGTACAGCTCCCTTCCAATGCTATAGGGCTGGGCGGGGAATGTTTTCAGGGTCGCTGATGCTGCTGGCGGCTCTTAAAATGCAGCCTCCTGATCTCTGACCATAATTGTCTTCCTCTCCAGTTCTCTTTGGCCAAACCCTGCCTAGCCTAATTGTGTCTGAGACTCACGGGAGACCTCTAAATTTCCAGTCTGTATGGCCCTGCTCCTGGCTCCCTTATTTCTCTTATTTCCTAGTTCAGTTTGGATCCCAGCAGAACCACACTCTCACCGGCTGTCAAAAGCCCTTTGTGCTCTTCTAATCCTGCTCTGCCAAAATGGCAAAGCTACAGCCTGGTTCATGCCCATGGCTTGTTTTGTCTTATCCCTACTAGGATGCAGAGTGCTGCTAGAGAAAAGTCCCACTGCCACGGAGATTGGTTCCTCTGTAAACTCATGGTCCCAAACCTCAACGGGGCCCTAAAAACATGTCTACAATTCTTTACAAGTCCTTGATCAACTTTCCCTCTTATTTCCCTCAGTTAACATTTTGAACATTTGTCCCCATGAAAACCTACCATCCTCTCTCTAGAAAGATAGACTCACTAACTTATAAAGAGGTGGAAGGAATAATGCACAAACCACACCATTTTCTTTCTATTCACATCTGCACTGCATCTTCTCCTCTTTCCTCCCTGCCCAGAGGTGAGGAGTCCCTCCAGACTTGCCCTATCCATTTCCTCACTCCCATTTCCTTCTCAAAAATCTCATTTCAGTCTGCCTTCTGCACCCACTATTGTACCGAAACAGCTTTGAGAAAGACCACCGTTCACTGCTATCTCGCCAAATCCAATAAACAGGATCTGGGGCCTACATCACTGTCCTTTCTATTGCGTCTAGTACTGTTTATCACTTCGTTCTTTAATCGATTTCTTTGACTTCCAGGACATCGCCCTCCTGATTCCCCTACTTCCTTATTTCTTCGTGCTTTCTAGTACTTTTCAGTACAACTTTTCCCAGGGTTAAAATTCAGTATAACCACACCTGGCATGATGATAGCAATCAAGAATTTATCACTGAAATTAACCCCAAAAGTCTCATTAATGTTCTTTCCCTGGACTGGGATCTGATCCAAGAGTATATGTGGCATTTCCTTACATCGCCTTCATTTTGGAACAGTTTCTTAGTCTTTGTCTGTCATGCCCTTGACATTTTTGAAGGGCACTGGCCAGTTATTACGTAGGATTTCCATGAATTTGGGGTGGACTGAGATTATGACATCATTAAATTTTAAGCATTCCGTTTCTGGCCAGGAATACAACAGTAACTGATGGCGTGTCCTCCACAGTGCTTCAGAGGAGGCACATGCTATTGCTTAGTCTCATTATTGATGTTAATTTGGATGACTTAGTCAAAGCAGAGTCTGCCAGGTTTCTTCACTATAAAGACATAATTTTTCCCTTTATAATTCAATGAGGATTATGAGGAATGATACTTCGAGACTATGTAAATATTCTGTTCCTCATCAGCCTCTCACCCATTTTAGCATCCATTGATGATTCCTGATGAAATCACTTTTACTGAGACATTTGTCTAATGCTGATTTTCCATTAACATCATTTCTTCTTAATTTATTAGTTAGCATTTACTGTAATGAAGAGCTTTCCCTTCTCCCCATTATTTATTAAATGATTTACATCATCATGGAGGCAGAGATTACAATTTTATCCTATAGGTAATGAACGATTAGTAGCATTACTGCTTTGTTGCTCAAATTGCCTAAGTGTGGCTATTGGGAGTCTCCCTATGTTGGCTCCTGTGTCTTTTAGGTCTCACCCTATCATTCTTTGAGCATTTCCTTAATTTCTAGCACCACATAATACTCTAGGCTCATCGTGTACTTTCTTTGCCCTAGCCTTGGAATCTGCCATTTTTCCAAAGGGCCCAGATTCCTTTTATTGGAGACTGGTATTAGAGACAAGCTCTGGACACTAGGCTATAGTATTTAAATCATAATGGTACAAATCAACAATGTCTTATAAAGCTTTTTAAGAGTAATAACATTTTTAAAACTAAGGTTTAAATTTTAAATAATGCCATTTACCATTATTTAGTATGTCTATGTATGTTTACATTGTATCTTTAAATATTAAAATATGTATATGTTGAGGTATGTTCAATTCCCTTTTGAAAAGAAAATCTTATGTATAACAGAATAAGTAGCTCATAAAAACTGTGCACTGAGTGTGCAATTTGTTCACAATGTGAGGCAACAAAGAATTACTTTCTACATAGAAAGCAGAGGTGTTGCCTCAGCCAACATTTGCGTACTCAAAAGAGGTCTACCAACTTTCCTGCTTATGTGCTACATTTTAATGTTCCTGCCAAAGACAGATGTAGAAAAAACAGCAAAATTAGCAAATAAAGAGTAAGAGTTCCTCGCTTCTAGAGGAGCTAAAATCCCTAAGGTTATGGTACCTTCTGTTGAGGTTCTCAGAAAGCATTGCTTCTTTGGTTATTAAGGTAGCGAAGGCTGTAGCTACTTGGGATTCTCAGGTACTTGTATGCCAACAGGACATCTCTTCATAACAATGTCCCTTTTCTCTAGGATCAGGTCCCCAATTCAGAATAAAACTGACAAGCTAGCTTACACTCAAACCATCTTTAGCACTTTCCTAAATGGCAGCTAGCACCAGAGTCTTGCGCCCTCATCTCCTGACCCACAACCTGACATCAGTGACATCACAAGCAGAAGGGGTGAGGGAGGGATGTGTTAGAACTAATTAGGCATGATGAATATGCTTCGTATATGTTTAATGTGCTCAACAGCAAACTGTCTTGTAGTTTAGGCTCACGGTGCTGGGAAAGCTGTAAGTCAAAGCCAAGAACCTCCAGGTACTTTAGTTTAATTTTGTATAGGTCGCGTGTGACTGTAGGACATCGTATGTCTTTCCCAGCAGGGTAATGACATGTTTATATCCCTGTGTAAGGGCTAACAAGGTGGCTGTTAACCATTTGACTGCCAAAGATCTTATTGCTGAGTTTAAAATAGCTCTGTTGCTTGATAGTGATCGTAGCACATACTGTACAGGACAGATTTTAACACTTCAAAGATTTCCCGAGGCCTTTTCTGTTCACAATGTTCTTGCCTCCGGGTTACCATACACTGAGTAAATAATTACAGGGAAGTCCATCCAGGTGTTTGCTATTTCTAATAAAGTGTTCCATTTTCCTCCATTCTGACACTTTTGGTTACTATAATAAACGAAACCACCATTTGGTATTCCAACAGGTGGTCTCTGCTCGCCCTTCACATCTGTCTAAATGTCTCTGCTATTCAAGTAGATAGAGCTGTGCTGTTCAATAGACTAGCAACTAACCACATGCAATTATTTAAATCCAAGCTCAAATGAATGTAAATGAAAGAAAATAAAAAATCCGATTCCTCAGCCCTACCAGCCACAATTCAGATGCTCAATAGCCACTTGTGGCTAATGGCTACTGTATCAGCCAGCCCGCACATAGAACATTTCCATCCCTGTGCAAAGTTCTGTAGGGCGGCCCTGGACTAGAAGTGGCTGTACTGGAAGGAATGACAAAGAACAGTCTCGGAGCCTCTATAGGAAGGATTCGATTAGAAGCAGCCTCGGTGTCAGCTGATATTGCTACCAGGTGCATAAAACTGAAAGGCTGTTGCAGTGCACCTAAGACTCAGGATTTCTCGGGCAATTGGAGCCTCGAGGCAGATGACTTCACAAAAGTGGAGCTACTGACTTAAAGTGATGAGACATTTAGTTGCAGTTATCTCAGAATCTTAGAGAAACTGTTTCCAATGATCTATTTTCCAACTGGCATAGACAAAGGCCCTTTCTTTTTTGCTCCATTTCAGTCCTCAGTGTAGCAGGCTGTATCAATGCCACTGGGAGAAACACATTTGCTCCAAAATGCATTACCAGTGGACTTCCAACCTAAAACTAAATTTCTAAACTAAAAGCAAACTTTCCCTGACTGGTCTGTTATTTTGATGATCTGATTCGTGGAGGGGGTGCTCTTGAGGAAAAACTTCTAAGGGAGGAATAGAAGCAGAATAGGGAAAGAGAGCTGAGCAAGGATATGGCTCCAGGTAACGTCTAGCCCTGGCCTGATCCACATGGGGAGAAAAAAATCGCAGGAGTCCTACCTTGAGACACAAACAATGATTTTCTATCCATCCTAGCATCACTGGCTACCTGGGAAGAGGGGGAATGTAATCTCCAAAGCTCCCACCAGGCAAGGTAAGAAACCAGATGTCACAGGTGTAAAGGGGCTTGGGCACAGCATCAACGGCATCTACCACACCCAGGTTCATAGGCTACATGAAATAGCTCCCAGTGAACATGTGGTATCATCGATTTCCTTTGGAAATGCTTCCCTAATGTAGGAAACTAGTTGGGAGGACTATTATCAGCATGAATATAAATAATGTTAATAATGACTGTTACTATATAATTAAGACCATTTGTTAAAAATTTAATAACTCACCTGCACTGGCAGCTACTTCAGAAAAATTTGTTTAGCTGGATCCAGGGAAAATTCTAAAATTTACCTGTACAGAAATGTTTCTACTCAATTTTGTGTGTTGACTTAAAAAGGCTTACCAGCTGACAGATGTTTGTGATATTATTTAGCAATTGTATTTTATCTCTATGATTTTCATTGTATGTCTTCATATCCCTAAATGCATTTGGGGAGATGAAATTAGTAGAAAACTAAATTAATAGGCATCTAATTATAAAGTCTATCAGAACGGCCTGTATCACATATAATATAGGGAAATTACATCAAGTAAATTTTGACCTTAAGACAATTTCCAGGAAAATCTCAAGAACTTGTGTTTGCTTCTCCCTCCAACTCCCCAAACCTGTAGAAATTTAGGTAAGAATAGCAAACATTTAAATAGTATTTACCACTGGAGAAATTTAAACACTGGATATTTGAAGACAATAGGGAATTGGTGTTAAAAATCAAGGGGGTTCAATCATAGTGCAGACATACTTTTTGTTTTATTGTGCTTTGCATATTTTGCATTTTTTACAAATGGAAGGTTTGTGGCAACCCTCCCTCAAGCCAAATCGATCGGCTCCATGTTCCAACAGCATTTGCTTACTTTGTGCCATATTTGGGTAATTCTTGAAATATTTTAGACGATTCATTATTATATTTGTTCCGATCTGTGATCAATCAGCAGCCATCAACTTCGAGGCAAGACCCTCCACCAGCAAAAAGATTACAACTTGTTGAAGGCTCAAATGAGTTAGCATTTTTTAGCATAATGCATTTTTAAATAAGGTATGTACATCGTCTTTTTAGACACAATGCTATTACACACTTAATAGACTACATTATGAATATAACTTTTATATGCACCGGGAAACCAAAAACATTCATGACTCACTTGATTGTGATATTCGCTTTATGGTGGTTGTCAGGAACAAAACCCTCAAAATCTCTGAGGTATGCCTGTACTGTGATTGTGTTTTTAAAAAGGCTTTGTGTTCTATATCTATATCTATCTATCTATCATCCATCCTTCTATCTATCTATCTATCTATCTATCTATCTATCTATCTATCTAAAATAATATGATGTCTGAAATTTGCTTCAAAATAAACCATGGTGTGGGAAAAGAATATGTAGGGGTATATATGAAACAAGATTGGAAATTAGTTGATTATTCATGAAGCTGGATGATATGTTCGTGGTAAGAATATTTCTGCAGGGCATTTAGCAATATGAATTCATGGACTTTTAAAAATGGACAGAGAACTTTGACTTGAAAATTTATGTTCAGAAATTCATCTTGAGATAATCAGAAAAGGGCAGAAAGCTGTATGTATAAGAATGTCATCTCAGTATTTTCTTTTCAGACTTTTGTTTCCCATGCATCCTATAAAAATAATTGTTACATCAATGAAATGAAAAAATAAGGTAAGGTAGATGAGGACATGAGATACAAACAAAACAAAACAGTGACAGCTGAAGGGTTAAAACAACTCAAAAGCTCAATTTCCTACTTGGGGTGTACTTTAGTGGAAAAGATTGGGAATCACCCTGATTCCCAAACCCCTAATGTCTGCATGGGGAAGGACAGAGTTCTCTTTAGACTACCTAAGCCAATTATAGTTTATACTTTTTTTGTTCAGATGTGGTGCCTTAGAAAATATCCTGATGACTCCCTGACTTATTTCCAGGTCCCTGAATTTGGATCTTCTTCAAGCTCCCTTAGTAAGAGTTGCTGTTTCTGCTGCTATGTTTAACTTTAAAAATCGATGATAAATTCAAAATTATAGAAACATTCCTGTATTCCTTCACTAAAATTCACCAACTTGCAACACTTTGCCCATTTTTTCTCTCTTTATACGCACATACACTCTTTTTTCTGAACCAGTTAAAATGTAAACCTAACACCCTTTACATCTAAACACTTTGGTATGTTTTTTTTCTAAAAAGGATATTCTCTTATATAACTATAATGATCAAAATTAGAAAATTAACATTGACACAATATCATCAAATATGCAATCCAAATTTATATTTAGTTAAAAGTCCCCCCCAATATCCTTCCTAGCAAGAATTTTTCTAATCCAGTTAAGGATTGTGCATTCCTTTTAGTTGTCACGTCTTGAAAGGGACTTAGTTTTTTTTTCAAGACTTAGCTTTCCTCTAAACCCCCCTTTAGTGAAAGGTAAAAATGCCTTCAGCTGCGGTGACCCTTGCTGAAAGGGAAAAAATCAATCAGCCCCTACCTAACCTCACACCACCCTAGATACAGCCAATCAGGGAGGGACAAGTCTGGAATTTCCCGCCTGCTCTGGATCAATACCCGCTTCCCCAGAGTTCGGGGCTCTCGTTGCATCAGTGTCGGTCGAGAGTCCGGACTCGAGTCTGAATAAAAACCCTCATGTGATTGCATCGGTGTTGGCTCCTTGGTGGTCTTCTGGGATTCGCAACTTTGGGCACAACAGTCTCATTAATCACCTTTAATCTGGAACAGTCTTTGTTTTTGAAGACACAGACGTTTTTTGAAGAGCACAGGTCAGTTGTTTTGTAGAACAGTCTCCAATCTGGAGTTTTCTGCTGTTGCTTCATGATTAGATCAGAACTGTATGCAAAAGCAAAACAGCAACAAAAAACCCCAGAAACATCTTAACTGCCTAATGATAGGGAAGTTGTTAAAGAAACTACAGGACAGCCACAAAACGGACCATTATGCAATGAATAAGGATGACAGAATATATTTACTGACTTGAAGATATTTCCAATTTTTAAATGAAAAAATAATACAGATTGGGTATAAGCCATTTTATACAATTTACACAGATGCATAGAAACCTTTGAAGGATTTGCAAAAGATATAATTGTGACCTACAACTTAGAGAATTATGAGAGATTTAAAATTTTTATTTTTACCTATCTGTATTTTCTAATTATGGTGTAATGACTATCAACTCTGAATAATGAAAACATTTAAAAAAAAACTTCTTAAAGGGACAGGATAGTTTTGTTTTTACATGTGCAGGATCACTATGTGGGAACGGGGAGTTATTACTTTTCTAAGAAAAACAGAATAAAAAGCACTGTTATCTACCATGAACCATCTAATTTCCCTTAAAGTCACTTTATCTCATTTGCTCTTTAAGAAAACCTGGTAGTTTAAGGGTTATTATCCTCATTTTGACAGATAGGGTGGGAGGCTGTGGCTGAGAGAGGAGAGACCTTGCTCAAGAGTTACTGCTTACTAGTGTGGCGAAACTAGGAATTGAATGGGCGACTTTCAGACCACAAAGACCTATTTTATCACTTCACGTTGCTCCCACGGGGGCAGTTTTCAGCTGTCTGCTGCCTGACTCCATCTAGATATGGGGCTTGGGATTTTGGCTAAAATTCCCCAGCTTTTGGTCTCACCATCACACTTCTGGTGATCTTCATAGGTTTTATAAGTAGGCCTGTGCACTGTTTTTGTTTTCTACGAAACAAGAATTATATGTATATATTTATGTACATAAACGCATTTTGCTTTCTGATGTACTTCAAGTTTTGAGTTCCCTTTACCATGTGATATTTTTCACAAATGAGTTGGTTCATCAACTCGATTATCTCTTGAAGCCACTGGCCTCAACTTATTACTCTTTCCCTTCCACTCTTTTACCCCACTGGTGCCTACAGCTCACCCCACCCTTTTATCTGATGGTCTTTCCTTTCCCAAAGACAGGATTTTGCATCGATCTCTATTAAATCTCTCCTAGTGGGGCAGGGGTAGGTAGATTGTCCATGCAGAGGCCCAGCCAATAGAAGGAATTTTCAATCTTGCTCTTCTTATCTGATGTGTTATTTTGATTCTTGGGTCATCTGCAAAAGCAGATTAGCAGAGGACCAAGCGAAGCCTGCTTGAACTGTCAGGGGCATTAGAGTCAAGAAGTCAGGAAGAACTGAAAAGCACATTTTGGCTTTAGCAAGTTACCTATGTACTTTGCTGGAGGGGTTTCAGTGTAGTTGAGAAGTAGAGAGGTGTAGACAGAATTGAGTACAGTGTGCTGAGGAATGGTTAATGAAGATAAAGAAGTGGAAACAGTAAGTGGGGACTTGACATTTTTTAAAATTTATTTTTATGGTGACCTTGGTTCACGAAATCAAATTAAGTTTCAGCTGTACACTTTAACAGTAAGCCATATATAAGCTTATACTGTGTTCAGCTCCCATAGATTTATTTCTGTCACCACATATTTGCCCCCCTTTACCCCGTCTACCTCTTCTCCCCTCTCCCCACTACCCACTGGTAACCACTAGTCTATTGTCCATGACCATGAGTCTCTAGAGTTTGTCCTGTTCATTTGACTTGACTTTTAAGACAACTATATGAGGAGAGAAATAGGGTAAGACTAGAGGGGAACACAGGAACAAGGGAAAGCGTATTGGGATGGGAGAATCTTAAATCTGTGTTCCCTCTTTTAATCCTCACAAGTCTATGCATGGAGTACCATTTTAGCCTGCATTTTAAAGATAATAGAAGTGGACAGAGATTCGGTAAGCTAATCAAGGTTACATGGCATCTGAAGAAAGGCCACTGAAATCTAGAGTCCATATGCTTATGTTTGTTAATAGTTTCTAAGTATAAAGGAAAGGGCAAGTAAAGAAAAAAGATGAAGGCTGATGTGGAGAACTTGAGACTGAACACCAATATTTGTGGTGGTGTCGGTCTGCATTGTTGTGGTTTCTTCTAGCAAGTCATCTTCCCCAGATGTAAGGGTGGGATGAACTCTAAGTCACAGGGGAGGGAAATGGGTGGGAGAAAATTAAGAGAAGTGAGGAGACAAGTTAAGAAGTAATGGAGCTGATTATCTTATCTAAATTGAGTACTCAAGGGGGCCAATTACCGCCCAATAAAGAAAACGAAGGAACTAAGTGTCTGATGAATATGGGCACCAAGTGGAAGGAGAGGCTAGGAATCTGTGAAAACAGTTAAAAAGAAAAACAAACAGTAGAATCCCAACTAGTTTATTAGTAGTAAGAATATATGGATCCAAAAGACAGAATGATAGATTGAGGAACGTAAGCAAGTAGATGTGGATATCGAAGCAGAAAAATCGGTGCCCTATTCACTGCTGGTGTCATTAAAATTTAGATAAAATTCAAGTCAGGATAATTTAGTATGAAACTCATGCTTGAGTAGCGGTGTCAAGTGAGACTGTGAGATGGCAAAGACCAGAACATCATGGGATCCATACATCAGGGTGAGAAGAGTTAGGAAATGAATGGTCTTGAAGAGGTGGTAGAGATAAGAGAAATTTAAAAAAAATAAATAAATAGAGTTTCTGGGGGCGGGGTTGGAGGAAGGGGAAGGTCAAAGGCAAAAAAAAGGATAAAGATGTGAATGTCTCAAGTTTTGCATCGATCTTTCTAGGAAGCGGCCTACTGTTGGCTGCGTTTCCAAGATTCATGGAATGGCATGACCCTAGTGCTAGAATGCTGTAAAGGCTGCTTCAATCTTCTCTCCTACCGTGTGTCTTCTCAGGGGAAAAAGAAAACCTGTCAAGCAACATGTTTTCTCTAACCCCTCTCCCTGTGCCCCTGCCCTCACACCCAGCATACTAAATAGCCTTGAGCTGTTCGGGCACACAGGAATGGTTGAGATGCTTAAGAACAACTCTTCTAAGGGATGTCTGGAAAGACTGCTGTATCTGAGAATGCTGCCAAATTCTAGTTCTCTGATCCACAAACTTTCAAGAAATCACTTATCTTGTTGTGCTTGCTCTCTCAGAACAAATGAGAACCAGGGTCCAAAGAATTATTGTTTCCTGGTAATGCTAAATCAATACTAAATAGAGAACATAAGCCTATTGGGCTTAAGGATCAGGAATATTTGAAAATAAACCTTTGTGTTAAATTTTCTGGCTAAGCTCTGAAATAAAAACACCAGCACTCTCCACGACAGCTGCAGTTTGAAGTTACAGAAAGAACTCTCTAATGTATTCATCATGTTGTGTTGCCCCTTCTTAAAGACTTAATTATTTCATAAACATGAAACAAGAGTGAAAGGAAACATGATTAAAGGTCGAGTTATTGGTAAAACTTTAAAATTATTTTTGTATAATAGTATACATCCAATAAATCTTTTCAAATAAAATAGTTGTTTGGCTCCTGTTATAAATACCTAATTAGCACAAAATGTGATTTTGAGAATTAGAAAAAAAAAAACGAATTCTCATGTGGTATCAATTCATCCTTGACTACATTCAATTTATTCTTTATTTAGAAACTTTCAGGTTGACTGACCAGCATAACTAAATATTTGTGCTACTTTTATCAGCAATTTATTTTCAGACATGCAATTAATTGTTGCTGGAAATCCTTAAACAGCCAAAAAATCATGTAAGAGCTAAAAACTTAATTAAATGACCTACAAGCATGAAATGTACATCAAGTCAAATTTTCTAGTTAGAGTTATACTTTATTCACACAAGGACAAAACAAGTTTGAAAAGGAAAAAGTTGAGTTTTCTCTCATTTTCATATAACTAACCAGTTGTTAGTCATGATTTGGGCAGCAGGGACCATGATGACAGAGAAAACTCATAGGAATTTTTCAACCAACAGTACACAGTGCCTTCAAGTGCACTGACCCAAGCAACATGTGACCCTGGACACACAGAGAAGCAGATCCATGTGGCACCCGTGAACGGCAAGGTATCTGTTACCTTTCAGAAAGCAGAAGGGAGATAAATCACCACTTAATGTTGTTAATCATACATACGAAACAAGACATTTTGACTTAAGCTTTTCACACGTGGGATAGTGTCATTTCTCAAAGATAACTCACATTCCACTTTGAGATATTGTCTACATGGCCTTTCTAACGAAATCAGAACCTCGTAGAATTTTTGAGTGTCTTTTTGTTTTTTCTTTAAAAAACGTACCACACCTCTTTCCATGAAAAAGTACTCCTTTGGAGTGGGCCAACAGGGAAGCATAGTCCCTAGAGATAAACTTTTAAATTGATACAAACTTTTTGGATGGTGATTTCAATGAAGACTTTAAATGGACCCACCCTTTACGTAGCAGTTCCACTTCTGGAAATTTAGTTTAGGAAATTACTTGAGGACATGGAGCTCTGTGGGAGATTGGACAAAACAGTCCCAGTTCATCCACATGCTGCAATACCATGGACTGTTCAACGGAATGGGAGAAATCTAGTTATACTGACACCTTGCAGTACTGTTCAAGTGCAAAGGACAAGGTGCATGACTGCAGGCAAAGCATGATCCTATTTATGCGAAAAAAAGTGTTTGTTAGGTATGTGCACAAGCATTTAGAAGGATACTCATCAAATACTGGGGAACAGGCTTGTGGTGGAGGAGGAGATTTTCACATTTTGCTGTATGTAGCTTTAATTTTGCATAATAAACATATTACTTTTTAAAAACTGAGGCAAAATTCATGCACCATAAAATTCACCCTTTAAAGTGTGTCATATGCGGCTTTTAGTATATTCACAAAGTGGTGTAACTATCACCATCTAATCCCAGATGTTTTCATCATCCCGAAAAAGAAACCCCAAACCTGTTTATGGTCACTTCTTATTCTCCCCTCTGTACAGCCCCTGAGAGCCATTAATCTGCATTCTATCACTCTGGACTTGCCTCTTCTGGACGTTTCATATAAATTGAATCAGTTATGTGACCCTTTGTGACTGGCTTCTTAGCATAATTTCTTTATAAAAACTCAAGAACCCTAATTCCAGTATCCATATTCAACTATAGTTTATTTTCATCTCCCTGCTCCTAACATTCCCTTGACTATCAGCTCTCAGGTCCCGTTTTAAAAGTTGCTCTTCCCAACAGTATTGTTTTCGCATTTGTTTATTAGACTTATCATTCCCATAGCAGAGCCAGTTAGCTCTTTGCTCAGCTGCATCTTCCCCATCTCCCTGCCACTGCCCCCACCTCCAACACAAAATCACATTTATAGCCACAGAGTGGCACACACAAAGGTATAATTTGGATGTTTGTGGATCTCTTACCTTTTGACAAGGATCCAGGTCTGACTTACTGCATGCAGTTCACTTACCACACAGAGAACGTCTGCTACAGCGTTAACACTTGAAAATGTTATCGTTGTAGGATGAGGTGGCTCAGTGGTTAAGGCACTGGACTGCTAAAATGTGATCATCATCTTTCTTAGTAACTAGTGTTTTATAGTTTTCATCTTCTGAATAGAAATCAAGGATAACTTTTTGCCTTACTTTCTTAATGCAGTTATCTCATTAGCTGAACAAGGCAAAATTATGTAACATTCCTTGATATACAAAAAGCAGCACTGTATTCTCGAAATTGAGGACACTGATATATAAATTTAAGAGGGATTGGGGTTCTCCCTTAACAAGATAGAGGAGCCATTTGCTGGCCATAGAATTTTTCCAGGAAATTCTACCAGGTTTAGGCTTTAGCATGACCTCAGCAACTGCTGATGACGGCAGCCGAAAAACAAAACAAAACAAAATGAAACAAAAAAAGTCCAGATGTTAATAGTTCAATTAGCTAAAACTCCCCCACATGACTCCCTTCTCCCTATTTTTGTTGAGGCAATTGAAATGAAATGATCTCTCTCTCTCTCTCTGTCTCTCTCTCTCTCTCACACACACACACACACACACACACACACACACACACACACACACACACCATCCCACTCCACCTCAAGCACTAATAGGTAAGATATGTAGTAAAACACATCATCATCCTATATTTCCAGCATTATCAGAACCTGTTGCATGATTTTTTTTTCCTCCTCTTGAGTAGGAAGGCAGGTTCGGAATTGTGTGTACGGAATGAGCACATTGCACTAGTTAAAACTTTGATTTCTGCCCTGGATATGAACACTGTACTAGAATTAAGCTGTCCATGGTAAAGGAAATAAATTTAAGTCTAGAAACTAGAATCTTCTTGTGACAGAGACATTGGTCCTGTACCCTTACTACTAATCAATTTTGGTTTATTTTCAAAATTACCTTTATATAGGTTCCAGATAATGTGATTTAGGCCATAGGTATCTAAATCATGTAATTATAAGAGAACCAAGATGCAATGCAGTTCTACTGTACTTGAAAGATTACTGGTTCACTCCATGATAAATCCTTTTATGTTGTGAAACTGAACAAAACGCAAATTCACATTTTGTCTCTTAGACGTGTGTAACAAGCTATTAAGCAAACTAAGACTAAATGGAACACAATACTATTGCTGCTACAAATAAGCTTCAGTATACCCTTTTTACAAAAAAGACATACAAACATGAAAGTCATAACTCATTTATTGAATGAATAGTATATGCAAGAATACCAATAAAAGGAAACTAATACCACAAACTACAATTTTGAAAATAAAGCCAATATAACAGGAACAAAATATACATAGCATGAGAGGAATGTTTGATTTTGACTCATAATGCATTCCTTATCTTTACAATTAACCTAAATGTCTGTTAGAACAAAATTGTAGAGCTTGGTCAAACTTGAGCGCTTTTTAAAAAAGCAACATTCTAGAACACTTTTCTTTTGCTTTGAGATATTTAAGATTCACACATTTATTCAAGTACATAGATTCTGATTCAACAGTAGATCTACATATCTTGTTATTCTCTTGATATCTTGAGTATCAGGTACTCCTGAGCAAGTACTATCTGAAATTCTAAAATTGTTGATTTTTGAAATAAAATGTATTTCAGCTGTGGGTTTTTAATAAACCAAGATGAAAGTAAAATTCACCTCCCCCTCCCCCACCCCCCTAGGAACAAAGAGCTCTTATTAAAGTATAGAAACTCAAGTCTATCTTTCTACCCTAAAGAACATTTCTTACTAACATTTCTGGTAAGGCAATAAATGCTCCAGAATAATCTTCAATATACACTTGCAATGATTACACTGTTTAATATCAATAACAAAAACAAAAGAAAAAAAAGGAAAAAAGAAAAAAGGAAAAAGGAAAGATGCTTCAAAATTTCAAGCTAAAATATGCATAAAAGACAGTCATGGCAGTATTGTTTGAAATGATATACTTATCAAATAATGTCATGCTTATTAAAACTACAGTTAAGGACTTAAGAGATGAACAGTAAATACACTGCTGAGGTCAATGTTTCTAAATATTCATACCACAATGTAATTACTCCCCAGAAGATGGTGATGCTACTTGAAAACATAAGTACTGTACAATTTTTACATTGTAAGGCACTTTTACTCAGCATGTGACGAAAATATAGACAGTAAAACAAAGTATCGGTGGTTTACAACCAAACATGATTTTTCATGTGACTTCAATTTACATTTTAATTTGTAATGAAAGACTATTTAGCCAATCACACCACAGTGAGAAAAATAGGTAGCCAGTCACTTACCTAGCCAACCAAAAGGTAAAAGTGCTATTCTGGTTGCTAGTGGCAGAGAAAGGGTTGAAGAAACCCATACAAAAATCATACACTTTATTACATAACAAATCCATCAACTGACAGCTATAGTATTTGAAGTCCATTATGTGATTATTGACTGGCCATTATTACCCCAGCACCTTCCATTTTTCCTAAAAACATCATTACAGTAGTTGTCCCAAAATGAAGGTGCTCTACAGTTCCACGGGTAAATCAATGGCACACGACGTGAAAATGATCTAGACACAGTGATTCAAAGATTTAAAATAATGGGTTTCAAGCTGTTGTAAGGAAATAAAGTACAGATCCTTTGGGAAAAGTCACATAGCTTGGTAAACAAACATATAGATCTGTTGTTGCACTTCAAGTCACGGTGAATTTTGAAAATTCTTCACATACACACAAAGAAACCCAATGGCATATTAAGAGCAAGAAGAGAAGAACATAGAGGGAAGACAAGTCACTACTAAAGCTAGTTTCCTTCTAAAAATAATAAAAGATGGTTAAAATAAAGCAATCGAGTCCCTTGATTTAAGTAAATGTGTGAACACACACTTGACAAACATGACTTTAAGGGACTGGCAGTTAAAAAAATCAGTCATTAAACACAGTGTAATTTTCCACCTGTTACATTTAAAAAACGCTTTTCCATAAGCTGTAGAACATCTTGATGTGCAGTCAAGTTAACATGATTATTTGCCCGCCGATTTAATTTAATTAACGAATAGATCAATGATCAGAATCCCTACCCTTGACAGATGAGGTGCTATGGTAATATTAGGCAGACCACAACTAAAGTTTTTTGGTTTTGCCATGAAGAAATATATAAATGTGCTTCAGCAAGTAAGTGGAAGAAAATGACACTAGCTAGAAATGCCAGTGTGAAAATCCTTTCGAAAATGCTGGGTTCTTAGGCTTTGAGAAACAATTCTGATGATCAATAGTACAACAGCAAGCCCTACCAGAGGAAAAGCAGGGCACAAAAGCCTATTTACGAGATAAGCTAAGCACTGAATGAAACATTAAAAACATTAAAGTTTCTAAAATAGTGGTCACAGAATTAAAAATAAATACTGTTTTACGCGAAGGCTGTTTTTCACTCCTAGAGCACATGAGACCTCCTTACATACTTTGGGGCGATATAAGAAGTGTTCCACACAACACGGCACTTGAGAAGAACAGGTTTTAGACATGGTGGCTAAAGTCCTTAATGAGTCTTAAAGAGGTTTAATTTGCTGTCGCCAAATGTTAGTTTAAACTTGAAAGGATCCAATCATTTTGCTAGAAGCTCTTTGTATGACATGAAAAGAAAAGAGGTTTACTGTCAAGAGAATTTTGGCAGAAGCACTGGAGCTCATAGCTTATAATCACCAGTTGCCCAAGTCCATGCGGGTCAGTGAGAACAACTTTAACAGGAACCAAATGAAGAGCTTAGCACACTTCTTGGAAGAGATTTTAAGCATTTGCTGTCAAAGCCAAGGGAAAAATCAAGTTCTCTTCATTTCTAGCCTCCATTACTTGCGTGTGAAAAAAGTCCACAAGTTCCCACATATTGCCACCAGAGATGTGTTTGCACTGTTAAGTGAAATTTGCTTATACTTTCCTTTGGGTATGAATCCACTAAGCAAACTCAGACACTCTGAGCAGTAGAACTTTGTTCGGTTCAGAAATATAGCTTACTTCATTTCAACGTCTGCGTTAACTGTTGACACTCTACACAGGGTTAATAGTGTTTCAATTGCTTCCCAGAAACTGCCAACTACAGCTACATAATACCAACATGTCAAACTCCGCCATCTAGTGAAGAAGGCTCATCAAACAAGACATTTTTGGACAGTTCGATGACGGATCTAAGAGTTGGGCAGTAAAAAGTTACAAACCCTTTTTGATTTTAGAAAATAGTGAAAAAAGAATAGTAGTTATGGATGTCTTATTCATTCCCAGTTTTCTAACTCTGTCCCATGAACCTGTTTAAAAGATGATAAAAAAATGTAAAATAGATGCTTGAGGGGAACACAATAAATATAATGTTATTGAGGAGCGAGAATATCTTACTGATTTGACATTATGACTACATTTATTGATAAAGTGGATAGCTTGGTTTTATTGTTACAAAATCGGCTAGTTTAAACAAAAAAACATGGAAGCCTACACAGTCCTCAGTATTCTAGTAACATGCTTAACTAAACATAATAGCATTAAATAATCATACTGCACACCATCATTTCAACGTTTGTATCAATGTGTGTATTCTGACAGATCCGAGATAAGGAACTTTCATACCTAGTTTCCATTCAGTTGCTGCTGAGTTAGTTGTTGCTGGTCAATTTCTAATTTTCCCCGGCTTTTACTCTCTCGTTCCTCATCTTCTTCATCTCTCTCATCATTTCCACTATGGTTTTTACAATACAGTCTACAATGATGAAAGATAAAAATCTCAAAATGTTTTGTCACCATTGATGAGAATATATCTGTCATTAGTAGATGAGGCTGGTACCCATTTCAAATATGAGTTCCCTCGTCCACACTTTTTAAAAACACTCCGGAATCAGTTATGGGTCCATTTCTATCTAAAAGCTGGGAAAGCCCTCTATTAATGAGATATTAAAAGTCCATCTGTAATAAAACCTCTGGTTTAGGATGAAAGTTACCACATATGCACAAATATAAAGCACTTCCTCATTTTGCCCAGTAAAATTTTTAAAGATTTCGGGCAACCTGAAAATATGAATTTTCAGGCATACAGATGAAATAATCAAATTCTGTAATGTTTTATATACACTACTTAAAAGCACATTTCGGGAAATTATATTCTCTCTATAATTACTGCTTTCCTCTCAGATTTCATGTGACAAGTTTATTCAAACCCTTCAACTGCCTTTTTATTTGTAGTGTCCTGATTTTCATTAGAATACCCTTTTAGGGGTCACCTAACGTGTTTTTCCAGAAACTGCATTTGGCTTTGTCTCTCTTAATCTAGACTGGTTCCTTTGACATTTTTTCCCATGACACTGATTTTTAGGAAGAGTCAGAACAGCTACCTTGTCAGCTACAGCACATCCTGGATTTGTCTGTGGTACTATTTTGTTTGGTATCCCCTCACTGCACATTTCCTATAAACTTGAAATAAGGTCTAAGGACTTGTTTAGCTTTCGATTCAACTTGTATTTTTTTTAGTCCAGGATGCTTTGTAGGCAATCCTGCATACTTCAGAAGGCATGTGATTTCAAAAGGCCTCCGTTTAGTGCTGTTGTTTGATTATTTGGTTAAGATGGTGGTGGTGATGGCCAGATTTGTCCATTGTAAAGGTAGGTTTCCCCCTTTAACATTAGCAAACAGTCTCTGGAATGTTACTTTGACAGTTCCAGCAACCTTTTATTTGGATATATACATTGTATACTTGAAATTGTTTTTAATGAAAACAGCAATTCAGGTGATTTTAGAAAAGGGTTAGATCACTTTAGTGTATATACACTGATATATATTTTTATAGTTAACAACTCCCCACTATAATCAAAGGGTGGGCTAATCTGACCTCAGTTTTAGATCATTTACAATCACCCAAATGATGGTGTTTTGATTAATGTTGGACGGCATACATGACGGTGATCTTATAAGATTATAATGGAGTTGAAAATTTCTATTACCTAGTGCCATCATAGCTGTCATAACATTTTAATGCAATGTATTATTACTCACGTGTTTGTGCTGATGCTGTGTAAACAAACCTGCACTGCCAAACGTACAAAAGTGTAGCAACATACAACTACGTACAGTACATAACACTTGATAATGATATACATTTTATTGTTAATTGAGAGTGTACCCTTTCTACTGATAAAAAAAAGTTTGCTGTAAGCAGTATGCTGTGCTATGCCAGCAACAGCCACATTTATCCCACGTTTACTGCATTTCTTGATGGCATAATTTGCTCTCATGTTTGATTTAAACTTGTGATCGTTTGTAGGGTAACATGCTGTATAGGCTTGCGGCCTAGGAGCAATCGACTATAACGCCTAGGTTTGTGTAAGTTCACTCTATGATGTTTTGCACAATGACAAAATCGCCTAAAGATGCACTTTTCAGACCGTATCCCCATTGTTAGGGTGTGCGTGACTTTATACACAAGATGACAAGATGAAACAATTCTTTAAAAATGTTCAGTGGATGCCCTCTTGTGGTCAGCAATGGATGAAAGATGATCATATAGTAATTCATCTTCCACAAATGATCTAAAACAAGGTTTAACTAGAGATGTTTCTAACACGTAAACAGAATAAAGGGCAAGGGTGAGATTGGGGGACCACAATAACAATGGACTTCCAGCCTAGTTTTACTCATTATTCTTATTCTTAAAACATTTAAAATAATTTTCCAATAACTATGGAGAATCTGTACCCTTCAAACGCTGCACATTGGGAATCACATTTTCTTTTTAATCATGAGTTCCAATATCAAGAGTGTGACTCCTACACAGTAGAGTTATGTAGTATCCTCCTGAAAATATAACCTGAATCTGCTTAAGCCTTTGACCAACTTACAGTTTATAAGAAATATGGAGGGGTAGAGAAATGAGGTAAATGGCCTTGTGAAAGAATAGATAAATCTAGAATGCGGAACTTTTATAACTTATTGGGGTTCTTCAACAAGTACAGGGAAAAGGCAGGGTGGAGTGGGTATTACTCTATTAAGAGAGACTTAAGAGCTAGCTATATCCATCAATACAATGCAGGGACCTTGTAGGTGTCGAGATTTCAACCAATCAAGTCTAAAAAGACATTTTCAAGACAATTGGGGAAATGTGAAAGTGTCTTGAATACGAGATGATACAGAGAACTTACTGTTAATTTAAAAGGGAATAATAATGGAATAGTGATTAGGTAAGGAACACTTATACTTTTAAGAGAAGTACTGATGCAGGGATAAAATGACAAGAAATTTGGTATTCTTCCTTAACATACCTCAGAAAGAAAACAGAAAAACAACTGTGACAATAACTTGGCACCTGCCGAGGTGGGGAGCTGTTACACTATTCTATTTTTGTATACATTTGACAATTTTTGTAATAGAGTTTTATCTAAAAGGATAAGCTCTTTGTTATTAAAAGAAATTTTAATCTTTTTATGGGATTATTTTTAACTGAAGGACTATTTCCCATAGGCCCATTATGTGTCTTTCCCCAATCTAGACACCAAGGCCACAAGTGTTGACTGGTAAAAAAAAAAAACAACAAGATCATTGCTGTCACAGAACTTACTTTTTATGATGGGAGACTGACATTTTAAAACATATATATAAAAATAGTTTAAAAATATAATAAAAACAGTAAAACAGAAGTAAAAAAATCACTGTATAATATTCCCTTGCCCTTTTAATATAAATAGATTCAGGATGCAGAAAGGGCTGGTAAAGAAGAAAAGTCACATGTAGGAGGAAGCCACTTCATTCATTAATATTTGTCCTTCCATTTTTTCCTATTTGTCCATTCTTCTTTCCCTAAACTACTTGCATATGAACTATCATTTGAAGTCCATGGTCTCTGTGATAAAATAATGTGGACTCTATAAGCAGATTTTAGAAACAAATTTCAATATGAAAAAATAAAAAGAGCAATTCAAATAATCATGCATGCCAGTGCAAATATTTGTTTATGGATGATTACCACAACATAGTTGTCTAATAGTTAAAAAGTGAGAACTACCTAAATGTCTAACAAAGGAATCAATTAAACTGATAAGCCCATGCAATAGAAAAGTATGCAGCCATTAAAATGATGATGTAAAATTGTTTAATGCCACAGAAAAAAAATGTCTTGGGTATCTTATGTGGAAAACACATTATAAAACAGTGTATATAAGAAAATAAATTTTTATCAAAGATATGCATATACATAATCCCACAAATGTCTGAAAAAATATTCCGAGATTTAAAGCTTATTTCTGGTGGTAGAGTTAAAGTTGACATTGCTTTTTTTCCCTTATCTAATTTTCCATTTTCCCTCAAAATGGATGACTATTATAATAAAAATATCTACATAAAAATAAAATCCACCAATTCTTCATATCTGATTTTAGACGGTTAAAATGGGCTGTTATTTTAAAACATTCATAGTTACTTTAATAATGTATTGCTCATAAAAAGATCCAAACACCACGGTATGGAGGATATATAATTGCCTCCTTGCCTCTATCCCTAGGCAAATGAGATGGAGAAATAAAAACTGCTAAGTTTACTGAGTATGCTCCTAGAATCCTATACAAAAACATACACATATCTCTGCACACACGTGTGTACGTGTACTCTTTATATGCGAAAGTAGGATCATACAACTTTTTCCCCCTTTACTCGATCATAGAAATACTTCTCTACGACTCTACACATGGATCTACTTTTCTTTAACTATTGCACAGTATTCAACTAAATGCATAAACTAAATTTATTTGAGTCTCCTGATGAACATTCTTGTTTTTATTTTTGCTATTGTAGGTAAAAGGTTAACAAAAATCTTTTCCCATTCTGTGTGAAAATTTCACCTTTGGTTCACTCTCTGGTTCTGTTCTGCTGGCAACTTAAAATGGGTATGTCAACCCTTTTACTAAGCTATGTTACACTCCCAACCCCCAACTGGTAGGCTGCATCCTGATTAGGAAAAGTATAAATATTCCGATAAGCCATCTCTTCAGACCTCGTTCAGTGTGATGTAAGCTGGAAATTACCTAGGCCTGTATTACTATGTTGCAAGAGGTACTGTCCCCGATGGGGAGAGGGCTTTTAAGCCAGGGTGGATCCAACGCCCACTCCTTGTGGATCATGTCTTACTGGACCTCAGTGGTCCTGCAATACTGACAACTTCAAAGACTCCCACAAAAGAGGAACATTTGATGCTGCCCTGCAGGCAAGCTGCACTTCCTGTCTTTGTCTTCTTGAGTAGACTGACACCATCTGTAGCAATCCTGTCCATCTTTAGTACAGTCCATTCGAAGATGCCCCATAAGGTACTGCAGTAATCACTGATAGATAACAAAAGGAAACTTTTTGCTCATTTCATCCCTGGACTGTTGTCTGATCATTTCCCTGCGGTAAATCCCTAGAAGTGGACTGAGCAAATGCATATTTTAAGGTTTGGTCTCCAATGATAAATCACGTTTCTTAAAAGCTATATAAATTTACATTCTACCTGAAAAGCCAATGAGAACACCTGTGTCTCCAGAACCTAGCTAACATTAGATAAGGAGTCCTCCTAATCTTTGCTCACCTGATAGGCAAAATTTGCTGAGATCTTGTTTTAATTTGCATTTCCTTCATTACTAATAGGTTGAACAGTTTTTTATGTGCTTATAACCAACCCAGAGCTATTTCTTCTATAAAGTGCCTGTTCATATTCTTTACCTTTTCAATCAGGTTGCATTTTTCTTAATGATTTGAAGTTGTCTTTAGTCTAACTTTAATATAGTCAAATAAAAATTCTGAGGTCCCTATCATGTTTATAAAGGCCCCTACATTTGATTATAGAAAAATTCTCCTCTACTTCCAACTCAGTTTTTTATGATTAAAAATGTTTAATCTATCTAGACTCTATTTCGGGATATAGTCTGAGGTAAGACTCTAAATTATGTTTTCTAAATTGAGAGCCAATTGTATAGATATCAGATACTGAGTAATCCATCGATCTCCACAAACACAAAATGCGACTGTAATTATTTATAATATTTCAAAAAAGACATGGATCTATTTATTGTGATCTTTGTCACTATGCCAGTACCATACTGTTTTAATAACTTTTGGATTGGTTTTGATGTCTAATGGTGAATTTCTCCTCTCAACTGTATTAAGAAATTTTTGGCTGCATTTGATAACAGACTAATTGCCTACCCCAATATCTCTTTTCTCCCCTTCCCCCCATAGTACTAAAGACTTTATTTCGGTAGTAGTGTCACCACTAAGAATACATTTCCCAGCCTCCCTTGGACATGTGACTAAATAAATTGTGACAAATGAAATGCTGAGAAGTGTGTAAGAAAATTGCAAGGCTGATTAAAGAGCAACTCAGCTGGAGGAACAGCTATTTTGTCCTTTCATTTTCCTTTACTCCTGCTTCTTCCTACTCCCTATGAAAGGAGGCCCCAAAGATGTGAGAGCAGAAGGACAATAATCTGAGTCCCCAATGACAATGAAAAGCTGCCTACCACATTTACTTTTCCAGATAAAACTGTTAAACTTGGGATTTCATTAAAATTGTGTTAGAACACACAAATTTATTTGGGCAGAATAGGTATCTTTCGATGCTGAGTCTACCCAAGAACATATATATTTCAACATTCTTTAAGTCCTGTGTAAAATGCTATGTTTTTTAAAGAAAAGGTTCACCTTTAGTGTGCGTGTGATGGGAGGTGGACATTTTTCTTTTACGTATCTAACTAGTTATTACTTGAATTGTTTCTAAAAATTCATCACATACAGCAACCTTACAGAACTCATTAATTTAAATAAATTTACAGTTGATTCCTTTGGATTTTCTTGGTAGACAATATCAATAACATCGACAACTTTTTTCCTCCAAATATGTATTATACATTTTTCTTCCTTTTCTTGTTGCATTGGCTTACCCTCCAGAAGAATGTTGAAAGTCATGTTGGTAGTTGGCACTCTTATATTTTTTCTGATCTAAATGAAAGTGTATTGGTGCAGTGGCTCTCATTTAGAGAGGAAAATGAGAATCACCTGGAGAATTTGGGCTTCAACCTACTGAATTTACATCTCTGAATTAGGGGCCCAGGCAAAGAACATTTCTAAAGAGGGCCCTATCTACCTCCAAGTGATTCTGAGGCTCAGCCCTGGTTAAGAACCATTCTCCCTTTACTTTACACTAAATAAACTGTTTGCTGCTGTTTTCTCATAAACATTATTAAGACTCCTAGATTACCAAGAGGACTTTTGTTTAACTTACTATAAAATTCAGAAATGGATGTTGAATGGTATCAAATGTTTTGTCACCATCCACCAGGAATGTGATAGGGGTTTTCTTTACTCTTTTAATTATAATGGATCACACTAATGTATTTCCTAATTTTGAACAGTTTTCAAATTGTTAGAATAGAACACTGGAGTTTATTTTCTAATTTTACTTACAATTTTGGTATACAAATAACTTCTAAAAATAAGGCTGGTCTACAGGTTTTTTGTTTTTGTTTTAAACACTATCTTTGTCAGGTTTAGTGTCACAGGTATGTAAATTTTACAGAATGAATGCAGTTTTCCATCTTTTGTTATGTGCTGGACCTCTTTAAGTAACATGGGAATTATCTGTTCCTTAAAGGTTTTATAGAACTCAGCAGAAAATCATCTGTACCTTTATTATTAAACGAAGTTTGGCAAATTTTATAATACAACCTTAACACCTCATGCAGTCACCCAAATGACACGGTGACTGCTTATGTAAACTGCTTTGTAACACAGAAGAGTAGACCCTGAGTCACTGGTTTATTGCATAGTGGCAATGTGAGAGCAAGAAGTGCTTTACAATTGGCAAAGGCAAATAAAAAATTCAGGGATCCTTACCAACTTATTCTCCATTCAGTTAAATAAATGGAACAGTTATAGATGCACTCTGATACCTCCAGGTAAGTGGAAGACCCATTAAAAAAAAGGATAATGTGTAATCCCAAATCTCTAAACCTTACTCTTTCATCATTCTTCCAGAGTATTTTTTGAATTCTGTCATTACAACCCCATCCTCGTCTAAGCTCCCAACAATTCTCACCTGGGCCCTCAGCAGGAGCCTCATGTCACCTCCCCACTTGCACCCTTGTTTCTGTAACAACTCTAAAATTGCCTAGAACACTTTTCCAATGCCCACATTTATCTTTGCCTTTCATGCCCCAGCTTAAGCATTATTTATGTAAGAGAATTCTTCCTAAATATCCTCTCAACTACAGACTGGGTTAGGTCCTCTTTGTTATGTTCTCATAGGGCTTTGTAATGTATCCTGTATAACACTCATGCAGTTTGTAATTGTATACTTAGTTATGCGGCCATTTAATTACTATGTCTCTCTCATTAGACTGTAGGCTTCACAAGGGCATAGTCTGTGTGTTTTGATCACTACTCTATGCCCAGCTCCTAGCACAATGCCCTGCACATGGTAAGCATGATAAATACTGGATGAATGAATGCTAATCCAGGGATGTGTCATCAGGAGAGGAATGTTACTTGCATTACTCATTTCGTATATAAAGTCCCTACTATTTTATACTTGGCTACTACTATCTAAAAATAGTGAACAAGTAAACTAATGTCATCTATTAAGGGCAGTTACTTATTGACACGTTTAGGAAAATGGACAATTGTTTTCTTACTTGTAAATTCCTCGTGACATATTTTCAATGTATTTAGCTTTGTCTTGTACTCCACAGTGGTAATGGTAAGTCTTAACACAGGCTTTTATTTCACATCCAATAGTAGCACCGGGCTGACTGCAAAGTGTACATTTCTGTTTAAGGGAAGAGAAAGAATAATCATAAGCAGTATTTCAACGTTTAGGCAATCTTATATTTTCTATTTTCGTCATATTTCAGCCAAACATTCCAGCTTACAAAAAATGGCCAGATTTCGATTGAAAAAGAATGCACTGAACTTATAGCATAGCAGATGTTAAATAATGCTGCAATTTAAACCATACTTTGATAGACCTTCTAATATTGTCATCCCCTGATGTTTCCATTATTTAACTGTCTGAACCATCAGAGATCTGACATCTAAACATAAATTAGACCCTTCTTAGTACTGCCAAACACAACAGGAATGATATTCTATATTTTAGCAGTCAGCTTTTCTCCCCGGGATTAGTTCCTTTCCAATTATAACTGGGAGAAAGAATGAGAAGACAGGAAAGCCATTCTCCTCAGAAGGGGATTGCTGCCAAGTAGGCAAAAGGGCAGAAGGTGACTGAGGGGGTTGAAACCTTTTCAAGACTTCTCAATTGGGCCTAGATCAACCTTGCCTCAAGAATGTCCTGAGATTAAAAGATGACTGCTGACCAAAGGGTCTCATCGTCAAGGAAGTTGGAGAAATGCGTTTTAAACAGACTGCTTGATGGCAGAACTTCTCACAGCCTTTTCTACAGGAAGGAGAATGAACAGTTTCCAAGTTTATTGAACTCCAGATGCCCTTTATTTTTGGAGGGCTGGGAGGGGGGCATCTCGATGGACTGATTTCCTTTGGACCACATGTGAGGGAAATGGTAGGTTAGTGCTTACACTAACATTCAGCAGTGCAGAGGTAAATAAGTTGAGAGGCAAATAATTGTCAAGAGAACTGAACTGTTATCCCAGTCACCTCGTTGGACTTTAGCTATATGACACAACAACATTGCTCCGTAAGATATGTTTTCCCTTATTTTTTTGTCCTATACATTGTTTTAAAGGAGTTTCAATTTTTAAATAATAAAGTATCAATAAACTGAACTAGATTCAAATGGAACAGAGAATATCAACAATCTTGACACCTTTTAAGATGCAGTTCCACAAAGAAAGGGTAATTTCTAATGGATTCAAAGGCCATCAATGTTTGAAACCGCTAGATGAAAGGCCAAAGGAGAATTTCACTACAGAGGGATCGACTCACCACCTGAATCCAAGGATCAGACATGGAATTGTCTCATGTGATAAAATATAGATGATACAGTCCCACCTGTGAAGTATTCTTACCCCACAAAATGTTGAAACTGAATCTAATCAAGCCTTTACATCTTTCACTTTAAAAGAAAATCCGGTGGGTAGAGGGACAAGTTCAATGGCATCATGACAAAGCAAACAGACAAATAAAATACGTGGGAAAGTCTACAGGACAATCAATTCATTTTCTTCAAAAGCCAAAGGCATACGACAAAACAAAGCCATAAATAACCAAGACAAGGAGTAGGGCATGCCCTGTATCACTGAAGGGATATATAACAACCACATAGAACGTGTGAGCCTCCTCTGGGTTCTGATTTACACAAAGGAACTTAAAATATAGTTTCAAGACAACTGGGGACATAACAAATACAAACTGGGTCTTAAATGACACTGAGGACTCATTGTTAATTTATAAAGTGTAATGACATTGTGGTTAGGTAAGAAAATGTCCAACTTTTAAGAGATACATACTGAAATATGTAGAGGTGAAATGATATGAAGTCTCAGCTCTGCTTTAAAATACTTCAAGCAACAAATTAATGGGCATAGATGAAACGAGTGCCGCAAATTCTTGATAACTGATGAGTCAAGGTGATGGATAGACGTGTGTTACTAATTTTTCTAATTTTGATATGTTTGAGAATTTTCATGATAAAAAAATTCAAAAATTAGTCATTTCTGGAGACAATTGCTGTCTTAAAGAAAAGATTTTTTGCATTCATTCCATTGACATTTTATAAAATTCATAAACTGTAAAGGAGTAAGTGATCAATAAAGATGCCAATGTTTCTTAAAGCTATTTATTAGTAATTCAATACGTTTAAAAGCACGAAACTTAGGCACATTTTAAAGAAAACTTTAAAGCTATGATAAACATTTTAAAAGACATAACTGTGTATGTGAACTTTAAACAAAAGGCTCTGAAAAAATCTTTTCCTTTTATTTAAAAAAAAGAATGAACAACATGGGGAGGTTCTCAATGCTCTATTAGGATTATGGAATTTTTCTTTAGGCAAGCTTAAACAATATTAACATTTTAAACTTAATAAGGTGTGTCACATTCACATCTTCATTTACTTTATTAAAAGACTCAAATACCCTGAAATATAAATCTTAGTATAATTCTCTTGAGTAATGAAGTTACATAGAGAGGAATAAATTTCAGTAATATCGGCATCCTTTATTATATTACAAATAAGTCAAATATATACTGTGCTTTAACATATGAACTACTGTATATTAAATTTTTTGATGACTGGATAAATTTGAGATGTGTTCTAAGTGTAAAGCAGAAAGTCAGAAGAGAAACGTTGCATAGCATAAATATAAAACCACAGACCATTCTTTTCCCCCGCTTAATCTCCTGAAGTACAGTTTTAATATCAAAATCTCCAAATTCTGCTCTTGATGTTGTTGTGAGCTGGACTGTGCCAGAAGAAAATAACTGGAGAAGAAAAACGCAAGAACATTAATATTCATAATCCTTTTGAGAAAAAGATTAAACATAACAAAGGTGTACGATACTTTAATATCCTGAGAAAAATGACTTTGCCTTAATAATCAAGTACCAATTCAATATTTTTAATGTATTCCCATGTCTGATTAAAAATATAACCCATAATAAAGACAATGAAATAAAACTAAGATTGCCAGTGTGGAGCCCAGATTAAAT
Organism: Cynopterus sphinx; assembly: GCA_030015415.1. Classification (NCBI taxonomy): domain Eukaryota; kingdom Metazoa; phylum Chordata; class Mammalia; order Chiroptera; family Pteropodidae; genus Cynopterus; species Cynopterus sphinx. The sequence continues at coordinate 86,774,727 of CM057388.1, forward strand.
ACTTCATTAAACAATGGAGATTTCGGCAGTGACATGCTGCTGTCATCTCGACTGTTTTATATATCCACACAGCTTTAAAAAATAGTTTCAATTGGCAAATTTCAACCACAGATGCAGAATAGAATCACCTGTGGATTTCTTTCCCCTAAACAACACATGTTTGGGATCTACTCCAGGGTGCGTTTTGTTTGGAAAAAGCTCCCCAGGTAAATCTAATATATATCTCTGGTTAAGAACTTCTGATATAAACATATATTTTAAACCTAAAAATTCAAATGTCTAACCACTATGCAGTACACCTGAAACTAATGCTGAATGTCAACTGTAATTGAAAAATCATAAAAAGGGGCAGAGGAGGTAAAGGGGATTAAGAAATTCAAACTTTCAGGTATAAATCAAATGAGTCCTAGGGATGTGGTGTACATCATAGGGAATATAGTCCGTAATATTGTAACAGTGCCGTATGGTGTCAGATGGTTGCTGGACTTATCATGGTGACCACTTCTTTAAGTATATAAACGTTGAATAACTATGGTGTACACCTGAAACTAATACAATATCGTATGTTAGATACATTTTAATTTTAAAAAAATTAAAAATTCACTGAGAACAAAAAAACACATTTATGGATACTACAGGTCAGACCCAGATCTAAAGACTCAATGATTTAATTCTTATTCTCAAGGAAATTAAGTCTGTTAGAGAAGAGATGATCATAAATGAATAACTGCAATATAGTTTGTGAAGTACAATAACAGAGATATTTACTAGGTTATAATGGAGAGCAAGCATATCTTTGAAGACAAGTTTACAGAGCTGAAATTTTTACGGTATGAAAGAATTAGGGATTATTTGGACTATGGAAACTATAATTAGGATTAATCTAAACGCTACTAAATAATACAGACTTTATTTTTCAAGATCTAAAGTTTTCTATGAAGATTTGGGAATACAGGATATACTTTCCATAACTTGAGTTTAAAAGCATAAATGAACTAGTTTACCATGCACTTATAATGTGCAGCTGCCTTCTTGGCATTAAATATATGCAGTTTTCCTCTTGCTTCATTTTCTTCCTCTCCTACATGGCAAAATCCACATTTAGGCCTGGTGTCACTAGGGCTGCTTCTGTGTGGAGACCTATCTCTCTGCAAATGAAAAAGAAAAAAAAAACCTTAAAAAAACCCATGAAAATATGCTATCAGTACCTTAGGCTTAGTCAACATTTCAAAGGATGCATTTTACCTGTAACCACAGGTTAAATGAAACATTCAATGAAAAGTAAGAATCCCATGGTTTTCTACTTACATAGGAACTACTTTCCATTTCATCTGTTCCATGGGAGGATGTGGACCTGGTATCTTCTGAGAGCCCTTTAAAATTAGTTTTTCGTGGTCTTCCTTTGCGACTTTTCTTTTTACTTTTAGGTGATGAGGGCTCCAGTTCATGTTCATTAAAACTTTCTTCTAAATCAGCTGCTTAAAAATGAACAAAAGCTTTACATGGACCAATCTTAACATGAACATTAGTTCATGGGTCCTTAGACCATCAGTTTCTCCTTAGAATGGCATCGTCTCCAGAAACAAGGAGAAATGGTCTATGGTATATTCAGTATAGCAATTTAACATTTCACATAAACACAACAAAAACCAAATAAAAGTAGTTTTGTTATAATCATTGGAAAATTAGTGATTTCCATCAAATTCATAATTCTATAAAAATGAGTTTTGTGATTTTGACTGTGCATATGATTCAGTAAACATTTCTGATAATTTTTAGAATTAGTTCTTGAATTAATTTTTTTACATAGGTTTCAGAGTTCTACTTCACGTTGTTGGTGAAATCAGAACACTTACCTAGAAAACAAACTTACTATAACTTGGAAAACTAAATAAAAATAAAGTAGGTATATCTTCTCTAATACAGTAGCCACCAGCAACATGGGGTTTTTAAAAATTTAACTCATTTATAATTAAACAAAATTCTTCAGTTTCTCAGTTACACTGACCACATTTCAAGTGCTTATTTGTCACGTGTGACAAGATGCATCTCTATTGGATATCACAGACCTAGAATGTTTCTTTCATCACAGAAAAGTCTACCAAACAGTGCTGCTCTTTCAAGAAAGCTCTTTCAACTATCATGGAAATCAAATGATCAAATTCAACAAGGAAGTCATCTATAAATGAACTCACCAAAACAAATATTAAGCATAAGAGGAATTTCTAACATAAGTGGCAGAAAATCTATGTTGTACGTTAGCTGTACAAGACTTTAATGGATTAAACAAAATACGCAGAAATTTTAGAGCAACATTTCCCAGAAATTTGAAAAGAATTTCTACCATTAATGGAAGGTGTTTCATTCAGTTATTCGCTACAAATACTGTATTTACCGAGAGTCTACTGTATATAAGACAATGTATTAAGTACTCAAGAAGGTAAAAAAAAAAAGTGTTCACTTGACTTAGGGTCAAACTACAGAAAGTTTTAGGCACAGCTTTAATACCTTCCTCATTTCTTCATGTACCATCAGTTATTGACTAAAATTCCAGGGACTAACTTCTCAATGAGAAAGCATATCAACTCCTATGTTGATCTTTCCTAAAAATACTTTAAAGGTTTTTTTGTTGTTGTTGTTGTTGTTTAGAAATAGAAGCACATTCATTACACTAAGAAAAAGGTAATACAATTATTGTATACTTAAATATGTAAGTACAGGAACTGAGGGCATTAGATTGTTTGCAAAACAGTTAATACAAATTTGTATGAATGCAGCTTCACACAACTATGGTAGAATTTGAGGAAGAAAAAAGGGGAAAAGGTACAAGTTAGTAGATAAGTGTTTTACAGGTAACAAGAAAAATTCATGTGAATAAATCTCCCTGTAAAGCCACACAAGTCAATTAAAGATATCTCCTGATCTTAACCCTGTAGAAAATTTACTGTCAGAACACACTGCCTACTTAAAGCATTAAAAATGACAATTTTTGACACAAAGAATTTCATTAAAGCTGTTAGAATTACACTTGCCAAAAATTTAAAATAATAATCATAATCATTATTGCTGCTGCTGCTGCTGTTGTTATTTTATGCCTACAGCACCTGGTCTTCCCACGTGGTTTCCCATCCAAGTCCTAACCAGGCCCAACCCTACTTAGCTTCCAAGATCAGACAGGATCTTGGGGTGTGTTCAGGGTAGCATGGCCATAGACTTAAAATTTTGGGTATGAAAAACAATCATAATCAAATGTTTCAATCATTTAGATGACTATTATATCCTATGTGATATACAGAATAGTCTGTTATTTACAATGAAGATGATCACTAACACTATAAAACAGTATATTATTAAACATCTATGAAGAAGTTACTTAATTGTTCCCACTATCAGGCCAATGTGATTAGTTTTCCATATGTCTTAAATATGGAATCATTCACTGTACAATTTTAGAGGACTTCTAACATAATAGTAAAAAAAAAATCACAAAAGGTTGATAGATTTAACTATATTAGATTTTCAAACTTCTGAAAGTAAAAAGTGATACAATTAAAAGATAACTGGAAAAATATCTGCTTTATGATAAAGATTAGTATCCTTATGATATAAAATCATAAAAGATTAAAACTACAAAAAAAATGGATCAAGCATATGATCAAATAATTCACATTAAGTAAACATACTTTTAAAAAACTTGAGTTCTCTAGAATCAAAGTGTAAATTAAGTGATATATCATTTATACCTATCAAAATAGCAGATTTAAAAGTTACAAAAAGCTACAATATACCCCCCAAAATTGTGTTAGAAATAAAAATGTAAAAGCCCCACAAAAACATTGAGATAGACCATGCTTCTGGAGGAACAGGATCCACATTAGAATACCTGTTCTTGCTAACCTAATTTAATGAAACTTCAATAAAATAAAGTTTAAAAGTTGCTTCCACAGTTTTCTGAAGAGTAAATATACAGTACACAAGAATATCTTTTTTTTTTTTAAGTATCAAAATATACTACAAGCAACAGCAGTTAAAACATCGGCACAGGAATAGACATGTGTCAGCAGATAAGAAAATGAAATCGTAAACAGACCCATATGTGTTTAGAAATTCAGAGTATGATAACAGTGGCATTTCAAGTGAATGGAGGAAAGACATGATGGCACAATTGGCTATCCAATTCCAAAAAATTGAGATTCCTTTCCTCTTACCATATGAAAAATTTAGAGATGGATCAAAAGATCTAATCATAAAGTAACCGTAAATGAATTTTAAGAAAATGAAGGATAATATATTTTTTATAATCTTGGATTTGGGACACCTATGAAGCCATAAAGAAAGGACTGATATATCTGACTAAAAGTTATAATCTTTTGGATGGCACAGGTATCATAAACCAAATGAAAAGACAAATAAGTCGGGAAATCATTTGTATTTAGTGACAGAGAATTAATATCTATATTACAAAGCACACTACAAATCAATTTTTAAAAGACAAAGCCTAAGAGAAAAATGAGCAAAGGACAGGAGCTGGCAATTCACAAAAGAAATATGACTATTTAATAAAAGCATGAACAGAAGCCCAGCCTTATTAGTGATGCGAACTAAAAATTAAATGAGATAATCAGATAAGCAAAACTTAAAGACTGATAATACCTAGCACAGGTATGGGGAAGTGGGCACTCTCAGACACTGTTGGTAAGAACACAGACTGGGTAGTACATGTAACAGTGCTTACTGCCAACGTAAAAAGCACAGACCCTCTTCCAGCACTCTATCCTACAGTCACTTGTATATATACATAAGCACATACGTGCAAGGAAGATGAATGCAGTTTTATTTGTATCTGTGAAAGAATAGATATAACTGATCTTTATTAATAGAGAACTCCTTAAACTATAGCTTTTTAATTTTATGTGATATAACACAACTGTTAAAAAGAACGAGGTCCATTTATATGCATAAAAGAAGTAAAAACCTTCCCTTGCACTCCCAGCTGACACCCTAGCTTTGGTGCTTCCCTTCCTTTTTACTAGCTCCCTCCCTCTCCAGAAAACCACTTTTAACTACTTCTTTTCTCAGTCTCAAGGGTTGAGAACCTGGTTTTGAATCCTCAATCTGTCATAGATTTTATGTTTTTGGACCTGAGACCTACCTGAGAGGGTTCCTGAATTAAATGAGTTACTTCACGTATAGTACTTAATTTAGAACAGTGCCTGGACGATAAAACTGAAACCCCATTTTATTAACTCATCTTGCTCTACTAACACTAGTGCAAGAGAAGCTACAGGACAAGGAATTATCACCCAAAAGAAGTGACAGATTCAATATCGTGCTTAGTTTCAAGCCAAAGAAAATGAAGAGGTTATAAACATTTCTTGAGCACGCATCCCATGCAAAACATTTTATATTGTGTAATTTAAGAAAAATAATAAACCACAAGTTGGCTCCTTACAATTTCAAGAACCTAAACTGAGTGGAGGTCATTTTTGTGATCATGTCTTAAATTCTACACGTTACTGGGGTCAACAGCTAACACTCAGCATCTACGCTATGCCATTTTCTATCTCATCACCAACTACTTTGCTCCATGTAATTATTAAATTCAAAAGCCTCCCTCATTAATGAAAATGACTTTAACAGAACCACCATTCATACGCCATCGCAGTTCCTTGTAGGCACTCAAATGCTTAGTAATGACCAGCTAACACATTAAGTACATCTACAAAACAGAGATCTGCATCAGCTACAAGCTAGAGATACAACTAAGACCAATGTTTGACATTTTGAAATACTGCTTTAAAAAAAAGGCAAAGAATACATCTATCAGCTAAACACACAGGCCAACAAGGGAAAAGCAACGTAAGATACAGGATTTAATTCTGGCTATTCCTGTCCAATTTTCACATACAAGTTTCTATTAAGAATAGGAGGGCACTAGACCATTTTGAAGTGCTCAATAACCCCACGTGGCTAACAGCTAACATACTGGAAAGCGCGAATATAGAACATTTCTATTGTCACAGTAAGTTCTACGAGACAGGGTTGTCAAGTCATCACTTTTCTATCCCCTTGGAAAAAGCCCTGCACTGTTGAGGTCCATGTCATTCAATTAAACCACTGCTTCTCAAACTTAAAGGTGAATACAAACCACTTGAGATTTTGTTAAAGCGGCGATTCCGATTTAGTAGGTCAGAGGGAGAAGTTGAAATGAGGCATTTCGAACAAACTCCCAGATGATGCCAGTTCTGCTGGCCCAAAGACTATGCTATCTTCTTCCCCTCCTTGTTGCTTACACTTACGAACTCCCAGTCATTCTACCTCACCCACCTGACCTTCTTTAGCACACAGCTCACAGCCCTTTTCTCCATCCCATCCTCTACCACCATTCTGGGTGAATCCAACTGTCCACATGAAAAATCCAAGCAATACCTAGCCACTCAGTTCCTGGATTTTCAGTGATGTCCACCAACTAACCAATCCCCATAATCATACCATATAATGACCTCAAATAGCTTTACCTCTGAAATCATTATATCACACTTTGGGACCATAAATGATTGCCTTCCCAAATACTTTCATTCTCCTTGTTCTCCAACATTATCAGGACCTCCAGTCTATTATTCCTTCCTGTTTCTTTTTTCTTTTCCTGACTTCATTTTCTTTAGATTTATTCCTTGTAAATATCCTAAACTCCCTTTTATCTCTTCACTTCTATGTTGAACCTATCTGGCAAAATCCCAATTCTGAATTAACCAACTAGTTACTTTCTCTATGCTACACCTAGGATCCTGAATTGCTGGAAGAAAGTCACACAACCTGACTGATGGCATCACTGTAGAAATTCATGGCTACCAACCTCAACTGGGCCCTCAATCCAGTCTGGAAACCTTACATATCTCTAGACAAATTTCCTCTCCTGGTCTTCACAACTATTCTTTCAGACCTCTGCTCACCTTCAACTTCCAACCCTCATATGTCTCCACACATTCTCCCTCACAGAGAAAACAGACCAGAGAGGAACCACCTATTCTTCTTACTTCTCTCCTATTACAGTGGAAATATCCTCCTATCATGGGACAATTGTTCCCACTTGTGCATTGAACCCTTCTTCTTGTACCTTCAACCTCTTCTTGCCTATCAGATCCTTTCCCATAAGTATTAAATACCAATTAACCCCCAATTCAAAAAAAAAAAAAAGACCAAGTGAAAGAAACCAATCTGATTCTAACTATATGACATTCTAGAAAAGGCAAAATTATGAAGACAGTAAAGATTCTCTCAAATTTAATACTTCAAAACACAGTTCATGTTATAACAAACTAACATGACAGGCTGAATTTTATAATATTTATCATTTTAAATATTAAAGTAGGTATTGAGCCATAGATGGCAAACGATTAAGAAATTGCCACAGGTACCAATTCCTCTTTGCTGAACAGATTGGTGCAGTACAATTTTAAAACCAAAACAGTCCCTAAAATATAATCCTATAAACCCATCATAAATTACATGTTTCCCATTAGAACAATGAAAGTTCTGCTTCTGAAAAAGCACTCAATATCAAATAAATTCAAGCTAGATGAATGTGATAAGTCAAAATTCAATACATATAAACTCTTTAATACTTTAATTTTTTCTTTAATACTTTTAAATTGTAAAATTATGCATCCAGTTCTACCATAAGTATAAACAGACCACATATACTATCAATAATACAAGGGCCCCCAATGTACTATAAAAGTATACATGGAACTCAAAATTCAAATCAATTGTATTACAAATGTGAATTGTAGTAATCCTCAGTTACATTAAGAGAAAAGTCATCTTGAAAAGTATGAATTTGGGTCTTTCTCATTATTAAGTTTCTCAAAGCAAAGAGGTGGTTTAAATTATTCTACTTCACATGGTCTGCAGTGCCTTCTCTCTACCACTAGACGGTACTATCAGCTTCAGAAATCTAGGGAAGAAAAGGGGAGCAGTCTAAATTAACCATTGCTGCCATCCTCAAATATCTGTCCCAGTATGTTCATATACTTGTGTTCGTCAGGTCACAAATCTCAACTCTTCGCTTAAAATCTTAAAGAAATCAAATAAACACACTGTTAAAATCTGAAGTAATAAAAAGTGGTAAAGCTTACTGTTAACCTTTCACAAAAGGTTTTTTCAATTCAATTCTAAAATTCAGTGAGGAAAAGATACTGATGAAAAACACTACAAAGGTTTATCAGATGCACTCTAACACTTCAAAACCTTCTGTTCTTATTATTTATCCAATTGGTTTACCTTAAAAACAGCTTTTCTTTTTCTTCTTCTTCTTCCCTTTTTTTTTTTTTTTTTTTTTTTGCTAAAGACTGTACTCTCAACCAGCACTTTTAAAGTATTTAGATTAGTCTGGAGTCCAAAGTATAAATACTATTTTGTAGTATGAAACCAAGATCTAAGAGATCAAAAAGGGCCAAAATTTTTAATATGCTAACACTAATAATTAAGTCTTTATAAAAGAAACAACTTCCTAAAATAGGCTTAACCTATTCTAATTGCAAGCAACAAAAGCTAACAAAAACTTTAACGATCTTTAATCTAAATGAATAGAACAATCTCAGATTAAATCTAAGCCTTTTTATATTACTTGTAAAAGTATCAAAACCACCTGTGTAAAAAGGTTTGCAACAAGTCAGAATTCAATTTGAGAACTTTACCATACCTTCTACTAAACACCAGCACAATTTGGCTACTTATATATAAACGCTACTAACCTGGTTTTGTATAAATTTCAGTGGAAATGCACTATAATTTTAGGTTTATATTTTTAAATTGGTTTTCTTATGATCACATCTGTATTTTTTCAAAAAGTACGACAATGTGAATAGAAATTTAACAGAAAGGCTGATGATCGCAGAGTATTAGCATCGCCCATTCCTATTTCTATATCTGACAGTAGCTCAATTAACTTTATAATCTATCAACACTTAAACACAGAAATCTATAACTACTAGCATAATTTCTTCCTAAAGATAAATACTGTCTTGATGAACTCTTTACCAGAACTTTGGGATAAAAGTTTTCTTAAAAATTCAGATCTTTTTCACTACTGTGCATTAGTTTGTCCTAACGCTTTTATAATTTTTGGAAATGTATTCAATATTGAAATACATCTTATGGTAAAAATTAATATAGTGTAATTCAGTCACATTTTACCCAAATTTCTTCTCAAAATTAAAATGTGGCTGATAGACATACCTTCAGAGTTATGTGCAGTTTTCTTGTGTTTCCGGCAATAAACCCTATAAAAAACAATTTAAAATTACCAAGTAAACTGAACATATGTCTCAAAAAATGAGCACTACATATCACATCATCCACAAGTCAGATTCCACACATCTTATTAAACTTCCTATGCCATTTCTCTAAGCATTAAATTCTGTACCAAAAACACCCTTTATGATGCTGCTGAAACATTCTGAAATGGCGAACATTTTTACAAAAGCCCAAAGTATGACTGTTAAAAAAATCTTCAAGAGAAGTTGATAATTACATGTAAATTCCTTGTGAAGGTTTCTCTCGTATTTGAGCTTTATCGTGCAACGCACAGTGGTAGTGGTATGTCCTGTGACAGGTTTTCACATCACAACCAATTGTTGCTCCAGGACAATGACACAAAGAACACATCTACGGCAAAAACAATAAAAGCTTATTAGTGTGTGATTTTGCTAAGTCAGTGATATCAGGTTAGAGGCATATCAATCTCTCTCAAGGAAAACAAATTGACTATTGCAAAGTTTTGTAACTAATTATGCTATTTTTTGTTATGTTCTTACCAAGAAATAATTCAAATGAAATTCTACTGGGGGTATTTTCCTCATGGTAAACAATGACAAATTAATGGAATATTATTAATGTCTATTGTTACACTGTGGTCAAGTGAAAATTTTAAATGCTGCAAATCAGAGATGTAAGCTGTGTATAACTTACTCTTCTTCACAAATCCAGACCTTTCTGGAAATGAGTAACTGGGGAAAATGCCTCATACCAGAAAACATATTTCCTCCCATTCTCACTGCTCAATGAGACATTTTTGGGGGAAAAAACCTCACACAATATTTGGAAACCTGGTAAAAATTGATTTTAAGTGAAGAAAGGAGAGAGGATAAAATAATTAGGTAATTTTCTAAATACCTCAAGCTCTAAAAATATTCTGTGATGTCAAGTTGATTGTGAAAATATGCTCATCTGTTTTAATTTAATCTGTTACCTACCTCTTGCATTATGAATTCAGAAAAATAGATAAAAGAATAGATTCTTTCAATATATTTTTGTATACTTTACCTTATGACTTTATTAAATAATTCCTATTGTTTAGCTCTTGGTCTAAATTGGAAAAAATCTTTTTAAAAAGCACATAACAATGACATTAGCAATGGTTGTTAGCAGTTTTGATTAACATATCACAGTATACTGTGCTGAGTGGCCTTTTAATGAGGCTATCTCTTAAGCTATAAATACCATGACAAAATAAACTCACAATAAGGTAAATCTTAAAAAGTGTTCATTTGTTTTTAGGTTGCTAGAGACCTCATTCTGAACTCTTCTCATTCCTCTTTAATTTTAACATAAAGAACACGTACTGTCCTAATTTTGGATTACTTGGCCCCTTAGCAATTTTTGTTGTACCAAGAGGCTAATATAAATTCCAATAAAATTTCTCATATTTCTCTAAGCAAGGGAACAAACACTCAACCTCTGGGTCAAGCTATCATTCAAAAAATACTCATATAAAAGTCAGAAACAGAAACATTCTCAATACAGGTACTTCCAAGAACACATGAGGGCCAGTGTCCATTAATACTAGTGAAATACTCCACTTCCTTAAATAAATATAGAAACTTCAAAGTATTACTGTAAAAAGAAATACTGTGCTAAATTATCAAGCAGGAAAAGCTATTAAATACTTTTGAGTGTTTTATAAATGGTTGAGAAGGTGGAACATTTGTACTGCAGCTTAATTATGAGGCTCTATTACTTTAGGAAATTGCATTTCTAATCAAAACACTAAGACTTACTATAGGAATTTTGGAAAACACAAAAGAACACAAAGAAAATTTAAAAATCACTCATACTCACCAAGGAGAGACGCCCTTACAGTGTTACAACGATTATGTGAAAGTATTTCCCATGTCATTCTGTATGTACCATTTTGCACTTAACTTAATAAGTACATCAAACATGACCCTGACTTCATTCGATAATCTACTGCAAGTAGTTCATCTTGAAATTACATCTAAAATGGGTTTGCATAAGTACATCTTGAAAAAAGAAACTAAGTTCAATTAGCAAGCAAGAATGAATAGAGAGGTACTGTTAAAAATACTGTGCTGGAAAAAATTCTCAACATGGGCAAAGGAACAGTGAGATGGGTACTCTCATCTGTTGTTGGAATTTAGTACATGCTATCTGCAGAGCAACTTGCCTTATTTATCAAAGAGGTTTTAAAAGTTTATACTCTGATCCAATAATTGTACTTCTTTAAATCTAGTCTAAGAAAATCAGATTCAAACAATTCATATACAGTCATATGCACTGCAGAATTACTTAAAATAGCCTGAAATATAAAATTACCTATGGAAAACAACTAAAAATGTTTAAATAAATTATAGTACACCTATAAGTAGGAATATTCTATAACCACTCTTTTCATATAATTTTTAATGGCATGGCAAAGTTTATGTATAACGTAAATGAAAAATGAAGCAGGATACAAAAGTATGAACTATGATCCCAATTATAACATAGACTCTTTGAAAATAGGTGAAAGTAAATACAGCAAAATGCTGAGTGCTTATTTCTGGGTAATTGGTTTTCTTTATAATTTCCTGTGCTTTCTGATTTTTCTACACTGGGCAAAAACACTTTAACATACCCAAATTGTTTAAAAACTTTGGGAATACTCTAGCAAATGCTTTCAATACCCCTCTCTCAGTTTATTGTAAATGGAAGAAAACAAAATATCCAAAATATATCAAGATTTGTTTTGGCTTATTATAAATTCAAATATGCCCCAAGTATGACCAGTTAACTACAACAATTGAGGACAGATAAAATTTTTAAGTGATAAAATGCGTATTCTTAGTTTTGTCAGTTTCTATCAAGGAAGACAGACACAGCAATAAAAATGTTTTCAGAGAGTGGAAAATGCTTTCCAAGGTTAGGAGAGGCATTTTCTCAATTAGAATTTACAGGATCTATTTTATGCAGCATTCATATACGAGGAGAAGTACCTCTTCTGGTAATAACAAAAGAGCAGAAATTATTCATAATGAAGTAAATATAAAACGTATTTTTTAAACTAAATATAAAATTTAAATCAGCTTGTGTACCTATGAATACAAAACAGGAACATTACTGTTATCTTTAAGTCTACTGTGCTATATTCCAACCCCTGAAATAATCATTTTTCCATGAACTCTTATGGGACTTACAACATAATATTCATTTGTGCTTTACTATTTTATTCCCTACATGGCTAATTATCTTTATAAATGTATAGATTTCACCTATCACTTGCTTCTAGTTTTTTTTTTTTTTTTTGGAAGACTAACACTGTGCATTACAAAGTAACTGATTTTAAGCTTAATCTGTTATTGAAATTTTTAATACCTTATGGTATGTTTTTTCTCATTCATGTTTCTAACACCTGTAGATTTAACGGAATCTTAACATATATCTTCAGGTATATCTAAAAATATTTAAACAGTCTGATCTAGGATTTGGAAATGTGAAATTGAGAAGAACAATTCAGTTGAAGGGGCACGGAATGAAGAGAGGCAAGAATATCTAGAGAAAGGGTTTAACACCGTGAAGAAACAATGTTGAGAATAAGGAAGAGATAAAAAGAAAAAAATTAAGGAAGTTCAGAAACCAGACAGGTGGCTACTAGTTTTCTTTCTTCAAAAATGTTCTGGAAGATAAAACCAAGGACTTCTTTTGATAAAAGTGGAATAGGAAAATGGGACTCCTAACAAAGTAAGGCAGCACTTGGTCAGACCCGAGTAGTGTTGTCCTGTATTCCTCCTTATTCAAACATTTGCCCTCTCATTTGTCACAGTCCTTACTGGGTCCTCAGTAGAATGACTGTTAAAAAAAGTCAACTGCCGTTTAATGTCATGTCTGCACTTGACCCACAGCTCTCTCAAATGAGGGAAAATTAAAGTTAACCTGACAGAAACATGTTTTTCGAGAACAATGGTGGACCCCTTCCCACTCCACCCTGCAGCAAAGGTCAGTCCCGCATGTCACATAATTCTGTTGAGGGCTAATTTCCCGCCCCCAATACAGGTATAAATGTCAATTCTCAACCTACCCTGCTCGTATCCTTGATTTTAAATCGAGGTAAAAATTTCTTTGTTGATAATGATTTTTCTTTTACTTTTATTCCTCTATCCAGTCTGCTACCTAGTAGACCTGGTAAACCGCAATAATCACTTTTTCCAAAATGGAGAGAATGGGAAAAAAGGCCCCTTCCTACTATATATATGTTTGCATGTCATCTTTACAGTATGATTAGAAGCCATACTTTTTAAATAAAAATTATGTATATACTTAAGGTGTCAACAGGATGTGTGTGTACATATTTGTATATGTATATATGTATGGATATGTGTGTACACACACACACACACACACACAGTGAAATGATTACTTCAGTAGAGTTAACACACCCATTTCTTTATACAGTTACCATTTTTTGGTTCATGGCGAGAGGACCAAAATCTCAGCAAATTTCCAGTATTCAATACAGTAGGATGATTAATCACAATCATCAAGCTGGACATCAGACCTCTAGACTTCTTCATCCCACATAACTGCAACTTTGTGCCCTTTGACCAACATCTCCCTTCTTCCCCCACCTTCCCGCCCCTGGTAACCACTCATTCTGTCGTCTGTGAAGCTATACTAAGGTAAAGTTAAGTTGAGCCGAGTCTCCAGGAGCTGACCCATGGACGAAAGAGGAACTAAGTCATACTTGATAGGAAACAACAGGAACTGAAAGGACCATGACTTAAGGTCCTGTAGGAGCCAGACGCTGGCTGAGACATACCTATTCCTCAGTCAGCTGAACCAGGCCAGGACTGAAATTCAGTTTGCAAAAGGAAAAGTCTTAAGGAGTAAAAGGAAAAGAACTGCTTTCTCAGTAGCTGTGGGGGAAGCTCAAGGGAAACTCAACTAAAACTACAGATACAAGGTAAAACTAAAATGAGATGGGCAATTTCTAGGATAGGCAGCAAGAGAAGGCTCTTGAGGAAAAGCTGGAATCTGATGGCTAGATAGAACCATATGGAACCAAGGGAGGGAGGGCTCTCTTAAGACTCACCTTTGCCCAACTTAACTGCTGTATAGACTATGCATGCCAGGAACTGACCACCAGTGTACAGATGTTAATTCTCACAGCCAAGTAGTTACTCAAGAGCACTCAAGACACCTGCCCCATGAAAGCAGCTATTAATGCACTGAGAATGCAAAAGAGGACACAGGAAGATGCCATGTTCCTGAGCTGGTATGCAAAGAAAAAGTGCCCAAAGTACTTGGAGCTGGGAACAGGATACTTAGGATATTGAAGCAGGAGACTCAAGATAAAAAGTGAGAGCAGTTAACCTTACACTGGTGTTTGGGCTTTTTTGGTGTATTATTAATAAAAGTTGGACAATGCAGTTTGGGCAAGTTTTCAAAGCTGCCTAAAAAATGCTCCTGTCTCCAGGCTCATTGCTTTACTTGTAGTAATACCTCACATATCTACCACAGAAAACAGACTGAGATTTGAATTTTCTGGTCAACTGACAGTTGTCTAATTCATTTGACAAAAATTCGTAAAAACAATACTATTTCACAGGAGGGTGAAACATGAACTTAAAACTTTCTGGTTCATCATTATAGCTACTATTGTATATATTGTTGTATATGTGTATATATATGTTATATATACATATGTAACTATATACACACACACACACACATACATATAGTATTCTGAAGGTCTCATAGAAACACAAACTTAACAATATAGTATTGTTAATAAGTCTATATAATAATTAGGTCTAAAAGGAAAGCAATATTATGACAACGTGGATGGCTCTTGAGATTATCACGCTAAGAAAATGAGTCAGACAAAAAGAGAACCATACAATTTCTCATAAGTGTGATACAAAACTGAAAGCAACAAACAAGAGAGACTCAGGGACATGTACAACAATTTACTGGTGACCAGAGGGAAGGGGGCAGGGTGGAACAGATAAGGGTAAAGGGGGTCAAATATATGGTGACAAAAGGAGATCTGACTTTGAGTGGTGAACACACAATGCAATATACAGATGATATATTATCAAATTGTATACTTGAAGCCTATGTAATTTTAGTAACCAATATCATCCTGATAAATTTAATTAAAAATAATAAAAGGTAGAAATAAAATTTGTTATTGAAAAATCAACAAAACTGATTAGCACCTTAAATTCCAGATGCTTCTAAAAAAGAGCCAATAGAAAGTACTTGTTTTTACTAGAGTAACAGACTAAACCTAAGCAGTTACTGAAGAAATCATTTCAGAACTCTTTGGAAGTTGGAGGACAATGAACTAAGCCTATCAAGTTCTTTCTTAACCTCATTTCCTGACCTTGTTCTGAATATCACATATTCCAACTCCATCCAACTTTATGAAGTTTCTTTTTTCACCTTAAAGATTCAGACAGGCTTTTTCTGAGCTCAGATCATTAGGTTTAGGCTCTTCTCGGGTGTAGGTCTTTTAGGCTGAGGGTACTTGAAACTGACAAGCTGCTTACTCTAGTCAATCTATGAAGAACGCCTAATACACATCCATGCTCGACTAAGTATCGAGACACCCCCCAAAACCAGACACAGGTTATTTTTTATTATTGGTTTGGGTTCTCGAGAAGTGATTACATAATGAAATAAATGGAAAGTATTCCCGATTATGAAGAAGTACTGAATGAAGGCAAAGTAAAACATATTTGAATTTGTTAAAAAATAATTGATTCAATAATAGTCAAAGACCCGATTTTCTCCATCATTAGACTTGAAATTTCTGTTTGGCCTTACATTCATTCTCCTTAATCACCTCCAAAGTAAAAGAAAGTCCATTTTAATATAAATTACAGCCAAAATATCTGCACACATTAAAATTAATCTGCATGCATAATCTGAGTTTTAAAAAAAACTCACATTTACATGAATGTATTCATGATTCCTGTGCATTTACGCAGATGACAGTGAGGCCATCTTTGAGAAGAAAATTTACCTGTTTTCCCCCCAAAATACCCTAAGCCTGGGTCTTGCAAGCCTACCACCTGTTTTTGTAAATCAAGTTTTATTGGAACACTGATATGCTCATTTTTGTGTGTGTGTTGTTTCTGACTACAACTGAGACCACATGGCTGGCACAGCCTTAAGTGTTTATTATCTAGTTCTTTACACACAGTTCGCTGACCCGTCCTAAAGCAATGGCCCATGACAAAGAGTGTTCATCAAAAACCGCTTGGGAACCTTTTTCAAAAGTTAGCAGTCCCTTGTCCCCACTTTCTGATTTCATAGCTGGTTAGGTGCCACTGCTTGATTTGGAGCACTACTCGTCACCAAGCATCTTTTACTTCGTAGTATGCAGTAAGCAATGCCAGTGTTCTGTACACTGCGCACTCCATCTTGTCCTTACTGAATGCTAGACGAGCCACACATTACTTTAAATAGCGCTGGCATTTAATACTTACTTAATACTTTTGACCACTTCCTCTTCCTTGAAACTCTTTCCCCTTTGACTTCTACAATCAGTTTCCCAATGGAACACATTTCAAATGTCACTTCTTCTGAAGCCTGCTGACTTTCAAGTAGAATTAATTATGGTCCTCTTTCCCAGCAATTTTTATATACTTCTAAAGCTAAACGATATTTACTCATGGTTGCACCCAAAGTGTTGCACCCACTGTGCTTGGTACAAAGTGGACACTCAATCAAGTATATGATAAATGGACAGATAGATGACTTCTAGACTATAGAGGGAAGTCTAGATAAATATAATGCCTAAGGGAATAACAAAAATAACACTATACTGGGTGAATGAATGTTGGAGAAACAAAACCCCTCATGTTCGAGGCATACAAAGCTCTCTGCCATCCTGAACAAAAAACCAATGTGATTTTTCCCTCCGGATTTCTCTCCTTCCTTTTCAAACCTATAGAGCTACAAACAATGCTAAACCACTGAGTAACCAAAACAGGAATTTTATGCAATACCATCACTTTCCTGGTCAATTTACAACTAACCCATTAGTAAGGCTTCACTCTGTTATCCAATTGAAGATTTTCTCTCCTTCAAATTCAACCAACAGTTAATGAGTGCCCACTTATTTATTAGAACACTATTTAGTACAAATGAGACATCAAGCACCGTGCTATTTTCCATGTATTATCCCCATTTAGACATATGGTAGGCAAAGAGAATATAATCTCTAACCCCCCGGAGTTATAATACAGTGGGGAAGAAAGGCTTTGCACAAGTAACAAAAACAATGAACACTTTGGTAAACTCTACAACAGAGGTGTACCCTGAGTAGGACTCAAAAACAGACAAAATTGAGAGGCAGCTAGGAGATGAGTAACATTAGTACACATACAGCAGTAGGGGCAAGTAAAGGATGTTTGGGAAGCTAAGAGGAGTGGAAATGACATAAGGAATGGAAAAGGTGAGTGAAGAATGACTTCTGAAGGGCAGGCTGAGGCCTCTGGATATTATTTTGTGTGTAGTAAAGAATCAGTTAAGGTTCTGAGTCAGGGAATGACATCTGATTTTGAAAGTAGAGATCAAATAATTACCAGCAGTACAGTGGAAGGATGGGAAGAGGAAGACTGGATATATGGTACCATTAAGAAAGAAAAGGAGGCAGACATCCCGGAAATAAAATCAAGTGACTAATGTGAAAGAAGGCAGAGTTGAAAATAAAGGATTCAGAAAGAAAATCAGATTTCAGGGTGGGAAGATAATGAATATTGGCTTAGACAGTTAAGTTTAAGATGCCTGTAGAACATCTATGTGTACCAGACAAATATGCTGTCATTACTATATTTCATTCCCCACAGTAATTACTACATAGCAATTATCTCCTAAAAATCATGCATAGCCCTTCCCCACCTGCTCCTTTCCAAGTTGGAATTCCTGTTTAATGTTTAAAGACCCTGCAATCATCCCTCCCTACTGAATTTTAATCCATTACTGCCCGTCGCAATGATCCCTTCTAATGTAGCTAACCTGTTTCCTGGACTCATCTTTTTTAAAAACCTTAAACCATCTCTAGGAAGCAGTCTTTAACTATCTAAATAGGCAAGACTCCTCCCACACCAGAAGACTAAAAAAGTGTATATTATAAATTGCCATATAAGCAGATTCATGTCATACCCAATAACCAGATCATAAACTCTAAAAAATCAGACAATTTTCTCTCTGGGGTACCAAGCAGTCCATTGGTATTGAGTAAATAACAAAGTAAAGACTATGTAGAATTGGTCTTTTTATTTTCAGAGGCTACAAAAATATCTTGAGAATAATAGAGAATCAGATTATTCATACACATACACACACACACACACACACACACACACACACACACACACACACACTTTTTATCCTAAAAACCAACAAGATGCTATTCACAGAACATATTAACGTGAGTCTGATTATGTCCTCAATTCAGTACTATGTCCATCTTTATTAGAAAACTACTAAGTTCTAATCATCGCATTTTTTTAATGTGATCTTCAGTTGGGTGGCTTAAAAGGCAGTCTAGTATAACCTAGTGATTAAGAGTTCAGACTGTGGAGTTAACTGGTCCTGGATTCAGATTCCAGCTCTGCCATCTGCTAGCTATAAAACCACTGTCAGGTTACTTAACTTTTCTGAGCCTTATTCTCACTTTACAGATGAGGAAACTATATTCCTAACTCATAGTATGATTATGAGTATTAAGTAGGTTCATGTATTTAAAGTACTTATCCTAGTCTTTAGCATATGTTAAGTGTTCAATAAATGTTAGCTATTTCTACTACGGAAAAAATTAGGAGAAATGTTCAGAGGATTTCTTAAGACATGTGAGTAAAATTTAGTTTGAAAAAGGGAATGTTTAGGAGATACCTGAGGGTAGTCATGAGGTATATATAAGAATTTTTCATTTTTAATAGGAGAAAAACAAATATTTCCTTTAACGGAAAGAGACAGACCTAGAATAAGTGGCTCTAAATTAAGATACTTGAGTTATACAGAAGGGTAAATTTCTTGACTCTGATTATTGTTATATAAAATGGGTACGGTTTCAGATTGCTTGGGTAGAATCACAATTTCTTAATATATTTAAAAACCAGGACAGAAATTTTACACTGGATGGTTTGTAGGTAGTCTTGCCTTGGTGTAATGAAGGTGAACTAAATGGCTTTCTGAACTCCTTCTGTTCTTAAGGGTCTGTGATGTGTCTGACACAGGTACCAATTATAACAGTAACTATCTGGTGTAGATATTCTTAATGATCTTACCACCAACTCCATTAAGAAAGAGTATGTTCTTCAAATATACCCCTCTGAAGTGTTTCCTTAAACAAAATAAAAACTGCGATAACTCATAATTTTACTTGTAAACTGGCATTTCTTGATTAGATGACTGAAGAATAAAAGTAGGTGGTACAGATGTGTTGTTACCATATGGCTTCAACAGGAACTGGAAACCATTCTGGAAAAATGTATATTTTTGCAGGCTTAACTGCAAATAGAGAGTCTGAAATTACAAAAACCTTAGTACTCCAGCAGATTTTACCTGTCCTACCTTGGTACTATACTCAAAGGTGATAAAAGAGATGAGTATGTGCAAGTGAAATAGCTTTCCTCCACTGGTCCTTGCAGCTGACATGAAAACCTTTGGAAAATTGCCTAAGGCAGCAAGAACACAGAAACCACACACCTGTTCCTCCCACTCTACTGCAACCTCCCACCTTCTCAAGACTCTGACCCATCTGGACACCTATACACTTTCACCTCAAGCCCCAGCCTTTTTTCTCTGTACTTTTCTTTGGGGAGAGGGAGCACCTCTGGAGCCAAGTCCAGGTACAGACTGGAACCTGTCTTGAAAGCACCCAGGGATCAGCACTCCTATTTTTGATTATTTTCAGTGGGTATTCATGATCTACTTTTCACCTAGGAATCTCGATAAAAAAAGAGCCAGGGCAAATAGGCTCACAGGATAAAATGCTTTGAAAAATCAATTAGGGAAGCTAATAATCTGGTTTATATGAGGTTTATCTACTTACATGAAGCTCTTCACTTTTTTCTCCCTTCCTATTTTATGGCCCTTTTATTACTTTAACCAATCTACACAGGAAAAAATAAAGAAGAAAACTAAAATCTGGAATTTTGGTTACTTGATAGCATCTCATGTAAAAATAATATAATGGAAGGAACAAAACTAATGGCTAAAAGGAGACTTAAAACTCACTACAAAGTTCAATATATAAATGCTACTCTAGTCCTATCCCCTACGTGATTTATTTAAATTATGGCATTTGGGGAGAAGGAAAGGAGAAAATTATATACTCAGGCTCAAAAGTTCTGTCCTTCTGCCACTATTCTTCAATTCCAGATGCCCACTGCCTCAAAACGACTTCAAAACACCTTTCCTAAGGCAACTCTATATCTTTTACAGCACTTTTTAGTCATGCAATATCACTTTTTAGTAAGCAATGATACAGCATGATCTCTTTACCACTGACAAAAAGACAAATAAATTAAGGACTTGTCTAAAGTTACATAACGTATCAGTGGCAGAGTTATTCAAAAAACAGGCATCATGACCTCCCAGCCAAGCATGCTTTCCGTTTGCCTACAATAATATTAACAGCATCTTACTATTATTTACAAATAAAAACCCCACTGGTGGCTGCCATTTATCAAGTCCTAACCACATTTCAGGCTCCGTGCTCACAATATCCCTGAGGCAAGTACTGTCGTTATCTCTTTTTGGCAGGTGAAGAAAACATGGTGTAGAGAAGTTAAATAACTTGTCCAAGGTCACCCAGCTAGTAAGTGACAAAGCCAAGATTCAAATCCAAGTCTCTTACTATAGTTTGTGGTCTTCAACCTCCAATACTATTCCACTCTATAGATCAAGGAACAAATTGTTATATGTAACTCACTACACTTAGGGGTGTACATGGTCCCTACACGGTACCATTAAAATTAATCAAAATAACTTATAATAGTGAAACTTGTACCAAGTTCTGATGCTTTCTTCACAAACAGTCCAAATAAATTAAATCTCCACTGAATTTACCATACTACCAATGCACACTGCTGCTTCATGTAAAACAAGGCACTGCATTTATTAATAATATTGTAACATGAGGGACCAAACTGCTCTTGTTCTGACTAGAGCAGCCATGTCAAGTGAAAAAATGCTAACAAGTCAGGATGTAGAAGTATTTTCCAGGCATATTCATAGTGCCAAGGAATAAACAACAGGGTAATAAGGCTTACAGTACAACCACTTTCAAGTAAGTAGTATTCTTCCTTTGTATCTGAATTTATTTCTAAGGATGAAGAAATACAAACATGTTCTTCTGGTTCTAAAAAATCAGTAAGCCACAGTAACATGAAGAAATCTAAAGCCACATTTAAATAAATAAAAATCACATTAAAAAATGGAGTGTTCTATTGCTATCTACAATTTTCAGGGTGGGGAAGATAAACATTTTCATAGTGAAGGTCTCATTACAACAAAAACAATCTGACCTCTGAATTCACATGATTCTAGGACTTGAGACTAAAGTAAATCTTAAATGCTTCTTGAACTTCTTCATATTGTTTTTTTCTTAATACCAGAAGACTTATTAAAACAGATTATTTCTGATCATCAAAATGATAGCTCCCTTTGTCCCATCAGATTCTTTATGACATATGAGATTACTCAATACCTATGAACACAGATATGTGTTCTGCCAAACCCATCTTTAAATAATGAAACACTTCACAGTGAAGCTACTGGGGGTACATTTACAGATGTAATTTCAATAAGGAGTTCACAGAAGAAAAATAACCAGAAAATAACCAAAAAAGATGAAACTACTTTTCCAGTAGAGCAATATAGTCTTCTTGCCAATCTGATTACTGGTAACGAAGACAGCTATAGGAACAGTACTCTAGCATAGGTTCAGAAAAACTAAAATTCACCAAGTTATCCAAAATCATAAATGCTTTGTTCAGCAACTGCTAACATTTCCTGTTGAAAGGGTACTGTCATCTTCATTTGTAGTGACAATTACTTTATAATAAAAGATAAAAACACGTGAAAATTTAATTATGAAAATACACTTAAATGAAGACTTTAACACTGGATACATTCAAATTAAGTAAATTACTTGTTTTCTAAGTCAACACAGCCTCCAAGCTTTTAATTTTTTTTGAAAAGAAAAAACTGAATAATATAAATATTGATTTACTCTTTTTTTGCATTTGCTATTTTTTAATTAAATGTACTGGGGTAACACTGGTTAATAACATTATGTAGTTTCAAGTGATTCACTCCTTTTTTACAAGTGAAACAGACTTGGAATTTGCTGGGGTT
The DNA here is from genome assembly GCA_030015415.1 of Cynopterus sphinx. Taxonomy (NCBI): domain Eukaryota; kingdom Metazoa; phylum Chordata; class Mammalia; order Chiroptera; family Pteropodidae; genus Cynopterus; species Cynopterus sphinx. The sequence continues at coordinate 86,797,383 of CM057388.1, forward strand.
TTTTAGGGGGGGAATAAAGGCTGCAATTTAAAATTATGCTCAGTTAATAATGTAATATATTCTAAAATAAGCAATTTCTTCCTTAATGAGCTTAAAATAAGTTTTATTCTCAAGAGGCAGAAATACCAACTTACCAGCTTCATGCCTCTTTTAATTTCCTTTTGGACATCTTCAATAGAAAATCCACCAAGACTTTCGTTATCAGAGTGTGATGATACCAAAGCAGATGAAAAGAGCTATAAATTACATTAAAAAAAATAAGGTTCATATGCAAAGAAATTAGTGAAACATTGAATATGATGTTACATTTAAAAGGAAATATTCTTGTAAAAACTGTATAGTATTAGTGAAAAAAAACATTTCTTAACAGTTTTACTTTATTTTTTGTTTTTGTTTAGTACTCAGGACTACTCATTGTAAGATTCTCAAGGTTTCAGGTCTCTCCGTTGCTGCAAGTATACTTACCATGCACTTATGGTGTGCTGCCACCTTCTGGTTTTCAGATATTAGTAACTGTCCACATTCCTTGTCTCTATTTGACTTACAAAAGCCACATTTGCGCTGTCTTGTAGGCCCTTTTTTCTGTTCAACTGAGCTTGACATGATTTTTAAATTGCCTTTAGAATGCCACTTTAGGTCTCAAGAAATGCTACAGAGAATAAGAAGGGCAACAAAATGGTTAATTTCATTTAAAATCAGTTTACATAGTCATAAGTTGTTTAATACGTTTTAATATATGCATTTTAAAATGCCTTTAGTATATACAAATTGATATTAAAACTTAAGATGCCTCCATAATTAAAATATAAATTTATGTATAAATATAACTTAATAAAGTAATTGGGAAAAACCAAACTGCTTCCAAATTTGGGGATATCTGAAATAATTAGAACTATTTCTGCATGGATAAGTAAAAAAATGTACAATGTGTGGTTTAAAATCATTTGTTGACATAATTAATGCAAAAAAGCTTTCATGTATAGCTAGGTGCCCCTTCAAGGAGACAAAGAATTATATACCCAAGAGAAGGCCAAAAACAACTAAGAGAACCACACAATATTCAGAATGAACAGAATTCTATAATTGCACAATTCCTTAAAGTTCACATATTGTAAACCAAAAAAAAATGAATTACTTAACCATGACTTTGGAATACTTATTTTTAAACTTGAATTATTTTCAAGTTTAAAAAAATCATGTATATGTCTTAAATAAATTTTGGCTACTATATGCTACTTTCAAGTAAAGAAAAAATTAGATTTACGAACCAATTATTTATAAAAACAACTGTATTATCTGACTCTGAGATTTACTCCAAAAGTCTGCTTATTAAAGTTGCAAACTGATAGCAGTGTTCTAAATACAGTAACTTTCATACTTAAATTAGCAATACTGTATAAAAGGAAAATTGCTCTGAATGAGACTTAAATGAAGTCAAATTATAATTATAGGTAGAATAGTCAAACAAAAAAAAAGGAAGAAAAACTCTAACATGGAAGATTTCAAATTGAGATCAATCTCAACACAGATTCTAAAGAAGAATCTAAAGAAATGTAAAATCAGTGATTTGATTTGTGTAGTTTTTCCAAATCAACTGAACTAAGTATTTCACGACCCAGGCTGCCACAACACACATTGCAATGAATAAAATCTCAAATTTTTGTCTTAAAATTTAATAAATTCTTTCAATTTTTCTATATATGTTAACATTTTATAATACTATTTTGAAAAAAAAAATGAACACACTAACACTACATTGTAGCTTTCTGAGACTCACTCGTTTACCAACAACAGTAGCAATTGGATGGCAGGAAGGTGGTAGCTACAAACAAGTAAGCACTTTACAATAAAAAAATGCATATACTTAATCAAAATTTAACATGAAGCCACGAAGAAACAGGTCTCATCAATTTATGTGTAAGTTTTTCTTTTAAACCAAACTGTAAAGGCCCTGACCATCTCTGCATTAATGGATTTAACAAACTCTTACAGCTATATGCAATTTTAAATACCCCAGTCTTTCAAATGGCATCCAATACTTTACAATAGTACCGTATTCACAGTACTGGCTATAAACCAAGAAACTGATTGAAAACAGGCATCAAATACTTTTAGGATTAAAGAAAATAAAGGACATAACAGAGAAACAAAAGAAACAAAAGGGGAAGTGTGTTTGCATTTGCTTAGGCAAATGTGTTCAGATGCTTTATCAAGAATATAGCTGCCAAAATCTTAAGAATTAACTATGCAAAACACCAAAATTCACAAATAGCATCAAATTTTGCTATCTGAGTTCTAAATTAGCTTTCTTTACTATTATGCCATAGCAAGCACTATGAAACCACAGTAATATAATGAGCATTTCTCCCGGTCATCCTTGGCCAGTTGAAAGGATAACACGTTATGAATGTAATCTGTATAGACATCTTCAATGTGTAATTTCTTTATACCATGCTAGCTAACACAGAGTATAAAACTGGTTTAAGATAAAGAATATTACTAGAGTGGAATATCACTTTTTATTCTTGAAATTAATTCTGAAAATGGTATCCCCAAAATTTTATCCATATTGAATCCTGCCTCTTTAAATCTATAAAAAGGTAAATTTCTCATCCTAATTTTGTGAACCTGCTTTTATAGCTATCAAACACCCAAAAGTCCAAAAGAGGAAAAGGTACACTTTATTTTGCATTCAAAAATATTTTAGTGCATGGTTTCTGTAATCAGTTTAAGTATAATTTGTAAAGTGAAGAGAAACACACAAAAAAGTGCACCAAACCAATTAAAAACTTTCCCCAATGTGCAATGACTAAATGGATTTTTCCACTAAAATTCTAATAATGCATCTGCGCATCTCACTAATTTTTTTTTACAGCCTCCTTGTAAAACATCAAATGAAGAACATCATGGAAACAATGAGTCCTAGCAAAAATGTATCATAAAAACACAGATTTTTATCAAATGCTGCCACATTTGTGGTCTCTAGTTAAGGGAAATAAGGGCATTCCAAGGACCAATATCAAGGGGTGCATAACCATCCACGCAGCTGTATGGCATTTTAATTTTAGTCTAAAAGGATTTTCAGGGCATGCAGATATCAAAGTTTGAAGCTTTCATCCAACGATGAAACCTTTTCCTTAAAAGAAACAAAACATTATAATGTTATAAAGCAGAAATAAAGGGGCAAGATTACAGCGTGAAAAACATAGCTTAAATGTCGGAAAAAAATATACAAGCCCGATTAGTTAAGCTGAAGCAATCAATGCGTTTCTGATTTTCCAAGATGCTGTGAAGCACCAAGAAAGAAATGACCTAAAATATCAAGGAGAGCGTCCAAGAGCCAACTCGAGAGCTCATTCAATGTCTGGTATCTGAAAGACCATTTTCACAGAAAAACAAAACAAAACCAAACCAAACCTGCAGTTCCGGAAGATTAAAAAATTCCACACGCAAGCAAGTTGAAATATACGGATCAAAATACATAAACGCGACCCTCCAAGCAGCAGTATTTATGTCCAGAGTTACAGCGGAGATAAATAAACGAATAAGAAGAGATGAACCGGAAGGGCACCTGAATCTGGCTGCACATTATTACACGCTTCGCACTGCTTTTTGTGGTGATTGAAAAGGAAACTGAAGGAATTTTCCAGTTGTTTCGAACCCAAGGGTAGAGAAAGAATTTGATCTGTATGAATAAGACCTGATATTAAGTCGTAAGCCAATAAAAACGGTTTTCAGTTCCTACAGGATTTTTCAACTTGCACGCAGAATATGGAAACGAACAAATTTCAAAAGAACGCCGTGCTGTTTGTGCACATGAGAAAGGATGGTGCACATAACGCACCAGATCCTCTCCGTTATTTATTCGATACACACTAGACTCCAGGATCTGCCTCTAACCCAGCGCTAGGTAAACTCGCAAAACTATCTTCTAAAACACTTTAGCAGGTTCCTTTCAGTTGTAAAGTCGGGGTCCCCTAATTGCCCTTTTTCGATCTTCCCGAATCCAGCCAAATATCGTCCCACCACTTTCTTTAACCCTCTTGCCCTCGCAGTTCGCCCTCTAAGTCTCCGTTTCGTATCTCAGTTTCACCCCTGATTGCCCCCACCCCGGAGCCTTTCCTCTTTCCGTAAGGCTCACCCTCTTGCCATCCTAACAATTCTTTCTCTTACTCTTCCCAAACTGGGAGTCTCCCTCCTTCCCAAATATGTCCTAAGCAACAGCAGAGACTGAAAATTCCCAGTCTTTTTTCCTCCCTAACGTTGTGCCCCCTCCCCTGAAGTCGAGGCGTAAGCCTAACCTCTTCCTTAGCTCGTCCAAAGCACTTCTCAGCAGCCTCTTCGCTCAGCGCCTTCAGCGAGCGGCGCTGCCAGGGTCCCTGACAATAAAGAGAGACCACCGAGAGTCCCCCTTAACAACGGGCAGGGGCGGCGGCCTGGCCACCGCCATCCTTCTTGTCTTCTCCCGCTCGGAAGAGAACGGGGGGCCCCAGGGGACCCAGGGGACTCACCGGCGGGGCGCAGAGGCGAACAGCAGAGGAGGAGCGCCAACGAGGGCTGAGAGAAAGAAGTCGGGCTCGGTTCTCCGGCGGCGCCTGAGAGCGGGGCTCTGTCGCCGGAGGTTGTTTCCTTTCATTCGAGGAGACGGGCTCGCGGAGCGCCCTTACGTCGCCCCCCTCGCACGCAACAACTCACAGAGCGTTTATACGTCCCGAGCGTGCCGCGGGCCCTGATTGGCTGCCGAGCCCGGGCAGCCGAAGCCGCAGAGCCACGGCGCATGCGCACAGGCTGCTCCCGGTACAGATCCGGGCGACGGGCCCCGCCTCCCGCTCGCGCGCGTCCCTTCTATTCTCCGGTCCGCCGCTCAGCCAAGTGTTGGGGGCAGGATCCGACGAGCAAAAGAAAGAGATTCAAAGATATCGCAGTGGGTTGGGTGGGGAAGCCCGGTTGGAACTAGAAACCCTTGGATAGGGGCCCTGGGTGATCAGTTTTCGACAGTGATTCACATGGGTAGGCCTTCTCCCTTGCACTTGTTCACCCAGGCCTTATCCATTATTTCATTGTATTCTCGTGGCATCCCTTTGAGGTTCTCCGTTCTCTCATTTTACTTCCAGGAAAGACTGCGAAGCTCGTAGTGGAGTCAGCCTGCCTGGATTTCAATCCTTGCACGAATCCTTTTAATCTCTCTACCTTAATTTTTTTTTTTAAATGGGGGCCAAAGTAGTATCAGGTTTATTGTGAGGAAGCAACGAGATAATGCAAGTAAAGCGTGTGTTCGCGTCCCTGGCATATAACAGGTCCTCTGTGAATGCTGAGGTTATTGTCAAAATCAGAAAAGATAAAGGATTTCCTTTATAACGCACACAGGTAAACCAGACACCTCAGAGCACTTTTCTCTTGGATGTGTAGAGCCAGAATACTTGGGTTGAAATCCAAGCCCCCGCCCCCACTTCTAGCTCTATGACCTTGAGCACGGTAGATTACCTCTCTGTCCCTCAGGTACAACATGTCCAAAATGGAGATCACAATGGTATCTATCTCCTAAGGTTAAGAGAAGTGAGTTAATAGATGTAAATTATATAGCATAATGCCTGGGTATTATAGCATGCCCAAGACTGCGACCCAGCGGTTTAAGGTGGGCTCGGGGGAAGCCCTAATAAACCAATGAAAATTTAAAGATGCCCTTCAAGTAGCTGTTTTTCCTGTAAAGGGGTAGTGGGGGAGGGCGGTAAATTTCCATTGTTTTGATCCAATGCTGTTTCTTTATATTTCCCCCTGCAAAGTCAACCTGAAATTGTAATCCTCAAGAAAATAGTAACCACGTTGATGTAACATTGTATAGCATACAAACAGATCCCTAACAAGGGTGGACAAAGGAGTCATTTAGCTGCAGGGGACCCTTAGTGCTTTCACTCAAGTCCTGAAAAGGAGTGGCTGGAGATTTACATAAGATCCAGGATGTGTATTCGAAACTTTTACAGTGTATTTGAAAACAGGTCCCCCAGAATCGCTTTCCACCAGCTTTCCGCACTTAAGTCAGGATGAGACTTATGACTGTGTAAGTGACAAAATGCAGTGACTATGCACTATATCATCTTTTCAGACTGGCCCCACATCCTCACATTTTTCTTTTGTTCACTCTCATCGATGCTTGCATTTCAACAAAATTTGTTTCAATAAACATCTGTGCAACTACTGAGTTCCAAACACAAGAGAGACCTAGATCAACTTAATTCCTGCCCTTAAGCTCATGGTCTAAAGAGGGAGTCAGACAAGCAAAAAAAAATCAGTATGACGTGATAAATGCTGTATTAGAGGTGGCTCCCTGGTACAGACATCCTCTACCTACTATTTACAAAGCACTATGCTAAGATACAATACATCAGTGAATAAGTTACAGCCTTTGCCTTCACCTCTTTGCAGTCTAACAGGTAACAAGAAAAAGACAAATAGCTACAATAGGAGATGGACTGCAGCAAGTACCTTAAAAGTTGGAAAGGAAGTGCCAGGAGTTCGGGAGATGTAGAGATCAGTGACTCCTGTTATTTTCAGACCACAAGTCTGGTAGCCAGTTCCAGTTAGCATGTCGGATAGATGCAGCGTGTTATTTCAAGGGCTATGGAAAAGAGTCAGATTGTGACGATAGGCTCTTAATAATGCCTGAGGATATAGCATAGGATCTCTAATCTCTTATTGATCCACCAGCATGCTCCTACCAACAGTCTTCTTTCTAGTCTTTTTCTTCAAGCTCTGGATTCCGCCTTTTATACCTCATTCTCGTTTTGATTAACTTCCTGACTTATTTAGAGTAGGGTCATCTGAACTAAGCTATATCCTGTACACCCATCCTCTCTTGCTTCCTTCAGGACTCAGAGAAAGAATTGTCTTTCCTGCTTTTTAAAGCTAAACTGTTGTTTTAGTCACATCTCCTCTGTGCCCTGGAAGAACAGATTTCCTACTTATTCCCTGCTCCAGCAGCATAAATTGCCCAGCTTTTGTGTGTCTTCAAACACGAAGGATTCCTCTGCCTCCACTGTCAGACTGTGTTCTTTGCTTCCCATTGCTCTCCATGCATTCAGGAGTCTTTTGCTGATATTTTCTGCATGCTAGGTATTATGCCAGACATTGGTGATTTGAAGAGGAATAAGACACAACTCCTGCCTTCAAGAAATTATCAGTCTGAGGAAAAAAACAGGTATTTCTAATGAGGAAGTAAAACAGAATTTCAGTACGATAGGTAAAATGTTATAATAGAATTACATGCCACAAAGACTGATGAACTCTGTCCAGCAGAGGAGGACATGCATCCCTAGGGAGGAAATGTTATGAGTTGAGTCTTGCAGCACAGGTCAAGGTCCAGAAAAGTCTGGACTCCATATTCGCAACTTTTCTCCATCTTCACTCTCGACACCTCTGTTACATTAAACAATTTTGGGCCATTTACTCGTTCTTAAACTTTGACCTTTCTGAGTTGACAACAAGTACTCTAACTCTGGCTCTCTGCCATTGCAGTCTCTTTTGTAGGTTTTCCTTCTTTTCATTTTATAATGCAGGCTTTGCCCTAAATGGAGTTTTAGACCTTCTGTTGGTCTATTGTTATTCCACTCCAGCAGTTTTTAAACTGTGGAATTACCTGGAGAGCTTGTTAAAACATGCAGATTTTTTTTGTTGTTGTTTGGCACTATCCCCTGGGCATTCTGAAGATCTGGGTGCAGGAATTTGCCTTCTTACACTGCGCAACTATTCTAACACAGATTGTTGAGGACCACACATTGAGAAACTGCCCTCCACTCTTTTTTTGTAGAATTGATACAATCTGTGGACTTCACCGTAACCTGTAAACAATTGCTTGGCAACTGCATCTGCTCTGCTTGCTTAGATCAGCCTGTGCCTGAGCTCAAATCACTAAGTCCAGTACAAGCAAATTCATCCTCTCCAGCAACTAATGTCATGCCTCTTCCCATCTTCCGTGTTTTTGTGTAAAATGCTGATAACATTTCTGCTCCTTCCTAAACCCAAAGCTAAATCCACCAACCTGCCTGTGACCTTTCTTCTGGCAGTAATAAACAGCAGTGGATTCATTCATCAAGTATATGTTGATCTCCTACTATGTGTTAGGATAAAAGGTGCAGTGGTGGAGACAAACTTTAATCAGTAATCACATAAATGAATGTAAAATTACAACTGTGACTAGTGCAAAAACAAGTACTGTAAATGGCACTGATATGGAACTGAAGTCTATTTGCATTTTGCATATTGAATACATTTTATATTTCTGTATTTTTGAAGGGGATGAATTAAGCATTTTAAAAGTTTCCATGAAAAAGAAAAGTTATTTATTTGTGTGAGATACTGCTTAAGAGTCAGAAAATCTGGGCTTGACTTGCTTACTTGCCATTAACCAGCAGAGTGACCTTGGGCAATTCGTTTGACTTCTCTGAACCTTAGTTTACACATCAGTTGAATAAGATTAATATTACTTACAAATTTGTTATGGGACACAGGGACAGATAACATATGTGAATGTTCTTGCCCCAACTAATATGAAGAATTATATTTTCCATGTATCCCTTAATTGCCATATAATCTGATTTATCTACCTGCTAATGTTGGCTCCCAACATTTGGCCCCTATGTTCTCCTACTTAGTTTTCATGTTTGTTTATTTTTAAACTTCCATTTAGTGTCTTGGTCAAGTTTTATAACATTCTTGACTCTGTTCAGCCTGTGGTGCTACTCAGGTACCTAATTGAGGAGCTGGGAGTTTTGGGGGAACTTTGTTGTTTATTCCCTCCTTTGTTTAGCAATTTGCAGATGGGTATGGTACAGAAATTGCCCAGGAAACTTGCAACTGTAGCAAGGGTAAATGCTTTAGAGACATGGACATCTCTAAAATGTTCATTGAATGTTGAATAAACATAGAAACTGAACTCAATACAGATGGCAACATTGGAGAAGTAATCAAATATTATAGTGCTGATGCTTGCAAAATAATAAGAGTTAACTGACTTTGGACAATGCACCAGGCATCGTGCTAAGTCCATTATGTACATTATTTTATCCAATCCTTACAACAGCCCTGAAAGGCAGGGAATATCATTAGTCCCATTTTTACAAAGGAAGAAACTGTTGAGCAATTAACTAACTTGCCCAAGGTCACACAGCTAGGAAGAGGAAGACCCATGTGTCAAGCCTACATTTGTTTTGACTCCATTAGCCAAGCTCTTTATCACTATGCTGCACTGCCTCTAATTTATTGGTTTATGTGTTTATTATCTGTCTCTATCAGGGCAAGGGCTTTGTTTTGTCATGTTTACTGCTCTATACCCAGCCCATAGAACTCTGTGCCTGGCACTCAATAAATATGTAAAGGCCATGGAGAATGGGGAATAGAAATGAGAATAGAAAATTGAAAACGGGGAAGAGCATGGAATGAAGAATGGGGAGAAGTGGAATTGGAATGGAATGACATCATCTCAGGAATTTGTTAATAATACAGCAAAGCAGTCCAAGCCCTACCACAGTGATTCTGGTATACATGTGAAATGGGGCCCAGCAGCTGTATTTTTAATAAGCTCCTCAGGTATGACTATGATATGCACAAAAGTTTGAGAACCTCTGACATGCAGCAATCAAGCTGGAAAAAAAAAAAAAACAACACCTTATCACTTGGACATTGCATTAGTTACAGGTGAGTGCTTCATTCCGATCAATAGCATTCTTAGACATATAGTTTAGTGAGAACACTTGCTTACAACTGGCTTTACCGTTGTGTCCTGTGTGATCTTGAGCATCTTTGTTCCTTTTGGCTGTTGGTTAAATAACATAATTAGACAGATCGACGCTAATTGCAAATATAGCAATATGTTTAAAAAATAGAGGGATTATGCATGAATAAGATTTACGGGGCACTAATATTCACAATGCGGTATAATCTGTGTTGGAAGACAAAAATCAAATGGCCTAGACACAAAACCTGGTTTCAGGTTAACTTCTCAGAGCCTTAACTTCCGCATCTGTAAACTGAAGATGATGAAAGTACTTTTCTCAAGGATCTGTTGTTGCTTTGGCTTTTTTTACGTCTTGCTGTCCCGGACTCAATTCCTCAAGGGCAGAAATTGTACTTTTTTCTTTGTTTATATTCATTAAAGTATAGTTAACATATAATATTATATTAGTTTCAGGTGTACATGTGATTTGACATTCATATTTCAAGAATTTTTTTGAGGATTGCATGACATAATCCACATAAAGCATTTAGCGCAGTTCCTGGCCCTCAGAGTTTGATAAAAATTAGCTCCAAGCATTTGCCTTATAGGCATTAATATAGAGTAGTTTTATCTTATTCTACTTAATAATAGCTGTTAATTGTCTCCAGTTATTCTGGTCATTGGAATAGAGAGACAAAAGTCCTTTATTTCTTTATTCAGGCTGTACTTGCTTTCTAAAACTGCTTTTGAACTAGCTAGGGCCTAGTGGCCTTTAAGATTCAGTTAGGGTGTCAGCTCTTAGCTTCCCAGAAGCTTTACTTATCCTTTGATTGGGTGAGCTCCCTTCTGCTTTCATACACCCTAGCCAGATATCTATCTCATCATTTACCACCATTATATTGAAATTATGTGTCCTCTGTCTCTCCCACTAGACAGTGAGCTTTTTGGGTGAAGAGACCATGTCTTATTCTTTTTTATAGCACCAGCATGTAGCACAGTGCCTTCCCAGTAAATATTTGCTGGACTTACCCCACAGAACAGATCAGAGAGCCAATGGTTGCTACTGTTAGAATACTTTTTCCTGTCTAAGATTGCTGTCTTGTACTCTGGGCCTTGGCTCCTGTTCCTCTCTGGTGCACTTAGAGTCATGTAATGCAATTTAGCACTTAATTATATACTGTATACTGTATACTATTCTCTAATTGCTTCATATGTTTATCCACCACTTATTTCCTCTTCCCTCAGGCACTAAGAAATGATTATAAATTGAAAATAGGTGATCCAGCTGTAAGCCACGCCCAGTCGTCAGTCAACTATCCTTATTGAATGCTATGGGCACTATAAATCCTACTATTAATCTCCAGAGGCGAATGTATGTGAAAAACTAACATCATTTACCATGAGTGCCTAGAACAGTACCTTCCCATAGTAAGCACTCAGTTAATATTTGTTGAATGGATGAATAATTTAGTGAAAAAGACTAGTAGACTTGGTTAGGCTAGAAATCAGGAGGCCTGGCTTCTAAAATGAGATCTCTATCATATCATTTTGAACTTGAAAAGTCACTTTATCTTTCCAGGACATATTTATGTTCTGAATCACATGACAGAATCAGACTAGATTATCTTTAATTTAATATGCAATTCTTCCTCCCAATAATTTTAAAATTCCTCAAGAGTAACTACAGTAAATATCTTCTAACTTCTCAGCACCTAACACAGTTCTAAGTACTCAGAAGGATTTGGTAAATACATAAGAAGTAAGAACCATAATCCTCCATAGTCACCCTTAACCAAATTTTTAAAAAGAAGTACAACCAATGGACACCAAACTGCCATGAGACATGTCACATCTCTAAAACTAGGACTTGAAAGAAAAGTAGGAGAAAATCTGAAAATCTTTTCTAATTGTTGCATTTCAAAATCTTTAAAACATTTATGATTTGAAATTCTAATTTAGGCTCCAATTGACAATCAAGTAATTTCATTAATCCAAGTGAAAACTCGAATGCATATAGAGTACAATTGCAGCTTAATCTTAGGCCCTGTCCTCTCTCTTCTCTGGTAGTCATTTCCACTGCTCACTTTATTTACCACCCACTAGGATTAATAACATATTCGTTTATGTCTCTTATGTCTCTAGCCAACATCTCTCCTCTGAATTCTAGGAACATGTATCTAATTGCTTATTTGAAATTGCACAGTCATCTCAAAGTCATATCAAACTCAGTATCTCTGAAACAGAACTCAGGATCTTCTCTCTGGAAACCTGGTACTGGCCCACTATTTGCTAACTCCCTGAATGGCACCTCTATTCATCTCGTTCTGCAGGCCAGAGATCAAGGAGCCATCCTTGACACCACCCTCTACTTCACTTCCCCACACCTCTCCGCTCTATCATTAATCATGACAATGCTCCTAATTACCTTTTAGATCAGTTCAATTTTCATTATCTCAACTTTCTCTACAATTTTTAATCTGGACCCTCCACTAGTTTACTGACTTGCCTATCTGATCCAATTTTTCCATCCTCCAATCTAGTTTCCATATTCCTGGAAATGTCATTAATTCATTTATTCATCAAAAAATATTTATCGAGTGCCTATGATGTGCCAAGCACAGGGTATACAGCACTAAACAAAATAGACAAAAATTTCTACTGTCATGGAGTTTACATGTTAGTAAGAGAGAAACACTAAAAATAATATGTAAAATCCATAGTATGGGAAATTTATTTCCAGCATGATGAATTGAGGAGGTTAACAAATCTCCCCAAAAAGAAACTATAAAACTGGACAAAACTGTTAAAAACAACACTTTTTTAGTGCCCTGGAAAGCTACCAAGGGCATATCAGGGTGACCAATTAACCTGATTTCCTTGGTACTGTCCCAGTTTTAGCACTGAACATCCTGCATCTCAGGAAACTCCTCAGGATTCAAAAATTAATTTTTAGCAATGGTCACTTACATTTGGGGAAAATGTACCAAACCTATAATGCAGCTCCAAAAACAGGGAGCGAAACCACCCAAACAGAACATACTGAACAATAAACTGAAAAGAATTTAGGACTGGACCTGACAGAGAAAGCACATACAAAGATTGAATCTCACAAGTCCAGGAGAGGACAGATAAGAGCTTATAAATGAATCAAAAGCTTTTGGTCTTCTAAAAAGACACTAATGTTCAGTTAAATTTGAAGGCCACTGCTTTAGCCTAGACAGATCACATGAACAAACATGCATTATCGTATGATTCCCTTGAATGCCCTTTGAAAAAGTTGCATTTCCTGATTCAGACTTTACAACTGAAAAGTCCCATGGGTGAACAAAAGGGAAATTTTGTTTCGAGAGGTGTCGGCCTCTAACAGGGTAGAGCTGATTCTGTCCGATATCACCAAGGATTATATTTTCTACAGTACATCGAGTGATATGTTGAATCACAGCAACTGAAAAATGGTCCTCCTAGCTTTTAAGTACTTTGATTTGAAAAACAAGATTTCAAATCATCTCCTTGATTTCTATGAAGATCATAATGAAACCATACAAAACATAAAAGATTGTTGATATTTAGTCTAATTTTGCACAGCTATTTGCATATTCAACAGACAGTGCCAATGTAAATTTTGGAAGTCAGACAGCTTTATAACACAAATAAAATGTCTCCATGAAAGGGCAGTCACATTAAACATGACTTTTTCAACTTCTTATGAAAACTCGAACTTATTTGGAATCCAGTTTTGATTTCACAATTTCAAGTCACCTCTGTGCTTGAACTATTTTCTCATAAAAATAAAGTTAACATGATGTCTAAAAATTATGGACATTTTAAACATAGATAAACCTATATGATGAATTTATAAATGCAAAAGACATGGTTGGCAAACAACTGGTCTACCAAAAGTAGTTTGCGGCTACAAAGTGAATGTACATTTTTGGAGAGCTGGAAACTAATTCCTACAAGTCTAAAAAACTGACATTTTACTTACTAAAATCTAGATATTCCATGTTCAACTCTTTTGCTGATAGGATATTTTAGATTTTACATTTAAGTTTTGATTAATTTTTGGTTAATTTTTATATGTGGTGTGAGTTAGGATTCCAGCTTTATTGTTTTTCATGTTGATAGCTAGTTGTCCCAGCACCATTTGTTGAAAATACCATTTCCCCCCATTCTTGGCACCCTTGTTGAAAAGCAATTGACAATAAGTGTAAGATTTTATTCCTGAACTCTGAATACTTTTCAATTCATCAGTATGCTTATCCTTATACCAGTACCACATGGTCTTGATTATTATAGCTTTGTAGAAAGTTTTGAAATTAGCAAATGTGAATCTTCAAACTTTGTTCTTCTTTTGAAAGGTTGTTTTGGCTATTCTGGGTCCTTTGAATTTAGAAATAAATTTTAGAATCAGTTTGTCCAATTCTGCAATGAAGCCAGCTGGTGTGCTGAATCCGTAGATCAATTTGGGGAGTGTTGCCATTTTAACAATATTAAGTCTTCTGCTCTATTAATATAGGGTGATTTTTATTTTACTTAGTTTTCAATTACAGTTGACATTCAGTATTATTTTGTATTAGTTTCAGGTGTACAGCACAGTGGTTAGATGTTTATATAATTTATGAAGTGATTCCCCTGATTAGTCTAGTACTTACCTGGCACTCTACATAGTTATTATGATATTATTGACTATATTCCATATGCTTTACTTCACACCCCTGTGACTATTTTGTAATTACCAATTTGTACTTCTTAATCCCTTCACCTTTTTCATCCAATCCCCTACTCCCCTCTCCCATCTGGCAATCACTATTTTTTTTTATCTGTATCTATGAGTCTATTCTCATTTAGTTTGTTCATTTATTTTATTCTTTAGATTCCACATGTGAGATCATATGCTGTTTGTCTTTCTCTGTCTGAATTATTTCACTTAGCATAACATCCTCTAGGTCCATGAGATGGTTTTTAATATTTTGTCTTTAATTTCTTTCAACAATATTTTGTAGTCTTCAGTGTACACATCAGCAATTTTTGGGTAAATTTATACCTACCTAAGTATTTTTTTTTTTCTTTTTGATGCTATTATAAATGGAATCATTGTCTTAATTTCATTTATGATTTATTCATTGCTAGGGTATAGAGATAGAAGTTATTTTTATATATTGGTCCTGGGTTCAAAACCCTGTTGAACTCATTTATTAGTTCTAGTGGATTTTTAGTGTATTCTTTAGGGTTTGCAACATATAAGATCATGTTATCTGCAAATAAAGATAGTTTTATTTACTTCTTCATTTCCAATCTGGATGTCATTTTTTTTCTCGCCAAAGACATGGTTAGAACCATCAGTACAAGGTTTAGAAGAGTTATGGTTTGAGGGTGCAAACTTTAACTCATAGATAAATAAGTCCTGGAGCTCAAATGCACATTATAGTGAATATAAACAATAATGTTTTATTATAATCATCTAACTCACTAAGAGATGAAATTTTAATTATTCCCACCACAAAAGAAGCGATAATTATGTGATGTTTTAAGTAGTAGCTATTGCTCACAATGGAAATCATCTGATGTTAGTTATGGGTTTTTCGCAGATTGTCCTTCATGAGGTTGAGAAAGTTTTTCAATTTTTAATTTGTTGAATGTTTTTATCATTAAAGGATGGTGAATTTTGTCAAAAACTTTCTCTGCATCTAATGTGGTGTTCGAGTGAGTTTTGTTCTTTAATCTATTGATGTGATGTCTTACATTACTTGATTTTTTGATGTTAACACAAATGTAAATTCTACTTGGTTGTGGTGTGTAATCCTTTTTATATATCACTGGATTCAATTTGCCAGAATTTTGTCAAAGATTTTGTTTCTATGTTCATAAGAGATATTAATCTTTCGTTTTCTTGTTATGTTTTTGTCTGATTTTGGTGTCAGAATAATACTGGTCCCATAAAATTAAATAACAAGTTTTTACTCCTCTTTTATTTTTTGGAAGAGTTTTTGAAAATTGCTACTAACTCTTCTTTAAATGTTTGGTAGAATTTATCAGTGAAGCCTTTTGATTCTGAGCTTTTCTTTGTAGATAGTTTTACAATTACTAATTCAGTCTCTCCTTATTATCAGTCTATTTAGATTTTTCTAGTTCCTCTTCTGTCAATTATGGTAGTTTATGTCTTTCTAGTAATTTGTTCATTTTATCTATCTAAGTTATTTAATTTGTAGGCATACAGTTCTATATACACTTATAATATTTTTTGAGAGAGGACAGTAATGTCCTCTCTTTTATTCCTGAGTTTAGTAAATTGAGTCATCACTCTTTTTCCTTGGTCAGCCTATTTAACCGATTTTCAATTTTCTTGATCTTTTTTAAAAATGCCCTTTTGTTTATTTGATTTTTCCTATTCTTTTTCTATTCTCTATTTCATTAATTTTCACTCTAATCTTTATTATTTCTTTCTAATGACTTTGGGTTTAGTTTGTTCTTTTCTAGTTTTTAAAGGTGAAAAGTTAGGTTGCGGATTTGAATCTTTCATCTTTTTTAAAACTTATTTTTTAAAATATATTAAAATTTCTCTTTCAATTACAGTTGACATATAACATCATATTAGTTGTAGGTGTACAACATATTCATCAGGCATTTATGTAACCTACAAAGTGACCATCCTGATAAATCTAGTACCTGTCTGACACCATACATAGTTATTACAATGCAATTTACTATATTCCTTATGCTATACCTTACATCCTCAAGACTATTTTGTAACTAACAATTTGCACTTATTACCCTTTCACTTTTTTTGCACATCCTCCCCGAACCCCACCCATCTGGCAATCACCAGTTTTTTCTATGTATCAATGAGTCTGTTTCATTTTGTTTGCTTATTTTGTTTTTTAAATTCCACATATAAGTGAAATCATATGGTATTTATTTTTCTCCGTCTGACTTATTTCACTCAGCATAATAACCTCTAGGTTCATCCACGTTGCTGCAGATGGCAAGATTTCATACTTTTTATAGATGAGTAATATTCCATTGTATATATGTACCATTTTTTCTTTATCTGTTTATCTATTGATGGACATTTAGGTTGCTTCCATATCTTGGCTCTTGTAAATAATGCTGCAATGAACATGTGGATACATATGTCTTTTTAAGTTGGTGTTTTGAGTTTCTTCAGATAATTGCCCAAAAGTATGATTACTTGATTCTTCTTTGTCTCTTGCTATAGACTTTGTTTTAAAGTCTATTTTGTCTGGTATAAGTATTGCTACCCTAGCTTTTTTGTTTGTTTGTTTGTTTGCTTTCATTTTTATGAAATATCTTTCCCCGTTCCCTCACTTGCAATCTGTGTATGTCTTTCGATCTGAAGTGAATCTCTAGTAGGCATTTTAATTATATAAGGGTCATGCTTTCTTACTCATTTATCCACATTTAATCCAATTACATTTAAAGTAATTGTTGATAGATATGTAATTATTGTCATTTTGTTATTCATATTTTGGATCTTTTCTTTTTTTTCACAGACATTTCCTTTAACATTCTTTGTAATCTTGGTTTTGTGTTGATGGACTCATTTAGCTTTTTCTTTTCTTGAAAGCTCTTTATCTGTCTTTTGATTCTAAATGATAGCTTTGCTGGGTGGAGTAATCTTGGCTGTAGGTCCTTGCTTTTCATCACTTTGAATATTTTGTGCCAATCCCTTCTGGCCCACAAAGTTTCTATTGAGAAACTAGCTGAAAGTCTCATGGGGGTGCTCTTGTAGGTAACTAACTGCTTGTCTCTTGCTGCTTTTAGGATTCTGACTCTGTCTTTGACCTTTGGCATTTACTTATGACGTGTCTTGGTGTGGGCCTTTTTGGGTTCATCTTTTTTGGGACTCTTCACTTCCTGGGCTTGTATGTCTTATTTCCTTTGCCAGGTTAGGGAAGTTTTCCATCATTATTTCTACAACTAGGTTTTTAATTCCTTGCTCTCTCTCTTCTCCTTCTGGTACCACCATGATGTGAATGTTGGTATGCTTGATATTGTCCCAGAGACCTCTTGAACTATGCTCATTTTTTTTTGGATTATTTTTTCTTGTTGCTGTACTGATTGGATGTTTCTGTTACTGTCTCTTTCAAATCACTGATTCCATCCTCTGCTTCATCTAATCTACTTTTGATTCCCTCAAGATGCGGCAGTCTCCAATCTTTTTGGCACCAGGGACTGGTGGTCCTGTGGGAATCTAATGCCTAAAGATCTGAGATGGAGCTGAGGCGGTGATGCTAGCAGTGGGGAGCAGCTACAAATACAGATGAAGCTTTGTTTGCTTGTCTGCCATTCATTTCCTGCTGTGCAGCCTTTTTGGGACCCCTGCTCTAGTGTATTCTTCATTTCAGTTATTGTAGTCTTCATTTCTAAACGGTTCTTTTTCATGTTTTCTATATCCATTTTTATGTTTCCTGTCTCTTTGTTGAAGTTCTCACTGAGATCATTAAGCTTCCTTATAATCAGTGTTTTGAACTCCGCATCTGGTAGATTGCTTGTCTCCATTTTGTTTACTTTATTTTCTGAAGTCTGTTCTGATCTTTTATTTGAGACATATTTCTTTGTATCCTCATTTGGCTGCCTCCCTACGTCTGTTTCTATGTGTCATGTAGAACTGCTATGTCTCCTGGTTTTAGTAGGGAGGTCTTATACAATAGGTAACTTGTTGGGGCCCAGTGCACAGACTCTGTGGTCACCTGAGCTGGGTGCTCCAGTTGTGTTCTTTGCGTGGGTTGTGCATGCCTTTCAGTAGTAGTTAAGCCTCGGTTGCTGTTGGCACATCAATGGAAGTCATTGATACTTGAGCTGATGTGACTATGAGGACTGGCCATGACTACAGTGGAGGTGCTGTTGTGCAGGGACTGACCCTTTGGAGCAGGATTCTCTTTATTGGGGCTCTGGTGCCTGCCAAGTTTGCCCTTTGGGTATATCATTTGTGGAGGTGGTTAGGTGGTGCTCTGCTGTGATCTGAAGCTGGTCACAAGGTACATGGTTTCTAGGGCCTCTAAGGAGGGGCTCTAAGGATAGCTGCTGCCTGTGTCCTGCCCAGGATCACTTGATATGAGCTACAAAGTGATTTGCAGATGGTTGCTACTTGTGCTTGTCTTGGAGGTGCCTGAGAGAGGCTAAACTAAAACTGAGGCCTGATGCCACTAGTGCTGGGCTTGGGGATGCTTAGCAAGAGGTATGTGGCATGCTATAGCCAGATGCTCCTTGTTCGGGATTTGGGAACCTTTGAGAAATTTTAGGAAAGTCCGCAGCATGAGCTCAGACAGGCCATTTATATGGAAAAGCCACTGGAAGTGGCTAAGGTGGGCCCACAAGTTGGGTAGGGCAGGGTCTCAGGGAATCACCAAGGCAGGATGAATGGTGTTAGCTATGTTGATGGCAACTCAGATATGATATGGTACAGACTAGGTGGTAAACAGGCTTAACAAAGGCTTCTGCCAGTACTTCTGTCTCAGAGAAAGCTGCCCCTCCAACCCTCACCCTGAAGCCGAACAATTCAGTTTCTCCTCGTATGTCCATGGCACCTTTTGAGCTGCTGCCCAATGCTGGAGCTTAGAGCGAATGAGTCTGTCAGTGAGTAAGTTTATGGTGGACCCTTTAAGAGGAAAGACTGTGACTCGAGCAGCTCTTTGTGTCATTCAGCGACAATCTCTAGTTTTCACAGCCAGAGGTATGTGTCTTGGTGGTTTGACTCTTGTCAATATACAATGTCCTTTTTGTCTAGTAATATTTTTTTGTCTTCATATCTACAATGTCTAATATAAGTATAGATAATATATACATTAGTATATAGCTTTCTTATGGTTGTTATTGTCGATGTATTTTTTTTTCCATCCTTGGCTTTTAATCTGTTTGTGTCTTTGGAGATCTTGGAACATATCCCCCTTGGATCAGGGGGGATTGTTGTAATCCAATCTTTTTTTTAATCCAGTCTGACATTCTGTGCCACTTGAATAAATGGTTTGATCCATTCACTTTTAATTTATTATTGATATAGTTGGATGTACATTATTATTTATCTTTTTTCTGTATAATCTCATTTTTTATATTCCTCCACGCCTCCTTTACTATGTGTTTTTGCATTAAGTGAATATTTTATAGTGTAACAGCTTAAAACTTTTAATAATTTTTAAATCAATTTTAAGTTATTGTCTTAATGGTTGCCCTAGGGTTTCTTATATATATCTGAACTTATCAGAATCTCCTTTACACTTATTTCCAGTGAGATGTAGAAGTTCTATTCCCTCATTTATGCTATTATTGTTATACATATTGTATCTCTATATGTTATAAACTGAAACATACAGCATTCTAATCATTACTATGTATAATTTAATTTTAGTCAACAAACTGAGGACAAAAGAGAACAAGTACATATTTATAGAGTTTGTTATGATTACCTTTCTAGTTGTTGTTCCTAGTTCCTGTCGATTTAACTGGTGTCATTTCTTACCTCAATATAACTTGCTCCCATCAACCTTCTTTGTATTGTTATTGTCAACAATAATGCATTTTATATGTTACAGGCACAGCCATATAATTTTCCATATATTTTTAAATAAAATCACTCTTTTAATTAATTAAGAGGAGAAAGAAAACAAAATATGGGCTTGTAATGTCTTTTATAGTTACCAAATTACCTTTACTGATGCTCTTTGTTTTTTCATGAAGATTTGAATTATCATCTGGGGTCACTTGCTTTCATTCCAAAGAACTCTCTTTAGTGTCTCCTGCAAGGTGGTCCTGCTCGACCATACCCTGAGTCATAAAACAAAACTTAAGAAATTTAATAGAATTGAAATTTTCTCACATTGTAACAGAATTAAACCAGAAACCAATTCCAGAAAGATAACAACAAAACTTTCCGAGCTCTTAGAGATTCAGCAACAGATTTCCATATAATCCATGGCTCAAATAAAAAACCTGAAGGTAAACTAGAAAATATTTTGAACAAGTTAAAATGAAAATACAATATATCAGAAAGTGTGGGGAATATCATACATATACTATTTGTTGCTTTTTCCTGTGTTATTTTACTGTACTCCAAGTTTGATGTTGAATAGAAGTGGCGATAAACATTTTTGTCTCATTCCTGCTCTCAGGGAAATTTTTCAATAATTAATCATTAAAAATGGCATTTGCTGTAGGCTTTTATTTTTTTGCAGGAACACTTTATTAGATTAAGAAAGTTCCTTTTTACTAGTAATTTGCAACAAGTATTTTTTAAAATCATGAATGAATGCTATATTTTTAAAGATTTTTTCTGCATTCCTCAAGATGATGATCATAGATTTCTTTCTTTTTCTCTATATGGTGACTGTATTTATTGATTTTAGAATCTTAACTTTTATATTCTTAGAAAAAGTCACTTGTTGCTGAAGTACCCTTTGTGTATAGCTCTTGATTTGTTTGTTAATAGTATATTTAGGAATTTTGCATCTATGCTTATGAAAGAGAGATTTTCCTGTAATGTTTCTTTAATATAATCTTTGTCAGATTTTGAAAACAAGGTTATATTGGCCTCAGAAAAAGAATTTGGATGTGTTCACTCTTTTTATTATTATTATCTGAAAGCATTTGAAATTATATATTTTTTTCTTTAAATATTTAGAAGTATTCACTGATATGACCAAATAGATCTTGGGGTCTTTGGGAAGATGCTTAATAAGGTGTGTCAACATCTATCATAGATAAGACTACTAGATATTTAGATAACAAAATATTTACACTATGTGCTATTTATTCTTGTGTTACTTTTGGTAAATTTTGTTTCTCAAGCAATTTATCATTTCAGACAAGTTGTCAAATTAATTGGCCTAAAATTTTATTAATTATATTCCGATATTTTTTCACAATTATAGGATACATAGTGATGTGGGCTTCTTCATTCCCATGTTGATGATTGGTGTTTAATCTCTCTCTTTTTTTTCTTGGTTAATCTTGCTTGAGGTATGTGCATTTTATTATTCTTTTAAAAAAATCTTTTGTCTTTACCGATTTTTTTCTACTAAATGCTAGATTTTTGTTTCATCAATTTTTAGTTTTATCTTTACTATTTTATCATTCTACTTTCTTTGATATTTATTTGCAGTTCTTTTTCTAGCTTTGTGAGATGGAAGCCTAGGTTATTGGCTTTTAGCTTTCATTCTTTTTAATATATGCATCTAAGGCTGCATATATTAATAGCACATATACATATACATAATTTTTAAAACATTGCTTGATTCCATGAAATGTTGCATGCTCATTTTCATTTAGTTAAAATATTTTCATTGTGATTTACTCTTTGACCCATTAGTTATTTCAAAATATGTTGCTTACTTTCCAAGCAGTTGAAAATTTTAGTCATCTTTGGGTTATGAATTGCTAACTCACTTTTACTATGGTGATAGAACATACTCTGAATGCTTTGAATCCTTTGAAATTTGTTTAGCCTGGCTTTATGACTCAATATATGGTCAATTTTGGTAAATCTACATTTGCATTTTAAAAGAATGCATATTCTGTTATTGTTGGTTAAAATATTATATATATACACAATTTATATTATATCATATCATATATTTATATGTATACAAAGAAAGTTGTTTAATTTTGTTATTTCGATCTATCTTCTTACTGATATTTTGTTTCTTTGTTCTATCAACTATTGAAATAGGTATGTTCAAACTT
This sequence comes from Cynopterus sphinx, assembly GCA_030015415.1. Classification (NCBI taxonomy): domain Eukaryota; kingdom Metazoa; phylum Chordata; class Mammalia; order Chiroptera; family Pteropodidae; genus Cynopterus; species Cynopterus sphinx. The sequence goes on from CM057388.1 coordinate 86,819,788, forward strand.
CTGACTGTGGTTGTGGATATGTATATTTTCCCCGTTAGTTCCATTTATTTTTGCATATAGCATTAGAATTTGTTAAATTTTCTTCATCTATTGATTCTCTTATTGCCATGAAACATTCTCTCTCTACTCATGCTTTGTCTGAAATTAGTACAGCTTATATGAGCTTTCTTGTGGTTAGTGTTTGCAGGATATATCTTTTTCCATTCTTTTACTTTCAATTTTTATTTAAAGTGTATTCTTTCTAAGCTGTATGTAATTGGATCTTATTCTTATCCAGTCTAACAATTTTGATCTTTTGATTGGTGTATTTAGTCTACTCACTTTTTAAAACATTATACTGAGATATAATTCAGACCCACACTTTTCACCCCTCTAAAGTGTATAGTTCAATGGATTTTAGGATTCACAGAGTTGTATAACCATTACCACAATCAATTTTAAACACTTTTATCACCAGTTCACTCATTTTTAATGAAATTAGAAAATATTTGGGTTTTTGACTCTTACATTTAAAAAAAAATTGATCCACTTTTTTATGTTGCTTTCTTTTTCCCTTTTTGCTTTCTTTTAATCTTTTGTTATTGTTGTTATTCAGATTTTCCCTTCTATCAGCTTGGTTGATTGTACATTCCCTTGTCATTCTTTTAGTGGTTACATTAGAGATTAAATATGCATCCTTGCCTTATTGCAGCCTAATACAAATTATTTCTTTTCCACTTTCCAAATAATGTAATTCAAAAGGTTTTTTAGCTCCATTGATACTCTCATTTTGCATTATTGTGTGCATGCTTTAAAAAAAAGAGAAAAGAAAAAAAGGACATTAATTAATAAACATAACTGCAAATTCCAGAGATAGGACTAGCTTTGGGCATGGCTGGAACGAAGAGCTTAAATCAAAAATAAACCACTCAACGTCTATTATCTCTGCTTCCTTGTGTTCTGGATTCATTTCAGATAGGCCATCCCACTGTTATATTAAGCCTTGGAATCTTAAGGCTTAAAACCTGCTGCATAAGAACCCCAATGAAAAAAGAGTGCCTTTATCACAATAATTTCAGCTAAAATTTCAGGATTGGTGCTTGCTGACTCTTATGGGTTCATCTTTAGTCACATACCCCTCACTTAACCAATCAATCGTCATGGTATTTTTATCACCCAGGTACACCCAATCCTGAACTTACGGATTTGGACCAATCATATCCAACTCTCTCATGGTGTATATTTTAAACCCTACTAAGCATTGCTATTATTGTTTTCTGCAATCACACTGATCTCTTTTTACCCACATATTTACTTGTCCAGTGCTCTTCATTCCTTCCTTCATTTTTTAGTATCTATCTGGTATTATTTCCCTTCTGCCTGCCTGAAGAATTCCCTTTAGTGCCGTCTTGTCGACTATAAACTCACTCAGATTTTGTTTGTCTGACATATCTCTATAACACTCTTATTTTTAAAGGATATTTTCACTGGTTCCGGGTTTCTACTTTTGAAATAGTTTTCTTTCACACTCCAATAACGAATTCTGTTGTGTTCTGGCTTCTGTTGTTTCTGTTGAGAAGTCAGTTTGTTTTTTTTTTTAATGATTTTTTTTTTTTTTTGCAAAATGTGTAATTAAAACAGCATGATGTTTATACTTTTCATGCACCACCACTTTGGAACTGACACTTTTCCCTCAAATATGTTGTTGTTTATAAATGCACTCAATGTTTGATATCTGTATTTTTAAAGTATAATATAGAATATTAGTTTGGCATTCTATGGCAATATAGTTCCATTTGAAGAAATTTGAATTTACAAATCTATTTTTCAAGTTATTCAAAATAAAGCTCTTTACATATATATCTCTAAATGCAATGTTTTGTGTGTGTTTATATTATTCAGTTTTTTCTTAGATATCTTCTTCTGACCTCAGACTTCATTTGTCCAAAAGCAGCATCATCCACCATTTTATTCTCAGCTTTTCACATTACAACTCATACAGTCACCCAGGATTTTAATTTTGAAATAATTTTGGAATGTTTCCCTTCTTCCATCTATTTGTATTTATCAAAGAATAAAGGAAGCAAGCATCATAATTGGATCAGGAGAGATGTTTATGCTTCAATTATTTATTTTAAAATGAACTATGTAATAAAGCAAACTTAAGGTAAGATGTGAACATAAAGCCATATTTCTAATAGTCTTCTTGATAATTAGGAAAACTTTTGCCTGATTTTTTGTCATATCTGATTAGAGTTGCTGACTCTTCACCTTCAAATAGAGATGAAGTATTTATACTTGGAGAATGAGAAACACCTGCTCTGCCATTTTCTTTGTGTTTGCATTGTTAGCATTCACTTCAACTCATGGATTCTTTGCAAAGATCTTCGGAAACCATTTGTCTATTACATTAAAATTGATTCAGCTAAAATTAGATAATATTGCAAATAAATTCATTTAACCCTCCACAGTAAATTGCAAATCTAAAAATCCAAGAAAAGTTGGAGAGCACCACTGGCAAACCATTTGCTTTGTGGAAATCTCCCTCTTACCCAAGAATCTTTCAGGCCTTGCTCTGATATATAGATCCAGGGTAGGTGCTGATGTCAATTCATATATTAAACATTAGTGAAGCTGATTTTAAATTTTTTCTTGAATTAAAAAAAAAAACTATAAAACTATAGGTAGAAGTTTCAGTATTTTCTTACAGAGCCCAATGGAGCATCTTGCATCTCCCCTGGTTAGATATACCTCATTTTGGGTATCATTACTATCCACTGTGCTGTAATGATTACCCTTAAGTAGGGGAGAAGAACCTTAACCTACACAGAGAAAATGACAGTCTCCATTCCTTTTCCTCTTTCCTACATCAACCATAAAGGTCTCAGTGTGGAGAAGAGGGAAGAGAGCAAGAAAGAAGGATCCCCCATACTCTGCTCTAGATGCAAGTTGGGAACTCTTTCTTGCTCCGAGAGAAGTGGGCTTTGAATGAAATCAAAGGCTAAAGCTTAGAAATCAGCATGACTGAATCTTAATTACTAAAATGAAACTATATTACGCATTGAAAAGGACTGTAAATTTGTGTGATTGGACCAAGATGTCTTAGAGACTAGTGAAAGTAGGAAAGGGAAGTTCAACACAGTAGAATGGTAACCATATTGAAAAACCAAAATCATTTAGAAATACATTTAAAAACTTCAGAGGCATCAAGGTGTGTGCAAGTACAAAGACCAGAGAATGAAGAAACCACAGGAAAAACTGGACCAGGCTAATAGATGGAGGTATGGGGGGTAACAGAGAACTTCCAGATTCATCATGTGGACAGGCTTGCCAAGAGCCATGGCTGGCTGACCTTGCATAGATGAGTGGTGGAGGTCACCTAAGATCCTGAGCGCAACTTCAAATTCAGGCACATGTTAGTTTGGATCTGGGCTTTAAGCATGTTGCTTTACCTCCTTAGACCTTAGTTTCCCCAACTGTAAAATGGGAACAATTATAGTACTGGTTTTATAGGTTTGCTATTTAGGATAAATAAAAAATAAACCTGCAAATAGTAAGTGCTCTAATAAATGGTAGTTACAGTCATCAGCGTTGTGACCATCACACTCTTTATTATCAAATCGTTGCAATTGCTTCTCCTGCTAAAAGTAAAACATCTAGTAAATGCTTTACTTTCTCTACTTAAACTTCCATCTTAAAGGAAAATACCGGCTGCCTTTCACAGAACTCTTGTATCATAATGAGTATGACACTAAAAGCATTTCTTTTGTAATTGCCACACTAACCCCACAAGATGGATACTGTTCGCATTTTATGTCACCATGAAACATCACCAAGGTTTAGAGAGGTTAACCAATTTGCCTAAGGTCATACAGCTTGTTAGAATCAGACCTGCTATTTCCACCATGCCATACTTCCGTCAACTTAGTATGGACCTCACTCTGGAGAAAATTTAGAGAATGCAAAATTGTCAATAATGCTAAAAGAAAGTGATTGGGTTGATGGTAAGTTAGAATTGTAACGAAAGAATCAACAGCATATTCATAAATGCATCCTTGATTTTAGGGGAGTAGATTTCAAAATGTTTGGAGTTGTAGTGAACAAGTAATTTTGAAGATTTATTTAGCTTTTTTGAAGGTAATTTATCTTTTTGCTCTGGTTACTTTTAAAACCTTTTATTTGATCTTCAGTAATTTTACTATGACATGCCCATAAATGTTGTGTGTGTTTGTGTGTGCATGTGTGTGTGTATTTAGTCCGTTCATAAAATTTCTTTTTTTTTTACCTTTCTGTTTTTTTTACATTTTGTTGGAATATAATAGACCATTAGTTGCTTGTATTTACATTGTACAATTCAATGAGTTTTTTCAATTATAGTTGGCATACAATATTATAAATTTCAGTTGCATAGCATAGTGATCAGAGATCCACATCTCACAAAGTAATCGCCCTACTAAATCTAGCACCCTTTTCCCCCCTTACATATTTATTTACCATATTATCAAACATCTTCCCCATGCTACACCCTACATTTCTATGTCTATTCCACTTCTATCCATTTGTACCTCTTAATTCCTTTGCTTTTTTTTTGTCTCCCCAAACCCATCTACTATCTCTCTAAAAATTCTCTGTATCTATGAATTTATTTCCACTTTTGTTGTTGATTTTGTTCTTGAGATTCCACATGAACATGAAATCATGGAACACTTGTCTTTCTCTATCTGATCCATTTCACTCAGCACAATACCCTTTAGGTCCATCAAGGCAATATCTTTTTTCATTCCCTTTCTTTCAGCCCGTGTGTATCTCTTAATCTAAAGGGAGTCTATTGTAGGCAGCATATGTAGGGTCTTGTTTTCTTATCCCTTCAGCCACTCTAACTTTGGTTGGAGCACTTAATTCTTTTCCATTTGAGTACTTGTTGATAGGAATGTAATTATTATCATTCTTTATTCCTGTTTTTTTTTTTCTTCTTAAAGAAGTCCCTACAACATTTCCTGTACTACTGGCTTGGTGTTGATAAATTTCTTTAGCTTAGTTTTCTCTGGGAAGCTCTTTATCTGTCCTTCGACTCTGGATTTATTTGTAGTTGTAGATTATGCATTTTCATCATGTTGAATATTTTGTGCCAAGCCCTTCTACCCTGCATAATATCTTTTGAGAAATTGGCTGCCAGTCTTATAGGTACTCCCTTGTAGGTAACTAATCACTTTCCTCTTGGTGCTTTTAAGATTCTCTCTTCGTATCTAATCTTTGGCATTTTAATTATGATGTGTCTTGCGTGGGTTTCTTTGGGTTCATTTTGACTCTCTGAGTTTCCTGGGGTTTTGTGCCTATTTCCTTTACCAGATTAGGGAAGTTTCCTATCATTATTTCTTCAAATAGCTCTTCAAAGTCTTATTATTTTTCCAATACCCGTATGACACAGATATATTTACCTTTAATAGAGTCCCATAGGCTCCTTAAATTATTATTATAGTCTTGCCTTAGTTTTTCTTGCCATTCTGATTGAGTGTCCTTGGCTTTCCCATCTTCTATCTAAGTCATTTGATCCTCTTCTTTATTCACTTTGTTTATTCCATTTAATATACTTCTCATCTCAGATAATGTATTCTTCATTTCTTATTGGTTCCCTTTTATAATTTTCATTTCCATTTTTTGTTTTTTTATCTCTTTGTTGAAGTTCTTACTGAATTAATCTATACTTCCCATAAGTTCATTGAGCATCTTTATAACTAGTGTTTGAACACTGGATTTGTTCGATTACTTGACTCCATCATTTCTGGATCTCTGTTCTGTTCTCTCATATGGTTTCTGCTTCTTTGTCTTCTCATTTTGGCTGCCTTTCTGTGTCTGTTTCTTTGTACTAAGCAAAGCTCCTAAGTCTCCTGGTCTTATTAGTGTGGATTTGTGTAGTAGGTGTCCAGTGAACCCTTCCAGTCCTGAGAGGGGTTCAGCTGCAGGCCAAATTTAGCCCAATCCTGTGCCCCTCCATGGCCACCTGTTAAGATTCAGCAAGCAACCCACAGATGTTATGCTTATCATTTCTTCAAAAGGCCACACCAGAAACTGAGGCCAGCTGCCACAGGTGTGAGTCTAGGCACTGCTCAGCTAAGAGCACCTGACTTGCCAAGGACACACCTGGATGTGGGTTGGGTGGGGCTCGGTGTTGGGAGAGGCAGAATTCCAGGGAATCTTTTGGGCAGAACGACTTCTGTTATCCAGTTTGATGACATCTCCACTTGGGTGGTGCTGCAGCCACACACTGGGAGGGGGGAGGTCTTAACAGAAGAACAATAGATACCACCGGCACTTCTCTACAGTGTCTCTCCTTGGCTCTCACTTTGATAACTCAGTGTTCCCCTGTAAATCCCTGGTGTCCCCTGCACAGCCAAGCCAGTGCTGGTGCTCAGAGCGAGCAGGTCTGTCACCACAAAAGGCCACCCACAGACATGTCCCCTTAAAGAGGTGTCTGCACCTGCCAGCTGCTGCTGTTATGGCCTCTGTCCCACTCAGCCACTTGGGATGGGGGAGTCTCACGTCCTCGCCCATATCCTACCTTCTGCCATTGCAGGGTGACTTCTTCGATTTCTCCCTAGTTGTATGGCTTGTTCATCTAGATCTCAGGTGATTTTTCATGTTGTTTTCCCCTTGTTTCTGTCACAACTTTAATTCAGTCATCAGAGGGATGAACAGAGCCTCTATCATCTATGCCATTTTTTTCCCCTATAGAGTTTCTTGGATCTCTGTGTTAACATCTTTACTCAATTTTGGAAAATGCTCATCCACAATCTCTTTGAATGTTACTTTTGCCCAATTTACTCTCTCTCCTCTTCCTCTGGGACTTAAATTACACATATATTAGATGTTTTCAGTGTGTCCCATATGTCTGCTCTTTTCTCCATTTTAAAAATTCTTTTTCTCTCTGCTACTACTAGGTTAGGTAATATGTATTTAACTGTGTATTAATTCACTGATACTGTCTTCTTTCAAATCTATTTTACTGTTAAATGCTTATATTTAGTTCTTAATTTCAGATATTAGTTTTCAGTTCTAGACTTTTCATTTGATTCTTTTTTCTAACTTTATTGAGATAAAATTGTGTAGGTTTAAAGTATACAACTTGATGATTTGATACATGTATATATTGCAAAGCATTTATTATAAGGTTAGTTAACACATTCATCATCTCACTTAAATATCATTTGTTATTGTTGTAGTTATGGTGAGAACATTTAAGATTTACTGCCATAGCAACTTTCAAGTACCTGTAAACTATAGTCACCATATGGTATACTAGATCCCTAGAAATTTTTCATCTTATAACTGAAAGTTTGTACCCTTTCACCAACATCTCTCATTTTCCCACCCTTCTACCCCCAGTAACCATCAATCTGCTCTTTTTCTAAGACTTTGACATTTATAGATTCCATGTATAAGTGAGATCTACAGTATTTGTTGGTCATTCTCTGACTTATTTTACTTAATATAATGCCCTCAGGGTCCATCCATGTTGTCACAAATGTTAAGATTTCCTTCTTTTTTAATGGCTTTTTAAATATATACTACATTTTCTTTACCATTCACCCATTGATGGACACTTAGGTTGTTTCCATGTCTTGGCTATTGGGAATGATGATACAGGGAACATGGAAGTGCAGATATTTTTTAGAGGTACTGATTTTATTGCTTGACAGTATACCCAGCAGTGGGATTGTTGGATCATATGGTAGGAAACTCCATACCATTTTTCATAGTAGCTGCACCAATGCTTCAAAATCTCACCACAGGTGCCTGAATGGCTATGAAAGGCAGTCTTGGGAGTAGGGCTAGGGGTATGCAGGTGCATAATTGCAGGGTAAGCCTTGAGTGCAAGCACAGTGGTAGGGATCAGTGACAGGAGTCTAGATTGGAATCCTGTACTCACATGCAGCAGAGGCAAGGGGTGCCTGGTAAGATCTAGGGCTCTGGTGGTAGGGGAGTCGGGGGAGCAGAAGGAGTCAGGTGGCTGGCATCTGAAAATACAAAATCTTGTAGGAAAAAAGCTATGAAATCTTCAAGAGGTCTTCGGTGGCTTGCTGACCATTGGTTTTCCATGGTGAAAGCTACCGAGGTTCTCTACAGAGCAGGTCACAGGGAACCTCTGTTCCTGCTGTGGGGCTGATACTGCGACCCCTGCCAGGCTTCCTTGATCCTAGCTGCCTGTCTATATCTCTACTTTGCTGGTCTCTAGGTGGGATAAAACCAAAGTAGGTCTTGCATGTAGTGCCCTGAAAAGCAGGAGAAGCTGGTCATTTACCCTGCTGTTCCTTTCTTGGTAAGGGGAACTCTTTCTAGATTGAGAGTTTCCTCTTGGCACTGAGCAGCCTGGAGGAGGAGATAGTGTGAGCAAAATTAAGCTTTTCTTCCTTCCTTTTTGTGTGATTATTCTCAGGTTTTTTGTTCCTCTGTTGCTGAAGTTTCTTAGGTGGACTCCTGAGCTCTCTCAGAACTGTTTTTATTTGTGGATAGCTGTCTAATTATTCATCTTTGTGGGAAGACAGAAGCTGAGGTCTCCTACTTCACCATCTTAGTTATATTGTCCTCCATTCTTTATTATAGAGTCAAAGTGTCTAGTGAAATTCTCCACCTTATCTATTTTCTCCAATGTACTAATAAATATTATTTTAAAGTTCTTTCTGTTAGCTCAAATTTGTAGGTCTCCTGTGGGTCTGTTTCTGCAATTTGTTCTTTTTTCTTCTCATAGCACACCTAGTAATTTTTGGTTAAATGCTGGACATTGTAAATAAAAATTTGTAGAGGTACTGACTACTGCTAATGTTCTTTTCCTTCAGAAAGTCTTCATCCTTTTTTCTGCCAGACAGATAGGATGGCTGATCAATCACTTTAACAAATCAGAGGCTGAGCTGATTAAGGTTGGTTTGCAGTTTGGTAATGCTTAGGCTGCTTTGTTTCTCCCTTGTTGCTGGAACATGACCCTCTGGGGCCTGCAACATTTATCTGGGCCTTCCCCTTGGAGAGTCCTTAATGTTGATCTTTGCCTCTTGAGAACCAGGAAACTCTAGAAAACTGCTGTGCTTTTGAAAGGTTTTCTCTTCAGTTTTTAACCTCCCACCTCATGTAGTATTCTTTTCAGTGGTCTTCATAATTCCATTCTTTGTTCTCCTGCCCAATTTATGCTCTACTCTGCTTCTAAATTGATTATAAAATAAATATTTTTGTCATCATGCTATTCCTCTTCTTAAAATCAATCAAATACTTCCTACAGCCTTCAGGATAAAGTCCAATCACCTTAACATGGTTTATAAAGTCTTTCATGTTTGTGATACAGATTACTTTTTCCACCTCTAAAAAAGGCATTCTTCCAGTTTTATTCTACAGTCTAGCCATACCACATAATTCACATTTCTTGAAATAATCCAGCTATCTTTTCCTTCCTGGTCTTTGAACATGTTGATCTCTCTGCAGTGAATCCCTTTCCCTGCCCTTTTCTCCAGGCTTACCATTCAGCCTTTAAAATTTAGTTCATATGTCATTTCCTAGATCTTCATGGCCCTGCCTTCCCTCCCTCTCCTTGCCCCACTGTGCATTCTTAATTGGGTTAAGGTTAGGTTTCTTTCCTCTGAGCTTTCACAGAACTCAGTGCTTTTCTGGTATCATAGCATTTTTCACATTGCACAATAAATACTCTCGACTGTTTTTCTTATTAGACTATAAACTCCATAAAGACAAGAACTATGTCCATCACATTTACCATCATCTTCTCAGTGCTTAACCCATATGATACTCAGTCAATGTTTACTGATTGAACGAATGAGTGAATGAAAACAGGAACACAAGGACACATATGCAAAGAAAAATACATAAGAGGGTATCATAGCTAATTATGAATAATGACAAGAAGGAGCTCTAAATGAGCTGAGATCTGTAATAAATTCTGAAAACTAAAAATAAAACACTTAGAAAATTTATATTCAGAGAAGAAGGAGAAGGAACAACGAGAAAGTTATATGCCTGATGCTTAAGGCTGATGATGCAATTTAATGATTATATATTAAAGGATAACTCTTAATCTTTTATTGTGCTTTTTTCTTCTCTGACTGAAGAATTTTTGGAGGAAAGAGATGTTCTGAAGAAGTGGAAGTAGACAGAAGACTGGAGGAATAAAGGTGGACTTTAGAACCAGAAAATATTGTGATGAATTCTGGATCTGGCATTTACTACTGTGTGGCCTTGGTTAAGTCACATAAATAATTTTCAGAACCTCAGTTTTTCTCATTTATAAAATAAAGACATACCTAATGTGCAAGGTGAGGATTTGGATAATAAATGTTATTTGTGTAACACTTAATACACTATGAAGTTTTCCCCCTAAAGAGAAGAAGGGAGAACTCTTAAAAATAACTTGCTATTAATACATTGACTAATTCTAGCAAGGATTATTAAAGGAACATGTTTCTGAGTATTTGGATAAGGAAGGAACCAACTGGAATGTATGTTTATCTATCTATCTATCTATCCAATGTTTATATATATATATATATATATATATATATATATATATATATATATATACACACACGCACACACACACACACACATATCAAACTAACTTCATTTCTTTCTTCGATAAGGTAATTTAGGCAGATCAGATTAGATAACCAAACTGGTTGATCATAAAATGTAGACATAGGGCCTCCGGATTTCAGCAAGATTTTTGGCAAGGGTTTCTTGATAAGTGGAGAAATATGGACTGTTTTTTTATGACTATTATGGTAAAATATACTGTGATATTGTGATTCATAATAAAATATATTTCTTATCTATAGATGCTAATGGATAGAATCAATAATTCCAGAGCCAGAAAAATTGTATATGTTGATTTGGCTGAACCCATTTTCAGTTGCAAGTTGTTTTCCAACTGGCAAAAAAATCTTAGTAGATTTTGTTTGTGGGATGCTTTTTCTTATGGTAATTATTTTCTTATCAAAAGATCATTTATTTTCAACAGGCTGCTCAGGGAAAAGTTAAAGAAAGGACACATACCATAGTAGGTGGCAAAGCAGTTCATGAACTAAATTGATATTTCTTACAATCTATTTTTGAACATCTACTGAGAATACTATTAGCATTCGGCGGGTAACAAAATCATAGCTTATAAAATCATGTCAAATTAGACTAGAACCATTTTCTCCTGTTTTCTTTGAGGTTTGTGCCACAAAATATGTAATACCATCTGATATGCTTGTGTAGCACTTCAGTGTTTACAAAAGTATATTTATTTCCCTTCTCATTTGATCCTCACAGCATTCCTATGAATAGACAATATTATCCAGACCTTATAGATGAAGAAAATGATATTTAAAGAATGTAAATGGTTTTCCCAAGGTTAATATTAGAATGAGAAAAGGCAGTTAGATCCAGGACTCAAATACAAGATGGCTGATTCTGGGCCATTTACTGCCCCAGAGCTGTCATTTTTTGTCTCCTAAAGGAGACATTCAGCCTAGCAGTGCTAACCTATTGCTCCATTAGTAACTCAATCATTCTGGTGAAAAGTCCAAAATATCAAAAAAAAAAAAATGTCTTGTGCTGAATTCTTCTCCAATGGAAAGGGTTATAGCAAGTGTTACAATTTTAAAATATTTTAACATTTTAGTTATGACTTCCTAGAATATGTATCTATGTAACATGAGAACAGAAAAGTTATTTGATTGTCTGATGTGGGTACCTGATTTAGGCACTAAGTACTATTTTCTTATTTGTGGAAGAAGTAATACATCATAAATATATGACTGTGTAACTCAATCCTCTGTGAGGTATGTAAATATGTGTCTCTCTGAGTAATATAACTATTATTACTCTAATTTTATAGATCAGGTATCCAAGGTTCAGAGAGGTTAAATAATTAGATTGAGATCACACAAGTGATAAGTAGAAAAGCTAGGACTGAAACACAAACTATCTGATTTGAAAACTCATTCTATTAACCAATATGTTACACTGCTTCTAACATAAAAGGAGTATGAAACCATACAAGTTTTCAAAAATGAAAGAAGATTGACTACCATAAAGAGTGGCTGGGAGATAAAGGTGAAGGGTTGATGAAGTAAAAATAGTTTAAAAATAGTCATGAGTATGTAGAGTACAGCATAGGGAATATAGTCAATAGTATTGTAATGGCTGTGTATAGAGCCAGATGAGTACTAATCGGGGAGATCATTTCATAAACTATAAATGTCTAACCAATGTACTGTATACCTGAAACTAACAAAAAATGAAATAATATTATCAAATTTTTAAAAAAGGATAAAAGCAGGGTCACTTAGTCCAATTGCTGGGTATTTTGAAAACAACTTTTTTAGAGACTGTTTCTGCATCAATAGTGTTCTCTTTCTCTTTCTCTCTCCATATAAAGAATAATTCTACTTAAATAGAATGTATGTGTGTATGTATGCATATTCTATGTATGGATATATATCTAAACATATGAAATTAATAGTTTTTAGTTCACATGCCAGTTTTTTTCCCCTTAAATTCGGAAAAATTGTGAGTACATACGGATGCTCCAAATTTCAATCCAACTCTACAAGGTACTTCCTGCTTCGCCCATTTTATAATTCGATCTCCTTTCTTCCAGTGAGAAGCCTAGTTTACAACAATATTAACTCATTTACTTCAATACACATAAAATAGTTTCATAATTGCTGTACTCATACTACTATACAAAACAATGTATTTAACAGGGTTGAAAATTTGTATGCAGTTCTTTTTATCCCTAAGCTGAGGATATATAGACAAAATGCTGTGTTCAAAAGTGACTTGGAATAGTTATTTTTCAATATAGTTATGTTATTCTTTTGATATGTAGTTGAGTTCATTTGTTTCTATTTGCATTCAGTTTTCGGTTTCTCTCTACATCCTGTTGATTCAATTTTATCTTTGAAAATGCAGATCATTGGATTTCAATAGTCAAAACTTCAAAAATGAGAGAAGCGTGACTTCCTCTCCTATCCCTTCCAACCTGTTCCCGCCTCCCTGAAACAGAATCCTAAGCATTACAATAATTGTGATCTTCCAAAGCTCAACCCTACCTGATAAAATTTCATTTATTAATATTTAATTGGGAGGGGGTGTGATTAGAAAAATTGTCTGAAAAGTTTTCTTGGTGGGGGGCCAATAATGACAAAATGTTCAGAAACACTGCACTGATCTGTTTTCCATCTTTATAATTTTGTCATTTTGAAAATGTTAAATACATTGAAGCATACAGTATGTAACGATTTGAGATGTTTTTTTTTCCATTCAACATAAATCTTTGAGATTTATCCAAGTTGTGTATATGAAAAGCTCTTTCCTTTATGCTGCTGATGGTATTTCATAGTATGAATATATCACAGTTTGTTTAACCACTCATCTATTGAAGGTCTTCTGGTTTTTTTATAGTTTTTAGAGATTGTGAATAAAGCTTCTATACACATTCCCACACAGATTTTTGGGTGAACATAAACTTTCATTTCTCTGGGATAAATGCCAGGAGTACAATTGTTGGGTTTTATGGTAAGCGTATTTTTAATTTCATAAGAAACTTACAAACTATTTTCCAGAATGTCTGTACCATTTTAGACTCCTACTGGCAATATATGAGAGATCTAGTTTCTTTGCATCCTCACCAGCATTTTCTATCAAGAGTATTTTTCATTTTAGTCATTCTGATAGGTGTGCAATAATATCTCATCATGGTTTCTGTTTGTATTTCTCTAATGGCTAATAATGTTGAACATCTTTTTACATGTTTATTTGTACTTTTCAGACACAGATCTTGTACAAGTTTTGTTAGAATTATGCCTAATTATTTTATTTTATTTGATGATTGTGAATGGTATTGTGTTTTTAGTTTTGGTTTCTGTTTGTTCATTGCTAGTATATAAAAATATAATTAAAATTTGTGTTTTTCTTGTGTCTAGTGACATTTGACCTTGCTGAATTCACTTATTACTTTTCAGTGTTTTCCATGGGTAGCTTCCATAGGATTTTATGCTTAGACAATATGACATTTGGAAATAGTAAGTTTTATTTCCTCCTTTCTAATCTATATGTATTATTTCTTTTTCTTTCCTTTTTGTTCTGTCTTTGACTTCCAGTACTATGATGAATAAGAGTGGTGAGAGTATTGTGGCACGTCTGAATCTAAGACCCATGAAGCCAATTAAGGTAAATTAGTAGCCTTTATTAGTGGCTGGAGACTGACTCTCTACCATGCAGGGTTAGAGGAGATCAGTCTCGAGTTTCCAGAGAAGGCCATTTATAAAGCCTCAAACTACATCCTTGAACAAGTAAGCAAGCAGATTACAAAAAGCAGAATTTGGCCATTAACGTCTTGCAAAACAATAAATGTATCTGGGAGACTCTTAGATTAAACAGGGCCTAGCAGGCAGTTTCGATATCTGTATCCTGGAATGTTGTGCTTTTCCTGGGGGCTGGCACCTGGAGATATCACCTCCCTCTGACTGATTTACTGGACATTTTCCACTCTTAGAGAGAATAGTTATCCTTGCCTTGTTCTTGAGGAAAAGCATTCAGTATTTTGCCATTAAGTAAATTGTCAGCTGTAGGTTTTTGTAGATGATCTTTATCAAGTTAAGGAAATTTCCCCTCTATTCTTAGTTGGGTGAGAGTTTTTATTTTGAATGTTATGGGCTGAATGTTTGTGGACCTCTGAAATATATGTTGAAGCAGGCCCACAATATGATATCACCACAATGTGATGATATTTGGAAGTGGGGTCAGTTAAAGTTAGCGATGAGAGAAGGGCCCTCATGATTGGATTAAATCCCTTATAAAAGAGGAAGAGGCGCAGGATCTCTCTCTTTACAACATGAGGATTCAGAGAAAAGGAAGACATCTGCAAGCCAGGAAATTCTTCAACAGGAACCTAATCAGGTGGCACCTTGACCTTGGGCTTCATAGCCTCTTGAACTGTAAGAAGTAAAATTTTTTTGTTCAAGTTTATAATATTTTGTTATAGCAGCTTGAACTAAGACAATGAGTTAATATAGGGAGGAATCAGGAGAATTAAAAATGTCAATCAAGCCACATTCAGAGACTACAGCGTGCTGATCAGCCCTGCATCCAGGCCGGGAGGACACCTTCAAAACAAAGGAATATTTCTATTGGATTACTAACAACCCATTCTCCACAGCTGTGAAGTGGAAACAGGAAAGGAGTCATTCCTTATGACTAAAACCATAGGGAACCTATGGATTAAAGGCTGGGAACTGCCAACAGGCCTTTTACTCTACATATTCTTACCTTTTCATATTACATAATCTTCCTCTTCTTCACTGTATGTCCATATCAAAGGAAATAGGAACTTAAGAATGACTATAAACTGAATTTCCTGAACACTCAGGGTCCCTCTCAATGCCTTTACTCTGTCTCTCTCACCGTCACTCTCATTCTCTGCCTCTGAGAGAAGAGGACACTCTGTGGAGTGTTATCCCTTCTCTAATAAACTTTCCTTTTGTCTCTACCTTTGGCATGTGTGTTGAATTCTTTCTACACTCTTCACCAAAGGACCTTCTTCTCTCAGTGCAGGGTTTGGTCTCCCATTACGTGTAGAAATTTTCCCTGTCATGCATCAGAATGAGTTTAGAGTTCTGTCAAATGCTTTTTCTGATCAGTTGATATGACTTTTTTTTTTTTTTTGCCTATTGTTGAAATAAATTTCTAAGCCCAAGATGGAGCCACTCCTACCTTGGATAAAACCTCAGCAAATTAAAACTCATGTTTTGTGTTCCTGTAAAAGCTTTGCTAGACCAGAAATACAGTATATCCTCCTAGCCAGCTCCCATGTGAGTCGCACACTATTTCTAAAAATTAGCTAACCTTGAAAGGGGAAGTCCTTCTAGTATCAGCAAGGTCTCAGATGTCAAAGCATCAACATATAGAAGAAAAGAAAACATGGTTAATACAAGTATTTATACGAAGATAGCCAAATAGACTAACAGAAAAAAAATTGAGATTTCAGAAACAGGCCTATAAATATTCAGCCACCTGATTTTGGACAAACGTGTTATTTTAATTGAGTGGAGGAAATGATCTTTTCAATAAATAGTAACTTATTTGGACTTCATATGGAAAAATATAAATTTGGACCCTTACTTCACACAGCACACAAATGTGTATTCTAGATCAATTATAGAACTAACTGTAACAGATAAAAATAATAAAACTTCTAGAAGATAAAATAGAAAACTATCTTTATTAACTTAGGTTAGGCAAAGATTTCTTAACTAGGAAATAAAAAGCAATAACCAAAAGATAAAGATTAGTAAATTGGTCTTTATTAAAATAATAAAAAAAATTTGTATACCAAAATATAGCATTTAAAAATCAGAAAGGCAAGCCATAGAGAGACAATATTTCAAATACTTTTAACAAGACTCCTGGTGTGACTATACAAAGAATTTCTACATATCAATGAGATAAAGAAAGGCAGTTCATTTTTTAATAAATAAAATACTTCAACAGATAGTTTAAAAAATGGGATCTATAGATGGCCAATTACAAGATGCAAAGGTGCTTAACATATTCATCCTCAAATTAAAACTGCAATGTGACTATATAACAAATCTGTCAGAAAATCTAAAATTTAAAAGCCTGATGATAGCAAGTAATGGCAAGTATATGGAGTAACTTATAATCTGCTCACTGTTGTAAAAATTGGTACAGCCACTTTGGAAAACTGGTAGTATCTACCAAGCTGAACACATGTGTATTCTGTGATCTAGTAATACGACTCTTGAATATATACCTGAGAGAGGTAAGGACATATGTCCACCAAAAGACACAAACAAGAATGTTCAGAGCAGCATTATTCAAAATACTTCTAAATTGGAAATCACCTGTAGAATACATAAATTTATTGTGGCATATTTATGCAAAATGTCCACCACCTGTACAATGCATAAATATATTTTTTCATATTTATACAAAATAATTATATATATATATGTATGTATATATATATACACACACACATATATGCATGTATTTTAAGTTATGCTACAAACAACAATGTGGATTTGTTTCACAGATATAATGTTGAAACAAAGAAGGCCTGCACAAAGAAGTATACTATGATTCCATTTATAGAAATAGGCAAAACTAATCAATAAATAATAGAAGTCAGAATCATAATTATTGAAAGTTAGTGACTGGAACAGGGCATGAAGTAGGCTTCTGGGATGTTAATCATAGTCTTTATTTTGATTTGTGCAGTGATTATATGGATATGTTTTCTTTGTACAAATTCACTGAACTGTACAGGTAAGATTTATGTACCTTATAGTTTCTTCAAAAATTTTGCAAAAACGTTGCCTTTGAAAATTCTAATAAAGATAAGTGAAATCAAAGATAGAATAGGGAGAGAATGGAAGCTATGATTTGGTATTTTCTGTGATTTATATTAGTATAAAAACATTTTCTCAGCAATACAACACAGATACAGTTTTAGGTGGGACATATTTCCTGTTATTATAGTTGGAGTTGAGAGTTAATCATAGTCAGAGAAAGGATAATAAAAGTAAATAAGATTTTTATTCTAAGGGTCAAGTTACATCCTTTCACCCCTACCTGATTCACTTCTTTCTGATTATAGCACCAAAAGTCCATGATTCTCTAACACGAATGAAGCAGTGTGCTGTGGTTAGAGGAACACCAGCCCTGGAGACAGATCAACCTAGTTTTGAATTACACTCTGCCAAAAGCTAGCTAGCTGTGTGATCCTGTACAAGTATTGTATCTTCTTGAGCTTCCTATCTTTCAACATTAAAATCGGATTAATAATACCTATTTCATAGGGCTGTGTGTCAAGTGCCTAACTCCTAGTCCCCATTCAATAAATGGTAATTATTATTATTTTTATTATTACTGTTATATGTAGTGACTTCACTAGTTGAAAGTATGGGGATAGCTGTTCTTCAGAGACAGAGGAGGGAAGTTGTTTGGAGTATGTCTACCATCCCCTAATCCCTTCTTTCCTTGCATAACTTCTATGTTGATAGTTGAATGCCAACCAGCATACTGATGTGACCCCCAATGCTTAGAACACAATTCTGGCAGAAACAAAACATACACAATAAATGGCTTGACGGGAAGTGGGCCTCGAAGTGGACTAGGCCTAAAAGATAAGGATGTTGCATCTGACCTTGGTAGTGGTAGGTGTTTGGGACCAAATTGTACTGTGGAGTAAATGATAAAAATCCATGTAAGTTTCCGAATTCAGTTGAGAAAGTTAAACAGAAGGAAGACTCTGCAGCAATAAAGGAATTTTAACTTACCACGAAGACTGTTTGGTTAGTCTAATAATTAGCTGAGTCATTGCCAGGAGCAGGTACTGTTGCCCATGTGGGTGGTGTTTAAGCAGAGTTTATACATCTTTCAATACACTCCCAAAGAAGTGAAGAAAAATAGTGTTGACAAATGGTCTAGGAAATAGGGCAAGAGAAAATAGTCAGAACAAGGACCCAGTGGGCTGAGCACCATCCTCTACAAGCAAGCAATCAAAGTAACTTCCAAAACTTCATACAGACCCTGCCCTTGTTGACTGTTACAAGTTGCTGACTCTTCAATCTCTGATTATTTTATCTCCCTTGATGAAGCTGTTTATTCTATCAGTTTATCAGATGTATACTGTATTCTCCTTGTGCATCCACAAGTGGCACCAGAGCACAATAAATATTAGCTGAGCCTCCAAAAATCCAATCTTTGAGGGTTCTTTAAGAAACTAGATTCCTTGCCAGTATGAAGACTTCATTCAGCAATTGGAGTTAATAGAGGTCAATTGCTTGGAGGAGGAATTAAAGTAACTGAGCACAAGAAGACCCCTTCTCTTATGGCCTAACCCTCACTCTTGCCTGTCTTTTTTTCTGGACTCCTAGGTACCATGCTCTTGGTTGAGAACAAAATAATCCATGCTCATAAAAGATCCCGGCATACAACTATTATCTACTTCCTGGCATCTGACTTCTCATTTAAATTATTGTGGACCTAATTTCTTAGTGGCTGAATCACAATATAAAGCATTTATTTATGATTCTTTACCCCTGTGAAAAATAAACAAGAACATCATTCATTCATTCATTCATTGAGTACACATTTGTTCAGAATCTACTATTGCAGAATTCTCTCAGCCAACAAGATGACAATGCGGGGTAATTATTACTGAATTGGCAGAAAGCCCAGCAGCATTAACAACAAACAAGTGAAGGGAGAACTTTTCATTGGCAAAGTAGTTGGCAAAATCATCACACACAAACCTAAGTATTTATATTCTCCCATTTGAGTGTGAAAACAGATGTCATAATCACAAACCTATGGGATTTAAATGATAAACCAGCATATGTCACTTCATTGTCAAAGTATTAATCCTCTCTCATAGGTCAGTAACGTGTGTGATACTCAGCTTCTGATTAAAAACGCGATCAGCTCATTGGCATGGATATAGCCCAGCTGAAGAGGAAAACTTCCTGGAACAACCTATACATCTAACTTTTGGGTAAAACATAAAACAGGAGGGGAAAACATACTTTTAACAGAAATTGTTGGGAACAACAAAACTTACTACACACATTTCTGGAGAAATTGCTAGACTGACTATTAGAAGAGTAGTATTAAAGCTTGTCTCATAAGGTCCTGGAGTACAGCCATTTTCAATGAGATATTGGCTTTATCAGGAGCTTACCCCTTTCTTTCTTAGAGAAAATTATTGGCACCTTAAGAGAATCTGTGATAACATCTGTGATGTCATTTGCTTGGTAGTGGTACATTTTTTCCTCTTCCTTTTCTTCCTCTTTTTTCCCCCAAGGTATGTCACGTGTCACATATTATTTTAAAGTGTACAATTTAGTGCTTTTTAGTATTTTATAAAATTGTGCAACCATGACCTCTAACTAACTTTCTGTTTCTATGGATTTGCCTATCCTGGGTATTTAAAATGATTGGTATTATCGATATGTGGTCTTTGTGTCTGGCTCCTTTGACTTAGCATCATGTTTTCAAGGTCCATTTATGTTGTGGCATGTATCATGCTTCATTCTTTTTTATGGACGATTGACACTCCATTATACAGATATATCACATATATTTTCATTTCTCTTAGGTGTATACCTATCCCCTGGAATTCCTGGGTCATATGGTAAATATCTTTAACTCTTTGGGGAACTGTCAAAATGTTTTCCAAATTAGCTGCACCATTTTGCATTACACCAGCAATGTAGTAGTGCTCAGTTTTGTCCATATCCTCACAAGCATTTGTTTTTGTCCATTTTTTTTTATTATAGCTATGTTAGTGGGTGTGAAGTGTTATCTCATCATAGTCTTAAATTGCATTTCCCTAATGATTAATGACATTGAGTATCTTTTCATGTACCTTTTGATCATTCATGTATTTTCTTTGGAGAAATATCTATTCAGGTTCTTTAAATTCATCTATTTTTTCTTGCATTTCATGTGCTTTTGGTGTCATATCTCAGAATCCATTGCAAATTCAAGGTCATAAAGATTTATTCTATGTCTTCTTTTAAGAGTTATAATTCTTTCATTTAGCACTTTGTTGCATTTTAAGTTAATTTTTAAAATATGATGTGAGGTAGGGGTCCAAGTTATTTCTTTTGCTTGTAAGTATTCAGTTGATCAAGCCTCATTTGTTGAATAGATTATTCTCTGTCCTTTGAATGGTCTTTGAAGCCTTCTCTAAAACTAATTGACCATAGAAGTATGAGTTTATTTCTGGACTCTCAATTCTTTTCCATTAATCTATACATCTCTTAGTGTGCCAGTACCATACTGTTTTGTTTAATGTAGTTTATAAGTTTTGAATTTGGGAAATCAAAGTCAAACTTTGTTCTTTTTAAATATTGTTTTGGCTATTTTGTGTCCCTTGCACTTTCATACTAATTTTAGGTTAAACATGTTTATTTCTGTAGGAAAGGCAGCTGGAATTATTGCATTCTTTCTATTGATCAATTTGAGAAGTATTGCCAACCTTACACTATTGTCTTTCAATCTGTGAATGTGGTATGTCTTTCCACTTATTTAGGTCTTCTTTAATTTCTTTCATCATATTTTATAGTTTTCAATGTACAATATTTGCAGTTCTTTGTCAAATTTATTTCTAAGTATTTTATTCTTATTATGCTCTTGTAATTAGAATTGTTTTCTTAATTTCATTTTCAGTTGTTCATTGCTGGTGTACAGAAATACCATTAAATTTTGTGTGTTGGTCTTGTTCTCTCAAACCTTGCTACACTGGTTAATACCTCTAAGAGGTTATTTTGTGAATTCCTTAGAATTTTCTATCTACATACTCTAGTCACATACAACTAGATTTAATTTTACTTCTTCTTTTGTCATCTGAATGCTTTTAATGTCTATTTCTTGCTTAATTGTTCTGGATAGAACCTCTAATACAATGCTGAATAGAAGCAATGAGAGTGGACATCCTTGTTCTGTTCCTGATCTTAGCGGGAAAGTTTTCAGTCTTTCACCATTAGATATAATGCTAACAATAGATTTTTTTAATTGATGCCCTTTATTAGATTGAAGACATTCTCTTTTATTACTAGAGATGAGTGGTTTTTTTTTAACATGAAAGGGTATTGGGTTTTGTCAAATGTTTTTCTGCATTTATGAAATGATCATGTTGTTTTTTCTTTTATTCTATTAATATGCTATATTACATTTATTGATCTTTGTAGGTTGAACAGACCTTGTATTTCTGAGATAAATCTTACTTGGTCATAGTGTATAAGTCTTTCTATATGTTTTTGGATTTAGTTTGCTAATAGTTTGTTGAGGATTTTTGCGTCTATATTCATAAGGGATATTCGTGTGATGTCTTATTTCCTTGTGATGTCTTTGTCTGGTTTTAATATTTGGGTAATACTGGCCCCTTAGAATGAGTTAGAAAGTGTTCTGTCCTTTTTTATTTTTTTTGAAAAAGTTTGTAAAAGATTGTTGTTAATTTTTCTTTAAAATTTACTAATTCACTAGTAAAGTCAACTACTCATTGTCATTTCTTTTTGAGACATTTTTTGATAAATGGCTCAATCTCTACTTGTTATAGGTCTATTTCCAGTGATTATTTCTTCCTGAGTCAGTTTCAGTAGTTTGTATCTTTTTAAAAATTCATCCATTTCAGGTAGGTGATCTAATTCGTTGGCATACCATTGTTCATAGTATTTTTTTTTTAATATAAATCTATTTATTTCTACAAGGTCAATAATAATGCTCCATGTTTCTTTTTGATTTTAGTAATTTGAATCTCCTCTCTTTATTTCATAATCAGTATAGCTAAAGCCTTCTCAATTTTGTTGATCTTTCGAAGAGCTAACTTTTAGTTTTATTGATTTTGCTTATCGTATATCTATTACCTTTTTCATTCATTCCTCTCTAATCCTTATTATTTATTTCCTTACACTTATTTGGGTTTAGTTTGCTCATCTTTTTCAAGTTTCTTAAGATGAAAGATTGGGTTACTGATTTGAGATATTTCATCTTTTTAAATATTGGTACTTATAGCTATAAAATTCTGCTAAGCATTACTGTACCTACATCCCATAAGTTTTGTATGTTCTGTTTTTATTTCATTCATCTAAAGGTATTTTCTAATTTCCATTGTGATTTCTTAATTGAAACATTGATAATTTAGTAGTATGTTGTTTAATTTCCATAAATGTATGAATTTCCCAAATTTCTTTGCGTTATTGATTTATATTTCCATTCCATTGTAAGTGGAAGACACACTTTATATGATAAAAATCCTTTAAAATTTATAAAGATTTATTTTATAGTTCAATATGTGGTTTATTCTGAGGATGTTTCACATGCACTTGAAAAAAATGTATATTCTATGATTGTTGGGTGACTGTTCTGTAGGTTTCTGTTACGTCTATTTAGTTTAGTGTTGTTCAAGGCCCCTATTTTCTTGTTGATCTACTGTCTATTTTTTATCCAATATTCAATGTAGGGTATTGAAACATCCAACTATTATTGTTGAACTGTCTATTTCTCCCTTCACTTCCATCAGTTTTTGATTTCTGTATCTTGGGGCTCCACTGTTAGGTGACTACTTATTTATAATTGTTATATTTTCTTTTAGATTGACTCTTTTATCATTATAAAATGTCTTTGTGTAGTAATGGTTTTTTACTTAAAGTCTATTTTGTCTGATATCAATATGTCACTTGAGCTTTCTACTGGTTACTGATTGGAAGGTATATCATTTCTCATCTTTTGATTTTCAACTTATTTGTGTCTCTTGTAGACAGCATATAGTTGGATCTTTTTTTTTTTTTAACCTATCTTGCCAATGTCTGTCTTTGGTTGGCATGTTTGATCCATTTGGATTTAACACAATTACTGGTAAGGTGGAATTTAAATCTGCAAATTTTCAAATTGATTTTCTATACGTCTTCTGCCTTTTTTGTTCTTCTCTCCTTTCATTACTACCCTTTTTGGGGTTAGATAAATATTTGCTAGTATACTATATTAATTGCATTGCCATTACTTTATTTAGATATTTTTTAATGATTTTCTTAGTGGTTACATCAGGGCTTAAAATTAACATCTTAATTTATAACTACATTTCAAGGCAATAGAAAAGCCTATTCTTATATAACTTGTTCCCTCCCCCTTTCATTTTGCTTACTGTCATACAAATTACATAATTATATGTTATAATCATATTAACAGGATTTCAATTATTGCTTTATGCAATTACCTTTAAAACAGAATGAGAACAGAGTTACAAATAAAACATGTATGTTACTGTTTTTTTAAAATATTTACCTATGTAGTTACCTTTACGGGTGCTCTTTATTCATGTTGATTAGAGTTAATGTCTAGTGTCCTCTCTCTTCAATTTGTAAAAATATCTTTAGTATTTCTTATAGGGCACGTCTCCAGTAAAAAAAAAAATATATCTCTCAGTTGCTATTTATCTATAAATGTTTTAATTTCTTCTTCCTTTTTGAAGAATACTTTGGAAGAATATAGAATTAGTTGAATATAGAATTAGTATATTACTTTCAGCTATTTTGGTTTTTTCTTTTGTTTTTGTTTTTTACTTTCTATTTATTTATTTGCTTACTTATTCATTCATTTTCCAATTACAGTTAACATTCAATATTATTTTATATTAGCTTCAGATGTATATCATACTAGCAATTATATATTTACATAGTTTTCAAAGTGATCCCCCCAACAAGTCTAGTACTTGGCATCACACATAGTTATTACAGTATTATTGACTTTATTTCCTAAGCTTTAGACACATCTGATAAAAGATTGTTATCCAATATATACAAAGAACTCTGAAAACTCAACAACAGAGTTCTGATCAAGATGATGAAGTAGGTAAACACTGTGTTCGCCTCTTTTCACAACCACATCGAAATTACAACTAACCTACAAAACAATCATCAATGTGAATTGCCTGCAGTCGAGCTGAACAGAAGTCCTACAACTAAGGATATACAGGAGAAGCCACATTAAGATGGGTAGAAATTGATGATGTGAAACAGGCTGGTCCTACATCCATGTGTGGTGGTTGGGGAAAATATCTCAGCTGTTGTAATTCCTCTGCATGAGCAAGGAGTCCTCACTCAACACCAGTCTCCCCAGCCTGGAGCACCAATACCAGGAAGAGAAGTCCCCACAACCTCTGGTTGTGAAAACTAGAGATTGTGGCTGAGACAAAGGGCTGCTGGAGTCTGAGGTGTCCCTCTTAAAAGGCCCACACATAAACTTACTTACTGACAGACTCACTCACTCTGAGCTCCAGAGCTGGGACAGCAGCTCAAAGGGTTCCAGGGACATACAAGGACGAACAACATTGTCTGGCTTTGGAATGAGGGATGGAAAGGCAGTTTTCTCCCAGACAGAAGTACTGGCAGAAGCCATTGTTCCTTTGTTGAGCCTTCCCCCATGCAGACTTAGGTGGGTGCCGCATCTGAGTCTTCCCCACCATGGCTAACACCCTACACCCTGCCCTGGTGATTCCCTGAGACCTTGTCCAGCCAACTTGAGGGTCCACTTAAGCTGCATCTAATGGCTGGCTCTTCCATACATATGGCCTGTTTTGCCACATACTATAAACTTTCCTAAAATCTCTCAAAAGTCCACAAATTTCAAACAAGTAGCATCTGGCTTCAAGTGCTCTGTAGTTTAAAAAAAATAATTTATAAACTTTTTTCAATTATAGTTTTTTTTATTTTTCAATTATAATTTTCAATTATATATTATACAATATTATATTAGTTTCAGGTGTACAACATAGTGATTAGACATCTATATCACTCATGAAGTTATTACTCCAATAAATCTAGTACCCCTCTGACACTGTACCTAGTTATTATAATATTATTGACTACATTCCTTATGCTATCCTTTATATTTCCATGGCAATTTTGTAAATACCAATTTTTACTACTTAATCCATTCCTCCTTTTTCATTAACCTTCCCAAACCCCCTCCCATCTGGTAACCTTCAAAATGTCCTCTGTATCTGAGTTTGTTTCTGGTTTTTGTTGTTTATTTTATTCTTTAGATTCCACATGTACATGAAATCATTTGGCTTTTATCTTTCTCTATCTGACTTACTCTACTCAGCACAATAGGTTCATCATGAAATAGCTTTTCCTTCCCTTTCCTTTAAGTCTGTGTGTTTCTTTTTCATCTGAAGTGAGTTTATTGTAGGCAACATATGTAAGATTCTTGTGTTCTTATCCATTCAGCCACTCTCTCTTTTGATTAAAGAATTTATTTCTTTTTTCATTTGAAGTATTTGTTAATAGATATGTAGTTACTGTCATTCTTTATTCATATTTTAATACATATTTATTTTCTTCTTAACGAAATCCCTCCAACAATTCCTGTAATACTGACTTGGTTGTGATGAACTACTTTAGCATTTTGTTGTCTCAAAAGCTCTTTATCTGTCCTTCAATTCTATTCCCTCATATGGCTTCTACTTCTTTGTCTTCCCATTTCGGCTGCATTTCTGTGTCTGTTTCTATATGCTAAGCAAAGCTCTTGAGACTACTGGTCTTACTGGTGCAGCTTTGTGTGGTAGGTGTGCAGTGGCACATTCCTGAGAGGGGTTCAGCTGCAGGCCAAGTTTAGCCCCAGCCTGTGTCCCTCCAGGGCCACCTGTTAAGATTCAGCAAGCAATCCACAGATGCTGTGCTCATAGTTGTCTCAAAAGGCCACACCAGAACCTGAGGCCAACTACCACCAGTGAGAGTCTAGGCGCTGCTCAGCAAGGGGCACCTGACTAAGTGGGGACACACCTGGATGTGGCTTGGGTGGGGTTGTGAGTTGGGGAGGCGGAGTTTCAGAAAATCCTCTGGGCTGAGCAACTTCTGTTATCCAGTTTGATGACATCTCCGCTATGGTGGCGCTGCAGCTGCACACTGGGAATGGGGGAGGATTCAACAGAGGAACAATGGCTACCACCGACACTTCTGTACAGAACAAGTCTCCATTTGGTCCTCCCTCTGACATCTCAATGTACCCCTGTAAGTCCCTGGTGCCCCCTGGACAGCCAAACTGGTGCTGATGCTCAGAGCAAGCAGGTCTGTCACCATGAAAGTCCTCTAGAGGACAAGGCCCAGTTAAGAGGCATCTGCAGCAGTGGCGGCCGCTGCCACATCCTCCATCCCACTCAGTCAGTAGGGACCAGGAAGCCTTGCGTCCTAGCTTCGTCCTACCTTCTGCTGTTGCGGGGTGATTTCATAGTTCTCTCACTAGTTGCATGGCTTGTTCATCTAGATCTCAGGCAATTTTTCCTTGCTGTTTGCTCCTTGTTTCTGTCACAACTTTGATTTGGTCGCCATAGGGATGAACAGAGCCTCTGTCATCTATGCCATTTTTCCCCTCCTGCCCTCTGATACTAAATTATAGCTTTGCCGTGTAAAGTAATCTTGGTTTTAGGTCCTGGCTTTTCATCACTTTGAATATTTTGTGGCAAGCCCTTCTGGCCTGCAACATTTCTGTTGAAAAATCAGCTGACAGGCTTATGGGTGCTCCCCCGTAAGTAACTAATTACTTTTCTCTTATTGCTTTTAAGATTCTCTCTTTGTGTTTAATTTTAGATTTTAACTATGATATGTCTAGGTGTAAGCCTCTTTGGGTTCCTCTTGTTTGGAATTCTCTAAGCTTCCTGGGATTGTATGTCTATTTCCTTCACTAGGTTAGGGAAGTTTTCCTTCATTATTTTTTCAAATAGGTTTTCAATTCCTTGCTCTCTCTCTTCTCCTTCTGGTATGCCTATGATACAAATGTTGTTATGCTGAATGTTGTCCCAAAGGTTCCTTAAATTATCTTTATTTGTTTGGATTCTTTTTTTATTGTTGCTGTTCTAATTGGGTGTTCACCACTATCCTTTAAATCACTATTTTTATCTCTGCTACATCCAATTTGTTGTTTCCCTCTAATGTACTCTTCATCTCAGATATTGTATACTTCATTTCTGACTGGTTCCCTTTTATGTTTTCCATTTCCTTTTTTATGTTTTCTATGTCTTTATTAAAGTTCTCACTGAGTTCCTCTATTCTTCCTCTAAGTTCATTGAGCATCCTTATAACCAATGTTTTGAACTCTGTATCTGATAAATTGCTTGTCTCTGTTTTGTTGAGTTCTTTTTCTGGAGCTTTGTTCTGTTCTTTCATATGGGACATGCTTCTTTGTCTCCCCACTTTGACTGCCTCCCTGTGTCTGTTTCTATGTATTAGGTAAGTCTTCTAAGTATCCTGGTCTTAGTAGAGTGGCTTTATGTAGTAGGTGTACCATGGGGCCCAGCATCACAGTCTTCCCTGGTCTACTGAGCAAGGTGCTCAATGTGTGTCCCTCGTATGGGCTGTGTGTGCCCTCCTGTTATAGTTGAGCCTGGTTGCTGATTGGTTGTGAGGCTTGTCAGGTGAGGGGCTGACCCTGCCAAGCAGGATTCACTTTAGCAAGGCTCTGATGCTTGCCCAGTCTGCCCTTCAGGTATGTCCTCTTCAAATGCAGCCCTAGGTAGTGCTTCAGCTCTGGTTCTGGTTGAAAAAGGCCACTGGGTGTGCCAGCCCAAGGACCTCCTAGGAGGGGCCCAGCTATAGGCCAAGTTAATATTCTATCTGGAAGACCTGTCAGTGGGGTGTTAAAGTCCCCTGCTTTGAATGTATTGCTGTTAATCTCTCCCTTTTTGTAAGTTAGTATTTGCTTTATGTATTTAGGTGATCCTATGTTGGGTGAATAAATGTTTACAGGGGTTATATTCTCTTCTTGGATTAATCCCTTTATCATAATGACATGTCTTTCATTGTCTCTTGTTATAACCTTTATTTTTATAACCTTTGTTTTAAAGTCTATTTTGTCTGATATAAGTATTGCTACTCCAGCTTTGTTTTGTTTTGTTTATTTGATTTTATTTTTGGTTTACATTTACATGAAATACCTTTTCCCATCTCTTTACTTTCAGTCTGTGTGTGTCTTTCTACCTGAAGTGGGTCTCTTATAGACTGCATATATATGGATCTTGTTTTCTAATCCATTCAGTTACTCTTTGTCTTTTGATTTGAGCATTTAATCTATTTATATTTAAAGTGATTGTTGTTAAGTGCATAAATATTGCCATTTTATTATTCATATCTATGTTCTTTTTCCTTCCTTTCTTCTTCTTAAAGAAGGCCCTTTAACATTTCTTTTAATATCCATTTAGTGGCAATGAACTCTTTTAGCTTTTTTATTTTTTATTTTTTTTTGTCTGTGAAGCATTTATCTCTCCTTCATTTTTAAATAATTGCCTTGCTGGGTAGAGTAGTCTTGGTTGTAGATCCTTGCTTTTCATCATCAATTTTCAGTTTTTCAAATGATGTGTATGCTATTTAGCAATAAGTGCATAACCATCAGGAGAATTAGAAAGAGTAATGATTTAAAATGTTTACTTCTAGAAAGTATGTCTAAAAATTAAGAAGAGTGGGGCAGAGGACCACTGCATTTTATTAAAAGCCTGTACTATTTCACATGTTTAATGTTAAGCTTATGTTACTTTGATGAAAATGAAAGTAGAATACTCCCACCTCATCAAGAAGAAAGCAGAAAATGAAAGATAATTCAATAAAGAGAAAATGTCTACCATTCACAAAGATGGACTTATTCTGAATGTTTTTCTCATCCAAACTCTTTTTAGATCTGGGTTAAGATGATGTATTTTACTAAAGCAATTCAGGACTCAGCCTCTTTAGCAGGAAAAAAAGAACAACGTCTAGTGATAAAATACAACTAATCTTAAATAAATATATGCATAAGGAACCATTACATGTCAGTTCATATAGATTAATGCCATTTTTTAAAGCTGCTGCATAGAGAGGCTATAACTAAACTATTTATCTTTTGATGGACAGTTCTGTTTTTGCCAGTATTGTATTGTTATAAACAATGCTATAGTAAACATCCATGCACAGCATAAATCATTGAACCCATTTGCAAAAATAGATTCCTAGAAATAGAATCAGTGGATCAAAGGGCATATTCTATTTTCTAGATTTTTCCACAACAGATACGTATTACTTTTATAATCATAAAAATATAAATTTAAAAAAAATTAACTATTGGGTGAAGGTTTTGTTTTTCTAGTATCTTGTAGTCTGTACAAGTTTTTAACCTTCTGGATTCCATGCGAGACAAAATAAAAAGGGCCTGGCCTGAAGTAGATCATGGTGACTTACCATGATTAGTTCATTATAGAGTCACTACTGCCTCAAACACACAGACATATCTTGAAGAAAGCTGCTTTAGTAGAAAACATTTCACTTTGTTTTAACAGAATTTTAAAGCATTCTCCAAACCTATATCTCTAAAATGAAGTAAATAAAAAGTGGAGCAATAATCTGGTGTTTATGAAACTGATTTTTCTTAACAATGAGTGAGATTTTGTAAGTCTTATCAGCTGGGTTCAAATTACTAAAAGACCCAAAGGTCCAAATTATAATGTCCCAAATATAAATCCAAATGATCATGGTATTATTACAATCACTTGCATTTAGATAGTAAAGAGAATTTAACACACAAAAAATCGAATTTTACCCAAGAGCCAAGTATTTTTGCCTGAATTACAGGAATAATTAGCACCTTGTAGGACCTTTGGACCTATCCAAAATGTCCATGGGGCCACTAGGTCAATAGTTAATATAAATCCCACTCTTGTGCAAGTTTCAAACCTTGACCCACGTGCCTAAACCCATGTGCCATTGACTAGCTTGGCAACCCAGACAAGAAGGGTTATTATTGGCAATATAGCCACAACACAATTATTGGACCAATAAAACATAATAGTATTTTATGTATGAATCTTGTAAACCAAAAGTGTAAATAAATTTTATGGGTTATTTGGACGTTTTGGAAAGGATAGCTCCCAAATCCAGTTTGCTTTTTCTCTATGTAGATGCAGTTTAAGAAAACTTCTAAAATAATATTTTAGTGACATTATGGATTCCCAAAGACAAATTTCTCACTGACACGGGAAACAGGTACCACCTAGATAGTCTTACCAAGAGATTGGAGCTAAATGATAGGGAGCTGAAGCATGGTATGAGTTTGAGGATTAGTCTTCAAGTTGGGATGAAGATAGTAAGAGAATGGAAGAGGCCCGTTGTTGGCTAATTTAGCCAGTTTCTTTATATTCCCACTTTAAAACACCATCCTGAGAAAGGAAACCAAACACATCTCAAGCTCAACTTGAAAAAGTGGGTCAATCAGGCAGCAGCGCAGGAAGTTAAAGAGGCTGGTGGTCTAAACTGCAGCAGAAAGAAAGCTTAAAAAAGTGTTAAAGTCCAGCAACTTTCTTTGAACATCTTGCTAAAATAACAGCAGAAATAAAACCTGTGAGATAGAAGTAGTATAATCAATTTTTCATCATTTTTTAAATTGGTTAGAGTAAGAATGTTTTATCTAATTAAACACAAAAGGACAGTGTATAAATTAAATAGTAATAGCCAGTTTGTAATTAGCAGAAATCTACATATGTGTCTTTGTTTAATATTTATTTTCAGTTGTCTAATTTAATTTTTCATTAGATTAATAATTGAATTTGTTTTTGTTCCCTGAACAGCTACCAATGAACATGGTGGCATTTATGAGTAACAGAGATGTAAGTGTGAGATTGAAATAGATGGTGAATAATCCATGAAGTAAAAAATTTACATGCTGAGATTTAAAAATAAATTTTTTGTTAAACAGACTCATAGGTCCTCAACATGTTAAATATAGAGTTACCATATGACTCAGGAATTCCACTCCTAGAGAAATGAAAATGTATGTCCTCACAGAAACTTATACATGAATATTCATAGCAGCATTATTCATAATAGCCAAGTTAGTGGAAACTACTTAAATGTCCATCAACAGATGAATGGATGGACAAAAAGTGGTATATCAATACAATGGAAATATTATTCAGCCATAAAAATGAATGAAGTACTACTATATGCTATAATGTGGATGGATCTCAAAAACATTATGCTAAGTGAAAAACAGGCATAAAAAATCACATATTGTATGTTTTTATTTATATGTACTATCCAGAATAGACAAATCCATATAGACAGAAAGCATATTGGAGTTGCCAGGGCCTAGGGCCAGGGAGGGGAATGGGAATCAACTGCTTATTGGGCACAGCTTTCCTTTTGGAGTTATGAAAATATTGTAAAATTAAATAGTGGTAATGGTTACATAAGTCTGTGAATATAATACAAACCATTGACTTATATACATTAAATGGGTGAATTGTATTGGATGTGAATTATATTCCAATAAACTGTTACCATAAAAGAAAAAAGCAATTAGTACATACCAAGAAAGAATAGCTGGTCATATATTATTGCATCTCCCTGGGAGATCCGACAGAACTTCCCTAGTGACAAGCAGATTTAATGGTAAGCCCATAAACACAGCTGGATTTGAAGCACCTCAGGCCTCTACTCTCAGACACTTGAGTGTTAAAAGTACCCACAGCAATGACCTACCAAGCACCTGAATGGCTCCAGAGGTTTCAGCCTGTCACAGGACTAGAGAAACTTTTGAGTTGTGAGAGGAAGGGTGCTTGGTTTACATGGCAATCAGCTGACTATACAGCCACGTAAGCCCATGAGTGGATGAAGTCCGCTATCCAGCAAGAAACATGACCCACTGGTAGCTGGGAAAATAGAAGTCACATGGTCAAGCAAGGGTGGTATCACCTGGAAAAACAGTGAAACAGAAGGTAGGTAGGAAGCAAGCCCTTAGCTGGGATGACCACAGGATAAAAAACAGATTGTCAATAGCTAATTCTAATACAAGAGATCGATAAATACTAACTACAAAATTATTCAAAAAAAAAAAGAAACGATACATGAACTTTATTCTACTTTAAACTTGTACACTTGTTCATGAGTCTATTGATTTAAGGCCAAGGCTTTTTTTCCCCAAGTGTGAATATGCTGATACATTTCTCTCCTTGTCTTTCTTGTTTAAACACCACATTTATGCTTCATCTGATTTCCAGTTTCTGTTTATTTAAAATGAACAAAGGACTTAGAGACATGGGCAAAGAAATCAGAGAGTAGAATATTTCTAGATTTTTATATTTTTCTCAACTACAACTAAATTGACTGTAATATTTTGGCAACTTGCATCTTAATAATTTCTATAAGTATTAAACTTAATTATAAAAACATTTTCGCATCCATATTGATTTTATTTATGTAATATTCAGTTATGTAATAATATAATTACAATAACTTGTGTTACCAGGTTTGGAGACTACTGTGGTCTGAATGTATCCCCTCAAAATTCATATGTTGACATCCTAACTGCCAAGGAGTGTATACCCAAATAGCATACCACCCAAATGGAAGAGACAGAAGTATCTATTCAGGACTGGCCTAAGAGAAGCCTTTCATCCTCTCAAGTGCAGTCACCTTAGGCATTATTGAGCACAGGCACAAAGAGTCTGGAAAACATCTCAGTTCAGCTGAACAGATTACTAGAGGGTGACCAAGAGACATTTTGTTGTACCCAGTTTAACTTTCAGCCACACCCAATCTTAGTTGAGCCCTACTCCTGACGTAGCTCTGAGGCTGTTTTAAACCTTGATCCTATCAACAATCCTCAAGCATCTCACGTGTGACACATTGGCTTTTAGATGCTCCCAATGTTCTCCATCTCCTGGCATTCACACTTTGTGTAATCATATCCTCTCAAGTGTAGGAGACCTGTAACTTGTTTCTAACCAATAGAATGTGGCAGGACTCAAGGGATGTCACTTCCATGATTATATTAGAATCGATCATAATGTCTGTTTTGCTAGCAGACTGTCTAGTTCCTCCTTAGTTTGCATACTTTGATAAAACAAGCACCCACATTAGGGAGGCCTATGTGATAAGGAAATGAGATGCTCTTCTGGACAATGGACAGCAAGAACTGAGGCCCTGATCATTGTGATCCCAATAGATCACAAGGAGCTGAATCCTGACAGCAACCATATCTCAGAAGTAGATCCTTCCCCAGCTGAATCTCAAATGAGACCCCAGCATCAGCCAACACTTTGATTACAGCCTTGTGAGAGACCCTAAAGCAAAGGACCCAGCTAAACCATGTCTGGACTCATGAAACAGTGAGACAATAAATATATGTGTTGTTTCTAGCTGCTTTTAAAAATGCAGGACTAAATACCAATACTGCCTTGTTGAGAATGTTTGATATTATATCTCCCACTAGGGGATTAATACTGTTATACACACCAGTAAACAAATAAGACATGGCAAATATTTTTTTCAAATTTTCTATAAACTGAATTATTTATATGTAAAATAAAATACTGTCTGAGATTTGCTTTAAAATTGTCCAGCAGGAGTTAGGTGGTGAAGAATAGAAGGAATATAGATGAAACAAGTTGGGCTATATTTTAGTAATGATTAAAGCTAAGGGATATGCACATGGGGGCTCATTATATTATTCTGTCTATTTTTGTGTAAGATTGAAATTTTCCATAATAAAAGCAAAACAGTTTTTACAATGTGACACTATTCTGCAAAAATAACAGTAATTAAACCAAATAAGTAAGATTTCAAAAGATATTAAATTATATGTATAAACACTTCAGAGTAATTGATATATTGCAATTCAAATTAGGTAGTATAAATATTTTTGTGCTTAATTTGAGATGTGATTTTTTTTTCAAATACTATTTATACATGCAAGTTATGACATTGTTAAGTATTCAGTTGGGAGAGGGAAGGGTCCAAGATTGCAGCTTTTTAAATGTGTTTTGGTTATTTAAACTCTATACCATCAATGATCATATAGCCTTTCTCTCTCTATGTGTGTGTGTGTGTATGTATACATATATATATATACAATATATGTGTTATAGTATATATATTTATGACTTTTTTTCTACTTTAATTTTCTACACAAAGTCATTGCCAATTACTATAGTCATTGATGGGAGAAAGAGAGTGCATGCAGACAAGAAGCGTACATAAAAATGAAAATGATACTATAAAAAAGAAAGGAAAACTGTTTGTATAAAAAGTTCTACCAACTTGGGGAAAGTCTGGAGTGAAAATAAAGTAGCTTTGTTCTTCTCTCAATACCAACACATTTAATATAGCAGAGACAAATGAGGCCTTCCATTCAATAAGAAACACTTAAAAGTCAGTTAGCCTTTTAAAAATATTTCATTCGGTCACCCATCATTCAACAAATATTATTGACTATCTCTATGGCGATAGTCAAAAAGTTTATTGTTTGGTAGGAAAGAAAGGGAAAATTAATTAATTAAAATCCAGCCTTTGGTGAGAAGGCGATGCCTATGAGCAAGGCCTTAAGGATAGGGCTTCTTTACATGGCTTGAAATTACTTTTCAAGCAGAGAATGATTTAGCAGAAAAAAAAATATTAATGGAAATGATGACATGTGAACAGTCCTTTAGAAAAGTTCTTAGGTATATAGTCACATTTGATTCTCATAGTAGGGCAAGAAGCATTGTCTACCTAAATAAGAGCTTACTTGAATGAAACAGATAGTAGAGCCATGAAGTAAATCTTGCTAAAAATCTGTGCCTGTTACAAGGAAGCAAATTATATTGTCTCAGACTGTGCAGGCCTCCTCTTATGGAAAATTCTCAGCCCACTGGAAATAGCATATTCTAACTAAAGAATTTCCTAACCTACTGGTATACTAATGTTATGAAAATCGAATATTCCGGATTTATTACTTAATATAATTTCTGGATAATTATTCATTTCTGATAACATATTTTTCTCCTCTAAAAGTGGAGACAGTCTTCTTTCTTCATTCATTCATTGAAGAAATATTTATATTGAATGCTAAGCCTTGTATCAAGCAGTATTGGTATGCAAATATAAGTCAAACATAGATCTTCACATAAATGGATGTTAAATATCCCAATACAGAAAAAAATGAATACACTTTATTCATTGTATTACTAGTTTTAATTGAGGTGGCTGAAAGAACTGGAAGTGGGCCCAAGCAAAGGAAAAAAAAAAAAAAACCTCTGTGTATTCCAGTTAATGTGGACTACAATAAAAGCTGACATTTATAATATAACTTAGAGTTTACAAAATGCTATCCTATCTATCACGTGTACAATTCATTTACTCTCCTAACTACCTCATGAGAGAAGCATTTCCATAGAGATTCAGCAATGTGGAGCACTTTGTCCAATGCCACATAGAAGAGAATCAGGACTCAGGCCCTTCTAACTCTGTGTTAGACATACGAGGTCTACCCTAATTGCTCTTTAAGGAAGGACTTATTGCCCAGCTGTGAGGAGTTTGGCCAGCAAACAGCTTCCAGCTGTCAATTTCGTCCACAGGTACAGAGTTTCACCTTGATTCCAGGTTGCACCTTTCCTGGGACAGCCTTGTCTGGTCACTGAGAGGGGCAGTGCTTTAAAATCATAGTAATTTGGTTTGCTATCAGACACTGGGTTGGTGAAGGCATTGTTGGATCTGCTTAGCAGTTTAACTTCTCCTCTTCCCAATATTTCTTCTTTCCCCTCCCTGTAACAAATGTTTATCCCTCATAAAAGTCTTGCACCCCAAATTCCAATTCTATGTCTGCTTCCAGAGGACCTGATCTGTGACAGTTGGGACTAGGAGTGGTTTGAGAAAATAGCCAATGAGATGATCTTTGAAGGCTGGATCACTTACCTCTCAGTGGCAATGAGAACCCCCTCACTTGTGGTAGGTAGAGCAGAGCTAGCCTCTGGCACCAGGTGGCAGCCCAATTATTAAAACTTTCACCAGAGATGCATTGGAAATGCACTAGTTGGTTCAACATACAAGGCATTTGAAATATAGGAAGGAGAAAATTATAGACCAATATCTCCAATGAACATAGATGCAAAAACTCTCAAGAAAATAGTAGCAAACCAAGTTCAATAACATGTTAAAAGGATCATACATCGTGATCAAGTGGGATTTACCCCTGGGGTGCCAGGAAATTTCAACATATACAAATCAGTAAATGTGATGCACCACATTAACAAAATGAAGGATAATAATCATATGATCATTTCAATAGATGCAGGAAAAGTATTTGACAAAATTCAACATCCTTTCATCATAAAAACACTTAACAAATTAGATAGAGAAGGAAAATACCTCAATATAATAAAGGCTCTGTATATAGAGTCCACAGCTAACATCATGCTTAGTGGTGAAAAGCTGAAAGCTTTTCCTTTAAGATCAGGAACAGATAAGAGTGCCAACCGCTACCACTTCAATCCAATGTAGTACTGGAAGTTCTAGTCAGAATAATTAAGCAAGAAATATAAAAGCATCCAAATCAGAAGGGAAGGAGATAAATTATTTCTCTTTGCAGATGACATGATCCTATACGTGGAGAACTCTAAAGACTCCATCTCCCCTCAAAATTGTTAGAATTAATAAATGAATTCAGTAAAGTTGCAGGATAAAAATTCAGCCAAAATCAGTTGCATTTTATACATAACAATGAACTAAAAAATTAAGAAAACAATTCTGCTTACCATAACATCAAAAGAGAATTAACTATTTAGGAACAAATTTAACCAAGGAGGGGAAAGATTTACATATTGAAAACTATAAGACATTGATGAAAGAAACTGAAAAAGACACAAATGGAAAGATAACCTATGTTCACAGATTGAAAACATTGATATTGTTAAAATGTCCGTATTACTAAAAGTAATCTACAGATGTAATGCAATCTTTATCAAAACCCCAATGGCATTTTTGAAAAAAATAAAAGATACAATCCTAAAATTTGTATGGAACCACAAAAGACTCTGAATAGCCAAAGTTATGTTGAGAAAGAAGAGAAAGGTAGAGGTATCACACTTTCTGATTTCAAACTATATTACAAAACAATCAAAACAGTATAATAATGGCATAAAAATATGTATATGTATATGTATATGTAATTTAGGTATAATAAAAAAGGAAATCCTGTCATTTGTGCCAACATAGATGAACCTGGAGGACATTATATTAAGTGAAATAAGCCAAGAATAGAAAGATACATGTTGTACAATCTCACTTATATATGGAATCTAAAAATGTCAAACCCACAGAAACAGAGAAGAGAATAGTGATTGCTGGAGGCTAGTTACAAGATAAATAAGTTCTGGGGATCTAATATACAGAATGGAGACTATAGTAAATACTGTATTGTATATTTGAAATTTGCTAAGAGGGTATAACTTTTTAAAAATTGTTTTCAAATATAGTCGAAATACAATATTACATTAGTTTTAGATATACAGCACATGATGATTAGACTTTGATGTAAGTTACAGAATGATCATCCCAATAAATCTAGTGCCCATCAGACACCATACATAGTTATTATATTGTTGACCATATTTCTTATGCTGTAATTTACATCCCCATGACTATTTTGTATCTACCAATTTGTACTTCTTAATTCCTTCCCCTTTCTCACCCACCCTAAAAACTCCTCCTATCTAGCAACCATGAAAATGTTCTCTGTATTTATGAGACTTTGTTTTGTTTTGTTTCTTTCGTTCTTTAGATTCCACATATAAACGAAATCATATGGCATTTGTCTTTCTCTGTTTGACCTACTCTACTCAGCACAATACCCTTTAGGTCTACCCATATTGTTGCAGGTGGCAAGATTTCATTATTTTTTTATGGCTGAGTAATATTCCATGTCTATATGTACAACTTTTTTATACATTCATTCATTAATGAATACCAAGATTGTCTCCATATCTTGATTATTTTAAATAATGCTGTAATAAACATGAGTTTGCATGTCCCTTTGAAGTAATCTTTCGGGTTTCTTTGAATAAATACCGAGAAGTGAGATTATTGAATCCTTCTTTGTCTCTTTTTATAGCCTTTGTTATAAAGTCTATTTTGTATGATATCATTATTGCTACCCTCGTATTTTGATTTGTTTCTTTCTTTCTATTTTTATAAAATACGCTTTTTTCATCCCTTTATTTTCTGTCTGTGTGTGTCTTTCAATCTGAAATGAGTCTCTAGTAGGCAACATATGTAAGGATCTTGCTTTCTCAGCCATTTATTAACCCTATCTTTTGATTGGAGCACTTAATTCTTTTCCATTTGAGGTAGTTGTTGATAGGAATGTAGTTATTACCATTCTTTATTCCTGTTTTTGATACTTTGTTTTTTCTTCTTAAAGAAGTCCCTCTAACATTTCCTGTAATGAACTCCTTTAGCTTTTTCTTCTCTGGGAAGCTCTTTATCTGTTCTTCAATTCTATGAGAGCTTTGCTGGGTAGAGCAATCTTGGTTGTAGGTCCATCACCTTGAATATTTCTTGTCAATTCCTTCTGGCCTGCAAATCTGTTGAGAAATCAGCTGACAGTCTTATGGGAGCTCCCTTGCAGGTAACTAAATGCTTTTCTCTTGCTGCTTATAAGAGTCTTTCTTTGTATTTAACTTTTGACATTTTAATTATGATGTATCTTGGTGTGGACCTCTTTGAGTTTATCTTATTTGGGACTCTCTGCCTTTCCTGGGCTTGTATGTCAATTTCCTTCATCAGATTAAGAAAAATTTCAGTCATAATTTCTTCAACTAGGTTTTCATTTCCTTGCTCTCTCTCTTCTCTTTCTGGTATGCCTATGATGTAAATGTTGGTATGCTTGATGTTGTCCCAGAATCGCTGAAACTATCCTCATATTTGAGATTATTTTTTCTTGTAGTTGTTCTGATTGGGCGTTTTCTGTTATTTTATCTTCTAAATTACTGATTCCATCCTTTACTTCATCTAATCTACTGTTGATATCATTTAATGTATTCTTCATTTCAGTTATTCTATTCTTCATTTCTGACTGGTTCCCTTTATGGTTTCCATCTACATTTTTATGTTTTCTATGTCTTTGTTAAAGTTCTCACTGAATTCCTCTACTCTTCCTGTAAGTTCACTGAGCATCCTTATAACCACTGTTATCTGGTAGATTGCTTTTCTCTGTTTTGTTAAGTTCTTTTTCTAGAGTTTTTTCTGTTCTTTCATGTGGGACACGTTTCTTTGTCTCCTCATTTTGGCTGCCTCCTCATATTAGTTTCTATACATTATATAGGGCTGTTATGTTTCCAGTCTTAGTAGAATGGCTTTCTGTAGGCATGTTGTGGGGTCCAGTGGCAGTCTTCCCTGGTCCCAGGTATGTCCAGGTGCTCCAGATATATCCCTTGTATGAGTTGTGTGTGCCTTCCTGTTGTAGTTGAACTTTGGTGGCTGTTTGCACATAAATCCATATTGGACCATTTGGTTGTGAGGACTGGCTGGTGAGGGGTTGGTGTTATGGAGCAAGATTAACTTTAGTGGGATGCTGGTGCCTGCCCAGTCAGCCCTTTGGGTATGTTGTCCTTGAATTCAGCCCTGGGTCATGCTCCAGCTTGGTCTGAAGCCGCCCAGTAGTCATACCAGCCCCAGGGCTTTCAGGGAGGGGTCCTGCCACAGGTCAAGTTTAACTGCATGCAGCTCATGCTCTTCTGGAGGCCACCTGGCAAGAGCTACCAAGTAGTCTGAAGATGGCTGCCACCCACACTGAGCTGAGAGATGCCTAGAGAGGCCAAGTTACAAATTGAGGCCAGCTGCCATTAGCACTAGACTTGGGGCTGCTCAGCAGGTGGTACAGGGCACACTGATGTCAGATGCTGTTTATTTGTGTTTTGTAAATCTTTTAGAGATTTTAGGAAAGTCCACAGTATGAGACAAAACAGGTCATTTGTATGGAAAAACCTCAGGAAGTGACTTTGGTAGGCCAGCCAGTTGGGTGGGGTAGGGCCTCAGGTATCACCAAGGTGGAGCCACCAGTGTTAGCCAGGTCGAAGGAGACACATATCTCATACTGTGACCACTGGGGTCTGCATGCTGGGTTGGTAAAGGGATCAACAACAACAACAACAACAACAACAACAACAACATCAACAACAACAACAACAACAAAAACCAATGGATTCTACCAGCATTTCTCTCTGGGAGAAAGCTGCCCCTCTAGCCCTCACCCTGAAGCCAGACAGCTCAGTTCCACCAAGTATGTCCGTGGCACTTTTCCAGTGCTGGAGCTCAAAGTGAATGAGTCCATCATTAAGTAAGTCTATACACAGGCCTTTTAAGAGGAATTTCATCCTCCCTTCATCTCACTCAACCACAATCTCCTTAGTTTTCACAGACAGATGTTGTTGGGACTTTTCTCCATGCCACTGGAACCCTGGGCTGGGGAGCCTGGTGTGGGTCATGGACTCCTCACTCCTGCACAGCTGAGATATCCCTCCTGATTTTTAACCACCACATGCAAGTGTGGGACCTCGTCTCTGCTCCTCTCACCAGTCTTGATGTGGCTTATTCTGTATGTCCTTATTTGTAAGACTTTTGTTCAGCTAGACTTCAGGCGATTATCAATGATGGTTGTTATATAGTTTAGTTGTAATTTTGATGTAGTCATTAGAGGAAGCAAGCACAGCATCCATCTATTCTGCCATCTTGACTGAATCTTCTAAGAGGGTAGATCTTAAATGTTCTCACCACACCCTCACACACACACACACACACACACACACACACACACACACACACACAAAGTAACTATGTGAAGTGATGGATGTGTTAATTGATTGTGGTACTTATTTCATAATGTATACATATATTGAATCATATTATATACCATAAAAATAATAAATTAAAAATAATGCCTATACTCTATCTAAAGAATAAAATGATGTAAGGACAGAATATTAACTAAATGGTTAATAAGGTCAGATGACTATAGAATTAATGAATGGCTAAGGGTGACAGGAAATTGAAGACAAGTATGAAAGGCAAGGCCTCTTTGTTTACATGAAAAAGTGTTGTCATTTCCTTTATAAGGTGGGCTCAGGACACTGGGAACCAAACCCAGGACTTATTATATTAGTCAGAGTGGCTGAACTTCAACTAAGGTTAAACACTCAAACAAGATAAAGCCCTTGGTTGGGAAATTCTGGCATCCTGATGCATGGATGGGGTTTTCTAGGTGATCATTCACAAAGATTTTGACTTCCTCGACTTCCTTGAACCTTCTGAGTTAATAGACAGGGGTCACCCCATTTCTATTATATTCTAACGCCCTCCCACTCTTGTGCTTGAAGACCATGGAGCAGACTCTCCTCACAAGGCAACATATGTTCCCTCTGAGAACCTAACCCTACCTTCCTTTCTGCATATTAGCCTTATAGTTAGGGTTAACCTAAGTATAACCCAGCTGGGGATGTGCTGGGCCTGATAAGGTTGGAAAGGGATTATACTCCAAATAAGCTGTAAGAAGTAGCTGGTTTGTACAAGCAAGAGAAAAGGGAATATAGGTGAGACTGGATTGGATACTTTATCAAGGAGAGAAAAAATACACTCAATAAGAAGTTACTGAGTTTATTGAGTGCTTTCTTAAGATACAGGACTTAACACTCTGTTAAGAAACCCCAGGAAATGGTACAAATTTTCTACTAGGATGGCTCCTAGAAGAAAAATGTTATTGTCTATGCTGAGTGGAGTTGAAATGTCAGAATTGCAATGGCAAATAGTTGAGGATGGGTTTAGGAGGCTTAAGGAAGTGCGTAGGCATGCTGGAATGGATATTACCATGTACAGCCACAGACCTACCAGAAGATTATACTCCACAGGAAGATGCAGAGGGTACACTGTTTAACAAGGTCATAAGGAATGCACTGGTGAGAGGGACACCAGAATCACTCAAAAGTCTTGCATTGGCTTCCTCTGAAGTCTAAGACTGACAGTAGAAAAAACTGTTATAGACAGCTCACTGATAACATTGTAGATGATAAAACCCAAAACAATGGAGGCTAGGTTGTGGTGCTTAATTGCAAAAAGATGGGAGGAGCTTGAAATTATTTTAATACAAAGTTCACATCGCCGCTAAGGGGCCTGACCCACAGAATTATAGAGATGGTTAGTAGAACATGGCACTCCCTAGGGGCAAAATTTATGGGCAATCAAAAAGGGTACTATTCAGCTTGTAATGGCAGAAAAAATCTGGGAGACTGAAGACAGTTTCAATAAAAATTTATGATCCTCAGTCCAGTTTCTAGACCTGAGCCAGTTTTCAAACCCAGAATTCACTAATAGAAGAGGTGGCTGGGTCCCTAGGAGAAAGAACTCTGCAATACCACAAGTATACACTGTAGTGACTCCCTTCTTTTGTTCTGCAGATGGTCCTCTGGCCATTTGTTTGGTTAACTGTGCACTGCAAAAGGGTGCACATAAATACTTTAAGGACTATTGACCACAAAGTCTGAGTTGACATAGATACCTGGAGACCCAAAATATCATCATGGCCACCTTTGAGAGTGGGAACATATGAGGACCAGGTAATAAATGAAATCCTAGCCAAGAGCCAGATCACTGGAGGACCACTGAGTGCAAGAACTCTGTGGTCATCACTTGTCTCCAAGTGTATGATTGGTACAACCACTTATTTGTGTCTTTTGCCAGTGAGATAAAAGCTGTCACAATGGGGAAGCCTCTAAAACTAAACCACCACCACCAATACCACCACCCTTGGCCAAGATTGTATGTATATCATCACATGGGGGCAGGGATGGAGATTAGTACCACCCCTTAAGGATCTAAAAGATGCAGGGTGGTGATTCTCATCCTATCTCCACTTAACTTACCAGCCTTGTACTTGCAAGAAATCAGATGGCAGATGACTGTAGACTACTACAAATTCAACCAAGTAGTAGTTCCAATCACAGCTGCTGTGCTAGATGTGGCATCTTTGTGGGAGACTATTATAACCTCAAATACATGTTTATGGCTGTTGATTTGGCAAATACTTTATTTTCTATTCTAATCAGAAAAGAGAAGCAGAAAGAATTGGCATTGAAATGGACTTGGAAATAGTATATACTTAAAGTTTTGTCCCAGGGCTCTATTAACTCCCCTACCCTCTGCTATCATTTAGTTCAAAGAGATCAGAACCATCTAGACATGCAGAATATCATATCAGCCTATTATATTGATGATATTTTTTGATCAGACAAGAAGTTCAAGAGTTAGTGTTTCAGCTTTTGGTGAGACATATGCACTCCTCAAGGTGGGAGATAAAAACCCCACAAAGATTCAGAGGCTTACCAGATCTATAAAAATTTTAGAGGACCAGTGGTCAGGGGTATGCTGCGGCATTCCCTTTAAAGTAAAAGACAACTTCTTGCACACTGCACCTCTTGCTGTCAAGAAAGAACCACAGTACCTAGTGGGCCTCTTTGGATTCTAGAGGTAGCGTATTCTACACCCAGGAATTCTACTTCATTCTTTATAACAGGTGACAAGGAAAGTTGCCAGCTATGATTGTGGCCCAGAGTAGTAAAGGGCTCCCCAGCAATTCGAAACTTGCATGCAAGTTGCCCTGCCACCTGGCCCATATAATCTAGCATACAATATGGTATTGGAGGTATAAGTGGTGAGAAATGATTCAGTATGGAATCTGTGGCAAATACCCATGGGAGAATCACAGTGCAGACCCATGGGGTTCTGGAGCAAGGTCATGCCATCTGCAGAAAAGAATCATAACATGCTTTTTAAAAAACAACTTATGGTATGCTACTAGGCCCTGGTGACCATGGGACACAAGTAACTATGCAACTAGAACTGTCTATCATGAACTGGGTCTTATTAGATCCACTAAATCATAAGGTCAGGTGGATCCAGCAATGATCTATTGAAAAAAGTGAAATGGGGAAGTATGCTGGAGTGATCATGAACAGGACTAAAAGGCACAAGAAAACTTCAAGATCAGGTAGTTCAGATGCCCAT
Source organism: Cynopterus sphinx (assembly GCA_030015415.1). Classification (NCBI taxonomy): domain Eukaryota; kingdom Metazoa; phylum Chordata; class Mammalia; order Chiroptera; family Pteropodidae; genus Cynopterus; species Cynopterus sphinx. The sequence continues at coordinate 86,864,163 of CM057388.1, forward strand.
GGCATACACCACTGATGTATCAGTGCACTTTCCTCAGTTTATGCCTACAGTTCTATTGGTACCTGATCAGATCAACTGAAGCAAGAAGAAGCAGCTTGGTTTATGGATGGGTTAGGTCAATGTGAGGGTGCAAGTCAAAAAAGGACAGTGGCTGAATTATAGCTTCACTCGCTGGATAGGGACCTGAAAGACAGTATCAGGTGAAAATTCTCCCAATGGACAGAGCTTTGAGTGATGCACTTGATCACCTACCTTTGGTGGAAAGAGAAGTAGCCCAAGGTTAATATATTTATGAATTTATGCTAAGTGGTGAATGACCTGGCTAACTGATAAGAGGTTTGAAAGAAAAAAGATTGGATATTGAGAACAAGGAGATCTGAGGCATGTGGATGGACACGTGAGATTGGTCTCTAAGCATGAAAATCTTTGCACCACATGTTAACACCCACCAGAGAGCATATAGCCCAAAGGAGGCACTGAACAATTGTAGACAAAGTGACCTGGGAAGTTGACATCAGCCAGTCTTTTTCATTGGCCACCCTCAGTGATGGCATAATGGGAACAGTGGAAGAGAAGGAGGCTATCCCTTGACCCAATAGCATTGACTGCCAGTTACCAAAGCCAACCTAGCTACTGCTACTACAGAATGTTCAACCTGCCAAGTACAGAGAACAACACAGAGAAACCACTCTGGCACCATTCCTCAAGTAGACCAACTTACAACTTGATGATAAATTTACAACATTATGCCTCTTTTATCCTGAAAGGGGCAATGGTTAATTCCCATGGGAATAGATACATATTTCAAGTATGGGTTTAGCTTTCCTGTTTGTAGTGCCTCAGTCAATACCTCTTTCTCAGGGATCAAGGAGTATTTGATCTACCAGCATGGGATCACATATAACATTGTGTCAGACCAGGAAGATCAGCTTTACATCAAGGGGTTGCAAGAGAGAGTCCAGGACCACTGGTCATATTTCATACCATACTATCCAGAAGCTGTTGGTCTGATACATTGGAATATCCAGCTGAAATCACAGCTTCAGAGAAATGAGGGAGAGAAAAGTATTTAAAGATATAACTATATACCCACAGACCCAATAAGCTCATTGAGCCCCAAGTACAAGGAACATGAAGAAAATGACACCAAGGCACATCATAATCAAATTACTTAAAACCAGTAATAATAGCAGCTAGAATAAAAATTATGTGTAAAGGAACAAAATAACAATACACATGAAAAAACAGTGAGGCTGTACCTTTAAAATACTAAAAGGAAAAAAATCAAGCAATAATTATTTACCCAGCAAAAAATATTGTTCAAAAAACTGAGGCAGAATAGGTAATACTCTGTGAGAATGGAGTGCCATCTTCTAGGATGCAGTATATGCACCGAATCAAAGAATTTTATATAACACTCTGTTCTCAGTTGGAAGAATACATAGCCTGAGAATCAAAAGGTGTAAGCAAGATTGGTTCCAATAACCATCACACCCAATGACCCACTGAGAGTCTGCGGTAGGTTTGTAATGTGACAACTTGCCTAGACTGAGCTACATTTCCCAGAATTCCTTTACCCGTGAGATGTTTAGCATAACTGATGGGCCTTAATGAAGCAGGAGTCCAACATATAGTTTCTACATTGGAAATTCAGTGCAGGGGCACCAGGTGTAGTTGCAGCTCATGTATATTGTCACTTATCTACTGGCTTACTTCACTGGCGTGGTTCAACAACCAGGCCTGCAGATACTGCTACACCTTCCCTCAATGCTCTTCAGCTTCTCAGACTCCTGGAGCAGGGCAAGGTGTGTATAATGAGGGGCAAAGAACACCAGCTTCTCCTGCAGAATAGCCACATTATCAAATTTGGAGATGATGAGAGACTGATATAGACTTTAGTTCATCCTTCTGGTTTCCAGTTCATGTTTCTGAGTTCTTGTTTGTCCTTATTCTCCCTAACTTTATGTGTATTTCCCCCTCCTGACAGCCCTGCAGACTTCAAACTCCGGTATTAGAAGTAAAGATTACAGAGATTAATTAACCACTTCCCACTACTGTGTAAGGTGAAACCTCTGATGTCTATGTTAGTAGATAGATATAGACAGACAGACAGATAGATTATAGATGATAGATAGATAGATAGATAATGATGATGATGATGATGATGATGATAGATAGATAGATAGATAGAGATAGTTAATATAGATACAGATATAACAATAAAATCTCTTAATGGTCTACTTCTCTGATTGAATCCTGACTAATACAGGAATTTGGTGCTTATCATTCCTATAACTCTACAGAATTAGAGGACCTGGTCTCCAAAGGGGCATAACTTCTTGGGGGGTACATCAAGAATCCCACTGAATTATAGGCTATGGCTGCTGCCTGGGCACTTTGGGCTCTTTGCATCCAGGGGCCAGCAGGCCAGAAGAGGAGTCAGTGACTTGGCAGGGGTTATTGACTCTGATTATCAGGTGGAGGTCTGGTGTTACACAATGGGGGCGTGTAGAAATATATGTGGTAATACATTGCCACTTGGGCATATGTTAGTATACTCTCGCCCAGTGGTGACTGTATGTGGACAGGTATAGCAGCCCCAGCCTGAGAAGGGCATAATGACCAGAGGCTTAGTCCCTTCAGAGATGAGGGTCTGGGTCAGGCCATCCAGTAAGCCACTGAGGCCACCAGAGAGCTGTAGCTAAGGATGAGCGTGACCTAGAATGGACAGTGAAGGAAGGAGGTGCTGTCAATTGCACCCAAAGACCAGCTGCAGGGGTGGGAGCTGTAGTTAGTCCTACTAACAAGAATCTTCTAACTTTCTCCCCTGGAAGAGTAGTCCAAATGAATCCAGAAGAAGAGGTGAAAAAGAATGGACAGCGGTAGACACAAAGATGAACCACCCAGATCTCCCTCAAGGAAAAACTCGCTGCCCAACAGAGGGAAGTTAAGTCATCAGACAGTCTCCAACTGTCAGTTCCTTCAGGGTCTGCCTTATCTGTAGAAAGCCAATCTGTCCCTTCTAGAGACAACTCATGTCTGGTGACTGAGTGAGGCAAAGCTATAAAGGACCAGCCATTTCCACCCAATATGGGTCACTGGTGAACAATACTCCAGAACTCCCTGCCTGGTTGTCAAGGCTTTGTCAGGTTTGTGTGGCAATTTGACTTCTCTCTCTCTGCTCAATACTGCTTTCTCTCTTTTTCCTCCTGTTGATCCCCCAAACTCTGGCACTCCCAACTTCATCTCAGTATCTTCTACCAGTAAACCCAGCTAGGCAAACTCCATATCCCATGCTTTTTCTAGCACACTCCTCTTCCTTGGCACAAACATAGGAACAGGAGCTATTTCCATTCAACAGTTTATTTATAAACATGCCTTAATATATACCTAAAGGAAAAGATTTCAGATAATTCATGTTTTATGGGAGAAAAGTCTTAATGCTACACACAAATTTATGTTTGTATTCATTAAAAGTATAGTACACATTTTAAAAGGTTATTTACCTCAAAACCAGAAATGCCCTCCAGGCTCTCTGCTGACATAACCCACGTTTTTGAATACCAAAAACAGCTCTCCAAATTTTCTTCTACTTTATTGTTGAAGGGAAGTTGTTTTGTAAAATCTTGATTAAATTTATAAATTTAAAGAAAACATTTTTGCAGACAAGAGAAAGATATAAAAGGCATCCAAATAGGAAACGAAGTCAAACTGTCACTATTTGTGGATGACATGATTCTCTATATAGAAAACCCTAAAGACTTCACAAGAACACTGCTAGAAACAATAAGCAAATACAGTAAAGTTTCTGGATACAAAATCAATTTTCAAAAGCCCATAGAGTTCCTATAGTCTAACAATGAAATGTCAGAAAAAGAAGTGAAAAAAAAAATTCCTTTTGCAATCGCAACGAAAAGAATAAAATACCTAGGAATAAATTTAAAGAAACGTTTGAAGATCTTATATAATGAAAACTTCAAGATTCTATTAAAAGAAATTGAAGCAGATACAGAGAAATGAAAAGATATTTCATGTTCTTGGATTGGAAGAATCAACATAGTTAAAATTACCTTATTACCTAAAGCATTATACAGATTTAATGCAATCCCCATCAAAATCCCATCGGCATTTTTTAAAAAACAGAACAAAAAATCATCAGATTCGTATGGAAGCACTGAAGACCCCAAATTGCCAAAACCATCCTGAGAATAAAGAATGAGGCTGGAGATATCACTCTGCCCAACTTCAAATTACATTACAAAGTGACAGTAATCAAAATAGCATGGTATTGGCAGCAAAACAGATGCAGGGACCAGTGGAACAGAATCAAGAGTTCAGAAGCAAATCCATATTTATATTTGGTTAAGTAATTTTTGACAAAAAGGCAAAAAACATGCAGTGGATAAAGGAAAGCCTCTTTAATAAATGGTGCTGGGAAAACTGTAAAGCCACCTGCAAAAGAATGAAACTAGACTGTTGTCTATCACCACACACCAAAATTAGTTCAAAATGGATTAAGAACCTGAATATAAGACCTGAAACAATAAAATGCATAGAAGAAAACATAGGAATAGAACTCAAGGCCCTTAGACTTAAAGAGGAATTTATGAATTTGACTTAAAAGGCAAGGGAAGTAAAAGCTAAAATAAATGAATGGGACTACACCAAACTAAAAGCTTCTGCTCAGCCAAAGAAACCCTCAGCAAGGTAAAAATACAACCATCACAGTGGGAAAATATATTTTCAAGCAACGCCTTTGATAAGAGCCTAATATCCAAAACGTACAAAGAACTCCTACAACTCAATAACAACAAAAAGTAAACGATCCAATCAAAAAATGGGCAGAGGATCTGAACAGACACTTCTCTCTAGAGGACATACAAATGGCCAACAGACATATGAAACGATGCTCAACATGCTAGCTATTAGAGAAATGCAATTCAAAACCACAACGAGATACCAGCTCACACCTGTTAGTATGGCTATCATCAACAGGACAAGTAATAACAAATGTTGGAGAGGATGCAGAGAAAAAGGAGCCCTCAGACACTGCTGGTGAGACTGCAAATTGGTACAGCTATTATGGAAAACAGTACGGAGGTTCATCAAAAAGCTAAGATTTGATCTACCATATGATCCAGCAATCCCTCTACTGGGTATTTACCCCAAAGACTTGAAAACCCATATCCAAAATGATATTTGTACACCGATGGTCATAGCAGCATTATTCACAGTGGCCAGGACATGGAAGCAACCGAAGTGTCCTACGATAGACAATTGGCTAAAGAAGCTGTGGTACATATATGCAATGAAATATTACTCAGCCATAAGAAGAGATGAAATACTGCCATTTGCGACAACATGGATGGAACTCAAGATGTTCACGCTAAGTGAAATAAGCCAGACAGAAAAGCTGAAAATCACATGATATCACTTATATGTGGGATATAAACCTAAAAGCACAAACGAGCAGGACAACCAGAGACTCATGGACATGGACTATAGACTAGTGGTTACCAGAGGGTAGGGGGTGGGGGAGGAAAGGGGAGGTAGACAGGATAAAGGGGGTCAAATCTATGGTAGCTGAAGGAAACTGGACTTTGGGTGGTAAATACACAATAGAATATACAGATGTTAAATTATAATGTGCACCTGAAAATTATATAATTTTATTAACCAATGTTACCCAATAAACTTAATTAACAAAAAAGAAAGAAACATTTTGTCTTGTTATTTATTTTAATAGAGATCCTGCAATAATATTTTTCAAGAATTACTTCATTTATGAGTGAACAGAGTATTATTCCTTTATTGTAACTCTGAAAAGCTTAACAGGTCTTCAAGGAAAGAACAAGAGAGAAATATATATACACATATAATCATCAAGCATAGTTAAATCTTACTAATCATCAACAGGACTCACAGCATTTTTTCTCAAAAATTAGTCATCTTCAATAAAAGCACTTTAGGAGGCAAACATTCCAAGGAAAAACATTATTTTAAATAGGGCAATTTTGAATTATAAAAAAATAAAAATAAAAAAGACCCCAAAGCTACAATGAGTGTTGATCAAAGAGCCCTGATTATTTATTAACTTGGTTTCATCAATACTGGAGCTTGCTTTAGAGGGCTTTCAATTTGGCCTCATATTTCAATTGTTTTTGTTTGGCTTATTATTACAATTAATTTTATTGCAATAGGAAGAGGATGCTATGTCCTTCATGTAGACTTAATAACCCACCATAGGAAAATATGAATACTTTATGGTCTTTCCAATAATGAGATCCATCTTCACTGATCATCTCAGCCATTTAAGAGACAGCTAACTCAAGTTGAGTTCAGATTTCAGTAATAGACCAGTTTGTCTTTGAGAAAGTTAAATAACCTTCATGGTGATTGAACATTTGGCTCATTAATTTTAGCACAAAATGTGGCTTGATACAATGTGGAGTTGGACAGGCTGGGTTTGAATCTCAGATTCACTACTTATTAGCTGTATGATATTGAATAAGTCATTTAACATCTCTGAGCCTTAGTTTCCTCATCTGATGATCAAATATTTTTGTGCATAAGTAGAAGTGTGTGACACATAATAAAGTTTTGTAACTAGGCTTTAACCCACAATCCAAATGCACGCTAGGGTACTAGTGACATAAGGAGAATCTCTCAGGTATGTCTCCTATCATGGTCTAAAATATACATGACAATACCTATTGTAGAGTCAAAGGGCATGGGCTAAAAGACAAAATAAATGCTTCAAGGATACCCCAGAACACATTCTCAGAGAACCAGGTATAATCCCAGTGTTCTGAGAAATGGCAACCTAAGGCCACTGAAATACAGAAAACATCAAAAGGCTGGGTGTGATCAATGGTTGGGGGGTGCAGTTCTGTGAAAAGTAGCTATTGATACTCAGTATGGATAGGAGGGCACACCTACAATACATGAGGAACTGCAGCTTCAGTGTCTTATGAGTACGAAGAACAACACAATGACATTATTATCTGAGCAGCTGTAGTAGTAGGTTCCCAGCTGTGTGCTCCCTGTGCCAAAGGGAAGTGGAAAATACTATAATAGTCTCTCTTGTCTCCATTTCCTTTTCCTATATGAGGTTTTTCCCATTGGGAGCTCTAGAGCAGGGCTTTCTATCCCCTTCTGGTATTCTGCCTGCAAGGGCCAGGGGCTAGCCTTAAACGAACCTGATTGGAAAGGAGTTAGGTAGGCTCTGATCCAAGAAAATTCCCTTAACAGGATCTGCCTTGAGGCCAGAAAGTCCATCATGACAGATTCATTACTTTGGCTTAAGGCTTCATATACTAAGAAAATCAAAATACCCTCCCTACAACTTGTTCCACATTTCCAAACATATCACACATCACTGGTATACACAATATGAATGAGCTTATCCTATACTCTCCAGAGAACACAGTTTGAGGGATACTACATGTAGAGGCTGATGAAAGTAATAGGAGGGAGGAGACAGATGGACTTGGTCGATATCCCCTTGTCAGTTATATAATGATGATGATGATGATGATGATGATGATGATGATGCTGCCGCCGCCACCAACAATGGTGACATTTATTGACTATATGTGATCTCATCTTATTCTCCCAACAACACTATTTATTAACTCCATTCTATGAAATGAGGAAACTGAGCTACTGGGAATGATGCAACTTGTTCAATGTTATACGGATAATAAGTGAATAATCAAAGTTTGTGCACTTAATTGCTATGTTATATTGTGCTTCTTTGGAGAGAGGAGCAACTCTGTTGTTTCTTTCATACAGCTCTTTGAAACCAGACTGCTCACAGTGGACTTAGCTGGATAGTATGATTAAAATCTCTTAAGTCTTTTGTTTACTAAACAAAAATGATGGCAGCCAAAGGGACAGTGGCACCAGCAAAATTTTTTTCCTGCAGTTTGTAACCTGGTCTTTATATCATGAGAACATTCTCTACAGTCTACCTGCAAATAAGAAAAAAGTTGGAATCACATCAGTTTTCAGAGTACCGCCTCAAATGGGACTTTCAAAGTCAGCAAAATGTAACATATGAGTGTTCTAATTCATTGCCAAATAGACCTTCCACATTCACATTCCAGAAATACCACTGCCCCTGCCCCAATGCTTCGCCTGGAAAAATCCTTCTTATCCTTTAAGGCTCAGCTCAAAAGTCACCTCCTTTATGAACTCCTTCCCAGCCCCACAGGCAGAATTAATTGACCCTCCTCTGTGCTTCCATAGCACTTTGTATTAGCACTGCTGGTGTAGCACTTACCACATTGAGTTAGTCGCATAAGTAATGCCATCCAGGTCAGAGACCTATCTTACTCATAAATCCTTTTATCTACAGCCTAGCACATACCACACTTCATCAAATCTAAAACACCACTGATTGTAAAATACACCATTATTTTACGAACAAGTAAGAAAGATTTACAGAAACACTGGCAATTATACTATGACATGCCATTGATATGAAGATGTGTCCCAAATTTATGGATGTCAAAATATCTTGTGTGTCTTAGAAGTTATTAACTATGGTAATAAATGCTCAGCAAATGGTTCTAGAACTGGATTGTAAACCCAAGGTGGAGCAGATATTTCCAGAACCCTATAAAAACCCACGCTTCTTAACTGGGAGTTGGTGGGAAATGTTGTGCAATTGCATTGCTGCTTTCAGGTATTTTACCCAACATATTAAAGGGATGAGTAACTTAATATGCCATTCTCTTCGAAGAAAAAAAGAGAAAAAACACTTCCAAATCTCTCATTTGATATTTGAAAAGTGACAATATATTCTAATTAAAACTGGTAACCAACTAATGCAACGAGTGTGATTGCAGAGACAATGGAACAGAGTATTTGTATCTGCCTTGATTCTGGTTCTTTAAGCCAGTTCCATCCACTGCTGTTCCCATCTGCCCAGGAAAAGGAACTGCCCAGCTTTCTCCCAGCTTATTGTAGCCCTGCTTTTCAAACAAAAGCATCAAAAGATGTGATCCCTTCCCAGTTCCAAACTGTTGGCGCTGTTACCTGGCTTCCATTTCTCCTTGGCCCTCTGGACTTGGCGATTGTATATCCTCTTCCTCGTTAGTGTCTGGACCTAGGGTTTCCATAGGGCCTTCCCATAGGGCAGACCTTGCTGGAGCTCAGCATCTCAGGCTGTCTCATCAAGAATCTATTTTCCTGTTCCTTCCTAGAAATACAAAGCTCCACCCTAGAGTTAGGCCAAGCCATGCACTTATCTTTTCTGGATCTCCCTGCACCACATTCCTTCCCCGCTCCTCAAGCACATATAAGCATACATATACACAAGAGCAAGATAAGCCAAGTTGTCACTGAAGACTTTAGATGGGTGATTGATTGATAGAAATTCCCCTGCAGTAAAAGTTCCTCTTTAAAAATTGAAATATAGTAAGAAGATAGAGCCCCATAGCTTATTTTAACAAATAAGTAGCTCTGCACACTAGCAGTCACGGACTGAGAATCTTTCTGGGGCAAGGACAAAACAATGATTTTTAAAGGGGGTGACGAGGAAGACAGTCAAACAGGGTAAAGAGTTCTTAGTTCACTTTTGTATCTAGACCCTTGGTGGGAAGCCAGTGACCATCAAAATACTTAAAGTTATCTTCCCATTTGCGCAAGCTGCCAGTGCCTGAGTTATCAGGACTAAGTCAGAAATCACCAAAGATTACTGTCTTCCAATTTAGTCCAATCTTCCAAAGCCAGATGATTCCTGCTCAGCTTCCAGGTCAGTTTAGTTTGTCTCCATTCAGTGCCTTCTCCAACTTTAACAAGTAAATAAGAAACAAGAGAAAGGAGAAGAAACTCATTTACTCCCTCTCCTTTAGTATGGACACAGTATCTGGAGATATGCAAACTATAAAAAATAAAGCCTTTGAACATTTCCTTTGAAGGTAGGGCATCTGCAAAACAGGTCCCCCAAAGTACTAGAACTGAGTGCGTCCAGTGCCATAGGAGTTTTACTTCCTCATGGATGCAGTTACACTTGCAAAATAAAATCACTGCAGTAAAACATAGACCATTAGAAGTGACCAGAATCTGTAGGACAGATTTACTCCCTCATTTTACAGATGAGGACTTTTAGGACTTCTAATTAGCTAGTTAAAGGCAAAGCAGGTCCTAAACTCCAAGTGTCCAGACTACTGGTCTGGAGATTTCCCATCAGAGAAGACATCTAAACCCTTACAATTGTACTCCACCCCCATAGTCTGTAATTACATTTTGTTCATTGGGCTTAAAAATACCATGCAAATAGAGCTCCAATTACAAGAAATCTTAATGATTTAGACAAAGAATTAGCTGGCGTATCATTTCCACCAAAGGACTGAAGCAATGCATTTTTAGTCTTTATAAGTATAAAATGAATTGTCATTGCCTAGGCCTCTTACAAGGCTGAATTTATTTATAAACCAAGCCAGCTCACAGCTTACCTACCTGACACCCAACACCTTTCAACCTAGTGCCAGCCAGCTGGTGATGCAATGGGGGAAGGAAGATTATAAATTCCCCCTGGTAGAATTTTGGAAGAACTGTGCACACAGTGCCCCTTGGTGGTCAACATAAGACAATGCAAAAGCTATTGCGGACAAAATGAGGGCTCTCGCAAAAGTCACAGCTATGTCTCTCAATCGTCCAGTCTATCCAAATCACGGCCAGGTCAAGGGAGAAAGCATGGGGGAAACAGCAGGCAAGAGGACAATCTGCATTTTTTTCCGGTGATGTTTATACGTGCCTAATTAAGGTTAGAAAGCAGACACAGTTTTAGTATGCCATTGAATCTGAATAGGCAGCTATAAGAGCCACAGACACAACTGTTCTGCTTATTATACACTTATACAAGATTGTTATTGTTACCATCGGTGAACACAGATGGAAGACTATTCATGTGCCAAGGACATAATGTTCGTCACAAGATCATAAAATGGCTGTTGATTTGTATTCATAATTGATTTAGTGAATCACTACAGGTCTGAGTGAAACATATAATTTTAAAAAGAGATTTCTGAAGCTTCGTTTCCATTTGGGCTCTTACAATACCTTCATTAGAAAGAGAAAGCAGAAGCTTTGAAGTTAACATCTATAAATTTTACAGATATCTTGATTTACCAAAAACGAAAATTACATCCTATTACATACATTTAAGCAGCACACAAAGAAAGCACAAGAAACACTGATTTGGCTCAATGAAGGCTTTTAGAAAATGTTTTTATGTTTTAAAAAAATCCCCCTGTAAAGTTGTCAAGGGCATTTGATGTTAGAGAAGAAAAGTGTTTTCTAAGCAACGCCAGGGCCTTGTTATTTCTTGCTTGCAGGGTCTTCTCAGATCTCAGTTCATTCTTGATGACATCAAGCTCTCCATGGATCTTTTCCATTTCTAATTCATAATACAATTTCATTTCTTCTTTTAGAAGTGCATTTCCAACCTCAGTCTGATGCTTTAACTTCCTCACAGCTTCTTTTAAGTCTCTGTTCTCTAGGCTCAACTTGTGGATGACTTCTTTGGCTTGCTGGAGCTCTTCAGTTAAGTTTTTGACATTTGTTGCTTTTTCAGACAGGTCATTTCTTAAAGCTTGAAGTTCCCAGTCTTTTTTCGAAGTTTCCATTCCTGTTTCATGAAAATTTAAGGGTTTTGCGGAGACTTCTTTTTTGGCATTCAAAAGTTCTTTTTCGGCATTTTCAAATTCCTCTTCTATTTTTCTGCATTTCATATTGAGTTCTTCCAGTTCTTCATTCAAAAGATTCATGCGAAGTTTGGGAGACATTCCGTTGGCAAATTTCTTGTCTTGTCGTGGTAGAGTTAGTAATTCCTTTGTAGTCCAGATAGAATGGTCTTCTGTGCTATTAAAGCTTTCTTCAGTTGCAACATCAACATTAGATGATTCACAGGAGGCAGAGTTTGTGTCTGCTTCATTCTTTGAAACGTTCATCTTTCCCTCTCCTAAATTTGGTTCTTGTTCTTTTTCACTTATTTGGGAAACAAATTCTTTCCTCTTAAATGTATTCTCTTTTTGAAGCTTTCTACTAGACAGATTATAGATTCCTTCAATTCTCCTGACCTTATCTAAAATCATTTGTTCAGGAGAGGATTGGGACTGAGAAGCCTCGTTAAGAACATCCTGTGCACTAAAAAAAGGAGCAAACATATTCTCCTTCCAGTGTTTTCTCCTAGCATCCGTTTCGTCACTCACCTCTTCTAATTCCTGAAAGACAAAATTTAAAATCAAGGCACGTGATTTACATTGGCAGCTGGTGTAGCCCTAGGAAATATTAGGAATGCTGGCTCATGGGTGAAGGATCCTGGATATTTGAAGGCTGTCTCTCTCTTGAACTTACTAAGTGACGTGGGCCTCAGTTCCTCATTTGTAAATTGAAAGGGTTAAACTAGCTAAGTTATTCAGATTCTTCCAGCTTTACATTTTTCTGATCCTATGAAATAAAACTGAAAAATTGACACAGTTGGCTATTTGTTGCAGGGAAATAATTCTGTGAGAAAGCCACTATATACATGAAAACAGACTGCTTCAAAAAGAGTAAAAATGAATTAAATTAATAGGATAATATTAATAATAGGCTAATACCTATGCTTCCAGTGTGCTTGATTTTTTTCTAGTTCTTTTGGGTTGGATTACTGCTTATTCATTCTTTAAAGTGACTAAAACATCAGGGCTTAATGCAATGTGAGCTACTTTTGATAAAGTATACCATGCAGACTTCCTTGTGACTAATTCTGCCAAATGCCCTTCTGTCCTGACCTGCAAATTCCTGCTATTCCAGTCTTAGGCTTTGCTTTTAGGCAAGACTGCCAAGTGTACAGAATTCTATCCATTTGACAGCAATTTCATGATGAAAACAAAAGGTCAATAATTGAAAATATTAATGCCACTACATGTGTTTTTCTTGAGATGCTGAATCCAAGTGTAGTTTTTAGGTAAAAACTTATCATACTAAATCACAACTTTCTAAATACATAAAAAATGGAGGATGTTTATTTTGTTTCAAAAGGAGCCTTCCCTATTCAAAGGGAATTCTTAGCATACAGCTTTCTTAAATCACAGACACATTTGAACAGTTACTTCTGTGAGAAGGGAGAAAGAAGGACCCAGGTAATACACTGAAGGCCACTGGCATCTGCAGTCAGCAAACTGATAACTGCAGTTACCACTAAAGGGTGGGAAGGAGGAGTAAGGGATCACTTCATTCATTTTAGAAATTAATTTACTGTAATATATTTATAGTATCATCACCGAAAAAGATCAAAGTTTGCCTAGATCTATTTTTCCCATGCACACAAATGTAATTTTATCTTGGTAACAAAAATTGGCAACTGTTGTGTTTATTTTTTAATTACTATTTCCTTTAATATTATTAAAGTTATGAATTATATATTATATTATTTACTATATTTTATATTTATATAATATTTCATTACATAAGATTATAATAGTAGTGCATGTTATTTGTAAAATTTTGGAAAATAGAGAAAAGCACAGAAAACAAAAGGAGTCTCCCTCATAATAGAGATAACCACTTGAGATAACCACTTTTTGATATGTTATCGCTCCAGTATTTTCTTTTCAGCAACGGTAGCTTAAATTTTCACAGATCTTCCTTGCTGCAGACAGCGAGAGAATAAACTTGATATATATACACATGTTCTAAACATGCTTGACCCCTCCTCCCCCCAAAAAGGGAAGGGATTCAGTATCCCTAAGGGGATATCTCCACTGAAAACTACTTGGCTTTGAGGAAAGGAAAATGTACAAATATTCAACAAAGGCATTAAAAATGATGGGTTCAAAAGCCATAAGCTAAGCTTTATTAAAGTTTGGTCAATCAGGCCAGAGTAATAAGCCGAGACTTGAAATTCATGGTATACCTTTGCCATTGAAGTATCATCTCCTTTCTCTTGGAAGTATTTTTTGACTTTTATTAATCTACTAGTCACCATCCAGAAGCATCTATGATCTATCTGTTCTTAAAGGGGAAAGCTAATCATAATTCTGGTTTCTCTTGAGCACATGGATGCAAACGAGTGGGGATTATTACAGCATTCACAAAAGAAAGAAATGGAGGAAAGAGAAAAGATGGTGATGCTAATTGACAGTCACATTTTTCAGCAGTAAAATTTTTCCAAGATAATTCTGTAAAAGATAAAAATGCTTCTTATCAGGTAGCAGCGGGAGACAGATTACTATTCCTCCTACCTAATTTTGGATGAAAGGCATTGGTGAGATTGATCAGGAAGGAGGTGTGCAGATGGGCAAGTAAGAAGAGGCCACTTTATACCTGGAGAGAGCAAATCTGACATAGAGATTTGGGTAGAGATAAAGGTTAAAATAGAAAACTCTTTTCATTAATAATTTTGCACCCTGAAAAAGTGACTTCTATGTCCAACCCTCTTATAAATCTCCACCATATATATATTTCATTACTTTTCTCCTTGAGCTCCAGTACAATTTGCTAATATAGCCAATGCTTTTCACAGAACTGAGAAGAGTCCAATTATTGTATAACTGAGGCTCAGAGAAGTTAAATGACTTGACCAAGGCCACACAGCCTGTAATGGTAAAACTGAGACCCTGTCTCTGAGGTCAGTGCTTGTCTCTAAAATTTCTCTTGATTCTTCTGCGAGGTGTCATTCCACAAATTGAAAGAAAGCAACCCACTATTTTCAGAGCTTAGGTATTTCTTAAAGGGCCACAAAAGGACAGAGGAAGAATGGAGGGGGAAGGGTAAGGAGAATTGCATGTCACATATCAAAGGATAGAAAGAGAAAGGTTTGAAAAGCCTTTTCAAATTCTCCTCCCACAGCTTACACAGGCCAGGGTCAAGGGGTCTCTGAGCTGCTTTCTTTTCTTTTCTTTTTCTTCTCTTTTCTTTTTTTCTCTTTCATTGGAAAGATCTCATTTAAGGGCTTATTCCCAAATCTACTCACAGAGTATGGCAAAGCCCAGACTGGGGGTAAAAGCTGCCAGTCTCATTTTCTCCTTGCAAATTGCACAGTTTATTTTTTATGGAGAACAAGTATGGCATTGGTATACTCTGGCAAGGACAAGGAATATGCTTTGAAATAATGACACCTCTCTACCCTAGAGTAGTAGCCACTGTGTTCACAGTAAACTTGATTAATTTGTTGCAGCATAAGGCACGTCAAACCAGAAGCCATTAATGAAAGTACAAGCATGACTTTTTAGTGGGTAAATTATGAACATTTATTGTTAGAAGTGCCTACCTAACACAATGTTGTATACTGAAGGACTGAAGGGTAGGGAAAGGAGGTCCAAGAGAAATGAAACATTTAAAGAAACAAACCAGAACACAGAAAAATAATATGAAGTCATATAACAAAAATAACATTAGTGTTCTCTAAGACAACAATCTCCCAAAGTCCTTGGGACCGCACTATTAAGGCCTGGGTGTCCATAATGTGGCTTCAGCTATTCATTTGTGTGTGACATTAATTAACAATGGACTCTTGATGTTTCTAGTTAATGTCTCCCTGAAAATATCACCATTTATCCTCTGGCGATTTTCTTGTTTTTGCAATGACAAAGTAATAAGGTATTTTGGTGGAGTAAGGGATATCTGATCTCATAAAGCGGTTTATACTCACCTAAAGAATTTGGCAAGCACCGATAAAATAAAATTGAAAATATAATTGTTGAGAGCTAAGCAAAGAGTGATCATTTGTTATTGATCTTTAGGTGAACCATTCCATAAAAATCTTGGGTGAATGTATAACTATTTTCAAATAGTTCCAGAAAGTGATACACTTCTGTTTATTGTAAAAGGAGAAACCCACAAAACCATCTCATTTTCATTTTCAAGGTATGGGGCCCTGAGGTATATACTCATATTAAGGTGGATAAGTGATCAAACATGTAAAATCTATTTGTTTTCTAAAATATTCATATTTTATCCCATGCTTTTGGGAAATTTGATAACATAAATTCAAAGATCTTTTTTCCTGTTGCCCTATCTCATATACATTAGAATTTTATTTTAAAATTTTAGGACTGCCTCCTTTGCACAAATCTAGATATGTCTGCAGAAGAGATTATTCTTCCAGGCAAGGGTAGGCAGAGACTGGGAAACAGTTCTGGAAAACCTCCAAAAGTTTCTCCCCACCTCCCAAGAGCGCTTCACCCCTAACTTTGTAAATTGGAATGATGGTTGGAAAAGGTCATTTGCTACTTGTGATGGGCAACCTTCTGTCATTACCCTCAGCTCCTCTCACCTAGAGCCATGGCTTTTAAATCACAGCCCAGGGGAACAAAGGGTAAGACAAAGGTCCCTTCTTAGCCCAAGAAACTTTCCCCCATTATTCTTTGATGGTTTCAGCTCTCCCGACCCTCAGAAAAAAGCCTTGACCAAACGGGGGCGGGCAGGGGGTAGTCTGCTAAAAGGAAAGTCACTGGCCTTGCTTATTTGTTCAGTTGTCCAATGTGTGCTCACTCAAAGGAAGTAGTTCTCAACCTTTTTAACCCCTGCTCCCACTGTTCCCAGGAAGAAAACACTGCCATCATCTCTCTCTCTCTCTCTCTCTCTCTCTCTCTCTCTCTCTCTCTCTCTCTCTCTCTTTCCTGATAAGATTCTGACCTGCTCCATCTAGGGGAGCTTTGCCAATTCTCCACCCTCTTGAGAATCACTGGCTTGCAGAAAACTATTATATATCAATGAAGACCCAAAGGAAGTCAAGGTGGGTGAAAACGGTTTATCATGAACAATTGTAGGAAAAAGGGAAAGGAAGTTCTTGAGAAAGGAACTGAATGTGTATTATGATGAAAAAAAAAAAGAAGAAGACGGAAGGAATCAGTTATCTTGGCTCTCACACTTTAGAGCTATGTGAAAACTTAACTTTTGTGAGCCTCAGTTTCTTCAGGCGTAAAAGAGAGACAATACACCTATTTCACAGATGGT
This sequence comes from Cynopterus sphinx, assembly GCA_030015415.1. Taxonomy (NCBI): domain Eukaryota; kingdom Metazoa; phylum Chordata; class Mammalia; order Chiroptera; family Pteropodidae; genus Cynopterus; species Cynopterus sphinx. The sequence continues at coordinate 86,881,116 of CM057388.1, forward strand.
TAAGATAAATTAATGAAAATAAAAATGGAAGTGATTTTAAAGTATACTGTAAACAATGGGTCTCATTCTTTTCTAGGTTTTTCTTACCCTCCCTTGGAACATGAGCCAGTCAGTCAAAAAATCCAACCCTCCTCCAAATATATGTGCTCCAAAGTTGTCAACCTGAAACCAGCAGACCTCAGAAAAAGTCAGTTTGGAAAGAAATGTAAGTGGTATTCAGTAAGCAGAGGGGAACCTAAACTCAAATCTTACATTAATTTAACCTTAACCCTCAAGGAAGAATTAGCCCTAAATCCTGTACGTTGTTGATGCCACCAAATTTCTGAAACTAAATTAATTTTTTCTAATCAGAAAAGTGGTAGTATTTTCTACAACCAAAGAAATTTTCATTTTCATCACCAATTGCTCTACCAAGATATATCTTAGTGTTTTTCAGAGCCATCAATAACTTAGAAATATTGCAGTTGGAGTGTCAATTTGAAGATCCACAAGGATGATGATGCACTCTGAGTTTTTCCTGTTCCACAGCATTTCATGCATACTTTTATTTTACCACTACACTGTGATCTCCTGGCATCTTATTTATCTTCGTATTCCTAGCTGTTGCCCAATACAGAGCAGCCCTCAATAAATATTTGCATAAGTGATTGTTAATATTCTTCCTGAAAATTCTATAATAATTTGATTCCAATTGAGTTTTTGTAAATACTCACAATTTATCCACTGGCTTATGAAGTGTTTTGGGTGATGTTTTAGAGCTCGGAAGGACTTATTTCTCTTCAAAGTTTATTTGGCTCAGCTAGTCTTCAGGACACTTTTCTTTCATATTTTTATGAGGCTTTTTTGATAGTGTACTGGCCATGCAGATTAATGACCTAGTTACAAGGTTGAAGATGTACACTGAGCAAGACTCTGTGTTTCTAAACTTCCATAACAAGGTATCAGCCAGAACAACCATACTTACACGTCCTGATGTCCAAGGTCTTCTATTCGATGCCATTGTTCTCCAGTTTGAACTAAAAAATGAAATCCCCCCAGCTTAATTAAAAAATATAATTAACCAGAATGCCTAAATCTGTGTTTCTATCTGAGATGCAACTTAAAATTACAAGTATTTAAAATGTTGTTTGGTCCTTCTGAAATGCAATGCCAGGTACTCTGAAGCAAGTTTTCTTTGTAATGTGTCAACCCACTTTCTCAACTATTATGCTATTCATTTTTCGTTTCCCAAGCAATGCAAATATTAAATGGGACCAAAATCACAATGGCATCATAATCAAACAGAGTGTCTCACCTTTAGCACCTATTGAACAAACGAAACACAACCGGTGGCTGCAGCAGCATGCTTGTTATTAATGAGCATGCCAAAAGCCACCTTAGCAAAGCGCTGAAGTCTAGGCCTTGCCTCCCTCAGAGCACAGTTAATTTAAAAAATCATTAAAAAGGAAAAAAATCATTAAAACGGGCCGTGATTCCAATTTGTGTCTTAACCTTTCAGGGTCCTAACATATAAGGCAAATGTCCACTTTGTGGAACAAATTGTCTTTATTGTTTGGCAGATATTGAGAGCAAAGCAAAGTGTCATTGAAAACTGGGCCATGTGAACGGCTGTCACCCCAATTCTTTGTTAGTAGTGTGAAATGATCCCTTCTAGAAGAAAAGAGACAGAATCTCCTTAATTCTGAAGGCTGAGGACTTTATTAGCATGGAAGTCACATTCTTGGTGATAAAGCTGCATTAATGCATGTATCGTTTGGGGTTTTCTCTGTAAATGGTTAACTGAAAGTCCTGCCATCACTGATTCCAGTAGAGAGAAGGTGACTTGGGATAGGGTGCTTCCCAGCCACCACCGCAGGTGACACCATCCACCGTCCCTACCCTCTGGCTGGCGCCCAGTTGGAGAGCGAGCAGCGGGTAAGGATGGACCGCACTCTTCCTGCCACATCCTGACTCCCACGCCCTGTTCCGTTCCTTCCTTCCTAAATGCTCCCCACCTCCTGGCCTGGGGCTCTCAAGAGGAAACGTGCATTGGGGTCGAGGTGGGGAACGTCCCCATAGACTAGGCGCGCCCAGGAAGAAGCCGGGTGAGCCTGAAGGAGCCCGGCTTTCCCGCGCACAGTTATACCTGGAGCCATGGGTGGGGTCCGGTGGGCCCTATTCCCTCTTCCCCGAACCGGCCACCGGCGACCAGCGGCAGCCCTCAGTCCCGCGCTGGCCACGGTGCCCCGGCAGGGCCGGCCTAGGGCAGAGCTTCTGCAGCGCAGCGCCGGCGCGGGCCGCGCGGTTGCCTAGCAACCGGCCAGCCAGCTTTAAAGGGACCGGGGCGCCGCGGGCCGGCGCTGCCAGCGCGGCCCAGCACCGCGCATGGGCTTCGGGAAGCGTCTGCCTGTAAGCAACGGGAGCTCCAATCACAAGAGGGCCGAGTAGGTGGGAAGGGGCGAGAAAGTGTGGGGCGACCCCACCCGCAGTGGGTTTATTACGGAGGCTTTGGGTGACTCACAAAGCCACCTGGACGCTGTGATTGTCGGGGAAGGAGGGAGTGGCACAGGATTAACCCATAGGCCTGCAGGTCAGTGACGTGACGTTGAGGGGGGTAAGCTCTGGACGGTCCCCTGAGTTTGTTTCAGGGTCCCTATCCATGTGACTGTTGCAACCTGCCACCCACCCCCATGTACACTTCTGCCCCTCATCACAGCAATCTGGCCAGAATTTCCGCCACTGGCCAAGGAAGGCCCCAAGGACCTCGGAAAGCACTACCCCCTGATTGTTTCTGTATGGGAGACTGAGTGTGTATCTCAGGCAGTCCATCATTTCCTCATTTATGATTCAGGAATATCTCTAACCCCCCTTTTCACCTATTTGAAGTTAAAATCTATTGTGGGCAACTAGTTCTATACTACTGCTGGCTGTGTGTATTGATTTCCTTTTATAGTTCCAAAACTACTCTCATCCAGCTTCAAAGTTTGCTCACAAGTTCCAGGATTTGGTTGGAGAACAAGCCCATATTCTTCATTAAGGTGCAGATTTTAGTTATGGCATTTTGTTATATAAAGCAATGATCTCAGACTTTGATTAACTAGTTGCCCAAATTGGTGGGTCCCACCACACACTCTGGATGTAGACTGATTTGGACCCAGCCAGGGCCTAGCCAAAAGGCAGACCTGGAAAAGGTTGTGGGACCTGAAACAGAGTGGAATTCGGGTGTCCAGAAGAGGAATAATAGTGACTTTTAGGGAAGCCAATATTTTCTTCGAAGCATGAGGATGAAAGAAAACATTGGCTCAGGAATCTCAAGTAAAAGGAGGTTGAAGCACATTGAAAAATTGAGTCAAATTTACCAAAACCAAGCAAGGAAGAGATTTAGAAACAATACTAGGATACATTTCAAAACTTACTGGGAACAAGATCTAACAGGTGTTTGTGAGCTGGCAATGCTGCATTCAGGTGCCTTGAGGCCTAGTTTTCAGTCTCCTTTATCCTTCTTAGAGGAACAATGTCAATAAGGGTTGAAGGTAGGAAGAGGCCTAATGTCACTTTACGTTATCTACGGATCCTATCAGAATTAGTTCCTGGTATTCCAACAAAAGTTTTTTCTATATTAAGTCTCCAAATTGCCTTGCATATATCATTTTTGTTTTAATTATTTTTAACAGATACTGTTTATTTTTGCTTGATATAAAATCTCTTATAAGTGTAATAAAATAATTGCTCTGTGCCTCAATTTCCACCTTTGTACAATAGGAATAATAATTGTACCTAACTCACAGGAGTATTGTGAGAATTGAGTGAATTAATATTTTAAAACCCTCAGAGCAATGCCTGACACATAGCAAACTCTATGTAAATGTTTGCTGTTATTATTATTATTACCTTGTCTTATATAAATTGACCCTCCTAAAATATAAATATAAACACATTGATGGTGATAACTCAGGTTGTGCTCTGGGAAGTTGAGTCTGAAGTCTCCAGACCCAGAATTTCAAACCTTTATTTTAGTCTCCCATTCAGCAACCCCACCTGACTTCCATATCCCTGAAAAAATGTACAAAGGGTTACTTTGGTTTTGTTATAATTCTATTTTTAAATATGGCGGGTCACCCCCTCAATGCACACAAAGTATCAAGTGGCAGAGAATTAACAACAGTGAGGACAGAATTTTGTTACCAAAGCCACTGCAGATTTGGTGATAGGTTTTCAAATGTGGAATTCAGAAAGTAGTTTACTATCCTCTGGAAATTTTATCAATATCAAAGCAACAAGGCACTTGATAATAGTAGAATCATTAAGTCATACAATGGACCCAACCTTCTTGTTTGCCAAGTAGGATATCAATACCCAGTGAAATAATGCAATTTATCCTTTTTTTCTTGTTTTTTTTTTTTTAATTCAGTTTTTTTGGGGGTAACATTGGTTAATACAATTATATAATTTTCAGGTGTACATTATCATTTGACATCTGCATAATTCTATTGTGTGTTTACCACCCAAAGTCCAGTTTTCTTCAGCTACCATATATTTGATCCCCTTGTGACTTATCTTTTGATCACACAGCAAAATAAGCTTCATCCCTGGCAAATGATCCTTGTTTGAGTAGCCTCAAACTGGGATATTTGGGGAAATGAGAAAATATACATTTATAGGTATATATTACATGTTGATCATATTTGAATTATTCACACAGATAATAATAAGTAACATTTCCCACACACTGCATGCTCTGCATCAGCAGATTCTGTTGGCTGTACCTTCACAATGTATCCAGAATCTGATGGCTTCTCACCATCTCTACCATTACTACCCTGATCCTGGCACCCATCATCTCTTGATTGGGCTATTTCAATAGCCTCCTAACTGCTTCTGGGCCCACTGTATTAGTTTTCTAGGGCTGCTACAAAAAATAAAAAGTATCATAAAGGGATGGCTTAAAACAAGAGACACTTATTCTCCTATAGTTCTAGAGGCTTGAAGTCTGAAACCAAGGTGTCAGCAGGGTTGATTCTTTCTGAAGACTCTGAGGGACAAGCTGTCTCTTGTAACCTCTGGTGGTTGCCAGCAATTTGTGGCCTCCCTTGGCTTGCAGACGCATCACTCCAATTTCTGCTTCTGTCTTCACATGCTGTTCTCATGTGTGTGTGTCTTCACATAGCTGTCCTCTTTCTGTGTGTGTCTGTGTACCCAACTTCCACTCTTCTTATAAGAACATCACTTATTGGATTAGGGTGTACTTTAATGTAATGTGAATTCATTGTAGCTGCATTACATCTGCAAAGATCTTATTTCTAATAAGGGCACATTCATAAGTATGGGGGCATAAGGGTTTGAGAATATCTTTTGGGGGAACACAATTTAATCCACAACGCACACTCACCATCTATTCTGAACACAAATCCAGAGAGAACATTATAAAATATTAAGTCAGATCATGTTACCACTCTGTGCAAAAGCCTACAAATCTATCAATTTGACTTGCAATAAAAATCAAAATATAACATCCTACAAGGCCTTACCCTCCCACTGCCCCCAACCCCCGCACACACAATATCTCTCTGACTTCCTCTCCTCCTACTTTGTCCTTGATGATCCCATTCCAGCAGTACTGACTGCCTTGTTCCGAGAACACCCAGGCACCCATTCACCATTACAGATTTTGTTCTGCTTGTTCTCTCTCCCTTGAATGTTCTTCAAAAGATACATGATATCCACATATCTTACTTCCTTACCTTCTGCAAGTCATTGTTCAACTTAGCTGCCCTTTGAGGCCTATTCTGTTCTATTTAATGCTGTCGACTTTCAACTTCTGCAGCATTCCACTATTTTTGACCCTACTCTACTTTTTTGAAATACAGCACTTATTTTCTAACACACTATATTGTATTATTTTTCTTATGTTTTCTCTGCCCCCACCCTTTCAGGCTGCTCCAAAAGGACAGGGATCATTGATTTGTTGACCAATGTATCCTAAGCACCAAGTACAATGCCTGGCAAATGGTAGGCAGTGCACAAATATTTGTTGAATGGGTGAATGAATGAAGCTCATACCATGTTTTAAGAGTGTTTCCTTTAACCTTCACAACAATCTTATGATGTGGGTACTATTATTATCTATGTTTTACAGATGAGAAAACTGAAGCACACAGGAGTTAAGTTGCCTAAGCTCACATGGTTAGTGATGAAGTAGACTATGAGCTCAGGCAACTTTGGCTTCCAACAAATATGCAGCACTGACATATGAAGGGTACCTGATGCTAATGCCTGGGAGATCCTATATCCAGCTATTCCTTGTTCTGACATTCACATTTTTCCAAGGCAATGAACAATAATTGTTTTTAATTTTTAATTTAATTTTTATTTTTAATATTTTTAATTTTCAATAATAGTTTACATAAAATGTTAGATTCTGGCATTTAACATAGTGATTAGATATTTATGTAGCTTATGAAGTGGTCAACCCAATAAATCTAGTACCCATCTGACACCACATATAGTTATTACAATATTATTGACTGTATTCCCTGTGATATATTTTACATCCACACGACTATTTTGTAACTACCAATTTTTTTCCTTTTAATTACTTTTCCCCTTCACCCATCCCCCCAACCCACCTGTCATCTGGCAACCATAAATATGTTCTCTGTATCTATTTGTTTCTGTTTTGCTTGTTCATTTACTTTGTTTTTAAGCTTCCATATATAAGTGAAATCATGCCATTTGTCTTTCTCTGTCTGACTTATTTCACTCAGCATAACGATGGGCCTCTAGGTCCAACCATGTTGTTGCAGATGTCAAGATTTCATTTTTTTTATGGATATGTAATGTCACATTGTATATATGTGCCACTATTTTTTTTTATCAGTGTGCCTTTTGATGGACACTTAGGTTGCTTCCATATCTTGGCTATCATAAACAATGCTGCAAGGAATATAGATACATATATTTTCTCAAATTAATGTTTTGGGTTTCTTCAGATGAATACCCAGAAGTGGAATTACTGGGTCTTTCTTTGTCTCTTGTTATAGCCTTTGTTTTAAAGTCTATTTTGTCTGGTATAACTAATGCTACCCCTGCTTTTTGAAAATTTCCATTTTAATGAAATATCTTTTTTTTTTTTGTCTTTTTATCTTTCAGACTGTGTATGTCTTTAGAGCTGAACTGAGTCTATTGTAGGCAGCATGTGTAAGGGTCTCATTTTCTTATCCATTCAGCCACTCTATCTTTTGGTTGGAACACTTAATTCTTTTCCATTTGAGGTATTTGTTGATAGGAATGTAGTTAATACCATTTTTATTCATATTTTTGATTTTCTTCTTAAACAGGTCCCTTTAACATTTTTGTAGTATTGGTTTGGTGATGATGAATACTTTAGTTTTTTCTTGTCTGGGAAGCTCTTTTTGTCTACTTAAATTATAAATCATAGCTTTGATGTATAGAGAAATCTTGGTTGTAGGTTCTGGGTTTTCATCGCTTTGAATATTTCATGCCAATCCCTCTGGCCTGCAAAGTTTCTGTTGAGAAATCAGCTGACAGTCTTATGGGAGTTCCCTTGTAGGTGACTAGCTGCTTTTCTCTTGCTTCTTGTAAGATGATCTCTTTGTCTTTAACTTTTGCCATTTTAATTATGATGTGTCTTGGTGTGGGCCTCTTTGACTTTATTTTATTTGGGATTCTATACATTTTCTGGGCTTGTATGTCAATTTCCTTCATCAGGTTAGGAAAGTTTTTAGTCATCATTTCTTCAAATAGGTTTTCATTTTCTTGTTTTTTTTTTCTCTTCTCCTTCTGGCACACCTGTTGTGTGAATGTTGGTATGCTTCATGTTGTCCCAGAGGCCCTTCAAACTATCTGCATAATTTTGGATTCTTTTTTCTTGCTGCTATTCTGATTGAGTGTTTGCTGCTACTTTATCTTCTATTTCGCTGATTCAGTCCTCTGCCTCATCTGTCTATTGTTGTTTCCTTCTAATGTATTCCTTATTTCAGTTATTGTATTCTTCATTTCTGTGGAGTTCTTTTTCATGTTTTCTTTTTCCATATTTATGTTTTCTGTCTCTTTGTTGAAGTTCTCATTGAGATCGTTGAGCATCCTTATAATCAGTGGTTTGAACTTTGCATCTGATAGATGCTTATCTCCATTTTGTTGAGTTAATTTTCTGGAGCTTTGTTCTCTTCTTTTATTTGAGACATGTTTCTTTGTCTCCTCATTTATGACTGCCTCCCTGTGTTTGTTTCTAGGTATTAGGTAGACCTGCTGTGTCTCCGGGCCTTAGGTAATAGGTGTCCTGTAGGTCCCAGTGGCACAATCTCCCTGGTCACCTGAGTTGGGTGCTCCAGTTGTGTCCCTTTTGTGGGTCATACATGCCTTCCTGTTGTAGTTGAGCCTTGATTGCTGTTGGCATGTCAATGGGAGGGATTGACCTTCAGGCTGATTGGTTATGAGGAATAGTCATGACTACAATGGAGGAGCTGTTAAGCAGGGGCTGACCCTACAGAGCAAGATTTGCTTTAGTGTGGCTCTGATGCCTCCTGAGTCTTCCCTTTGGGTGTGATATATGTAGAGGTGGTTGAGTTGTGTTCTTGTCCAAATCTGACTACTGGGTGTGTTGATTCTGAGGCATCCTGGGAGGGGCTCTAGTGTAGGCCATCCTCTGCCTGTATCCTGCCTGGGATCACTTGATAAGAGCTACAAAATGATCTACAGATGGTTGCCATTTGTGCTAGGCTTGGAGGCGCCTTAGAGAGGCTAAGCTGCAAACTGAGGCCTGCTGCCACTGGTGCTGGGCTTCGGGATGCTTAGCAAGAGATACAGGGCACAGAAAGCCAGATGCTGCTTGTTTGGGATTTGTAAACCTTTGAGAGATTTTAGAAAAGTCCATAGTATGAGCCAAGAGAGGCCGCTTGTATAGAAAACCTACTGGAAGTGACTCTGTAAGATGGATGGGATAGGTTTTCATGGAATCACCAGGGTAGGGTGAACACTTTTAGCTAGGTTAATGGAGACATGGTTACAGTGTCTGCCTGAAAATGCAAGCTTGGATGGTTGGAGGGCTCAACAAAAGAATAGTGTACTCTACCAGCACTTCTGTCTGGGAGAAAGCTGCCTCTCTAGCCTTTACCCTGAAGCCAGAAAATGCATTTACTTACTGCTTATCCCTGGGACCTTTTGAGCAAATTTGTCAGTGCTGAAGCTCAGAGTAAATGAGCTCATCGGTGAGTAAATCTGGGCATGGGCCCTTTGAGAGGAATGTCTGGGTCTCTAGCAGCCATACATCTCACTCAGCCACAATCTCCACTGGTTTTTAGAGCCAGAAGTTGTGGGGACTTCTCTTCCTGCCACTGAGACCCTGGGCAAGGGAGCCTGGTGTGGGTCTGAGACCCCTTGCTCCTCAATGGGGACCTCCATAGCTAAGATATTTCTCTCAATTTCATGGGTTTGGGACAAGCCCGTTCTGCATCTCCATCCCTCCTCCAGTTTCAATGTGTCTTCTTTTGCTCATTATTAGTTATAGGATTTTTGTTCAGCTAGACTTCAGGAGATTCTCAATAATGTTTGTTCTGTAATTTAGTTGTAATTTTGAGGTAGTTGTGGGAGGAGGTGAGCACAGCATTTACCTACTCTGCCATCTTGACCAGAAGCAGAACAGTAAACGTTTTTAAAATACTGATATATCATATTTTGCTAAGATCTAGTTTAATGATGTTTGTTTATTGCACTGCACAAACTCCAGAGATTTGCTCTGGGTTCAAAATTCAGCTCTACTACTTAGCTTTATGTATCTTTAAGCAATTGCTTAACATTTCTGTAGCTTAAATTCTTCATTGGAAAATTGGGGGTAATGGTAGTACCTATTTCATAAAGTGGATGTGAGGATAAATTAGGTAATATATGTAAATCAATTAGAACTATGCTTAGTATGTAGAAAGTGCTCAATAAGTCTTAGCCATTGGTAGTAGTATTTGTGTGTAATAAAAGTATGCAATTTTATCATTTATGACAAAAAAATGAAAAGCATGCAGTGGATAAAGGAAAAAGCCTTTTCAATAAATGGTGCTGGGAAAACTGTAAAGCCACCTGCAAAAGAATGAAACTAGACTGTTGTCTATCACCACACACCAAAATTAGTTCAAAATGGATTAAGAACCTGAATATAAGACCTGAAACAATAAAATGCATAGAAGAAAACATAGGAATAGAACTCAAGGCCCTTGGACTTAAAGAGGAATTTATGAATTTGACTTAAAAGGCAAGGGAAGTAAAAGCTAAAATAAATGAATGGGACTACATCAAACTAAAAAGCTTCTGCTCAGCCAAAGAAACCCTCAGCAAAGTAAAAATACAACCATCACAGTGGGAAAATAGATTTTCAAGCAACGCCTTTGATAAGAGCCTAATATCCAAAACGTACAAAGAACTCCTACAACTCAATAACAACAAAAAGTAAATGATCCAATCAAAAAATGGGCAGAGGATCTGAACAGACACTTCTCTCTAGAGGACACACAAATGGCCAACAAACATGTGAAACAATGCTCAACATCGCTAGCTATTAGAGAAATGCAATCAAAACCACAACGAGATACCAGCTCACACCTGTTAGAATGGCTATAATCAACAGGGCAAGTAATAACAAATGTTGGAGAGGATGTAGATAAAAAGGAACCCTCAGACACTGCTGGTGGGACTGCAAATTAGTACAGCCACTATGGAAAACAGTACGGAGGTTCATCAAAAAGCTAAGAATTGATCTACCATATGATCCAGCAATCCCTCTACTGGGTATTTACCCCCAAAGACTTGAAAACCCATATCCAAAAAGGTATTTGCACACCGAAGGCCATAGCAGCAATTTTTCACGGTGGCCAGGTCATGGAAACTACCAAAGTGTCCTACGATAGACAATTGGCTAAAGAAGCAGTGGTTCATATATACAATGGAATATTACTCAGCCATAAGAAGAGATGAAATACTGCCATTTGCGACAACATAGATGGAACTCAAGATGTTCATGCTAAGTGAAATAAGCCAGACAGAAAAAGCTGAAAATCTCATGATATCACTTATACGTGGGATATAAACCTAAAAGCAACAAATGAACAGGACAACCAGAGACTCATGGACATGGACTATAGACTAGTGGTTACCAGAGGGTAGGGGGTGGGGGAGGAAAGGGGAGGTAGACAGGGTAAAGGGGGTCAAATCTATGGTAGCTGAAGGAAACTGGACTTTGGGTGGCAAATACACAATAGAATATACAGATGTTAAACTATAATGTACACCTGAAAATTATATAATTCTATTAACCAATGTTACCCCAGTAAACCTGAAAGAGTATGCAATTTTGTCTTGGCTAAAATATAGAAGTTGTTAAACAAGTAAAACTTATCTCTGTTATTAGAGTAATGGTTCCCTTATGGAAGACAGTGACTGGGAAAGGAACCTGGCAGGCCTTTGGGGTTTTGCTAATGTTCTACTTCTTGATCTGGGCACTAGTTACATGAATGCATTTTCCTTGTAAAAAATCATGGAGTTGTACACTTAAGATTTTCACATTTTCTTCTGTTTCTGTACTGCAAGAAAAAATTTATTTGAAAACAAATTAATCCAGACTTAAATTACTTGTTATCAATTTTTTATTTCATTTCTTAAATTCTTTCCAACTCTAAGTTATTCACGTAATGAATGCTGAATGCTTCAATGTGCCTGGAATTGGGCACATTAGGAGTTTGAGTTTTGGAAATCTTACACTCCTTGAAACTTGAATCATCTGAGCTGGGTCTTGAAAAGTGAATAGTAGTTCTCCAGACAGACAATGGAGGGAAAACCAGGTGGAATAGCATGTGCAAAGGCACAGAAACATGATACAGCATGACAGGCTAGAATATCTAAAATAATTTAGATTTACTAGATCTTAAAATGTAAGGTAGCAGGTGAGAAAATGAGTGAGAGTAAGACAGAAAAAGGTAATAATTTTAGGCAAAAGTGATTTTTGTTTAACAAATTAAAATATTTGAAAATCCAAGTAGATGCAACCTAACCAAATCATTCAGTCCAATTCAGGGAATCTTATTGATTTATCTGCAACATGTCTGGTAAGTGCGCTAAATACTGAGCACTTAAAAATTAGTAAGCTAAATGGACCCCAAGTACAAGAAACTTGAAAACCAAGGTACATGTACCAAGGCGCACAATAATCAAATTGCTTAAAATCAGTGATGGAGAAAATCTTAAAAGTAGACAAAGAGAAAACAATATACATTGCATATGGAGGATAGATTTCTTATCAGAAAGAAAGATGCAAGGCAGAAGGCAATGTATCAACTTCTTGAAAGTAGTGAAAGAAAAAAGAATCAGTTTAGAATTCTTTACTCAGTAAGTATATCTTTCAAAACAGAAGCAAAATAAAGATTTTTTAAAAAATAAACAAAAGTTCAAAAATTAATCACCAGAAGAACCTAAATTCCAAGAAACATTAAAAGAAGTTCTTCAAGTCCTGATAAAGGAAAAAAATCAGAATCTACACAAAGGAATGCTGGAAATCTGAACCTACATGATGGAAATAGTTAAATGTGGGTAGGTATGAAGACTTTTTTTCTTATCATTTAAATCCCTTTAAAGAGGTACAATGATCTAAAGCAAAATGATCAATATTTTGTGGATCTATGACAAATGACCCTGTTTCCCATGTTTCTCTTCTTTCATACATTTTTTTTATTCCACAGTTTCCTTCTCTCCTGATTTCAAGTTTATGCCTTCTGATTTTATTTTTAAAGTTATTCCTCATACTGCAATAGGAAAACTTACAAAAATTTGAAACTAATCAACATTCTCTTTTCAGACAACAAAAAAAAAACTTTAAATACTAGATTCGTTTACTGCTCCCTCTCAATTTGTATTAGTATATGTTAATTCTCTCTATAGTATGTACTTTAACCCTCTAAAACTTAATTATTTTTATAGAGTTAATATTGATTTAGATTTATGAATACATTTTCTCCATGCTTTGCTCTCTGCTCTCCTTTCTACATCTCTGGCATCTGAGATAGCTTTTATTCTACCTTTGGAATTTCCTTTATTTTGGTCCTACTGGTGGCAAGTTCTCTCATTATATTTCACTCTCTTCCTTGAAAGATATTTTTGCAAGGCATACTGTTACACATTGGCACATTAAAGCTATCATTCAGTTGTCTATTGGCTCCAATGTTACTGTTGAGAATTAGCTGTCAGCTATCTAGGGTCTCTCCTTTCTTTGAAAATAATCTGACTTTTTCTTTTTTTGTCCTGGCTGCTCTACTTTGGTGTCTCTGCTCAGTTCTGAAAAAGTGTCAGCTATTGCCTCTCTCCTTTCCTTCTAGAACTCTGATTAAGTGTATACTTTAGACCTGAGTCTATCACTCTAAATTCCAAGTTCCTTTATTGTTTGCTTTATCATTTTTTCCAGAAAAAAAGCTTTAGTATAACATCTACCAGATGTTATATTATACAACTTTATTTGAAACTTGCCAAATAATAGCAAAGCCTGTCTATAGAATCATTTTGTACCCTGTTCATATACAGTAGACCCCTTTTATTCACAGTTTTGCTTTCTTCAGTAACCCATGCTTAGCTACAGTAAAAAAAAAAATATTAAATTGAAAATTCCAGAAATAAACAAGTTTTGTAAGTTTTAAATAACCTGTTTTTCTGAGTAATGTGATAAAATTTCTCACCATTCCATGCCATCCCACCTGAGATGTGAATCATCCCTATGTCCAGCTTATCCATGGTGTATACAATACCCACCCATTAGTCACTAAGTATTTGTCTTGGTTATCAGATCGACTGTCATGATGTCACAGTGTTCATGTACAAGTAACACTTGTTTTACTTAATAATGGCCCCAAAGTGCAAAAGTAGTGATTCCAGCAATTCAGAGATGCCAATAGAAGCTGTGAAGTGCTTCCTTTTAAGTGAAAAGGTGAACGTTAACCTAATAAGAAAAGAATAAAAATCATATGCTGAGGTTGCTGCAAGATACTGTAAGAACAAATCTATCTGTGAAATTGCTTAATTTATAAATTAAACTTTATCATAGGTAGACATGTATAGAAAAAAACATAATATGTATGTATGGTTCAGTACTATCTGTGGTTTCAAGTATCTACTGGGCTTGTAGATACTTATCCCTCAGAGATAAAGGGAATACTGTATTCTCTCTCTTTGCCTCTATGTGCTGATTTCCGAATAATTTATTTTTCTAATAGAAATATTATTCACATATTATATTACAGGTGTACAATATAATGACTTGATATTTGTATATATTGTTAAATGATCACCACAATGAGTTTAGTTATTTATCCATCATCACCACACAGTTATAGATTTTTTTCTTGTGATAATTTTTAAGATCTGTTCTCTTATGAATAACTTCTTTGGAAATGTCTTCTAATTCACTGATTCTCTATTGTGTCTAATTTGCTGGTAATCTCTTCAATCATGACCATTTTTTACTTCTGGAAGTTCAATGAAGTAATTTTCAAATATGGCTATTCTTTAGAATTTCCACACACATATTTTTCTTTCTTTAAACATAGTAGGCATAGTTCTTCATATTCTGTGTTTAATTATTCCAGTACCTAAATTATTTGAGGATATGGCACTGTTGTCTGTTACTTTCGCCAATTCTCACTTGTGGTAATTCAATTGCTTGTTTGATTATTAACCTTTTTGTGTGAGCTGATTGCTTTTCTTATAAAATAATTTAAATAAATTCTTTAAAGTCTAGGTCAAAAGTGAATTTCTTCACAAAAGATCTATGCTTTTGCTAAATGTCTAGGAACATTAAGAAGCCAGGATCGCTTTCAAGTTCTGACTAGAGATTTCTTGAGTCATCTGGGCAGAGTGAATTGGGGCTGTATGATGACAATTTCTAGGCCAAATATTTCCCTTTTGCTCTGCTTAGAAACACCGAGGTAATATTCCTTTGTAGTCTCGTGGGTGGGAATGCGTGAGAAAGCAAGTTAAGTTCTCCTTCACTAAGGGTCTATTCATATTGGGTACCAATTATTGGGAAAATAACTTCTATTAGATTTTCTACCTTTAATTGGTCGCTGGACTTGTGCCTTTTAACCTTGTTTTGGGTGGCTTTTGCAACACTGAAATCCTCAAGCTCCCTAATTCTGCAACTGTCTTTCAGACAAAGCTGATTTCATTACTTTGCTTCTTTGTGTTCTTACAGTTTCTTAGGTGTTATCCTGATAAATCCTTCCTTACCTTACAAATCTTTGAGGCTTTTAAGTAGCTATTTTCTCATCTATTTACCATTACTTTCTGTTGTTTTCAGCTATGATGACTTGCCAAAAACAGAAAACCTATACTCCTTTTGATCCACTTCAACATAGCTTCTGGATCCACTAAAACTCCCTTTACAGAAGTCAGAAAAAATCACTAAGTTGCCATATCAGTTGGACATACTTTTCATTCCTATCCAATTCAGCCTCTCCATAGTTTCTGACACACCTGATTATTCTTTTTCTCTTGGAACCAGTTTCTGGCTTTCACAACACCTCACTTTTCTATACAACTCTCAATGACCATTCCTCAAGGCTCAGATCTGGGTCTTCTCATTTCTCCATTTCCTCTGCCACCATTCTTCCTTAATCTACTAACATCTTTCTCTTACATTACTTTAATAGCCTCATTATTGGATGCTCTCTCTACCAACTCTTCTCTCTAACCAATGCATTCTCTTTAGAGCAACTAGAGTGATTTTTTAAAACGAAAATTAGATAATATCATTTTGCCTGGGTCAAAGCCTTCAAATTTGCAACCTTAGATAAGTTGCAAATTATTTAACATTGCCCACGAAACAGTATGATCTAACTCCTGTCTATATATCCATAATTATCCTCTTACATAATACTATATAGTCAAACTGACCTTTTTCACTTCCTGTCATTTCGTCTCACCTAAGATCTGTGACACTCGCTGTTCTCTCTTCCTGGAATATTGTTTCCATTCTTTTTGTATGGTTAACTTCTACTCATATTTTGCATCTTACTTTAACTGTTACTTTCTGAGACTTTCCCTGGTCACTTAATCCAATAGCATCCTATTCTTTTCCTTTAGAAAATTTATCATAATTTGTGGTTAAATATTTATTCTAAATTTATTTATTTAAAGTATGTTCCCCTAATTATCTTTAAATACCAAGAATGTGGAAGCCCTATTTGCTCTCTTCCCCTCTATGACCAGGACTTTCCATAGTGTCTGGCACACAGTAGGAGTCTAAGAAGCATATGCTAAATCACGGATTTCTGTCTCTTTAAGCAGACTTACATGAAAATTACAATTATTATTAATTTAGAACCAGAGAATATGAGTTGGTTGACAAAAATACACATAGAAATCAGGCTAAAATAGGACATATCTATTTTAGGCTTAAATCCATATAGCCTAGGTTATTTTCCTCTGATTAACATTTGATAAATAAAATCAGCACCTTCCTCGATAATGTAATACATAGCTTTTTATTATTGCTATCTACATTTTAAAGCAAATAATCATCTACCAATAGCATATGTTTCTCATTATTTGGAACTATGATCCGACATTATACACAGTGTTTAGGTTCCTTTGTTTAGTTCATAATGTTTAATTTATAATTCATATATCCATTTAAAAGTGTTAATTGAGCATTTCTTTGTACCAGGAAGTGTTCTAGTACTGAGGAAACAATAATAAAATCAACGGAAATCTCTATTCTATGGCTCTTATTTCCATATGATCAAACCAAAAAGAAAGAAGTAAAATATATAGAATTATAGATGGTGATATATGGTGGTATGCTACAGTGAAGAACAAATCAGAATACAGGAATGGGGTATGGGGGAGTGTGATTTTAGCCTCTTCTCAGTAGAATTTATATTCTGTACTGTTCAAAAGGGATATAAGATAGATATTATTTATGGAACCTATTTATCACAAATAAAATAAAATAATTATCCAAGGAAAGCTTTCAACTGGGAAACTATAAAAACACACTTCCTTCCTTATAGCAGTAAGACAAGCAGAGAATTACTCAGGCTTTAAGTCACTGACAAGCTCTCACAGCCTGGGAAAGAGTCTCCCAAAAGGTAGTGGATAGAGAGGATAAGAAGCTGAGAGCAGTGACAGATATTCCAAGCAGAAAAAATAAAAAGTACACTTTTTGCTGATGATGTGAATTCCCATGGACCCGCAGTCCCCACTATTTAATTGCTATGTGGCTGTCTGTTCTTTCTCTAACTGTAACTATATCTGACCATTATTTCTTTCCTATTTGGAATATTATGCTTGTATAACTTTTCCCTTGTTATTCTGTTTCCAAAAAAAAACATTTAATTTTGGGGGTTTTCTGATAAATTTGTCAGTAACATGAGGAAATGTCAGAAAAAAGATCCCTAATCTCTACTTGTACCATTAAAATTTATATTAAAGAATGAAGTTAGTCAGTTACAACACTCTGGTTCCATTTTATATTTACCTTAATAACTGAGATAAAGGCAGGACCCAGGGTGAAAAAACAAAAACATAAAATATTGGTACAAGGTTTTAAACAGCATCCCTAACACCATAGTAATGATTGGACCACTAAAGTAATGATTGTATTTTCAACAAATGGTACTGGCATATTTTATATTTATATGCAAAATAAAATGTTAATCTATATCTCACATCATATACAAAAGTTAGCTTCAAATATGTCACAGACCTAGTATAAACTATAACATTAAAACTATATCATTTATAAAAGAAAACTTTGGAGAAAATCTTTTTTGATCTTGGGTAAGGCAAATATTTCTTAGCTATAATATCAAAAGCACATCCATAAAATAATAAATTTATAAATTAGACTTCATCAAAATCTAAAATTTCTGCTCTTCAAAAGACACTGTTTATGAAATGTAAACACAAAGGTGTTTACTGGGAAAAGATCATTGCAAACCTTATATTTGATAAAGGACTTGTACAGAATATATAGAACCTCTTACAGGCTTAATAATGAAAAAGACAAGTAACCCAACTAAGAAAAAAAAAGGAAAAGATTTGGATAGACACTTTACCAAAGAAGATATATGGATGGCAAATAAGCACATGGAAAGGATGCTCAATGTCAC
Organism: Cynopterus sphinx; assembly: GCA_030015415.1. Lineage (NCBI taxonomy): Eukaryota > Metazoa > Chordata > Mammalia > Chiroptera > Pteropodidae > Cynopterus > Cynopterus sphinx. Next base: position 86,899,250 of record CM057388.1, read on the forward strand.
TAGTTATTAATGAAATGCAAATTAAAAAAAACCAATGAGATACTACTGCACAACTATTAAATGATTAAAATAAAAAAAACTGCTTATGCCTAATATTAGCTAGGATGTGGAAGAACTAGAACTCCTGTACACTGCTGGTTGGGATGTAAAATGGTGCAAGCACTTTGGAAAACAATTTGACTATTTTATTTTATTTACTTTTTAAATTGAGATATAATTGATGCACTACATTATATTAGTTTTAGATGTGCAACATAGTTATTTGATATTTCTATATATTGAAAAATGGTCACCACAATAGGTCTACTTAACATTTGTCACCATACATAGTTACAGAATTTTTTTCTTGTGATGAGGAATTTTGGCCATTTCTTAAAAAGCTCAATATGCACCTACTATATGATCCAGCCATTCTACTCCTAGGTAGTTATACCAGAAATATGAAGGCATATATTCATTCAAGGACTCATGTGTGGATATTTATAGCAATTTTATTTTTAATAACTAAAAACTGAAAACAACTCAAATGTCTTTTTACAAGTGAATGGATAAACAAATGCTGGTACATTCATACAATGTAATACTAGTCAGCAATGAAAAAGAATGAAGTTTTGTTACATACAACAACATGGATGAATCTCAAAATATGCATCCCAAATGAAAAAAAGCCAGGGAAGATGGCTGCATAGTGGATGATTGCATTTATATTAAAAAAAAAATCTAGAAAATGGAAACTCCTCTATAGTGACATAAAACAGGTCAGAGACATTCCAGAGATAGGGATGGGGTATGGAGGGAGCATAAAGGGGTACCAGGAAACTTTAGATATGTTCACTATCTTGATTGTAGTGATAGTTTCATGGGTTTATATATGTGGCAACAATGATTTTATGTCAATTATGCCTCAATAAAGCTGTTTTAAAAGTATTTTTAAAAGTCACAACTAGAAAATGAATAAGTTCTGGAGAGCTAATGCACAGCATAGTGATTATAGTCAATGGTACTGTATTATACACTTCAAAGTTGCTAAAAGACTATATTTTAAATGTTCTCACCCCAAAACCCAATGGTTATTATGTCACATGATGCAGGGGTTAACTAATGGTAAGGGTGTAATCATATTGCAGTATAAAAATGTATCAAATCAGCATATTATATTGATTGTACACAATGTTATATGCTAATTATATCCAATGAAAAATAAAATAAAGCAAAAAAAAAGATCATTAAGGACATAGTACATTCTGAAGAGAATTAAGGGAGATTGCGGGATGATATAATATTAGAATCTCTAGGAAGGGGCATACCTTTGAAAACTAAACATTTTGTCATATTGTCATGATTTGTTTGCAGTTACAATAACTAACTTAATTTTTTAAATTTCAAATTGCACCTCAGAGGGCCTGAGAGTTTTAGATGTATCAAAAGAGAGGCACAGATTTTAAAAGGTTACAAAATTAATATATTTGACTTTCAAAGAACATTTTCAGCATCTTTTTCTATTGCGTTTGATACATATGCACAGGTTTTTTTTGAAATCAAACAATAGAATAAGATAAAAAATGAAAAGAAATATCTTCTTCTGTCCTTGTCCCAGCCTAATCTTGTCCATAGGCAGTAATGAATTCTTGAGAATTCATCCCAAATTTTTCCACAATATACAAGCAGAGAGAGAAAGAATTTTTTGTTCATTTTTGTTTTGTTTGGACACCAGTGGGATCACACTAAACATAGAGCCCAATATAAATAGATCTCTTTTATTTTTTTAACACCTTAGTGTTATTTCATTGCCTGATGGAACTTAGTTAATGTATTTAACTAGTCACTCATTCATGGATATTTAAGCTCTAACTGTTTGCTATTTCAATATAGCAATAAATATTCTTAAACAAGGTTTTCTGTACCTCTGGGCATATATTTGTAGAAGAAGTCACAAAACTTGGATAGCAGGGTGGTAGAGAGTGATTAAGTGCATGAACGTTGGCCAAAGGTTGCAGGAATTTGCATTTGCACTACTATTCTTTGCAGAGTGCCTTTTGGTTCCCCCACAGCCTTGCCATCATAAGAAAGTGAATAATGCTGTTCTAACATGCGTTCTTTAACTGTGAGGTTGAGCATTTCCTTATGTTTTACTGGATATTTGTATTTCTTTAAAGAAGCACTTTGCTAAAGAGAGTTAAAAATGAATGGATATATATGCCCCTTTAGGTGAACACAACTATTATAGTAAATGAAATACACTTTCATGTTACTTGTGCTTTAAAGAAATCAAACTTTTCTACTGCTAATTTAAGTGTGAAATGCACAAAGACGAGAACAATAGAAATACAGTTTTCCTTCATTTAAAAAATTGACCAATGATCCGTAATATGCCATGGTCAGTAAAACATATGGTGGGAATTAAGATTTTCAGAGGAATAGAAAGGATGGCTTGTTTCTTTCACTGGCTGAAAGGTTATGACCCACAATACACCATGTGACCTGTCAGGACCTACTGACCCACCAATTATCCTGTGGAAAATGGAACTCAATAACTCTTCCTAACTTTCACCAAAATCTGCAGCTCCTGCTGTGTTCTTCATCTCTGTTAAAGGCATCACATCTACCCTGTCAGCCAAGTGAGAAATCTGGGGGATGTCACCATTTTTTCTCTGCTCCATGCAGCTGCTCCCTGCCCTCACCTCTTTTACTTGGTCTTTGTGAGGATGAACAAGTTACCACGTCTAGAAGCACCCAGCACAATATTCAGGCCGCAGTGGTCAGGAAAGGGATTTATTTCATTCTTTCACCTGGTACAGTTTTTGCTTTATCCACCAGCTCCATCCCCAAAAACAAGAACAAAACCCCAGAAACAACAACAAAAATGTTTTTAAAGCAATGTCTTCTTATCAGTGATCTACAGCTTTCCATATGGTTTACCTAAGGCCCTGCCCTACTTGTTAAATTGTATACCTGGAGGAACTGGTGTATAGGACACTCACCTTTCACTGGGCAGGAATAATGGAGTTGTTCATGTGGAACATATTAATTGAAAAATACCCTAATCTTTTTCCTTTATAAATAGAAAGGATGCTAATGATTTCTTCTCTTTTTACACATAAGTATTGTTATTTTAAACCTTGGATTGGAAGAAAAATTAGATGGAATGCTCTCAGAAAGATTCTGGAAAGGAGGTCATATGAAAACAAAGGCGGAATATCTAAATGGTGGTGGGAAGTGAAATAAAAATCTGCAGTCACGACCTCCTAACCTAGTTATAGGTTATCAGTATCTACTCTACCACAAAGCGTATTTCTGGCCCATGTCTTCCACCACCTTCTGTTGGTGGTTGCTCAGAGACTATAAATTCACTTTAATATGTTTATCATCCTCAGCAAAACATAATTCAAAACATAATGGACTGCTTCTAAAAATAATATTGTGTGTTTCAAAACAAAATATTATGAGGTTTGGATTATCTGCTGTTTTGTATTATCTCTGCCACTGCTCTGGAGGGTAGAATTTCCTCTGTAGCTTTGTAGCCCTTGAAAACATATGTTTAGTTATAAACAAAGGTCTCTCTGGGGAATCTCCAAATGGGAAAGTTTCTCTTTGTGAGTGAGAAATGCATATATTTCCTTTGACACAAAGGACAGCATTAATGCTTGCCAATTTGCAGATAATTTCAAAATGTGTTCTAACCCCCAAACTTTTACCAGTCAGCAAAAATGTTTCTAGCACCTATTGGCAATGAGCATGAGTCAACTCGAAGTTTAAGTCTTAACTACTGGACTGGGACATATTTTAAAGTGTTAAAAAATGAAAAGTATTTTTCTTAGTTGACTGAAGTAGTCTCTCTATCACCCTCATTTTCCTAAAACAGCAAGCACCTTCCCCAGGGGCAGCCACTGTTAGCAATTTCTTAAGAATACTTTTAGAAATAATCTATGTAAATATATGTACAAATGTGTATATTTTCCCCTCTTTTTTTGCACAAATGGAAGCGTATTATTCATATTGTCCTATGTTATTATTCACTCACCATATCTTAGAGATTATTCCATATCAGATCGATTTATTTATCTAATATATCATCTACCTTTATTTTTTAACAATACTATAGTATTCCATTGTGTGACTATAAGTTAATTTATTTAACCAGTCCTTATTCTAGATATACATGATGTTCCTAGGTTTTTTTTTCTTAGTACAAGCAATACTGCCATAAAACATTACATTCCCCCCCCATCCTTTTATAGGGAAACTGTGAAAGATATACACAAATAGGGAAAACAACACAGTGGTCTCTATCCTGAACACCGAACTTTAACGATAAGCAACCAAATTATGGGCAAAGTTGTTTCACCTATACTCCCCCACCTCTCCCACCAGATTAGTTTGAGGCAAATTTCTTCCATAAATATTTCATTATATATCATAAAGTTAAGTACCCCTGTAAAATAGCTACATACTATTACCATAAAAAGTAACAATTTCTTGATATCAATAACATGCTGTCAATGTTCAACTTTTCCCTATGGACAGTTGTTTTACAGTTAATTTGTAAAGATCAGAATCCAGACAAGGAAGGGTCACACATTGCATTTGATTCACATACCTTTAAGTCTCTTTTAATTTATAAATCACCCTTCCCTTTTTTCCTTGCAGTTTATTTGTTGGCAAAACTGGACTGATCGTCCTACAGTTTTCTACCTTCTGGGTTTTGCTAACTGCATTGTATGACATTGTTTAATATGTTCTCCCCTCTTCCTTGTAATTCCTGCAAACTAATGGTGTGATCAGGAGGTTTCAGCAGATTCAGGTTTAACGTTTAGGCAAGAATAGTTCCTAGATGGTGCTGTGTATTTCCCTCAGGAGGCCATAAGTATTCTGGTATACAAGTAGAAGTTTAACTGTAGAATACATTCCTCTGAGTGTAATTACTTGTTCATTTTTTTTATTTTGATGACTAATACCAAATTACCAAATTGCTTTCCACAGAAATTGTACCAAATTTCATTCCTGCCTGAAATAAATTAGTCTGTTTCCCTATATCAACACTGCTTGATCAAGCTCTTTAGTCTCTGTCAATTTGATATGTGAAAAATGTTATCTTATCAAGTGTTAATGCAATCTAGATTTAACTAGAACCAGATTTCACATTGCTGCAGCCCAATTTCTTTCTTCATTAGCTCACATGAGTACAACAATGTAGGTTAATATATCTATAACTGTGGTAACATTGCAAATGATTTAAATAAGCCACAGCTAGTTGGCATGGATGAAATATTTGTTAAAACAGCATAAAGCCATATGTGCAATACTATTGCCTTTGGTTTGTCAGTACAGATGAAGCTCAAAGAAATCATGTGTATATATTTAGAAAATTGGTATGATTTTCCATGTCTATAACATTAGCTCTGTGCCAAGTAATTGGAAAGATCCAGTGGTGAACAAGACCAAAGTCTTAGTGCCCATGAGCTTACAGTCCAGTGAGGAAGATGAAACACTTTATTATAATGTAGCTAAAATTTAGAACTAGGAGAGGTCACTTTGGCTGGAAAGATGGGGGAGAGATGGCATTTCAACTGGGCCTTGAAGAATGGATAAGTCTCAGAGATGAACATAACATTCTAGATGGCAAGAATGGTTGAAGGTGGGAAATAAAGAAAGCCCAGTTGGGTTGTAGAATAAGTAAAGGACTTATGAAGAATGAGAGGAACCACGAATTTGGGAAGCATAGAAAGCCAAGCTAATTAGCATCGTTATTTATGAGACATATTTTTGAAGGATTAAAGGGAAATAATTAAATAATTATTACTGTAAAAAGGAAAAAGCCAAATAGGTCATTTAAAACACTAGTATCATGTGGGACTTTTCAATAGTCCTCACTTTACAATATGTTTCCATTATATCTTCTCTTAATCTTCAATGGTAACTTTATGTGCATTTAATGTACGTCAACCAAGCACAGTTTCTGTAGTGTTCTGAAGAGCTTGATTAGGAAAAAATTAGAGGAAGCCACATTTTTTTCTTGCTTAATCAAAGCTAGATGGCACAGAGGCTCTGAGAGGTTTTGTTTGTTTGTTTGTTTGTTTGATTTAAATTATAGTTTAGAATAACAAACAACTCAAGGGAATTTTTTATAATTCTTAATTATCACACCAAATAATCAGTCTCAGTGAATTTCTCTACATTGTGACTATGAAGAAGAGATATCATTCATATCCTAGGAAGCTGGGATTCTGTGGATGGCAAGCTATAATAATAATCAGCATTTTCTGCTCCCAGATACTAAGATTTATGTCAAAGAATAGGGACCTTTTGAAACACTGCTGTCCAACAAAACTGTCTATAATGATGGAAATGTTCTATGTTTTCACTGTCTAATACAATAGCCAGTAGTTACATGTGGCTATTGATACTTGAAATGTAGCTAGTGAGACTGAGAAACTGATTTTTTCATATTATTTTATTTTTATTAATTAATATTTAAATATGAAATAGTCACATGTGGCTATGAGGTAGTGGTGCAGCTTTTAACTAAAAATAGTTATTCAATTTTTCCTGAAAGATTGCTTTATTGATGAAAATACCATACACCAATACAACACGAACTCACAAAGCATTTTCATGTTTGTGCTATCATGAGGACAAGATGCAGTCTAGAGCAATGGAAATTTTCACACTCTGAGAATTCCACTTAGAGTCAGAGACAATGGTAATTTACTTCTTAATGCAAAGTTTACTGCTTCTTATCCTTTTTAAAAAGGTGAGCTAGCATGCCTGCGTTGTATAACACACTTTACAGATAAGAAAAAGTTAAACTCTCAGGTGGCAATAATCAGAGCGCAATTTGCTAAATCATACTGCTGTTCAATTCTCTGACTTTAACTGAATTGGATTTTCTTTTTCTCCAAATGTCTTAAAGGCTGACCCTCTGGATACTTCATGCAGTAGAAATATGCCTTAAGTTAGTAACCAAAAGCCCTTTTTGCAGACTTTTTAAAATGGAATTTCAGATTCATTAGAACAAAAAGATGCACTTTTCTCGACCTTGGGAGCTTGTGACCATCGGGAGATGAAAAGAGTGGTGACACTAAGGAAAACTATTGTCCAGAAAAATAAGCCTCTCCAAGGGGCACCAGGAATCCACAATAAAATCCCTGTTTCCAAGAAAATCCAGGCATTTCCATCAAAAAAGCCTGGAAAGATAAATAGAATGCCCTTAACCACAGGTTTTTAATAATACAAAATGTCTAAGTCCAGGGTAAACAAAGAGCTAAGAAAAACTAACATCTACTAACTCAAGTTTCTCAAGACCCAGGTCGTGACCTAGAGCCTGAGCACAAGGTATTTTCAAAAGAGCTGCTTTTCCTGCGCCTGCAATGAGTTTATTTTGTGAAACTTTCTTGGCTATAGGACTCTACAACTGCACAGAAATTCTAAGCCGGGTGAATGACAATGACTCTTCTAGTTCACAACAATGAGAAGTGAGATTTGGGGGTTCACTGAAAAAGGGATGTCCATGATATCTGCATAACAACCAAAACGAACCAGGCTGATTTGGTGAGCCCGAAGTTAACACGTTTTCATCTTATCATTATCCGGCTACATTAGCTCTTCTGTCATTCAGTTTCGCAAAAGTGATTAGTGAAACTTTTCAAAATGCGATAAAGTCTTCATCATCGTTTTCTGAATGAACTAGGTTCAAGTATCAATCTTTTCGATTTCAACCCTCTAGGAGGCAGAAGTTAACAGATCTCTCTTCCTCTTGTTGCACAAGCTGTATACCACATCCTTTCTCTGACAGGCTGACTTCCAGGAACTAACCTGTGGTTTTGAAAACAGAGTCGTTTCCATAGCAGGCCCGTATTCGTGATTATTGACATTATTCATGTATTCTGAAGGTGTGCCCCCAGGGCTTTTACAGTGGGCTACTAAAAAAACAATCAAAGAGCAATAAACAAAAAACAGGAGTTTTGCTCCACCATCTTAATGTTAATTCATTTGTCTTTGTACTTAGCATTCACTACCATAGGCTCTGAAAATATTAAAAGCCAGAACAAAACTAATTTCCCATAGTCCATAAAGTGTTTTTTTTTGCATGATTTTATAAATAATTCAAGAATGTGTCATTTTTAAAGTTCTGTTAAGCAACAGCTCCTGCGAATTAAGCTGTCACGACTGAGTCACTCTTCTACACTGGAACTTGCTAGCTTTGTGTTTTCAGTCTTTATCATTCAGTCTTTATTCAACAAAGGGTGAAATCATCCTCTTTCATACTCAAGAATTTATTTAATGTAAACTATTTTGATTTTTTAATGATCTCGAATAAATTATGTAGGCTGACAAAAAATCATTAAAGAGTGAGTTTTCATCATGCCAATTAGAAGAAGAGTTTTCTGAGCACTTAAAAAAGTCAGTTTGAGGTTATGTGTCAGGGCTCAAGTTTCACAGCCATCTCCACTTTGAAACATAATATATAAAAGCCATGAGGTTTTTTTTTTTTCTTTTAAATAAGAAATCAAGTGTGCTTAAGTAGTAAACATTTAAACTATGGTCAAGCTCTCTACTTTGAAATAGAAGGATCCGAGGAAAGAGCGCTGGCTGTTTTGTTGCTGAAAGAAGGAATCTTTGTGAGATGTTACTGCTGTCCCTACTGCTACCAGCACTAATCCTAAAGGTCAAGCTGATGACAATACCTTCTGAGTAGTGCGTTTTAACATTGTTAAAAAGAATCTATAAAATGAAAGAGCTAAATAACCCCCCCATTCATACGGATTATTGTACAATTTAAATTTCAAATTAATTACACATTTATTAAGAACTCAGAATTAGCGTGGTAGAGAATTTAAATAAGTGTACGTTAGTGTCTCAATCCTTAAACAACTCAATCTACTGTTGATGTGGTGAAACATTTAGAAAATAATGTGAATGCTTGACTAAAGGCAAGAACAAAATAAGGCAAGAGGAATCCACTTTAAACCTGAGTCCTCCAATTTTACATTTTTAAAAAAAGCATAAAGGCTTTTTACAAATGCTGACACAATTTAACATGGTATTTGGGAGAAAAGATAAACATTTGATAAAGTGTTTATTAGTAAAAATTGACTTGCTGCACTGTTGCATTTCCTACATTTCAAGTAGGAAGCGCTATGCATAAGAGGAATTCAGTAGGCATTAAATATCTTGAAGTCAAATGATCTGGGTTCTAGTTCGATTGTGGAACTTTGAGTGAGTCTCTTTAATGTACTGTGTCGCACTTTCTTGATACAAAGGTATTTAAGAGCCCTTCTGGCTCTACAGTTGTTAAGGTTTTTATGAACTCTATAGTTTGTGTTTGATCTTTGTGTGTGTGTGTGTGTGTGTGTGTGTGTGTGTGTGTGTGTGTGTGTGTGTGTAGATATAGACCCACACAGATAGACACAAACTGTACATATGTGCTATATACTAGTTGCTATGGGCAACGACCACAGAAAAGAAGAGCAGTTGTGTCTAAATCCTGCACAGCACGGAGAGCACAGGAGAAGCTGAGACCAAGTTGTACTTCTGTCACTGAATCAAAGAAAGTGCTACCTAGCCAGTTGTGTGTGGCCCTGATTCTAGACCGTGGCTGGTGTAGAGTAGGGGTGGAGAGATAGTTAAGCTTCTGGGCTGGAATCAAGGCTTCTCTACTTAATAGTTGGGTAACTTTGGGCAGTTAAACAACTTTAGTTTCCTCAGTTGTAAAGTGGGAAGGTGTAAAAGGTTAGCTCATAGGGTTGCTGTGAGGATTTTATGTCTTAATATATATAAAGCTAAAGCACTTAGAAGCATGCCTGGTACATAATACACGTTTAATAAATGTTAGTTGTTATTACAGGAAGAATATGGAGTGAACCCTTTACTAACAGAGACGGCTTGATGAGATGGAAACATTGACATAGTAAGATAAACAGCTAACGGCCACGCTGTGGATGATAAATAAGAAAGAGGGAGACAGAATAACTGGTGCTATTAATAGAGCAGTTGGTGCCAGAAGGCAGCAAAAATCCCTTCAGTGTGTGCTGTCCAATTTGGTCTCCACTAGCCACATGTACTATTGAGCATGGAAATGTGTTTTGCCTGAAATGTGATATGCTATAAGCATAAAAGACACACCAGATTTGAAAGAATTAATGCCAAGAAAAGGTAAACTTTCTCATGGATAATTTTTATATTGATTAAATGTACAAATGAGAATATTTTGGATGCATTGGGCTAAATAAAATATATAATTAAACATGATTTCCCCTATTTCTTTTTACTCTTTTAATGTGACTACAAGAAAAGTTTAAATTACATGTGCAGCTTAGATTATCATTCTGTTGGACAGTGCAATGTTCAAGGAGTCAACTGTCCTTGTCTTTAAACTTTTTCCACAATAAGTCTCTCATTGAAGGCTAAACCACCATGTGACTGTGTTCCAGTAAATTCCATTTCCCTCCCTCTAGAAGCTCTGAGGAGTAACATTCTATTACTGATGCCAGCACTGGGTCTTTACTCTGATTTACTAATCCAAATGCTCCCATCATGGTTTGCTGTGTCTCCTTTGTGATGAGAATAAAGATTTCTGAAACAGAGTGGAGTCACAGGCTTGCCTGGCTTCTAGTACAAACTTGATCATGCCAAATCACTTATCCTCTCACAGCTTCACTTTATCATCCTAAAACAGAGGGCACCACTAGTAATTACCTATCTAATAAGGTCATGGTGTAAGATATTTATATATTTAGAGCAGTGCCTGGCAAATAGTAAGCCCTCAGTCAATGTTACAGATTATTAAACCCATCTTTGCCTGGTGTGTTTTTTGGGGTGAGGGGGTTTGAATTATTAAATCTGTTTTGAGTTTAGGTGAAAAATCTACCCAGGCTGTTCTGCTAATGAATTCTAAAATGACAGAATTGTCAAAGATTTCACATTTCAGGTACTGATACCCCATGTTTAAGGGAACTGATGGAGTAGAAATAACAGCTCAAATCATTTTTTAAGAGCCAGGTGGAAGTGAGGAGCACACTTTATGAAAGTGACACAGATAAAGGAACAGAGATTGTGTGAAATTTTGGCATTTGGAATTTCTGAGAAGGGCCGGTTAATCAAGGTGTTGAAGACCCGAGCTACTCACTCAACCTCTGTAGTCCCAATTTTATGCCAGTGGATATAGGGATCATTTCAAGCATCTAGCTCACATGTTTCGGGTTAATATCAAACTAAATAAGATATGTATGTTGATGTGTTTTGAAAAATGTTGAGCTCTGAAACAGAGTCCACAGATCCTTATTGTCTCTTTAAATACCCAAGTACACAATTCGAAAATATAGAACTCAAGTGTCATGGTAATTTAAAAGAGGCAGAGATCGCCCTGTGCTGGATTTAACAAGGAAGGCTTCCTGCAGGAGGTGTGACTCAAAAGAGTCCTTAAACAATGGGAGGAAAGAATTAAACAGACCATGAATCTGCCCAAATCTCTGCTGGTCACCTGTCCATGTCATGAGGTAAAGCACTATACCACTTAGGACACTATTATAGTCAAAGGGGTTTCCAGAATCTTTCTGCTGACTTACATAAATGCAAACACTTATTTAGAGCTTAAAAGATGAGGTAAAATGCAACTTGAGCAGTAGATTCCAATGCTCTCTTTTCTAGAGTATTTTTCTACATGGTAGGTCTATATGGAATAATTCCACATTAATCCCTGATTTGCTGCACTCTTTGTCACCAAATGTTTTGTGTTAACATTTATATCCACAAAGAAGAAATGTTTGGGGCAGAATATTGAATACGTAAATGTAATAAGCATCTTACATTTATGAGAAATTGAAATTTAATAAACAAAGAAAACTCGCAGAAATAAAAAAAAAGTTCATGGCAGAAATAAAAAGCCAAAGTCTCTATTAATTCTCCACACGCCATTTCAGCTCTCTCTCCAGAGGTAATTAATTCATTACTGCTATTATTGCAGTTAAAAGGAAGGCCAGGAAGAAGGGGTGGGTGTGGGGTGGGGGACAAAAGAACAAAAAGGAGTGCGGAATGAGATAAAGAGCAGATTTATGGAGTGGGAAGAGACCTCAGAGGTAATCTAGTAAGTGATTCGCTTAAATGTCATTCAGCTAGTTAGTGACAGAGCACAGGCTCAAGCTGAGATCTCCTGATTCTCACTCCAGGTCCCTTTTGATACCAGCACCTGGTTTTAGAAGAGGGAGTTTAGAGCAATCAGCAGCAAAGGAAAGGGCCAAATTCCCAGCTCCAGTCTTCTTAGATTCCCAACCCCTCCTCCTCTTTGAGATGTAAAATACCTCTCTCTAACCCTTTGAACTGGCGTCTCCTTAATCTTTTCCTACTCCTTTTTATTCCAAACCACCAAAAGGAACTTCTCTGTGAGATGTCTAAATCTTTACAGAGACAATCCCTAGAGTTATCTTTATTTACTCGGGGAGCATTGTTTAATCTCTCAGTTATATATTTTTAGACAGAGTTAAAGAGTTGCTCATGTCATCTATATGGCTTTTGTTCACTAGTAAATAGTATTGTCATGGAATTTACAAAGTGCAAAAGAGCTGGCATTTCTGATAGTCCCCAAAACAAAGATTCAACCTAGTCACTAAACCAACAATGGAAGTATCAGCACACTCTAAAAGAAGTCTCATAAAATTACAAAGAAGTTGAAGTTGCCTCCACCATCACAGAGTTTATAATCTAGTAGGGCAGATGGACACAGCTCAATTATGTATAATGACCTCAGCAAAGATGTGATGATACTTTATCTCCTCAGCATGTTAGCATATGCTATAAAATATGATAATTCTAAACTCAGATGAACGCTTTTATTCTTTTTCTCTATAAAAGGCTGGGGTGGAGATCCAATTCATGACATTCCTATACAACAATGGGGACACTGTTTCCACATTGCTCATTCCAAAAGGCATTTCTGAAAGCTAGAGATAGATGTCTTTTAGAAAATGGACCACATTTTCTGGCACAATACTTAATTTATTCTCCTTTGATGACATTCCTGGTGGAATAAAGGAAATGGTTTGGGGGGCTTTCCATAAAACCTAGTGAGTCAGAATGATAACAAGGATGGTATAACAGTTTATACAATATTAATAGTTCTTTTAATGTCAAGCTAGTACATACAAAGGCACCAGCGAGTGAGCTGTGCTTCTCCTTTTTGACTATATAGTTGAAGAAAAACTCAGAAACAACATGTGAGGAAATTTTCAATTGCAGCTTATTAACTTGAACATAAAGTCACATTTTGATGGTCAAATTTTTTGATATCATGATTTCCGATCCTAACCTAGATTGCGGGTGTGAAGGGTGAGAATTAAATCATGTGCCCATTTATCTGTGCCATGTTTCTTGGAACACTTGAGTAGGAGGATGGTAGTTTCTGTGTCTTTTCAGCTGTTATAATCAGATTGTAGTTAAAGTGGGAGAATAACTGGATTGTTACACTTTTGATGGTTTGAGTCTCCCAAAACCCTCTTTCAGGATCTTGCTTGCATCACTGGTGCCCCAAATCTTGGCAGTAAGAAGTCAGAATATTGGCAAGGAGTCTGAGAAATAGTCATAAGGCATAAGCAGGAGAGAGAAAAGAAGGGGAAGAAAAACAGTTATTGAGCACTCTGAAGTGCCATGAATTGTGATCACTGTGTTGCTTTCTACACATTCTCATTTAATCTCCACAGCAGCCCTACAGGAAAATCAGGCTTGAAAATAAGTCAAGGACTATCTAAAGTTCCTTTCAAAATTGACCAAACTAGTCATGTTTATTCTGGCTCTGTGACAATTAGTGGAGACATCTTAGGCAAGTTATTTTGGAGGCCTCAGTTTCTTCATCTGTAAAATGAAATGATTAGCTTACATGCCCACTAAAGAATTGCCAATCTACAATACTGGCTCAAACTATTTAAAGGATGTCCTCCTCTGTCATTTCAAGATTTAGTGTTGTTTGGTTTGTTTGGAACAGTATTTCATCATAAACAGTTTTGAAAGAACTTGACCAGGAGTCAGGCAAAATGAAAGGCAAATTGGAATTCAGGATTTTTTTTTTTTTACAGATTTTGCTACTCTGTCAAATAGTAGGGTTAATTTCTGTAGCTGCAAATATGTGATAGCGTTAAAAGCTAGTAAAATTAATTTTAAGATTAATTTGCTAAGAGCTTTAAATCTTAAATATCAAAACTTTTATGTTACTGGAGTTTAAGACAGATGCAGTATGCATGCAGAGATTAATCAAGTACAGAGATTAGTTTAAGAATGGTAAGTTTGAATTGTAAATGAAATAGTTGAAATTGCAGAAAACCAAAGAACTGTAGACCAAAAACAAGCATAAATAGGGCACTTTGTTTAGGAACCAAAATGTAAAATGACATTTTAAAATTTCTGACACAGAAGTAAAAATCAAGTAAATGTATGAGTTTTCCCTCTCAGCAGATTTTAAAGATGTTATAAACTGTTATTTAAAGAAGAGCCTTTTGAAGCTTAAAGAAAGGGTTAATTAGTTGAGTAGGAATAATAGCAAATAAAAATGGGTCTTGCTTTTGTTAGGTGATTAGTCAAGCTGACGGGATCTATTTCATTTTTCGTTTGTTGATTATCCTTAGACATATTAAATTTTAAGAAATAATTTGAGCCAAAGAATAAATATAAGGCTATAACTAGTAACTAATAAAAGATATAATATCCAGATATACTAGTAAATAATGTGAGAAGAATAAGTGTATTTCTAAAAACTGAAAAAGCATGATTAAAACACGCAAAGGAAGAAAATAAATTTTATTTCAGATCAAATTAAATAAAGCCTCAAGTAGGGTAATTAGGTCTGAAGGCTGTTAACATTTGTAAGGTTGTTTCTCTAAAGAAGCTACATACTACTGTCATCAGGATCTAGTGGTTTCTATACCCTTGTTTAAATAGGCTTTAAAGCAAAACTGCAAATGATATCAACAGGAAAGGATTTACAGATTAGTCAATTATTACATTCTAAAAATATAATTTAATCCTACATATTCACGAAGATTATTTGTTTTGCCCTTTCTCCAAAATCAACAAGCAGACTCTATATTTAAAATGGCTTTGTCTATTAGCCTTGATATCCTCAAAGGAAACACTAAACTTTGGTCTTGTTAATTAATAATAAAAAAAAGGTTTAACATGCTGTAATACACTATTTCTTCTAAGACATATCTAATACATATCATGTTTGCTTTTTAACCTTGAGTTCTTGAGTACTTAAAACACATCCTATAATAATGTTATTTAGTTCAGCAAGTTTATCAATTTGCTATCTAAACATTTTCACAAATGCACAACCCATAGTGGATCATGTCTTCCATGTTTTCTTCTTGCTTTAATCTTCTAGCACATAAACCATTGTAATTCTTAAAGATGTTTTAATAAATAGCAGGTATGAAAATGGGATTACTAACAGCTATAAAGAAGCTGTTTGTCTTAATGCTATGAATTGTTTTTAAATTTAGGGAGTAAAGTTTCAAGTAGTTACATTATTAGGACTTGAAAAAGTGTGGGATGATATGAACAGATCATTTCTTTCTGAAAAAAAAAATACATGCAGAGCTCTGTGCAGGGTTATAAATTATATGATTTTTAAAAAATAAAACTGGGTCTTTCCACATTTGATTTTTAAATCACTAGTCTTCCTGCTGACTTAGACATCCACCTACAATTTTTGAAAGTAAGCTGAATTACAATTGTTTTGCGAAAATGAAATCTCTTTCACTTTTAAAGTTGATGTCCTCTGTAGGCTGTATCTGTTGAAAGATTCCCTTTTACAATGAGTGTTAGCTCTGTTATTTAGGTTGTTCCAAGACTTCACTGCAGTCCTTTCAGGCATCTGGATAATTCAACACATTTCACTGTGCCTTCCTCCTAAGAATGAAAAAGGCCAGACAATAGTTTTACTTCCTTCAGCAATTACAAGTCAGGAGACAGTTAACACGAGTCTCTAAGTTTAGCATAAAACTACCAACCTGAGGATAAACGCTAACTTTGTGGAGAAAAAAAGAGAGAAGCTCTAAAAAATATTATTGTGCTCTCTTTCTACATAAGCAGCAGACTCTTACCATGTTTTATTTCAGTTATAGCAGAGAAAACACTGATTTAAGTTTTTCTAATGTTAAATGAGAATTATGATTTAGAGTTTTTACCTCTTAATCATGACATTTTCAAATAACAAACTTACTAGTGTAAAATAATTATATAATTGGATAATCTTTAACATCATGACTTGCTGGCTTTGGAAGAAAACGTTATGGTGATAAGATTTTGGAGATTGTGTTTTGAAAATAAAACTTCATCTTTTATCGTGTTCAATACCATGACAAATTTTTTACTTAAAAAATGTATAATGGTGCCAAGATGAACAAATTCTATCAGAAAGGTGACTGAAAAAAAGTGATATGTGTAAAACATTTCTATTTTATAGCTTTTTATTTGATTATAGCATTACAGTTGGTGATCAATTTTATGGTTTATACTACCAGAAGTGCCATTTCTAAGGCCACATAAGCAGGAAAATCAGTGTTTTAAACAAAGTATAAAAATACCTTTAACATGATTTAATCTTAATGTGAATCACTTTAATGTCTACTAAGTCTATTCTCAAGGTAGGATAATGAATTTGAGAAACAATTTTTTCTACTAATGGAAGGCAGGTTATTTTTCTATCTTTTCAGTATTTACATATTGGGACTTAAAATGTTTGACCTATAAAAATATAGTTGATAGTGAAAGGAAACTGTGTTTTAACATACTACTGAAAGAAGCAAAGATACACGGAACAGTGTAGTCTTAAAGCACCACACATTAACACATTTTGTTCCACGTTGTAAACCCTAGTACCAACATACAACATACTTCATCCAAATTATGCAAGATGTAATTTCATTCTATTTTAATTTATTCTTGTCATTCAAACTATTAACTCATTAGTAGATCAGAAATATCTGTAAATAACAAAACATTTGTTTTAAAAATCAAAATTTGCAAAGATCAGTTTATAAAAGGAAAATTTACTAACAAACAAAATTTAACAAAATGTGTATCTTAAACTTATTCGCATTTCACAAAGTCAATCCCCCTCTCCCTGCCATTTGATCTTCATAAAACCCTTTGTGACTGGGATAAATATATTATTACTTTCTACATTTTAAAAAAGAATTATATTAACTATGCACGTTCAATTAGTAAAATGTTCTGCTTCTTACCAAGAGGTAAATCTTTTGAAATTGATATTCAATTCACATCGACAATATTTAGCTGGATGTATTTTTCATTTTATTTACATGACATATGTTGGTATTGGCTACTGATAGAAATAACATACAGAAACTCATTATTAACTACATTTTTTCCCCTTTATTTTGCCAATGTAAGATTTCATAAACAAATTAAGGCTGGGTAACAAAAAAAACCTAAATTTTTTTTTATCAGGATGATTTATCTTAATATTCTGGCCATTCAAAACAAGACTGATTTATTTAAAAATATGAAATGTTAGTAAATGAATACTTATTTTTGAAAAAAAGTTGGTGAAGACGATTTTTGTCTGATTCTAAGGAAATCACTGTTCCTGCTCTAGACTGAAATAGCAAAATAGCATCTAAAATATTTTCTCCTTGGAACCTCCTCCCCACTCCAGTTTGTTCAATGAGTGTTCTAATCTATCTTTGTTTTAGGCCTCCTGGGCATGCACACTTATACATGAACACAGAACCACACAAATGTAGCAAAACACATATTGTACTGGGACACGGAATTCCAGATTCCAGGCAAAACTAGAATGTAAACGACCTTAACTGCAAGCATAGTTCAAAAAAATTAAAGTAGTAAATACACGTAGAACAAAAGCTCTATTCTAGTTGTTGGAGGGACAAAATACTCTTAAATTACTTTCAGGTTTCCATGGGGACCTTTTTGTTCTGAGATACCAATCATTAGGTTTAAGAGAACCACTTCATATTATTTCTAAATCAAATGAAATTACTTCTCAACTGGGGAAAATAACAATTACTGATATTTTTAAAGGTGCTGAAACCCAAACTGCTTTAGATTGCTGCTTTCTGTGGCACAATTAAATCTAGAGGTCAATATAGAGAAGCCCTCCTCCCCTTTTCAGGCAGATAAAAGCTTATAGTATCTCGACTTAAGGGGGAATACTTTACAGGATATGTTTTTTCTCAGTTCATCATAAATTCAAAATAGTGGCAAGGTGTTTAAATTGTGATGAGAATTCTTAGGCTCAGAAAAGATAAGCTCTCCCTTTGACAGTTAAGATACCTTTCTTACACATTCTAATGGAGCAACTGGGCTTCTATGTGAGCTTGAGTTCTAGATTATATCTACATACATAAATTCCATCTAACGCACATATACACACACAGGCCAATCTGGACATAAATGTCACGACTAGAGTTAGGGGCTGTGGTCTTTTATTTTGCAGAATGCCTAAGTATTGTTTGTCTCACCATACTGGGAGCAAGCAGGAGCCTGGTGGGAGCCTGGCCTTAAGCCTTGGGCTGTGGTCTGGGGGAGGGGATGGGGTTGCGGGGTCACAGGCTCTTAGCTTTTAGCCTCAGCATGACCACAAGTTTTAAAGCCTGAAGGGATCACATGCTTTTCTTTGAGCTCTTAGTTATTCTGACTTTTGGTGTGTGTGTGTGTGTGTGTGTGTGTGTGTGTGTGTGTGTGTGTGAGAGAGAGAGAGAGAGAGAGAGAGAGAGAGAGAGAGAGAGAGAGAGAGACGCTTTGTTCTTTAGCTTTTTTTGATTTTCTAGGTACTTTGGCTGATGATTACATTTTTTCCAAAAAAAAGACAAAATAAATGACTTCGTGTATCAAAATGTCCTAGTTTTTAAATAACCTGTATTCTGTACTTAATTTTACGTTGCGCTAGACAGGTACTGAGATGGAATAAATTATTTCCACCCGTTTGGAACTTGATCCAGAAATTCTGTATGTTTCAAGCCTTCGGGGAAAAAAAAGAATTAAGAACAAGAAAATATCTTGGTCAAGGAATCTCAAAATACCTAATTCCGGGTATTGCTCTGGCTTTAAAGGGGAGGGGTGGAGTTGGGGGCCGAGGAGGAAGACTCTGGGAGGATGTCTTGTTTAAAGAACTGTTTAAAACTTTTGGAAAAATTTAAACTAGTGAATGAAGTCCCTCAAGAAGGTATTTCCATTTAAAGCCTCTATTTAAGTGTCTTACTTTGAGGAGCTACTTCTGCTTGTTCTCTTTTAATAGGATTTCATCGTTTCCAACTCTTTTCTGTCTCTTAAACACAGAGTCGAAATGCCAAATGAAGACTTTTTATGGTAATGTGATTTATGTAGGAACATTTTCCAAAATCAGGGTAATGGGTCTTTTTGTCCTGATGGTGAGGAGGATGAAGATATACTTACTCACTGCCAGGGAGTTTTGACTGCAACTGCAGGACACAATTAATTATGCCAATAGCTTGTGAGGAGCGGATGTAACTCCCCTACCCCCGCCCCTTTTTCGAGGGGGAGGGGACTTAATCAGAAGGGGAAGGCGACGCCATGGGGTCAGATCACATGATATTATCTTCGCGCCACTTTCGCAAACCCTCCTCCCTCTTTTTTTTTAACTCCAGGTTTTGATGAGCTCAAAGGTACCTTTCTTATCTTGCTTTAACACAATGTCTCTTCAAGTAGGGTTTAAGATCTCGTCCCTGCCCTCTTCTTTCCACCGCTAGACTTTACCATTAAAGGTCGGAAATTGCCTCGCACTCGGTGCAATCTCACAGGAGGGATCTGGTTGGGTAGTGAACTTTCCAGAAAGTGTCAGGCAGACGCACCAGAGTGGGCTGCAAGGTCTGTTTGCGCATTTTCTGAAAAGGAAACCCTATAGCTGTAAGACTAACTCCTGTTGGAGAAATGAGTGTGACATTCTTTGCATCCTGCGCTGACTCCCTGAGGGGCGCTGGCCGTTCAGGTTGGACTCCATCACGGGTCAGGGGTGGGAGCGGCCAGTCTTTTGTACTTCGTTTGCCTGAGCTACTACTGTGCACCAGGTTGACAATCACATGGCACCCTTGTCCTCTTCTGGGCTTTGCACTTCCACGATTTCCCGTGGTCACAAGAGTGGGAACGGGCATCTGTATTCATTTCGCCCCGCCACACCTCTCCCTCCTTAACCCCCATTTGCCTTCCAGTGCTCTCCTGCCCCGTACTCTGCGTGCTCACTGCCCTGATTTGTAACTCGTTTCCCACACTAACCCCCGTCCCAGGTCCCACTCCCGTGTCTGCCAGGGACGTGGAGTAGATACAGTGTGATCGCATTTTGCCCAGCGTTCAGAGTCTGGAATGCCTAATTCCGTTTTTATCGTGCTTCTTAAACTAGGACATCATCTTAATTTTCAGAGTGTACTTGGGCTTTGGCCTTCAAGCGGTCCGCCTTCAATTGGTTCTCATGAGCTGGGGACTGAGAGGAGGAAGCGAGATAATTACACGGTCCCCTCCTTGCATTTGTCCGTCTGCTCGGTGGCAGCTACCGTTCGCGATGCCTGCCAAGAAACGCTGATTTAGAATGGGGGAGGGGAGGGCTCCCGGCAGAGTGGAAACATTCCTAACAGCACAAGGTGGCAGAAGTTACAACTTTCACGTGTGCGAGGAGTGAATGTGCTGTGGATTTCTTCGCGGGCCCTAGCAACACTTTCAATCTAGCGGCGCTGCGGCGCGCATGCGCACGCTGGGCCGTGGACACCGGGTCCCACGGATCCGTGGGCCTCCGCATCTGTCTCCTGCAAGGGGAGGGTGTGAGCGCCGCCGGCGCAGTGCCCGACAGGTGGTGGAGAGTGTGCCCTCCAGGCCCCGGCTCCAGCACCGATGCCGCCCCAACCAGTGTCCCAGGTGCACCGTTCACTAAGAACTCGGGGGAAAGGGGAAATGCTGCCTGCGATCGTCCGTGGGTAACTGGGACTCAGTGGCGTTTACGCTTTGGCTGGGTGGGGGTTCCGTTTCCTAATTCCCGTGCCGGCTGGGTGGGCGGGGGCTGGCTCCCGCCCCCCCCCCCAGCCCTGGTCTATTAAAGGCAGAGGGGCGGGCTTTTCCCAGGGTCCAAACTCCGGATCGAGAGCTAAAGAGACGGAGCGCTTCGCAAGTGGTGGCAGGAAGGCTAGTGTCTCCGCGCCGTTCTGGACACGGGCGCTTCGGACGAGGCGTGCTCCCGCGACCCCAACGAATTTCCTGAACGCTCTTTCTCACTTCGCTTCCTTGGGCTCCGCGGGACCGGAGCGCTCCGGTGGCGCGCGGCCCTGAGCGCAACGCGAAGGGGGACGCGGAGAGGGGTGGCCAGTGCGGGATGTCCTCGAACGCCACCTGCAAGGGCCGGACGCGGGCCCAATTCAGGTCCCGTGCAGACCGGCCCAGGCGGGAGGCTGGGGAAGAGGGGGCGACCTACTTGGGGGCAGCTATGATCAGGGAGAATTAGGTGGCTGGGTGGGAGGGCACGGAGCGGGCAGGACTTGAGCAAGGCAGAGTACCAGCTTGCAGTTGCAGGGCAGCAGGGAGCACGCGGGAAAGCATCCCCTTCTCTTCACCGCTGACCTTTAGGTTTCTGGAGAACTTGGGGGGATGCGGAATGGGGGGTTGCACATGGAAGGGAAAGAGAACTCCCCACCCCCGGCTCCTCTCCCACCAACCCCGTAATGGGGGCGGGGGGGAAGGCGTGAGCTTGGCGCGTTTTTTGCGCTTTGAATGGAGAACTCCGTTTCCCATGATGCTTTGTTTCTTTCTCTTTAATCTCGGCAGTGGCGGCCGCAGCTGCACGAGGATGGGAGCGCGTGGTGGGAGCGGCTGGAGCACACCCTGGGCGCCTGCGGCCCGGCTTCAGCGGGAGAACCAGGTAAGGGTGTGAGAGTCTCCGGAAGAAGACAAAGTGATCCACAAAGGTTGATAGGGTGGAGGTTTTGGTAGTGATCTTTTTACAACGTGAATAGACTGGAAGGGGCTGCCCAGTGCCTTGCGCACCAGATGAGCGGATAATTGCAGAAAGGAGCTAACTGGAGAAGACGTGCTCTCTGACGCATGTGAGGTTCAGCTTTTCCGAACTGAATCCGTTTGGAGTCTTTTTTAATGGAGAGGAAGAAAGTTACAGGTGTAGAAATTCGATTTAGGAGAACAATCATTATACTTTTATATACTAGTTTTAATATTTTCGTGTAGAAAATCAATTTTAGATTAAAGTGTAATTTTAATGAATCAGCGTGAAGCGCTTTGTTTAAAGACTAGAAATAGTGGTATGGGGTACCATGATGGAAACCCAACATTTAAGATTCCTTCACTAGTTAAATGTATTACTCATTCTGCATCTCTGATTATTTTTCTTTTGACAAAATTTAACCCATTGTGGAAGAGGTAGGGAAACCTCGTGAGCCTTTTTCAAGTATGGACTCATTTCCTTGCTGCATGTCCTTAGATAAAATAAGCACTTGGAAATGGGAGGTCTCTCATGGATGATAATGACATGAAAGAAAGAAGGGCTTATTTGCCTGTGGATTTAATGGAGAAAACGGGCCCATAAATGTTTAAACAGAACAAGAGCCCCTTTGAAACTGATCAAAATGTGAAATCTCTAGGCCATCTGTGCATTATGTGAAGAGTGCAGAAGGCTATTTCTTAAACCAGCTCTAAAATTTCTCTCGTTTTCTATTAATGGGGTGGGGGCAAGGAATATTCATTTAAAGAATCAGTCACTTCTCGTACAGAGCCTTACCTCAAGAAAATACTCATGCTGACTTTCATGGGCATCTTTAGATAAAGATGGACTGGACATAATGGGCCTATGAATTTACTAGGATACAGATACCTAGTTTACTAAGGTGGAGATAAGTCCAAAATCTACTCATTTAAGAATTCGACTTGAAATTGCCAGTGTTATTTGTGTTCAGTTCTTTGTAAATAACTCAGGATTTGGCTGACACTCTTAAACTTATCTTGGACTCTCTAAGCCAAAGGAAAACATGTTTTAGGAATATTAACTAGTAGTCTTGTTCAGTGTCTAATTATTTATTTATTTTTAACCAGGTGAGTCTGAACTGATCTGCGAAGATGGAAAAGAAGAACTTGCACGAGACGGTTTTGCTACGTGGATGGGCCTTGGCCATGTAAAAGTGCTTACAGTGCAGGTAGCTTTTTGAGATCTACTGCAATGCAAGCACTTCTTACATTACCATGGTGATTTAATCAATGCAATCGAAAACTGTAGTTTGTGCATAATTAAGTTTTTCATGCTTCTGAGCTGTTATTCATAATGTGTCTCTTGTGTTAAGGTGCATCTAGTGCAGTTAGTGAAGCAGCTTAGAATCTACTGCCCTAAATGCCCCTTCTGGCACAGGCTGCCTAATAAACAGCATTAAAAAGTATGCTTTGAGTAATCATTTGAACACGACAAGTTTCAAAGGTTTAATATTTCATTATTGGGAGCAGATGTTGGGGACTATGTGCAGTTGTGTACCAAGGATAAGGTCCTAGTAGTACCAAAGTGCTCATAGTGCAGGTAGTTTGGGCATTACTCTACTGTAGTGTGGGCACTTCCAGTACTCTAGGATGATGAATCTCTTTTTGATGGAGAGAATATTCAAAGACACTGCTACTTACGGTTAGTTTTGCAGGTTTGCATTTCAGCGTATATATGTATATATGGCTGTGCAAATCCATGCAAAACTGATTGTGATAATGTGTGCTGACTACGGTTTTGAGACTGCTTTCCGACTGTCTTCACGTGCATCTCCAGCATTCACACCCATTCATCCATGGGTGGGGATTTGTTGCATTACTTGTATTATACATAAAGTATTGCACTTGTCCCGGCCTATGGAAGAAAAGAGGATTTTACCTTCTTATTTCAATTTTTGAAAGTTGTAAGGTCAGACCTTGTAAAATGACATGTTTTGCTGTTGTCGGGTGGATCACGATGCAATTTTGATTAGTATAATAGGAGAAAAATTGCACGGTATCCATCTGTAAACCGCAGGACCTTTCTTGACAGTGTCTATCAATACTAAAGTAAGATGGAACAATCTTTTCTCTAGTCACTGCTGTTAAAAATGTTTTTGAAGTGTAGGAGGAGTTTTTAAAATGATAAATTTAAATAAAATTGAAAGCATGGAGTGTGTTGCATGAATGATCAGATTGTTAATTCATGTAAATGGACCTCAGTTTTGCAAAATAAATGAAATTTTTGATCTGAAAAAAAAAACGACTCATATTTTCAAGATTAACAACACTAGAGGATTTCTTAAAAAATCATGGTGGGGGCAGTCCTAAAGAAAAACTTGGGCATGGCTCTTTTCAAAGTTTACATCTACGTAAAGCGCCAAGACATCTAATTTTAGGATTCTTTTTACACTTACAAATATTTAGACAAAATGTGCTCATTTGTTTTAAGTGTATGTGTTCAATCTGTATGAGAGATGCAAAATTGTAAACCAATGGGATGCCTGCCCTTGAATAAATGGGCACAGTTGATCTAACAGAAGAACAAACTTGTCAATCAAACTCAGTTCCAGGGTGATGAAAGCATCTGGTGGAAGGGCCACAGGGAGAGATGCCTCCTTGCCTTGGAGGCTAGTACATGTTAGAAATCTGGATGTGGGCCTATTGTTCAGATTTGGGGTTCAGCGGCTCTCTAGCATGACTAATCTTGAGAAGAAATGACTCGTGCCTTGCTTTTTAGCTGTTTGGAACAGATCACAAGGTAGAAAAAGTGAATGTTGACTAACACAGTGTTACATTTCTTCTGTCAGTTGCCACATAGATAAGGGAGTTAGGATCCTCTAGTGGTTCATAACTGTTAGCACTTGCTAAAACACAGATAATCACTTCCTACCTCTAGAGACTGAGTCAGTAGGACTAGGATGGGGGTAGCATTTCTAACCTATTCCTAGGTGATGCTGCTCCTGCTGGTCAGGAAACCACCCTTTGAGAACTGTTTTCAACAAAAATGAAAGACCTCAGCTTCCAGGCCAAATTATGGTGTCTTTTAAATTTCAAATTCATAAAATTGAAAGGAATCTAGTTCTATGTTTCATAATTTAATGTTGACCTTCGAGACTAATTTGTCATGTATTTGACAAACTAGGTACGTGGTAGTTTTACTATGGGCCAACATGAGCATTTAGTTATCAAAAAGAGATGCTGGCCAACTAAAGACCTTATACATGTGTCATTCTTATTTCCTGCTGCCATGGGATCTTTGAATTTTCAAACCTTTTTAATTTTCCCTTGTAGTACGGGTCCAATTTAATCAGTAAGAAGAGCTCTTACTGATTTGTGCTTTAGCCTTGAGCTAGTTGCCTAAGGCTTCGGTTTCCTCATTAGGGGAAAGGGTAATAATGTTGGACTACCTCAAGTATATGTGGGTTAAGTAATTCTCTGGTGGTAGTGGTTGGGGGTGTGGATTTGAATTCTTAATAACGAAGTGAAATCCTAATGAAGAGACTTTTGCTAATAAATTCTGTCTTCTAGTATTCAGTGTGTGTGTGTGTGTGTGTGTGTGTGTGTGTGTGTGTGATTTTTTAAAGTGACTAATGCTCCAGGCAATTATACAAGCATAAAGAACTCTACAGATATTTCCTGTGCTGTCTAATGTTTACTACTTTGTTGGTACCTAATCATGGTTAAGTTTGATGTGGAAGCAAAACAAAGGTCTTCCTCCTCTCTAATAAAGTAGCTCAGTAAAAGAGGGGATTAAAGCTTATTTGTTATAATTCTTAACACCACCAAATCTCTGCTTTAATGATATAAGTTTATTGTCTCAGGTGGTTCACTGGTGCTTTACCAAAGGTGCCTAGTATGCAGACAGTTATTGCAGTTTCCACTTTTAATGGGCATGTGTGGACACAGTCTGTGTTCCTTAGGGGTAGGCCCCTCTGTCCATTACAGTCTCAATTCCTTCATCTAACCTGAATGATCTTAGGGCCTCTTCTAGCTTCAAAAATTCTGATCTGTCCTGGTTAAAATCAGATGTCTCAAAGATTTATAAAAGTGCTTTGTATTTTAAGTTCTAAGTTTAGAATTTGAGGAGAAAGGGGTCATTTCAATCATTAGTTATGGGCAAAATTAGTACTGCATACATACACTATATATGTTTGTGTGTGTGTGTGTATCTTACTCATTTCTAAAGAATTACAATAAGTTTAGTAGAAACATTCCCAGTCATATTTTCTGACTTTGATTAAGAGGGTAGTTTAATATCTCCTGAATTTTCAGGGTCATTAGTATGGGCATTGATTTTCCCTAGATAGAAGAGTCTATGTTGGCAATCCTCAGTTGTATTAGCTTTGAAATAGGACAAATAGCAAAATGAGTGAAGGTACTGTATAAAATTTCAGCTGAAAAAATTCTTTCTTATAAATCATAGCCCAGCTTTATTTTTCAGTAACTGAGGAAACCGAGAAGCCCAGGAAGAAGTGCCTTGCTCTAGGTTTTGATAAATGAAAAATTAGAGACCAATACATGGGAGTCATGCAAATATTTGGAGTCAGAGGGTAGGGCACCTAACCAGGGCTGGGAAAGGTGTGTGGCTGGGTCAGGAAACGCTTTCCAAGTGCAGTGTCAGGGGAGGCAGCCTGAAGGGAGTCAAGGCAGGCAAGAAGGCCAATGAAGGGTCTTTTGTGGGCTGAGTTGCTTACGCAAAAAGCAAGAGAAGGACGAAATCAGATTGAGGCTCTTCCAATGAACTGCACTTGGTTGAGAATGTCTGGCATGTGTGAGGGGATAGGTTAGTTAGAACCAGCTCATGGAACCTTGTTTCAACTGAAAAGGGAAATCACTTAACATGTTTAAGAGAATTTTTAAGTGACATAGCCCAAATTTGCCCATTTGATAAGATCACTCTGACAGCAGTGTAGAGGCTGGCTTAGCACTGGGCCTGAAGTCAGCTAGGAAATTATTTTACAGGTGAGAGGTGAGGATTTGAATGATGACAGAGACAGAGGGATAGAGGTAGAAGCAGTTTTCATCTACAAGTACATGGGTAAATTTAGTACAATTCCAACCAAAATCTCAAAAGGATGGTTTCCAAACTTCACAATTACTCTAATGTTCATCCATAAGAATGGACAGAAGAATGGTCAAGAAAATAGTGAGAAAAAAGGAATCATGAAGTGGAACTCATATGAATAGATATTAAAACCTATTCTAAAACAGCAGTTTAAAGCAATGAGAGTATTCAAATAGATGTCTGTTGCTGAGATTTCTGTTCTATGGATTCAAGTAAAGATACATATTTAGATGATCATTTCAAATTGGTAAAAGATAGATTATTCAGTAAAAGTTGCTTGGATAATTGGTTAACTTTTAGGAACAAAACAACAGCCAAAGCACTCTCTCAGTCCATGTATCAAAAAAAAAAAAAATACAGATGAATGAAGGGTTGGATATAAAAAATGAAACTGTGCATTATATTACTCTCTCTACTTTTCTCTATATTTAAATTCTTCATAAACAATTAAAACCAGAATTAAACTATCAAATACTAAGAAGAAAATAAGGTGAGTATATGACCATGAGATTGGGAAAAGCTGTTTCAAGCATAACGCTGTTGACAGAAACTACAAAAAAAATGAATTTGAGCATATAAAAACTTTACATAAAAAACCTTATGTCAGAAAACATCTTAAAAAGTAAAAAACAAACTCAAAAATCATGGTGTTTAATGTGGTATATAGGAACAATAAATTTCCCTTCTTTTCTCCCTCCCTCCCACTTTCCCTTCCTTCTTTCCTTCCTTCCTTTTAGTCTTCCTCCCTTCTTCTAGGAATGTTTATTAAGCATCTATTATGTGCCAGGCACCCTTTTAGTGCTAGGGAATCAGTATAAAGAAAAGTTCCTGCTATCGCCAATCTTATACTCTAGTGAGGAGAAGCATGATAAAATAAAGTTTTAGTGTGTTACAAAGTAAGTGCTACGACGAAAAATAAAATGTGTATTAGTTTGCTAGGGCTGCCATAACAAACTGGGTGGCTTAAAACAACAGATATTTATTCTCTCATCGTTCTGGGGGGTGGGAGTTCAAAAATCAAAGTTTTGGCAGGCCCTCTGAAGTCTCTAGGGAATGATCCTTCCTTGCTTCTTCCTGGCTTTTGCTGGTTGGTGACAGTCCTCAGCATTTCTTGATTTTTAGACACATCACCTAAATCTCTGCTTTTGTCATTACATGATACTCTTCCTGTGTGTCTGTGTGTAGCTCTCTGCCTCTCCTCTTATAAGGACACCAGTCATTGGATTCAGAGCCTACCCTAACCCAATGTGACCTCATCTCAATGTGATTATGTCTGTAAAGATCAAATTTCCAAATAAAGTCACATTTACAGGTATATGGGTTAGAACCTTAACATAGCTTTTGAAGGAACACTATTCAAAAGATAGGGAAATAGTGCTGACTTGATTGCTGTGTTAAAATACAATGATCATGGGAGTTCTCAGTGTTAAGGTGATAACTGAGTAGAGAGGAGGTCATGAAAAAATCTGCTATGTGAATATTGAAGGACGATCACAGTTATTCTTAATCTACAAAGAACCACATAATAATAATTATTAATAATAATAATAATAATAATAAATAGCTAACATTCATTGAGCACTTTATATGCTTCAGACACTGCAATATAAATGCTTTATATTCATTATCACATATTTTCATGCTCTTATAAGATAGTAATATTTTATAAGATAAATCTGTTATTATTTCTATTTTAGAGATGAAGAAACTGAAGCTCAGAAAGGTCAAATAATTTTCCAAGTTTGCACATATAGTAAGCCAAGAACCAAATCCAGAGTTTCCAGAGTCTAAGCCAATACAATCAAGGACATAAAAGAAAAAAAGTTCCTAAGTAATAAGTTCTTAAAATTTATCCTCAGTATTAATCATTGTCAATAAATACAACAGTGAGATTTTTTTCATATATCAACTTTATTGTTAAAAAGATTAGGGATCAAAGTACACAATGTGAAAGGGAAGGTAGGGGTGTTCAGCTGTGAAAGGGCATGGGAGAACTTTCTGGGATGATGGAAGTGTTCTGTATCTTGATGGGGGTTTTGGTTACACGGGTTGTATACATTTGTCAAAACTCTTCAAAGGGTACACATAGGATCCATGCATTTCAGTATATATTAATTTTACTTAAAAACAAATTAAGTATTGAACTCTAGTTAATGTTGAGCATGCTAAAGCATTTAGGGATAAAACGAACTGATGCTCAAACGTACTTTGAAATGCATAAGAATTAAGATGGACTAATAGATGGGTAGATATGTGGTAAAGACTATATAGCAAGCAGCAAACAATAGAACCTAGGTGATAGGGATGTGCATGTTAACTGTAAAATTCTTTTAGCTTTTCTTCATGTTTGGGAATTTTTATGATAAAATATTGAGAGAAAAATATGCTTGGAAGAGGGAAGGATATAGATAATAATATAATAACTAATATTTACCAAGTGCTTACTATGTACCAGGCACTGTGCTAGTGCTTTTCATGTTATTTTTTAATACACCAATTTATAAGGTAAGAGATTCTATTCTATCTTACAGATGAAGTAACCGAAGCCCACAAAGGTTAAATAACTTGCCCAAAGTGACACAGCCAACAAGCAGCCAAGTCAAGCTATGAATCCAGCCTGATTCTAGTGTCTGGGCTATAAATTGAATCAGATAGTAAGGGGGATAATCTTGCTAGTAGTTCATCTAATTAGAATGTGGTAAAACATGGAACAACCTAACCAGAAAGCCCATCCTTGGCATCCCTACTCCTTGCAGTCTTTTTGGAATGGCTCCCAAATTTCTGGCAAATACAGCTGAAATACAGAGGAAAGCAGGTGGTGGTGGTAGGTAGAGGGTTGTCGGAAGTAATGCAGGATGATGGAGGTGAGGGAGAGAGATGATGGATTTGCTTTTGTACATGCAGGTTCAAGAGGTCTTTGGGACATCCAGGGAGAGATGAAGACAGCAGATATTAGATCCACAGACACAGATCTGATTCTGGGTGGCTATTGAAGCCTTGGCAGAGAGAAGACCAGAGAGTGCTCAAGACAGAACCTCATTTGAAAAGCTAATGAATAAAGAGTATTCAGTCAAGCTGAAAGTAGAAGAAAAAAACAGAATCAAGTGCTGTCATAGAGCTTAAAATTGGTTGAGTCTCCCGATTTTGTGTAACTTTCAGTTAAGGGTATCTGGTCTTGTGTTGTTAGATGCTTAATATATCTAAGCCTAAACAGCTTTATGTAACCTATTTCTATAAAAAATATGAGAAAAATGCATGGCTTATATTATACTCACCATATCCAATAGTGAATATTGTTAACAAGACAAATGAAAGCAAGTTCACTTTGGGGACCATAAGTGGGAGCTTTTTCATATTATTCCAGTAATCCCTGTTCTTCAAGAATTTTTCTAGCCTTATATTATTTTGATTATAGACCAAAACACTTCTCATGTTTTAGGAGAGCTGAGGTGCCAAACTGCATTTGTTTTAGAGCTACTCCAATTCTTTTGTTTCTTTGAGCAACTTATGTAGAATTGTGCTTAAGGGGACAATACTTTTTAAACACCATATTACATATGTTGGACGTCTGGGATAGTTTCTCAACTGACTTGTCAGAAGCAGTTATAATTACTGTCTAAAATATTGGTTTCATATCAAATTTGATTTCAGTACAGTCATTCGACAAAGGCTTAAGCATCTCCAATTTGCTTAAATTGCTTTGGCCACCAAACCAGGGTTATAACTAGATCTATTTCTAGTTGCTGCTCGAAAGCAGTGACTTGGGAAACAGCTGTTATAGCTTTTGCTTCTAATTTGTTTCAAGCATACCCATATATTGAATAATTTGAAAATAACTGTAGTTCATCTTAATGCATAAATATGTTATTTTAATTTTGACAGACCTCTTAAATTTTAGGATGAGAAATGACTATATTGAATATGACTTGAGTATACTTGTTTTAAGGTAAATACATATCTTTAATAAGTTTCCTGAAGATGAAAACTTCATATTGCCCCAGGGTTTTAGGTGCTGATTTGTATTATACCATGGTTGATTCAGACAAAATTCCAACTAGAGATTTATAATTTTTAATATTATTAATTATAAGCAGTACTTCAATAAATAAGTTTTTTCCAACATGAAAAAAAAATCTTAAGTCAGAAATAGTATTGTTTTTCCTTTATCAAATTGAGCGACTTCCTTTCTTCTTGGCCCAGCAATGTGATCCTTCCCACATTTCAAACTATAGCTGAAACATTGCTTAAACTTTTACTTGGAGGTAGATTATTAACAATAAGTACTTTAAAAGGTTTGACTAGCTTAGTGTTCTCTCTCTCTCTCTCTTTCTCTCTCTCTTTGTGTGTATCTGTGTGTGTGTGTGTGTGTGTGTGTGTGTGTGTGTGTGTGTTTCTTGTGATGGGATAACCAGTCAGTAGAGGTTTTAGTTCTGCTGACATGATATTTTAATCATCGCCCCAACCACTGATCTAAGCAGGAAAATGACAAAATAGTCCATAGCCTTGAATTCTGGTCTGAGCTTGTTAGAAACTTTGCTATGCGACATTGGCTGTGAAAATTAAACTATGCCAGACCCTCATCTGTAAGTGGAGAGAACTACAGAATCCTTTCCCTATCAAAGGTTTGTTTCGCTGTTCTGCCCTAAGGAGAAATCGAGGTGCCAGATCCTCGGGCACTATAAATATCCAGTAGTGGAGATTCCAAATATTTTTTGCTGAAGATTAAGTCAGTGATAGGGAAATCTGGCTGGCACCAATTTGGAAATTACAGGACATTAATTTGATGCTTTGCTAACTGATTATTTTAGGAAAAGGCTTACCTTGATTTCATGATGGCAGCACTCTAAATTATAGTCTTTAATTCCAATCCTAAAGTGTAAGTCCATATTATTTTTGCTAATTTTAGGGTGGCTGGATTTGTCCACTAAATTTCTGACATTGATCTGATTAAGTAGATAAATAACTGCCAAAGCAGATAGTGTGAACTTAAGCAGTTTTTAGGCTAGAGAACATTGACCACTAGAGTTATAAGGGGAAAGGAATGAATATTTGCTATGTGCTGGATTTTTTACACATATCATCAAAGGATCCTGGGAGGTTATGCCCATTGAGGCTCGGAGCAGTTATCTATTATAATTTTCTTTAACTTTTTGTGATTTGGCTTAGGCCATAATTTTAGTAAAATAATAAACTGGCTTAAATACTACTTCTTTAGAGAAACCTTATTTGATCACTCTGTGGGAAATAGATTTTTTCCCCACCCACCCTGTCACACCATTTCTATCATAGTGTTTACTGTGTGACAGTCATCCCAGTATATAGTTATTTGTTTGTTTGTTTCTTCCCTGTTTTCCCAACTAGAATGTGAAGCTTTATAAGGGCCGGGATTGCCCCAATACCAATTTTGTTCACCACTGTGTCTTCAGTGCTCAACTCAGTGACTGGTACATTATGGACACTCCATAAATATTCCTTTAGTGAGTGAATAAATAAATAAATAAATAAATAAATAAATAAATAAATAAGTTTGTCTGACACGAATAATTTTTTCTTTTGGCTACATAATACTGACTCACATGTTTATAGATGGAAAAGCTGAGACTCAAAGCTGTTAAATAACTTGCCCAGAATGCCTGATATAGGTCAGACTACAAAAGATGGCTGTAGTCCAAAGACCTGTGATTATGGTGACTCAAACTGGCCCCACGTTGCTTGTACTTGGATTACTGTAGAATCATCAAACAAGCAGCACAAAGGATCTGGAATCAAGAATATAAATGAGAGAATGAATGTAGTCCCCAATGACTCACTAGTTCCTTGCAAAGTTTTGGTGGTCAAGGCAGTTTTCCAGTGGTGAGAAAACTGCCAGATGGGAAAAGCCCTTGAGCCAGGCTACAACTTTCTGTAATATTGTGATAGGAGTGGCTACATGCTTTTTCAAGGGGCTACCCATTGCAGCATGCAGTTCCTTACTACTCTATGATGCCATGCTAAGGCCTTTTATTTATTACTGGGTCACTAGGCTTCCCAAATGTCACAACTAGTTAGTGACAAAGCAACCTGGGCTTTCTTGGCTGAAAGCCAGAACACTGCATAATGCATACTGCTGTAATTTGCTATTCCTGCCCAATACAGTAGAATATGATGTGATAACCATCTGAAAAATATCCTTATACAAAAAACAGTAGAGTCAAGTTGTAAGGCTACAAGAACAGAGTGAGAATCATGAAGTTATTGTCTAGAAATGTCTTACTGTGGAAGAAAGTGTGTGAGCTTCGGCAACTTAACCTCTTGTGTGACTTTGTCTCATCTATAAAATGAGACTAAGAAGTGTTAAATGAAGATTAATTGAGTTAGCATCTGTGAATCACTTGTAACAGTGTCTGACACATAGTAAGTGAACATGAAAGCTTGTTAAATAAGACAAATACAAATACAAATAAAATAAGGCACAGAGAAAGAGAGTTTTAAGTAGAGTTGCTTGACCTATTTCAATGCCTTCATCATTTTGGGTCCCTAATTGTCAGTTGGGATTGTTCCCTCATTGGGAATGTATCTTTCATTTTATAACTTTCCTCATGAGTTTCCAAAATTAACTTTATAGAAGCATACTTTATAGTCAGCTTTATTAAAACAACGAGATTTCTCCTGATTCTCACATCTGAAAGGTTCAAAGAGGTCCAAAGGCTAAATATCAGAACATCTTGAGCAAGAACAGGACATAGCTAGAATTATATGTTTCAACAGGTGTTTTATGATAGAAACTCATTAAGCTACATGAACATGTGAAAACAATACCTTGCATTTGTATGACACTTTTCATTTTTTCCTTCAAAGTACTTTCATGTCTTGTATTTCATTTGTTTTCATAAATGTCTTCATGTGGTAAAGAGAGTAGGTATTCTCATTTGACCTAAGAAGAAACTGAACTCACAGAGGTTAATTTTATTCAACCAACATTAACTGAGCCCTTACAGAGAGTGAGGCATTTGTGATGCCAAGAGGAATAAAACATAGTACCTGCCTTTAACTGAATCAACTGTTGAAATAGAGTATGGAAAAAGCCATAGAGTGGTACACAAGATATAGAAGGAGCATAGTGATCAACTGTGTGTGTGTGTGTGTGTGTGTGCGTGTGTGTGTGCGTGTGTGTGTGTGTAAATCAGGGAAGGCTGTACAGAGTTGAAACCAATTTACTGTGAGGCTGTGGTGCTGAGTTTCAGCAGTGATTTCCATGACATCACTATCTCCCAGTCCTCTTCTTATATTTGTGGTCACTCATTTACAGCCTCCTTTGTTGAACCTTCTTTCTTTAACTACTGTTTAAATATTAGTATCTCTAGGGCTCTGTCATTTTTTTTAACAGTTGTAGGCTGTTTCATTGCAGGGATTGACCATAATTTATTTCACCAATCCTCTATGCTGGACATTTAGGTTATTTTTTATTTTTTGCTACCATTATCACAAACAGTATTGACTGAACAGAAATTATTATGGCTTGAGATAGAGACTGAACACTTATTGAAATAATGAAGTCACATCTTGTGCATAACTGAACACAGACAGCTTAAAAACTGTATTCTTTATAATACTTCAAGTGTTGTGAAGATTAGGTTAGATAATATTTATAAAGCACTTGATACACAGAATGTACTCAACAAATGTTAGTTTTTGTCTCTTTCTGTGGAGCTCACAAAATGAGATGTCTTTGTTCCCATCTAAAGCAAATTCCTTTGCCTGTGTCTCATGTCTTCATTTCTCCCATGTCCTCAATAACTTTGATCTATCAACTGGGTCCTCTCTCTCTACTAACACCTTTCTTCAGCCATGAAGATTATCTTATCTCTCTCATCCTAAAGAAAACCACCCTTTGTATTTCTTAGGATTAAGTTCTAGGTCTTAAACAAAATTAAAGTTTACTTCTCATTTGAAGGTTGTGAGGAGGGCAGTCCAAGGTTGATGTAGTAGTTGCACAGTCATCAGGGACCCAGGCTTCTTCCACCTTTCTGCTCTACCATCCCCAGGGTGTGGTTCTCTTCCTTAGGGTGCAAGAGTAAATTAAAATCATTGTATTCATATCCAAGCAGCAAAATGGAGGAAAGGATAGGAAGAAGCAAAGGGCACATATCAACTATCTTTTAAGGACATATGCTACATGCTATTACACTTTTTTGCTTATATCCTATTGGCTGCATATAGCTGCAAGAGAGTGAAGAAATGTAGACTTTAATCTAAATGATCATGTGCCCAGCTAAAACACTGGTTCCTATGAGAGAGAGAATGAATATCGTGTTGGCCAACTAGCAATCTCTGTAGCACCTTCTCTCAACCCTTCATTCTGCCTTTTCTTTTTCTTCATAGCCATGCGTCTCAAAAGTATGATCTACACTCATGATCTCCATTTACTCCCCTTTTAGTTATTTTTTTAGCCTCTTGGAAACAAGCTTACTCCTGAACTTGATTTTCCAAGGTCACAATTTGTTCAGAAGTTAATTAATTTATAACTCATTCAAGTGACATTTATTGAATGTCTAGTATGTATATAAATATTAATGATGGAGAAATAAATAAATCACAATTGGCCTTGCCTTATAGGAGTCTTGTGGTTTCGTAAAAGAAACAGAAAATAAAATAAATGGTTAAAATACAGAGTAGTAACTGGCATGATAGAGAAGGCATGAGAACATCTGGAAGCACAGAGGCAGGTGAGAAGGTGTAAATGAAGAAAATCTTAGAAAATGACATGAGATTTCTCTCTAAAAATAAGTGGTAATAAGCCAAGTGGATGATGAAGTGAAGGGCTTCTTGGAAGAGCATATCATGGGCAAGGATACCCAGCAGTCTGGGAATTGCAGGTAAGCTGAAATCACTAGCATGATGGTTTTGTAGGAGGCAGTGTGGAGCAGAAGTAGGAAGAAGAGAAATTATAAAGGCCTTGACATATATGTAATGCCACCAAGCTCAGTGGGCTTTGTGCAGATGTTGTTAGAGCCTTCATCTTTAATTTTATCATGGAAAGGTAATAAGTAGAATGATTTAGTTAGATTTGTGTTTGGTTAGATCTCTTCGGCTATTGGGTAAAAGATAGAGAGTGTAACGAGAATAGAAACAACATTGGCATCTAGAAATTGAAGCCTTGGTCATTTATGAGATCAGTTAGGAGTTTACAACTGTAGACCAAGTGAGAGATGGTGAAGGCCTGAACTAACAGAGGTAATTTGATAATGTTGAAAGACATTTATGAGGGAGGAGGGTAGGATTTGATGATGAGTAAAGAAAGAGCCAAGAATAATTTTTGGCTTGGGAAAGTAGGTTAATGATGATGCCAATGCTGAGCGGAGGGAAGACTAAGAAACAGTTTGCGTGGTGATACAATTAAGAATGCTAATTTGGCAATGTTAAGTTTGAGATTCCTTTAAACAAATAAGCAGAGAAGTAAAGTTTTAAATTTGGGCAATGCTGGTATCTAGAAATTGAAGCTTTGGTCATTCATGAGATCTCCTTGGAAGAATGCAGAGTAACAATACAAGAGACTGTAAGATCAAACCTTTAGCATCTCTAACATTGAATGGTTTGATAGAAAAAGATGAACCTAAGAGGCATCAGTCAGAGAAGTAGAAGAAAAACAATGAGACTATAGTCTTATGGAGACCAAGAGGAACAAACCAAGGGAAGAGATGGTCTTAAGATGGAAGAAAGAGTTGTCAGTGTTGAATATATGTAAGGTTATGACTAAAAACATGTCAATTACATTTAAGAACATATAGATTATTTATGACCCTAATGGGAGATGTATTATGAAGATAGACACTTGATTGGAATGAGTAGAGGGTGAAAGTGGAGATTTCCAGTATAGATAACACTTTTAAGAAATTTGGCTTATGATCAAGAGCATAGAGCTACAGTAGCAGTAGGAAGAGAATGGAATAATTCAGTTTAAAGTTAGCCATTAAGTATATTTAGAAAGACGAGATAGTTGATATTGTAAGGTTCCTGAGAAAGTGGGAGGGGTGAGATCAGCAATTCTCAAATGTAGTCCCTGGACCAGTAGCATCACCACGACTTGGAACTGGTTAGAAATGCAATTAAAATTCTAGTTGGAGAAGACACAGTAAATAACAAAAAATATATTAAGATAAGGACTTTGGATTTTACTCTGAGTGTTGATAGAAGTCATTACTAGAATGTGAGCTCCATGAAGGCAGGACTTCTTATCTGTTTTGTTCACTGTTGTGTTCCTATGGTATAGAAAGATGCCTTGATTATATTTTTTGGATGAAAAAATTAGAGGTTTTTGAACTAACATGATTTGGTTTACACTTTTAAAAGTCCCACTATGTTGAGAATAGACATTTGAGGGCAACAGCAGAAGCAATGACACCAGTGATAGGTTACTACAATATTCTAAGCAATAGCTGATCGTGACTTAGTACGTGGTTGTAGTGGTAGAGATGATAAGTGGTCAGATTATGGATTTATTTTTAAAGTAGAAACAGCATGATTTTCTGACACACTAGATGTAGGGTGGGAGAAGAAGAGGAAAGTCGGGATGACTTGAGAGCTTTAGGCCTGAGCAACTCAAAGACTGGAGTCGCCATTGACTAGGAGAGGAAGGACTCTGGAAGAGACAAGTGTGTGTGTAGGGGCAGGGAGGGAATGAAGATCAGGAGCAGAGGCAGATTTAATGTAAAGCTAATGAATCTTAAGTCTCTCATTTGCTTGGGCTCTAGCAACATGTTAGTAAGTTATTTTTGAGTTATTTTTCCTAAAGAAGAAACCCAAAATTGTATAAATACCAGGACCCAAACATTTGGACCTGCCCCTGAGCAGAAGTTTCATTCTTGACACGCTAAGGTTGAGATGTCATAGATATATGTTATGGACTGAATTGTGTTCTCCCAAAATGCATTAAAACTCTAACTCACAATATGATAATATACAGGCCCTTTACAGAGGTAATTAAGGTTATACAAAGTCAAAAAGGTGGGCCTTGTTTTGATAAAACTGGTATCCTTATAAGAAGAGAAAGATACATCAGAGAGCTCTCTTTCTCTCCACACACACACAGAAGAAAGACCATGTGAGGACATAGTAAAAAGGTTCCCATCTATAAGCCAGGAGTGTGTTCTCATGAGACGCCAACCCAGGCAGCTCCTTGATCTTGGACTTCGAAACTCCAGAACTGTGAGAAAATAAATGTATATTGTTTAAGCCACCCAGTCTGTGGTGATATCTAGTAGGCAGCAGAATGTGAATCTTGAGTTCAGGAGAGAGGTGTGGGCTGAAGATATAAATTTGGGAGTCATTAACGTATAGTCAGTAATTAAAGTCAGGAAACTGGTTGCAATCACCAGGAAAGCAAAGGTAGTTAGAGAAGAGGTCCAAAGACAGAGCCACTGGGGTCTCTAACATTAAAAGTTGAGTAGATAATAAGGAACCAAAAATGGAGAGTGAAGAACAGCAGCCACTAAAGGAAAATGAAAACCAAGAGATTGTAACATTTTAGATGCCAAGGGATGAAAGTGTATTAAGGAGAAAGGAGTGACTATGTCAAATACTGTTGACAGGTCCAGGAAGATGAGGAGAGAATATGCTGACCATTAATTTATCAACATTGGGTGATTTTTTTTGCATCTGAAGACTTCAATTTTCTCTGTGAAGTAGGAGGTATGGCCATCCATTGGGAGATGGGGTAGAGCAGGGAGAGTTGTGAGATGGCAAGGTGGGAGATTTAAGTAGAGTGAGAAAAGTCTGAAAACATGGTTGGAGAAAGTGAAAGTGCAAGTCAACCAGAGAGAAGTAGGATTGTGGGTGAGTATGGAAGGACTAGTTGAGATGTGCATAAAAGGCAGCTGGATTCACAACTGCAGCAGGGGACAAGTCTGTTAAGGGTTAATGAAGTTTCTTTCCCATTTAAAAAAAAATAAGAACAGCAGATCCTTGTTCAGAGCCTCAAAGACAGTTTCAAGATAAGAAAGAACAGAATGCTGACAGTCCAGGAGAGGCCTCTTGGACTTCAGGGGAATGTCACATACCAATGCACAACTGTAAGAAATCACATAGCCAGAGGCTGTTGAACAAGCTTTTATGCCTACATAAAGCTGTCCCTGAGGCAGTTTGACACTAGGCTGTACCGGGTGACATTTGTTGTCCTGATATTGCTTCCCATTTCCTGGTTGGCCTCAAGAAGCGTGTATACATGAATCTAGTATATTGCAAGAGAAACTAGAAATGAAATTCAGATGCCTGCACACCAACAGGCTTACCAATGCACTCTTTGCCTTTCTGAGGATAATAGCAACACTAATGTTTATTTAATTCTTTCTGAGCACTGTTCTTAGCACTGCATGCGTCCCCTTACTGAATGTCCAGCATAATCGTATGTTGTAGACACTGTTGTTATCCCTGTTTGAGAGAGGAGAGAAATGGAGCTCAGAGAAGTTAAATAACTTGCTTATAGGCACACCAGTCGAAAGTGGTAGAGCCAGAATCAGACCCAGGCAGACTGACCAACAGAATAAAAAACATAGTGAATATTTACCATGTGTGCACGAGGCAAGTACTTTACATGCATTATCTCATTTCATGCTTTATTACAACCCATTGAGGTTGACACTGTTATTAATATCATTTTACTGATGAGGTCAAGTAACTTAATCCAAAACATAGCTAAGAAGTGGTGGAGGCCACTTTTCAACTGAGCAGAGGGGTTGGAAAGAGGAGGTTAGTACCAGACTGCCTGATAAATTTTTGTCCTGTAGATAGATGTGAAAATAAATGGATATTTCTTCTTGTAAACATGCGGGTTTTTGTTTATGCCTTAGCCCCAGCTGTGATAAGGGTTCTATAGCACAGAATAGAGGATTAGGCTGGAGAGAGATATTTGGGAATAGTCAGTAGATAGCTGGGATAGAGTGAGATCTCCCTGGGAGATGGTAGATAGAGGAATGTAGAGAGCCCAGGACTGAGCCCTCAGAGACTTCAGCATATAAAGCGTATGCAGAGGAAGAGCTGGCAAGGAGGGTGAGAAAAGGCCTGTTTTCTTTCTACCTGAGAGTTGCAGTATAAAACCAAGAGAGGACAGATGGACAAAGGAAGATAGTGGCCAACAGTGGAGGCAGCGAATGCAGACAGCTCTTTGAAGAACATTAACAGGAGAGAATTAGATTCATATGGGAGAGATTTGAGCACGTGTGTGAGCTGAGGGGATGGAGAAGGGAGGGCTGAAGATACAGGTGAGAGAAAGGTCTCTGAGGCAAGCACTGTAGGAGGGATTAGCCTGAGAAAAGACCCTTCACTCTCTGAGACTAGAGGCAAGTTAGTACAGGTAGCTGTGGATCCATCAGGTTTGTAGATTGAGGAGTGCACAGCTTCCCACCTCCCCTTTACCTCACACCTTATCTTTTCTCTGGGAGATAAGGCCATTAGTTTGGAGTGAGAGAAACGAAGATTGTGTTGGGTGCTAGAGGAAAGTAGCAGTGAATGAGGTATGTGTGTCAATGATCTGCATTGTGCCATGCCATATATGTACTTATCTCAGTTATTCTCCACAACAACCCTCAGAGTAGGTATTATCAAACCAATTTGTAGATGAAGAAGCTGAGATACTCAGAGGCATAGAAGGTTTAGACTAGTTGAAAAATGAAAAGGAGAGG
Source organism: Cynopterus sphinx (assembly GCA_030015415.1). Taxonomy (NCBI): domain Eukaryota; kingdom Metazoa; phylum Chordata; class Mammalia; order Chiroptera; family Pteropodidae; genus Cynopterus; species Cynopterus sphinx. The sequence goes on from CM057388.1 coordinate 86,939,954, forward strand.
TAGCTGGTTATGATCGGGTAAAAGACAGAAGGACACTTCTGAGTGCTGAGCTTAACTGGGCTGTCTTAGCTGGGGACTGGCACCAGTCTGCCCAGCTGTGCTTCTTTGGCTGTGGTCACCCTCTGGAGGGGTGGTAGACAGATGGTCATACTGAGGCAGAGCTGAGGACCAGGCCTGGATAATAGCCAGAGGCTGAGGAGTTCAGGTGCTAATGAGAAAAGAGTTCAAGTGATCTGTGTGGAGTCCAGGCTGAGGGAAGGAAATGAAAACAGAAGAGGGTGGAGAAGCTGGGAAAATAGGAACTGCGCATAGTTCTGGAAGTCTACTGGAAGTGAAAAGAATAGGTTTAATGGGAACGTGAGAAAGTAGGAAGAAGAGAAATTGTGGTACAGTCTGAGAGGGAGATTTTGGAGTTGGAGATTACATAAGAGGCGGTGTACTCAGAGATGGTGAAGCCTAAATTATGTGCATGGGCCTGTGGTGTGAGGTTGTGCATGAGGCCCTGGAGGTGAGGAGATAAAGGAATTATGATGGCTGGTGTTTACAGAGGTTTTGAAATAGGCATTGGTGATGGCAGTATGTGAGATTTTGAACTGGGGAAAACAGCAACCTCCTCTCTCCTTCTTGTGGTTGGGGAGAATGAGCAGCCTTCACTGGAGAAAAGGCCCCCTACCTTGGATATGGTGGATTCAGAATGAAGATAGGCTACCTGCTAGGGTTAATGGCTAGGAGAGGTGTACAAATCAGGCTTTCTTCACATCCAAGGTCATCATGGTGACTTTTTATTTGACAACAGTTAAATAGTATTTTACCATTTAAAATGTGTTCTCCATTTAAATATTCTTCTGCATGAATTTAAGGCGCAATTTCTTAACATATTTTCTCACCATAACAGCTTGGAAACAGGTAATGCTGGCTTACAAAAAGTTACAAATGTGTTTTGAACAATTTAAAAATTTTATTTGAATAATAGTCTCCTGGTACCTGAGACAGAGTCCATTTATCTTTTGTTCACCCCCCCCCCCCCGCTCGTTCCCTACCAAAACAGACGACTCCTAGCATCATATCCTCCTTTGCAGATCACTGGCTTCCATGGAGTCTTTCGCCCAATGAGCTGAAGACCAGAATTAAGACTTCTGGCCTAATACTTTTTTCCTATCACACGAGGTCAGACTTTTTAACAACAACAAAAAAAAAAAAGGGAAGGGGGAAGAACTGTTTACCTACCTAGTACTATATAAAAACTGAAAATAGTGATGGGAATGTAATGTACAATGTGATCACTATAGCTAACAATACTGTATTGCATACTTGAAAATAGCTAAGAAAGTAGATCTTAAAAATTCTCACAAGAAAAAAAATTGTAACTATGCGAGGTGATGGATATCAGCTAACCTTATTGCAGTGATCGTTTCACAATATATACATATATCAAATTATTATGTCATATGCCTGAAATTTATGGAGTGTTATATGTCAGTTGTATTTCAGTAAAACTGGGGGGAAAAGAAAGAAAATAGTGAGAAGTTATATCAAGGTCAGATTTTGTGTAGTTTCTAGGTTTTCACAAATCTACTACTAGCTTCAAGCTTGTAACTCTTCCTGTTCAGAATCCACTGATGGACGAACTGGATTCCTCCTTCCACTCTTTACTTTTTTCTTCCTCCTCTGTCACTCCCTTATTCCCACAAATATTTATTGAGCCTTTACTCTAGATAAGGTTGGCAAATGAGACATAGAGGGACCAGTTAAATTTGAATTTCAGATAAACAACAAATATTTTATACTATAAGTATATCCCATGGATATTCTTGGGAAGTAGGATTTGGGGTTATAAAAGGATTAAAATAACTTAATCTATGTAAAACAATTAGAACAGTACCTGGCATTTAGTAAATATTATGTATGTATATATACACAGATATAGATTTATAATGTATACATATATATATAGTTGATAAAATCTATATGCATATATAAACTTACAACTCTATAAAGAAGATACTCTTATTGTTCTAATTTTACAGATAAATAAATGAAAATTCAGAAAAGCCAAGTAGTTTCTTTCTTTATTTTTTTATTTTATTTTTCAATTCCAGGTGACATTCATTATTGTTTTATATTAGTTTCAGGTGTACAGCATAGTGATTAGATATTTATGTAATTTATGAAGTAATTTCTTCCAATTAGTCTAGTACCAACCTGGCAATAGACATAGTTATTACAATATTACTGACTATATTCTGTATGCTGTACTTCACATCCCATGACTGTTTTGCAGCTACCAATTTGTACTTCTTAATTTCTTCATGTTTTTACAGAGGCCTCCAACTACCCTCCCATCTGACAATCACCAGTATATTCTCTGTATCCACAAGTCTGTTTTAGTTTTGTTTGCTTGTTGATTTTGTTCTTTAGATTCTCTATATAAGTGAAATCATATGGTATTTACTTTCTCTGCCTGACTTATTTCACTTAGCATTTAGATCCATCCATGTCATTGAAAATGGTAAGATTTCATTTTTTATGGCTGAGCAATATTGCATGGTATATACATACCACTTCTTTATCTAATCATCTATTGATGGACACTTAGACTGTTTCCATATCTTGGCTGTTGTAAATACTGCTACCGTGAATGTAGGGGTGCATATCTCTTTTTAAATCAGTGTTTTAGTTGTCTTTGGATGAATACCTAGGACTGCAATTGCTGGATCATAAGGTAGTTCTACTTTTTAATTTTTAAAGGAACCTCCAAACTGTATTTCATAGTGGCTGTACCAATTTGCAATCCTATTAACAGTGCACAAGGGTTTCCTTTTCTCCACATTCTTGCTGGCACTTGTTTTTGATTTATTGATGATAGCCATTCTGACAGGTGTGAAGTGATATCTCATTGTGGTTTTAACTTGCATTTCTCTGATGATTAGTGATGTTGAACATCTTTTCATATGTCTTTTGGGTACCTGTATGAGCTCTTTGGAGAAATGTCTATTTAGGTCCTGTGCCCATTTTTAAATTGAAATTGTTTAGTGTTGAGCTGTATGAGTTCTTATACATTTTGCATATTAACTGCTTGTCAGATGTATCATAGGCAAATATCTTCTCCCATTCAGTAGGTTGTTTTTTCATTTTGTTGATGGTTTCCTTTGCTGTGCAAAAAAATTTAGTTGGCTGTAGTTCATTTATTTATTTTTTTCTTTTGTTTCCCTTGCCTGAGAAATATATCAGAAGAAAATATTACTAAGAGCAATGTCAGAGTTTACTGCCTGTGTTTTCTTCTGGATTTATGGCTTCAGGTCTTGCATTTAAGTCATTAATCCATTTTGAATTTATTATTGTATATAATGTAAGAAGGTGTTCCACTTTTATTTTTTGCATGCATCTGTCCAGTTTTCCCAACACCATTTTTTGAATAGACCATCTTTACCCCATTGTATATTTTTGCCTACTTTGTCATAGGTTAAATGACCGTATAGGCATGAATTTATTTCTGGGGTCTCTATTCTGTTCCATTGATCTATGTGTCTGTTTTTATGCCAGTACCATGGTGTTTTGATTACTATAGCCATGTAGTATAGTTTGATACCAGGTATTATGATACTGGCGACATTGTTCTGATTTCTCAAGATTGCCGTGGCTATTTGGGATCTTTTATGGTTCCATGTAAATTTTTGGATTATTTGTTCTAGTTCTGTGAAAAGTGCCATTGGTATTTTGATAGGGATTGCATTGAATCTATAGATTGCTTTGGGTAATATGGATATTTTAACAATGGCAAGTCTTCCTATCTGTGAGCATTTATTTGAATCTTCTTCAATGACTTATAATTTTCCAAGTACAGGTTTCTTTAACTCTTTGGTTAAATTTATTCCTAGGTATTTTATTGTTCTTGATGCAGTTATAGATGGGATTCTCTTAATTTCTCTTTCAAACAGTTCTTTATTCATATATAGAAATGCAACTGATTTATGAATATTAATTTTCTATCCTGCTACTTTACTGAATTCACTGATCAGTTCTAGGAGTTTCTTGGTGGAACCTTTAAGGTTTTTTATATACAGTATCATGTCATGTACAAATAAGAACAATTTTACTTCTTTCTTTCCAATTTGGATGACTTTTTTTTCTTGTCTGATTGCTATGGCTAGGACTTCCAATACTATGCTGAATAAAAGTAATGAAAGTGAACATCCTGTCTTGTACTCAATCTCAAGAAAAATATTTTTAACTTTTCCTCATTGAGTATGATGTTAGTTGTGGGTTTGTCATATATGCCCTTTATAATGTTGAGGTATGTTCTTTCTATTCTCTCTTTTCTGATAGTTTTATATATATATGTAGGATTTTGTCAAACACTTATTCTGCATCTATCAATATAATTACATGATTTTTTTTCAATTTGTTAATGTGGTGTATTATATTAATTGATTCATGGATATTGGACCAGCCTTGCATTCCAGGATTAAATTCTATGTGATAACGGTATACAAGTTTTTTAACGTCTTGCAGAATTCAGCTTGCTGATATTTTGTAGAGGAGTTTTGCATCTATGTTCACCAGGGATATTGGCCTATAATTCTTTTTTTTTTTTGGCAATGTCTTTGTCTGGTTTGGGAATCAGGGTTATGATGGCTAAGTAAAATGAGCTGGGGAGCCTTTCCCCCTCTTGATTTTTTTGGAATAGTTTGAAAAGGATAGGTGTTAATTTTCTACGATTGTTTGGTAAAATTCACCTGAGAAGCCATTCAGTCCAGGACTTTTGTTCGCTGGGAGTTTTTTGATTGCTGACTCAATTTTCTTAGTAGTAATAGGTCAGTTCAGAATTTCTTTTTCTTCTTGACTCAATCTTGGAAGATTGTATGTTTTTAGAAATGTATCTGTTTCTTTCAGATTGTCCCACTTGTTGGCATACAATTACTCATAGTATTTTTATATAATATTTTATATTTCTATGGTTATGATTGTTACTTCTCTTTCATTTCTGATTTTATTTATTTGTGTCCTTTCTCTTTCTCTTTTTTTGTGATGAATTCAGTTAAAGGTTTCCCAATTTTGTTTATCTTTCAAAGAACCAGCTCTTGGTTTATTGATCTTTTGTATTTTTTTAGATTCTGTTTCATTTATTTCCACTCTAATCTTTATTATTTTCTTCCTATAACTTACTTTGGGCTTTGTCTGCTGTTCTTTTTGTATTTCCTTTAGTTATATGGTTATATTTTTTATTTGAGATTTTTCTTGTTTCTTGAGGTGGGACAGTATTGCTATGAATTTTCCTCCTATGACTGCTTTCACTGTGTCCCGTCGATTTTGAGTCATTGTGTTTTTATTTTCATTCGTCTCAAAGATTTTTTCCTTGATTTCTCTTGATTTCTTCTTGATCTCATTGTTAATTCATCCATCATTTAGTAGGGTGTTAGTCAGCTTTCATGTGTGTATGTATTTTTTCAGGTTTTTTCTTGTAATTGATTTATAGTTTTATACTATTGTAGTCAGAGAAAATACGTGGTATGATTTAAATTTTTTTAAATTTATTGAAACTCTTTTGTGGCCTAACATGGTTTATCTTAGAAAATGTTCCATGTACCTTTAGAAGAATTTACATTCTGCTATTTGGAGTGAAATGCTCTAGAAATATCAATTAAACCATCTAGTCTATTGTGTCACCGAAGGCTGCAGTTTCCTTGTGAGTTTCTGCCTGGAAGATCTGTCAATGGGATGTTAAAATCTCCTCCTATGACTATATTACTGTAGATCGCTCCCTTTATGTTGGTCAGTATTTGCTTTATATGTCTAGGTGCTTCTGTATGTGTGCAAAAATGTTTACTAGAGTTATGTCCTTTTGTTGAATTGATTCCTTAATCATTATATAATGTCTTTCTTTGTCTCTTGTTATAGCTTTTGTTTTAAAGTCTATTTTGTCTGACATAAGTATTGCTACCCCAACTTTTTTAAACTTCTATTTTCATGAAATATCTTTTTTTAATCTCTTTACTTTTAGTCTGTCTTTTTATCTGAAGTGAGTCTTTTGAAGACAGCACATACATGGGTCTTGTTTTCTTGTTTATTCAGCTACCCTGTCTTTTGATTGGAGCATTTAATCCATTTATATTTAAAACAATTATTTATAGGTACATAGTTATTGGCATTTTATTACTCATATTTATGTTCTTTTTTCCCCCCTCTTTTTAAAGAAGTCCTTTTAACATTTCTTGTAATACTGGTTTGGTGGTGATGAACACCTTTAGTTTTTTCTTGTTTGGGAAGCTCTTTATCTCTCCTTCAATTTTAAATGATAGCCTTGATGGATAAAGTAGTCTTGGTTGTAGGTCCTTGTTTTTCATCACTTTGAATACTGTATGTCAATCCCTTCTGGCCCAGAAAGTTTCTGTTGAGAAATCAGCTGACAGTCTTCTGGGAGCTCCCTTTAAGGTAACTAACTGCCTTTCTCTTTCTTTTAAGATTCTTTCTTTGTAACCTTTGATATTTAATTATGATGTGTGTTGGTGTGGGCCTCTTTGGGTTCATCTTGTTGGGACTCTCTGTGATTCCTGGACTTGTATGTCAATTTCTTTCACCAAGTTTGGAAAGATTTCAGTCATTATTTCTTCTAATAGGTTCTTAATTCCTTGCTCTCTTTTGTCTTCTTCTGGTATCCCTATGATGTGATTATTGTTAGTCTTGATGTTGTCCTAGATGTCCCTTAAACTTTCATTTTTTAAATTATTTCTTTTTTTTTTTTGCTCTTCTTATTGGATGTTTTCTTCTACCTTTCCTTCCAAATCACCAATTCAATCCTCTGCTTCATCTAATTAACGAATTTCTTCTAGTGTATTTTTCATTTCAGTTATTGTATTCTTCATTTCTAACTGGTTCTTTTTTATGTTTTCTATTTTCATTTTTATGTTTTCTATTTCTTTGTTAATGTTCTCATTGAGTTCATCAACTCTTCCCCTAAGTTCATTGAGCAACCTTATAACCAGTGTTTTGAACTCTGCATCTGGTAGTTTGCTTGCCTTTATTTTATTTTGTTCTTTTTCTGGAGTTTTCTGCTGTTATTTCATTTGTCACAAGCTTTTTGTTTCCTCATCTTGGCTGCCTCTCTTCCTTTGTTTCTATGTATTTGGTAGATTCACTGTGTCTCCTAGTCTTGTCTGGGCAACCTTATGTAGTTGGTGCCCTGTGTGACCCACTGGTAGTTTCCTTGGTTACCTGTGCTGGGTACTCCAGTCATATTCCTTGTGTGGGTAATGTGTCTTCTTTTGTTGTTAAGACTTAATTGCAGTTGGGAAGTCACTGGGTAGTATTGACACTCAGGCCAACTGGCTGTGAGGATTAGCCATGCCCACAGGGTATGAGCTGCTCTGTGGGGGGCTGATGCTACAGAGTGGGATTTCCCAAGTGCGTTTGTGTGCCTTTTAAGATCACCCTTTGGTAGTGCCACTTGTGGGGCTAATCAAGTGGTGCTCTAATGCCAGGCTCCGGGAGAGTTAATTCTGGGGCTCCCATTCAGGCCAAAGTCAGCCTTTTTGGTGACTTGCCAGGGGCTCCTTTTAGGAGCTACAAAGTGATCTGTTTTTGGTCACTGCCTGTGCTAGGCCTGAAGGCATGTGGCCAAGCCCATGTGCCAAATCAAGTTTGGCTTCCACCAGTACCAGGCCTAGGGCAGCTTAGCTAAAAGACCAGGGCACCCCAAGGCCTGAGGCTGCCTGCTGGTTGCCTGTATGGCTCAGCAGCTGAAAGAGTTTTAGGCAGTGGGTGAGTTAGGTGAGTCAGGGTCTAAGGAAATCACCAGTGTGGGGCTAAGTGGTTTTCATCAGGTTATTGCAGATTCACATTTGGTGCCAGTGCTGAGCCTATGGATGCTCACAAAAGTCTATAATCACACTGAGGCCAGCAGCCACCAACCTTGGGCTCACAGCCCCCTGAGATTTATTCAAGAAATACTGTGGCTCAGGCCAGAGTTGTTCACTTGCTATAGGTAGTGTCTACCAAGGTGCACTAGCCAAGGCCTGATAATTGCTGCTTAAAGAGCCTCATACCAAGAAGGTGGGTTAGGGCTTTTTGCCCAGCCACAAATATGCCTCTTTCAATTTATGAGTTGGGTGGGGCAAGGTCACAGGGAGCCACCAGGGTGGAGCAAGCAGAGTTCTACAGGCCAATGCAGATTCAGATTTGGCCATGTTGGAGGAGGGTTCAACATAGGCAAGATGGTGCCCACGTGTAGTTTGCAGAAGAGGAGTGCTCAACAAAGGTATAATAGCAGCTGTCTCTTCAGCCCTTGCCCTGAAACCACAAAACTCAGTTTTTCTCTGTATGTTTCTGGTACCTCCAGAGCTGCTGACCCTCCACCAGAGCCCAGGGTGAGTACATCCTAGTGAGTGAGTCTGTGCATAACCCCTTTAAGTGATCATTGGCTCGTGAGCAGCCTTCTGTCTCACCTGGGTGGTCGGAATCTCCACTAATTTTTACATCCAGATTTTGTTAAGACTCCTTGGCACTGGAACCACAGGCTGAGATGCTCTGATGTGGGGCTGGGGCCCCTTTCTCCTACAGTGGGGGACTCTGCAGTTAAGATATCCTTCTTGATGTCCAACTGCCACATGTGGGTGTAAGGCCAGCCTATTTTGCATCTCTGCCCCTCCTTCCAGTCTTGATGTGGCCTCTTCTTTATATCCTTAGTTATAGGAGTTCTGTTCAGCTAGTCTTCAAATGGTTCTCCAGGTTTCCTGTTCTATAATTTAGTTGTAATTTTAATGGGAGCCATGAGTGGAAGCAGGCACAGCATTTACCCACTCCACCATCTTGACCAGAACTTCTGGCAAGTAGTTTCTTAAGGTCACACAGCCTGCCCTTCTAACTGCTATATAATACTTCTTTCGTTTTTGCTTGTTTTGTTTTAAATAAACTTTTTAAGGAAGTCCTTATTTTAATTTTTATATTTCAATTACAGTTGTCATTCAAGATTATTTTAAATTAATTTTAGGTGTACAGCATAATGATTAGATATTTATATAATTTACAAAATGATCCCTCCAATGAGTCTAGTACCTACCTGGTACTATACATAGTTATTATAATATTATTGACTATATTCCCTATGCTGTACTTTACATCCCTGTATAATATATATATATATATATATATATATATATATATATATATATATATATATATTTATATACACTTTTAATTTTAAAATAACTTTAGACTTTCAAAAGAGTTACAAAGATAGTTGAGGGAGTTCTCATATACTTATATCCAGGTTCCCCTAATGTTAACATCTTACATAACCAACTATATTCATCTCAAGTAAAAAATTAATGTTGGTACTACGTTATTAACTATTATTAACTGAACTATAGACTGTTAACTCTTAATAACTCTTAACTCAATTCTGACTTTATTTGGATTTCACCGGTTTCCCCCACTAATATACTTTTTCTGTTCCAAAATCCAATCCAAGAAACCATGTTGCATGTAGTCATACTGCTTCTGAATATCTATTGATATCTATTGGGGCAGGCTCTATAATAGGTATTGGGGATAAGGAGATGAGTGAAAAACTGTTCTTGCCCTCAAGAATCTCACAGTCTATTGGAGATATAGGAGCAAGCTCTCAGTTATTGGAAATGGTAGTCAGTGTAATTACAATTAAGCAGGGAAGATGATGGGGGAATAGACAAGAAGCATCTGATTCCAAAGGGGTCATCCAAGCTGAGACCTGAAGGATGAGTAGGACTTAATTAGGCAAATTCAGGGTGTGTGCATGTATGTGACTGGGGTAAGGGTGAGGGTTGCAAATAGTATTCCAGGTAGAAAACACATCATGTGCAAAAATCTAGAGGGAAGAGAGTGAGTGTGAATAGCTTCGGGAAATGCAACATAGCCCAAGGTTTCACTGCAAACTCTGAAACTCCCATCTTTACCACAACCTTCTACACTGAATCTGATTTATTTTAGGTCTTCAAGTTCTTCCTAAGCTTTGACAGTCCCTCTCCCTTACACATACTGTTCTATTCTCTTCACTACATTCACTTCCCAGCTGAGTTTATGTCCAGCCACACCAGGAGTGAACTCTGAAATCCCGTGGCCAATCCTAACCTCCTACTCTCAAATAAAATTCAGACACTGGTTAATTTTGCTATAAGTTTCTGCTGATCTTAGTTAAGACTTGACTGTACGATATATAGCAAGGACCTGAGCTTTAGAGTCATGCAGACATGGTTTTGAATCCTGAATTCTTGACTTATCATCTCTGACCTTGGACAAGATACTCTGCATTTTAAACTTGTTTCATTTCTTTAAAATAGGAATACCACTACTTTTAAGAGTTATTGTAAAGATTAAAAATAATACATGCATACAAAAATTAACTCAAAAGTGATCAAAGATCTAAATGTAAAACCTAAAACAATAAAACTCTTAGAAGAAAACATGGGACAAAAGCTCTATGACTTTGGAGTTGGCAATGATTTCCTGGATATGACACCAAAGGAACAAATATCAAAAGAAAAAAAAGAGAGAAATTGGACTTCATGAAAAATTTAAAATGTTGTGCATCAAAAAGTACTATCAACAGAATTAAAAAAGCAATCCATAGAATTGGAAAAAATATTTTTAAATCATATCTGACACATAGAATATATTGAGAACTTCTAAAATTCAACAGCAACAACATGCAATCTGAAGAAAAAATGAGCAAAGGGTATCTAAGACCTTGGTGGATCTTTGACAGGTTCACATCTCATGACTTCAGGATATTTTGAAAACTCTGTTACACTGGCAGTACACTGTCAATAAAACTGTCCCTGGTTAAGGAAGATTATTATAATTTACTCTCAATTAGGATGAAAAATTTTGGCAGTTTTCAAATCATGGGAATTAATGTCTTTAGTTTTTTTTTTTTTTTTTGGTAGAGTTATTTAAAGACATCTCATCTGAAGACTTGGGAATAGATTAGATATTCTTTTACAGTATCCAGGATTAGAGAAAGACAAATATCGTATGATTTCACATCCAAGTGTAATCTAAAGAACAAAATCACAATGACAACAAAAGTGGAAATAAACTCATAGATACAGAGAATAGTTTGAGGGCTACTAGATAGGAAGAAAGTTCAGGGGATGGCAAAACGTCAAAGGGATTAAGAGGTACAAATGGATATTTACAAAATAGACATGGAGATGTAGAGTGTAGCATGGGAAAGATGGTTAATAATGTTGTAATAAATATGCGAGTGGGAAGAGGAATATTTGATTTAATGGGGTGATTGCTTCGTGAGTTATGTGGATCTCTGATCATTATGCTACACAACTGAAACTGGTATGTTATTGTACACCAACTATAATTAAAAAAAACTCATTGAATTGTACAATGTAAATACAAGCAGTGAATTGTCTATTATATTTCAATAAAGCTGTAAAATTAAAAATAAAAATAAATAAATATTTAAAAAAGTATAAGAGAATTTTTTAAAAATATTTTGGTTGGGTGGACACAAACATTTAGTCTATAACAAGCATGATAGATATTGTCAAATACATTTTTCACCAACAATTTTGAGAAATGAATTTTAATACTCTGCTTCATGGGTAAGAGATATACATATTAATGCATAAAAAGACAAAGATCCTGGCTCACATATCCTAATCTTCTGAAAATCTCAACATTTTTATGCTGGTCTATAATGTATATGATAATTTGTGATACTGTCATCTATTTAATTCCTGCAAAACAGCACAAGTTAGTCTAACAACATTTTATGTGGTGGGGGTTAAAAACTCATATCTAGATAACTTTAAAGTGGTGAAATAAGGAACTCTGAAATATCTCTACTCCATAAAAATGAGAACACTAGACAAAAAAATGTCAAAAGCAACTTTTCAGACTGCTAGAAATTAAAAGTTTGCAAAAATCCAGATTTTAAGTTTAATTTTGGTAAAAACAGCAAGCTTTGTGTCAATAAACTTCTCCAATTCCCCTACTATCTCCTCAGCACTACGGTAGCATTAAAAACAAACAACCCACAACCACAGTGAAAACCAGCAACTTAAAATGACAAAGAATCTAGACTTTACACTTCCTGAATTCAAAACTTACTACTAAACTATATTAATCAAGACAATGCAATACTGGCCTAAAGACATACATATAGATCAATGGAGCAGGACAGAAAGTCGATAAATAAACTCTCACATTGATAGTGAATTAATTTTCAACAAGGTCGCCAGGACTATTCAATGGGGAAAGAATAGCCTTTTCAAAAATGATGCTAGAACAACTGTATATCTGCATGAAAAGAATTAGTTTGAACCTCTAACTCATGCCATATATAAAAATTTTATTTAATAAATCTAATGAAACATGTGAAGGACCTATATAATGAAAATTATAAGACCCCGTTGAAAGAAATCAAAGAAGATACAAAGAAATGAAAAGATATCTCATGTTCTTGGATTAGAAAAATCAACAGTTAAAATGACCTCATTACCTAAAGCATTATACTGATTTAATGCAATCCCTATCAAAATCTCATTGACATTTTTTAAAGAAATAGAACAAAAAATCATCAGATTTGTATGGAAGCACAAAAGACTCTGAATTGCGAAAGAAAGAAAGAAAGAAAGAAAGAAAGAAAGAAAGAAAGAAAGAAAGAAAGAAAGAAAGAAAGAAAAAACCCGAATTGCCAAAGCCATCCTGAGAAAAAAGAACAAGGCCGGAGGCATCACTCTGTCCAATTTCATTTTATACAAAACAACAATAATCAAAATTGTATGATATTGACAGAAAAACAGCCACACGCACAAGTGGAACAGAATTTAGAGTTCAGAAATAAACCCTGTTTATATGGGCAAATAATTTTTGACAAAAAAGCCAGAAACATACAGTGCAGAAAGAAAAGCCTCTTTAATAAATGGTGCTGGGAAAACTGAAAGGTCACCTGCAAAAGAATGGAAATAGACTTGTCTGTCACCACACATCAAAATTAACTCCAAACAGATCAAAAGCCTGAATATAAGGCCTGAAACAAACAACCAAACAAACAAACAAATGCATAGAAGAAAACATAAGAACTAAACTCAAGGACCTTGGACTTAAAGAAGACTTTATGAATTTGACCTCAAAGGCAAGGGAAATAAAAGAAAAAATAAATGAATGGGACTACATCAAACTAAAAAGTTTCTACACAGCAGAAGAAACAGTCAACAAGGTAAAGAGACAACCATCCAAATGGGAAAATGTATTTGCAAACAACACCTCCAATAAAGGCCTAATATCCAAAATATACAAAGAACTCATACAACTTCATAACAACAACAACAAAACAATCAAATTAAAAAATGGGCAGAGGACTGAATAGACACTTCTCCCCAGAGGACATACAAATGGCCAACAAACATATCAAAAGATGTTCAACGTCACTAGCTATTAGAAAAATGCAAATAAAAACCACAATGAGATACTGTTTCACACTTATTAAGTCAGCTGTTATCAACAGGAGAAGTAATAACAAATGTTGGAGAGGATGCAGAGAGAAAGGAACCCTCATGTACTGCTGGTGAGACTTCAAATTGGTACAGCCACTATGGAAAGCAGTATGGAGGGTCCTCAGAAAACTAAGAATTGATCTACCATATGATTCAGCAGTCTTTCTACTGGGTATTTACCCCAAAGACTTGAAAACCCATATCCGAAAAGATATTTGCACACCGATGTTCATAGCAGCATTATTCATGGTGGTCAGGAAGTGGAAGAAACTCAAGTGTCCTACGATAGATGATTGGATAAAGAAGCGGTGGCACGTATATACAATGGAATATCACTCAACCGTAAGAAGAGATGAAATACTGCCATTTGCAACAGCATCGATGGACCTCGTGATAATCATGCTAAGCAAAATAAGCCAGACTGAAACAGTTGAAAGCCACATGATATCACTTATAGTGGGGTATAAATCTAAAAACAACCAATGAAAAGGACAAACAAACAGACTCATGGACATGGACAATAGACTAGCGGTTACCAAAGGGTAGGGGAGATGGGGGAGGAGGAAAGAGGAGGAGAGAGATAAATGGGGTAAAAGAGGTCAAATAAGTGGTGACAGAAAGAAATATAACTACGGGAAGTTAACACACAATGTAAATATATAGATGTAGATATAGATATAGATATAGATACACACACACACACACACACACACACATACACACACCTTACTGTTAAAATGTAAAACTGAAACTTACTGTATTTCATTAACCAATGACACCCTAAATAAAAATAAATAATAAATAAATAAATAAAAATAAAAGATATCTTTGAGATGATAAAAATAATTCAAATAAAATATTTAAGAAAAAAATTTCTTTGAGATACATTGAAGAGCTAAAACTATAAAACTGTTAAAAGGAAAATAAGTATAAATCTTTGTGACCTAGATTAAATGATGCAGGCACTTCTTAGACATGACACCTAACACAAGCAACCAAAGGAAAAAATATTTTGGATTACATCAAAATTAAAACTTTTATATTTCAAAGTGTATCATCAAGAAAGTGAAAAGACAGCCCACAGAATGGGATAAATTATTTGTAAATCACTTAAGTTATAAGTTCCTTGAATACAGAGTATATAAAGCACTCTTACAACTCAGCAATAAAAAGACATTCCAGTTAGAAAATGGACAAAATATTTAAATATACATTTTCCCCAAAATTATACACAGTGGCAAATAAGCACATGAAAAGATGTTCAACATCATTAATTATTAGATAAATGCAAATCAAAACAGAATGCTATACCACTTCATACTTAGTAGGATGGCTATAGTGTATGTATTGTATATCCTAGTCTATATATGTGATGGACAATAATAAGTATTGGCGAAATGAGAACCCCTACCCATGCTAGTAGTAATGTAAAATGTAATGCAGTCTGGCAATTCCTTAGATGGTTAAACATAGAGTTGTCACATGATCCAGTAATTTCGCTCCTAAGTTTATATCCAAGAGAAATAAAAACTAATATCCAGACAAAAACTTGTAAACAAATGTTCATAACAGCATTATTCATAATGGTCAAAAAGTGGAAACAACTCAAATATCAACCAACTAATGAATAGATAAATAAAATGTGTTATATTTATATAATGGAATAGTATTTGGCAATAAAAAGTGATGAAGTACTGATATCTGCTACAACACGAATGTACCTTGAAAATATTATGTTTCATGAAAAAAGCCAGTCAGAAAGAACCCATATTTTATGATAGTTTCATTTGAAATGTCCAGAATAAGCAAATCCACAGAGGCAGAAAGCACATTAGTGATGACCAGTGGCTGGTGGGAGGAAGGAGTGGGTAGTGACTGCTAATGGGTTTCTTTTTGGGGTGGTGAAAAATTTCTGGAATTAGCAAGAGGTGATGGTTGCACATGTCTTAAATATGCTAAAATCACCAAATTATATACTTTAAAACGATGAGTTTTTTGGTATGTGAATTATACATCAAAAATCTCATATCTGTAAAGTTGCTGGCTATTTTTTATAAAGAAATATAATCTGACTTTATAATGATTAAGTGTTCTGCTTATCAAATTAGGGGCTGAGATATAAATGCAGCTCACTTCTTTGGATTCCTAGAAAAAGGTAGAGAGACTATGCCCTATTGTCTCATAAAAGTATACTATTTTCTACAAATGAAATTAAAATGGGGTAGTAGATGATGCTTTTGAGGATAAGCTTAAATATTATTTACGAATTTACCATACTCTTCTTATGTGAGAAAACTGTGGAACTCTCTTCCAAAGAATTTGGTGTGTTTAAGATGTGTTTAAAAACATCAAATTTTAAAAATGAAAAAAAAACTTTTGAATAGTTTTAATTGCTTAATTTTCATTGCATGTTAAAGGTAGATTCATTTAAAAGAAAATGGAAACAGAAGAGTGAATAGTATCGAAAGGAAAGAAAACAGGAACTTCCTTCATAGTTACCCAGGTAACTGTATTCTGATTTTTAAAAAAGGCCATAACAGGATCTTAAGCTAGTGGAGTGAAACAAGGGAAGCATGATACAGTATTCATCTTTCTTCCTTCATTTTTTATTTGTGTAAACAAGGAAGTACATAGAGGGCAGACTGACACAGAGGAATACAGACATCCCTCGAGTGAAAATCATGCTTTCACTTTTAAAGTATTATGATATAGCAAAGTGGCAATGAAAGGATTCTGGAAGACCACCCCTTGGGAGCATCCGAATGATGAGTCATCATAGAGAAAGCAGGAAACATAAACCAAACGCCTAACTTAGATCATGTGCTCTTGTTCTAGCTTATTGTTTGAATTAATCCCACTATAGAGGCTCAGCAGGAAGACCTTGAGCACAGCTCCTCCTGAGACAACCATAGTGAGGGAAAGCCATCAAAGTGAGGAGGAATAGAAAAGCCCATTGGTAAGAAAACCATATTTTTTTTTACGCAAAATCAAGATATTTCTGAACCTATAACACTATTGCAAGTTCTGATTTCTTCACCTAAAAAAAAAGTCCAAAGGAGAGCATTTAAAAAATTTCGAACTAATTGAGGAGATTGCTGTATGAGGCCATACTAAATAAATCACATCATATATTATTTTAGGCTAGAAAATGAAGGCCAAGAATTGATTTTATTATATACTATGAAATCAATACAGTGATCATAGGCTTGTTTGTCATCTTTAAGGAGTTTTCATTCCTCACCTCTCTAGCCATGCTGTATCATGTCTTGATGCTTCCTAACTTGAAAGCTCAGTCCTATCCAATATGTGAACCACTCTAAAAGCAGACAGGCTGTTTAGGAGATCCCAATAACCGGTAGAGTCTAGCTTCCCTAAACCTGATGTGTTAAGGTTCTCAAGAAAAACAGAATAAATGTGAATACATCTATGGACTTATCAGCCTCTGTAATCATGTGAACTAATTCCTTATAATAAATGCCTTTATATATAAATTAATAAATTTATATATTGATTATGTAAATAATAAATATAAATACAATACATATATAAATAAATGAAAAATAATATTTTAAATATATAAAGAGATTTGCTATAAGATATTGGTTCACATGATATCAGGAACTGTAAAGTCCTAAGATTTGCAGGGGGAGTTGGGAAGCAGGTGACCTGGGAGAGACTATGGTGTAGTTCTAGTCTGAAGGCTGGCAGGCTTGAGATCCAAGAAGAGCTAATGTTTTTTATTCAAGACCAAAGGCAGGAAAATCTGATGTCCTAGATCAAATACAGCCAGACAAAAGGAATTCTCACTTAGAGCAGGATCAACCTTCTAATTCTATTCAGGCCTTCAAGTGATTGGATGAGGCCCACTCACATAATGGAGGGCAATCTGCTTTACTAAGCCTACTACTTTAAATGTAATGTTATTCAAAAACTCCCTCAGAGAAACACCCAGAATAACGTTTGATCAAATATCTGGGCACTTCATGGCCCAGCCAAGTTGATATGTAATATTAACCATCACCCCTGGTATATAGTAAATGAGCCCTAAATACTTTATTCCCTCAACTCCTCTTGTTTCTCTCTTTCTTGTACCATGTTTGCTAGTCTGCACATCTGAAATTTTGCCTTGGATTCCTGGGCTTTTCTTCCTGCTCCCCTCACCAGCTCCTTTCCTCATTTTTTATATTCTGAGTTTCTGATTGGAGTTCTACTTTAAACTGGATTGACTACTCCTAACCACATTGCTGACTCTCGTTTCATTCACAGGTTTGTTTAATCCAGTTTGAGAATTCTTTCTGCCACAGTTCACTCTCCAGGCTGATTCCCTTAGATGGTATGCTAGTATAAATCAAGAACCAGACTACTTGACCTTTTGGCCAGTGATTTAAATTGTTAGCTATCACCTGTAGGAGAGAATTCAGTAGCTGATTTAGTTTCCCTAATCTGAACCCCATTGTTCACCACTTCCTCCTTTTCTCTGTGGTCTTTCTGCTTGGTTACTACTTCACATACATAGTTTCTCTTGAGGTATAAACATAACAAGGTTGTGCCCCTTGTCTCTCACTTTACCTTTGGTCCAGTTTCATAATTTTGAAAAAATTAGACTTA
This sequence comes from Cynopterus sphinx, assembly GCA_030015415.1. Taxonomy (NCBI): domain Eukaryota; kingdom Metazoa; phylum Chordata; class Mammalia; order Chiroptera; family Pteropodidae; genus Cynopterus; species Cynopterus sphinx. Next base: position 86,958,052 of record CM057388.1, read on the forward strand.
AGAGAAAAGGATGATAAATTAAACTACATCAAAATGAAAAATTTTCTGCTTTAAACAATATCATCAAGAAAATGAAAAGACAACCTACAGAATGGGAAAATATCTGTAAATCATATATCTGAAAGAGCATAGTACCCAGAATATATTAAAAAACAATTACAACTACAATAAAAAGATAAGTGACCCAATTTAAAAAATGGCCAAAGGATTTGAATAGAAATTTCTGCAATAAAAGACATACAAATGGCCACTAAGATCATAAAAAGATGCTCAACATCATTAGCCAGTAGAGAAACACAAATCAAAATCACAATGAGATGCCAATTGAGCACACTAGTATGTTTATAATTTTTAAAAAGACAGACAATAACAAATATTGGTGAGGACATTAAGAAATTGGAAACCTCATACACTGATGGTTAGATATAAAAGATTTAGCTTCATTGGAAAATAATTTGGTAGTTCCTCAAGGAGTTAAACACAATATCATTCTTAGAGATAAAGAAAATACCCAAGTAAATTGAAAACATATGTCCTCACAAAAACTGTATACATGTGTTCATAGCAGCAATATTCATAAAAGCTAAAAAATGAAAACAACCCAAATGTCCATCAGCTGGTGAATAGATAAATAAAATTTTGTATATTCATGTAATCGAATATTGCTCAGCCATAAAGAGGAATGGAGTTTTCATATATGTTACATCATGAAGGAACCTTGAAGACATTATGCTAAGTGAAAGAAGCCAGACATAAAAGGACAAATATTATATGATTCACTTATGTAAAATGTTGATAATAGGCAAATTTATAGAAACAAAAAGGAAAATAATGTTTGCCAGAGGCTGGGGGGATGTAGGGAATGGGAGTTACTACATGGATATGAGGTTTCTTTTTGAGAAGATAAAAATGTTTTGGAATTCAGAAGTGCTGGTGGTTGTACAATTTTGAAAATATACTTAAAAACATTAAATTGAAAGCATACATCCAAACAAAAACTTGTACACAGACTGACATAGGAGGATTACTCATACTAGCCAAAAAGTGAAAACAACTCAAAAGTCCATTGACTGATGAATGGAGAAACCAAATTTGGTATATCAATACAATAGAATATTATTAATTAATAAAACTATAAAACACTGATAAAAGAAATCAAAGCAGAAATTAAATGGAAAAAAAGGAAAGATATACCACGTCAATGGATCAGAAGTGTTAGTATTGTTAAAATGTGTGTACTACCTAACGTGATCTCTAGATTCAATACAATTTCTATCAAAATCCCAATAGTATTTTTTACAAACATAAAAAAATCCAAAAATTCATATGAAACTGCAAAAGACTCCAAATAACCAAGGCAATTTTGAGCAAGAAGACAAAAGCTGGAGGCATCACTTTCTGATTTTAAAATGTATTACAAAGCTATAGTAATCAAAATAGTATGGTAGAGACATAAAACAGATATATAGATTAATGGAACAGAATAGCGAGCACAGAAATAAACCCATGCATAAACAGTCAATTGATCTTTACCAAGACTGCCAGGATCATTCAATGGAAAAGGACAGTCTCTTCAACAAGTGGTTCTTAGAAAACTGGATATCCATATGCAAAATAATAAAATTGAACGGTTAGCATACAATCATACACAATACACAAAAATCAACTGTAGAACTCCTAGAGGAAAAAAATAGGGGAAAATCTTTTTGACATTTGTCCTGGCAAGTATTTCTTAGATATGGCACCAAAAGCACAGCCAACAAAAGCATAAACAGACAAGTGGGACTATGTAAAATTAAAAATCTCTCTACAGCAAAGGAAACAATCAACAAAATAAAAGGAAACCTATGGGTTAGGAAAAAAATGTTTGCAGATCTGATAAAGGATTACTATATAAAATGTATAAGGACTGCCTACAACTCAAAATAAACAAATAACCCAATTAAAAAATGAGCAAAGGATCTGAAGAGAAATTTTTCCAAAGAAGACATACGAATGCCCAAAAGGCATAGGAAAAGGTGCTCCCCGTCATAAATCATCACAGAAATGTAATCAAAACCACAATGAGACGTCACCTCTCATCTGCTAGGATGGCTATTATCTGAAAAAATTCACAAAAGATAACAAATGCTGGTGAAGATGTGGAGAAAAGGGAAGCTTTATACATTGTTGGAAGGAATGTAAATTGGTACAGCTACTATGGAAAACAGTAAGAAAGCTCCTCAAAAAGTTAAGTAGAACTACAATATGAGCCAGCAACCCCACTCCTGCATATATATCAAAAGAATTAAAATCAGGATATGGAAGAGATATTAGCACTCCCATGTTTATGGCAGCATTATTCTCAATAGCCAACACATGGAAGTAACCTAGATTTCTATATATGAATGAACTGATAGATAAAATGTGGTCTATGAATACAATGGAATATTATTCAGCCTTAAAAAGAAAGGAAATCTTGTCACATGCTACAATGTGAATGAACTTTTAAGTCATTATGCTAAGTGAAATAAGCCAGGCATAAAAAGATAAATACTGTAGGATTCCATCTGTATGAAGTATCTAAAGTAGTCAAATTCATAAAAACAGATAGTAGAATGGTGGTTGCCAGGGACAGGGGAGAGGGGTCTGAGGAACTGTCGCTAAATGCATATAGAGTTTCCATTTTGTAAAATGAAAAAAAAATCAGGAGATCGCGTTCAAAACACGAGTATACTTAACACTACTGATCAGTGCTCTTAGAAAGACTTAAGATGGTAAATTTAGTGATTTTTTTTTACCACACTTAAAGTTTTAAAAGAAAAAAAGATGGAGGTGCTATTTTACACCACAGGCAGCAAATTCAAGGACTTAATTAGCTATCCAAGAATTGATATAGGTTCATATTGTAAATAAGTTTTAAGAAAGTTTTAAGTAAAACTATAAATGATAACATTAAAATGGATTTTCAACAGAATTTGGGATGTTTTGGTGACACCCCAGATCTTTAAAAGTTTCACTCACTAGGGCATCATTAGGCTATCAAATATGGGAAAGAGAGACTTCTGGTCTGGATGGACCACAGCTCTGATAGAATGGGGCTATTGCTGTTCCAATAAAATTAAAAGCCTATGGTGTGTCTATTTAATTATTCAATTGCTTAAGTAGTATTTTTAATGTAAGTTTGTCAAAACAAAGTGATACTGTACAGAACTTTGTTACACAACCAAACCCAAATAGCGCTATATATTTAAGAATCTGAAAGGACCCTTAATCATTATTTTACAGTTCTGCATTTTCATGACAGATGTTGACATTTTATCATTGTTCCAAAATCAAATGTCAAGTTATTCCTGTTAAGAATTTCCCATTTACATTTACTAAGAATTCCATCTGCAGCTGTATTTGTAAGTGGACTCTGCTTGCACAAGCCCAGCATTTCTAAGCAAGTTTGTAAATAGGTTTGAAGGAGGACGGGTAAGCACTGGAGACCTGCCTGGGTTAATTAATTCTCTTTTCAGGCATTAGAATCTACACAAGTAGGCCAGCTGGAGGTAAATGTTTGAAAGTGATAATTATATGCCTTACCAATTGTTTGTTTTTCCACATTTCCCTCAGTCAAATTCCCAAAAATTCATAAACTAAATATCTGGAGAGGTTTTTTGTCCTCAGAGGAAACTGAACATGTAGACAAGCTGAAATAATAATTGTGGATAATATAGATATTTTGAAGGTCTGGATGATGCATACAAAAAAAAATTTCAGAGGGGACTGTGGCTTATGCTAAGTATACCATATAGAAACTGCTATAGCATTGTGAATTGGTAATTATGCTCCAATTTATGTTGTCTTTCTTGTTACTTTTGAGTTGCTATTTCCTCAGTTTTGACACTATGTGCTTTCTTTCCTGCAGAGTGCTAGAGTAAATAGCTCTCAGAACTACCTAGCGTGTGTGAAAGGGAGGGCACTGGCCCCCTTCCATCCTCAGGGAAGAGCATGGATGGGTACCTTGGTCCCCACAAGGGTGGGTTAGGAAGGACCGGGACTCAGCTGAGAGTCCCCCTCACACCTGGCCTTTACTACTCCCAAGCCAACCTCATGCAGGAGATGGCATTCCAGGGCAGTTAGTTAGATGAACCAAAGTTTTCATTCTTCCTTCCTGTTTAGGATTCAAGAACACTTGACAGACCCTCAGAGGATTGGCCAGTCTTGCTCCTTGAACCAGTATAAGGCCAGGGAGAATGTTCTGTGTTCCAGACTGCTTATCAGGATGGTTGAGTGGACTCAGCTGTGAATCAGAATCTTAGTCTCACGTGTCTGTTCTACAACTGCTTAAAAAAATGACCTGTAAAAACTACAAGTTTCACCTGCTTATCTCCTGCCATGCCTAAAACCGTGTTTGTTCTACATGGTTGGGTTAGTTAGAGCTTTATAAAGCTAAAGGACTGCAGTTTCTTAGTGCCTTCCCTCTTCCAGCTTCATCTACACCCAACGTAAAGACTACATGGGGAACAGGTCAAGAATGACCTTTGTTTCCTGTGAAGAATAGAAGGGGACAAGAAGGTAGTTCTCTGATAGCCCCTAATTGAGACACAGGTTAACAGGATTCTCTGCAGTAAAAACAGCAAGGACAAAAGAGCAGGTAACATTGCCGACCATTCATAGTAACTTCTGCTTCACAGGTCAGTGTTGCTCTGTGCCTCGGGCTCATGGAGATTTCGTTTCTCATTTTGCCAATACTGCAGTGTTAGTGCTTATACAGAGGTGAGGACCCTCTGGTACCTAACGTCTGCTCCCCATTTTGCTGTTAAGGAAGAAAGTGTATGGTGGTTCATAAATGAAATAGATCAACAAAAGCTCCAGGCTGTAGCATTGTTTCTACACTAACCTGTTTGGTGCTGCTTAATATCCAGCTCTCTGGACCCATGTCTGATCCTTGGTTCTGGAATTCTGCCTGCTGTTTGCAATACGGTCTTCCCAATGTCTGTGGCTTATACTGACAATGGCTCTACCGTGTGTGTGTGTGTGTGTGTGTGTGTGTGTGTGTGTGTGTGTGTGTGTGTGTGTGTGAAAGATCTTCTAGATTATTAAGGGAGGAGGACTCTGATGAGTCTCCAGGGCTAGGCTATGATAAGAACTGATATGATGTTGGCCATGGAGGCAGCACATCCTTAGTTTAGAGTGTAGCTAGGTCTTTTCAGTTTGGGAAGACAGTGTAGCATACTGGTTATGAACACTGAGTCTGGCATTGGACAGACCTGAGTGGGAATATCCGTTCTATTACTTACTTGCTTATGATTTAGGACAATCACAGTTAACTTCTCTCTATGCTTCATTTTTCCTCATTTGTGAAATGAGCATGAATAAAATATTACCTGTCTGAATGGGTAAACTAATTATGGGGGATCCATAGATTGAAATATTATTCAGCAATATAAAAATGAGTAAACTAAAATGGAAAATTTTATGTTATACATAT